>OY855909.1:842500-2042500 GCA_963693305.1 Meandrina meandrites
CATAGACACCGACAACGTATAATTGACATCCGTACTTGCATTAAAAGGAGGTTTAATAACCAATATTGGGGGAGGCGTGGTTGGGGGATCTTTTACGCCAACACAAGACCTCTTTTGACGACCGTTGTGTAAGCATCCTCTCCTTACGCGTCTCGTGTGACCTGGCGTAGTTGCATTGTCATTTGTTTTATTGACACGTCCTCCAATTACAATACCTATATAGTGAAGTCCCGTATGGCCAGTTACAGCAGCAGAGAGAGTTACAGTGAAAGGATCAGTGCTGCAGTTGGTGTGATTTTTATTCTCCACGGAATAGTTGCAAGAGCTATAGTCAGGAACAGAAGTGGTAAAATTATAATATTCCAGAGTTGGCCTTTCCGCATACCGCACGTACAAAGTGAGGATCTTTTTTCCAGAAGGAACGACCTTGATCGAGATAGCGTACTCGGGGCCTGGGAATACAATCTTGTGAAAGCGCATCGTGCCGTTGTCACTCGGTTTCACGAAATGTATATCAGGTTCTTTGACTCTCAATTGCTCTGGTGGCGGAATGAAGAGTTCGACCTCTTGAGAGAGGTTCGAGACATTCAGTGGATAGCCACTTTCGTCTTTGAGCTCAAAGTCAAGGACGGATGACTTAATATCGTTGGCGCCCTTTCCCCACGTGTAAGGATTCGACTTGAATGTCAAAAGCTATAAAAATAACAATAACAATAAATGTAAAATCCAATTACTACCGGAAAAAAGTGATCATAACTATCGATGACAGCTAACGAAGTAGTTGATAACTAAGGAAGTAGCTGGAAAACCAAGGCATCAGGTTTAGAGTCATTATTAGTGCATGACTTTTGCTTTTTGTATTTATCCATTCATTACCAGGATCAAACGCTAAGCCAATTAGTATAACAATAAACTTAAGTATCAGCGCTTAATTGATGTGGTCTAATTAAGCATTGTATGAAGTCTTTTTTTGGTAATAAAGTTGTTGTTGTTGTTGTAATTACTTTGATCAGGAGTATTTCTCGGATTCAGATTTGTTGGCAATGAATGTCTCTTAATTTGGTTTGAACAAAGCAGCTTAAGATGAACTAAGAAAAGGAGCTAAGGGGAAATAAACTAACCTGCGTGGAAAGATACTGTTTGTTTTTGCCATCTCCTCCTATCAGCTGATGAGTAAATGGAAGTGTAACTTTGGAGCCCTGGTATTCGAGAGCCTTGTTTCCTATTCTCGAGGGAACCTGGCGGTCAAGCACCATGGATAGGGACTTGGTTTTAAGTACGCTTGGCTTTTCGTACAACTCTTTTGTGTAGTCTACATTATTGCCAACACGATTTACAAGACGGAGGATTCGTTTCGAATACGATTTGCTCTGTGAAACAAAAGAGAATTAAATTTGGCCAAACCGAAAGCGTTACATAGATTATGTCGAAGGTAAATAAAAAGCGGGAACCGGTTTAAGTTAACATACATGACATACACACTGGTCGTTAATCAGTTGCGTACACTTTCTATCTCGCAGCGTTCCATTTTATACGGCTATTTCTAGATAATTGTATGTATATAAGTCTTAATAGAACTTTCATATACCTTTTTTAATGAGGTAATGAGGTAATTATGTGAATAATTATAGGAATCCATTTTGACGTGAATATTTATTCACACTATCAAAAAGCGCTGCACACTTTTCAGAATGGAGGAAAATGCCAAGGATTTACATATTTCACGTATTAATACAGGTAAAATGTACCTTTTCCCTCCGTTGATTGGTAATTAAAACAGGTGGCATTAGCTCTCCACTGATATCTTCCTTGGCTTCATGAGAAGTGATATCCAACAAGTTTCCCAGTCCGTTCAACAGGGCTGTGCCAACATGTTCAATAAGTTCTTCAGAGCCGTAATTTGATTTGTTATTCACCTCTTGGTTCATAAAATTAGCCATAGAATCCAGCATAACGACTGCTTTTTCCTGTTATGGCAAATGATCAACCAAGAGTGTTCATTACGTTATCTTATTAGATGATCTAAACGCGAGTTTTTTTTTAAACGTAAGGGGACTACCCACAGGCCAAATTGATAAATACCTGAATAAAATTGAGTGAACACATCCTCTCTTTGTTTAAGTGTTAAGAAAGAACGCAGATGCTTAACGAAGGAGAGAAAGAAGATTTATCGTAGTAACCTTCCAGGGGGAAACTTATTCCAAATCCTAAGCATAGATAGGACAGGTCAAGTGCTTGTAAATGAGACAAAACTTTTGGGGAGTGAGGTGCAGAGGGGACAGCGCTTTTACTTGTTTTGCTTTGTATTAGAAAGGGCGCATAACAGCAGGGAGCTAAATAACTTCAGATATTTAATAGCGGTTGTCAAATCTGACCTGAGACTCGATTGAGAGTTGGTTTCTTTTGTCTGCCACGCTAGCGACAACTGCTGACACTTGTGACACTTGCTGTAAGTCAGAAACGTTAACCGCTGACCACGCATCGACAATGGCATCCTTGATCTACGAGAAGGAAAAAGAACAAAAAGGAAAATCTCGTAAGTGGCATTATTTTGGATGTATTTTTATCATGAGCTGTGTTATAGAGCGGAGGGTATCTACCGAGATATCGTAGATCTATGTCTACTTCTCACACACTACAGAAATACATCGTTTGGGATTTTTATGGACTTGACAAATTCGGCAATTTGGAGAACACCAATGTATTGTTCTTTTAACTACCCAAGGTAATCGCTTTCGTTACCACAAATGTTTGGAATGTAAACTATAGCGTGTTCGATTTCTTAGGGAAAGTGCTTTCGCAATATCCCGTTATTTGACAAGTTTCAGTGGACCTCGTGCTCAATGGCAGCCGCATAAGGCGTTTCTCTTGTGTTTACTTTTAATATGTCGTGAGAGATTCTGGCTTTGGAACAAAAGACTTTTCATTTATTCTTATTACCCGCCCTCTTGATTCGAATGGCCTAAACCGCATAAACCAAAATAAAAACATACAAAGTGGCTAACCACACTGCTCGGTATCTTCATTTTCGGCTGGAACTCACGCCTCCCTTCGGGACCTATTCCTGTACGGGTTAAATAAATGGGTGGCCCAGGCAGGCCCGAGGAGGCCTAGGCGATACCAGCAACGCACCACTCTCCAAAGACTGTTGATAGTCTCCGTCACACCTTCAAGAACCTCATTGTGTAGCTTGTAAGAAATGCCATTAATCTCAGGGGCACTTCTAGCCCTTGTCTTCCTCTCTTGCCTCAGTCTTTTGCTCTGCTCATAAAGGGATCTTGGCGAAATTGTACGCGTTCTTAATTAGGAAACCAAAAAAAAGCTTTACACACCTTTATCTTGTCTTTTAACTTGATCATTTTTATCGGAGCGTGATTCACCACTGATAGCACAGAAGTAGCTCTTTGGGCCGCTAACTCAATATTGTTGTCTTTAAGGTATTCGTTCATTGGTCCATCTTTGGACACATCTTTCTCCAGACTCTCAATGGTGATTACCGGCTCGGTAACCTACAACGAAAGCGAACAAGCGATCACAAAAAAATCGCAGACGCAAAGAATATTAGCGTTTAGGTTACGTAAAAAAAACATAGTGCAATCGAAAATTCCTTGTTTTGATTCTCACTGTCTGTCCATTTGTTTGTGATTAATTGATTCAATCTGACTAGGCTCGTTTTCCGATCACGTGCACCTCACTCTCGCGCCCAGCCTCTGATCTTCCTGAGCAAGGACTAATATAAATCGAGCCTACAATCGGACAAGACCATCAGAATTCCATGAGACTTGCGAAGCTTAGTACTTTGCAATTTGTTTTTCAATGCATTTCTATCGCTTGGACGAGGCTGCCAGCTAATAATCTTTGTTATGAATAACAACAAAAAGAAAAACATAACATAAAACATAAAGCATTCGACAGAGGGCACGAAATACTCACTTTAACATCAATCCATGTACTGACAGTGGAACCGAGTGAATCAATAACAAGAATTTGTATGTGTAGTTTATAATCCATGTTCGGATCTCCAACTGGTAATTTTCCTGTAGCAGTACTTGTATTGCTTGACTGGAAGACCATTTCAATTCCATCAGTGCTGTTGTAGCTAAACTGGAATTTGAGGGGAAGATTATCGTCATGCCAACCGATGCAGTGGAACACAAAGTTTGTTTCCCATGCCTTTCCCTGGGGATTGTCAACTTTGCATATACCCCCGCTTGGCGGCGTATTTGTGACGAACGAGTATGTTGTGATGGAGCTATGTCCTAGAGGAGTCGTTCCCTTTACTGTGACTTGATAAGTTGCATTGCCGCGTAGTTTCCCTTGCGTCGTAACTAAATTGGGTGAATTATCGTACGTGAGTACTATTTCATCCAAGTTGCCTACTTCCTTCCAGAGTAGGTTGTCTTTTTCGCGATATTTCATCGACCAAGTATAGATATCGATTTTGTCGCACAGTAGCCCTGTGCAGCGTGTTTCCAGAATAACCCTCGATGACAAGATCACATGACGCTCACAGTTTTGCGCACAGCTGTAAAAAAAATACGTACGAAGACACTGAAACACACTGAGCTTTGAATAACAACTTTGATTGCAAGTTTTGGACATACGTTTACATGTCAGGGTAGGAGAAGAGAACTTTGCTTAATTTATTCTTTAAAAAACGTTTTAAGGTTTAGAAAGACAACTGCGGAAACCGTATACGATGAAACTTTCGATGACTGACAGCTGGATCTTGATCAGTTAAATCGGAGTAATAAGAGCAGAGGCGGATTCCCCCCCACCTTGAGCAGCATTTTTTTGGTTATTTTGTTTGATTCTTCCTAAAAAATAAAAATAAGAAATAAGATAAATAAGATAAATTCCAGATTTTATATCATACCTTCACAACTCTTTTGAAGTCTCGGGAATGCTGCAAAAGGCGTTTTAAAGGGAAAAATCGGAAACATTATTTTTTGGGGGGAGAGGCATGGCTCTGGACCCTTAAGAGTTCGTGCCAGAGGCACGGGGCCATAACTCAACTTCCACACCATTGGCGTTAAAGGTTACTACAATAGTGTACAACCCCCCCCCCCCCCCCCCCCCCTTTCAGAAATTCCTGGATCCGCCCCTGAAGAGAAACAGTTTTCTGAAATCTACTGCAAGGACTGACCAAACAATGTATATAGTCGTAATAATAATATCTACAATGAAACTGATGAAGACGGATAGTGTAATTACGCCTGTACGCCTTGTTTGATTAGTTCTTGCTGTTGTCTTTGAAAAAGATAAGCTAGCAGTTCAGAACTGACTTACGTTATATTTAAATGTATCTCCTCCTTTATACGTAAGTGATGAATAGCATAGACAGTTTGTCCTCTCTTTCTCATCGCCATCTTAATCACGTAATCCTCGTCTCCTTTCATTTTATCCACACCAAGGTCAACAATGTACGAAAAACCATCCCGAGGCTTTAACTTCCCTACGCCAGTTCCATAGCAACCTCCACCGTCTTGCCCAGACAAATCTGGCGATTCGGATTGGGCAGACACAACAGGAAGTGCTGCTATATTATTCGGAAATATTTCGTTTTCTCTTCTACAAAGCCACGTAAAATCAAGTCCAGTGTAATCACCTTCCCCAACATCCGGGTCATGTGACAGTGAGCCATCTAGAGTTAGTATCTTATTAAAGCCTTGAGAGACTTGGTTTGCGCCTGAGATATTAGCTACTAAAGTTGTCGACGTAACTTCTATGTAGCCAAAGCTGCTCACCGTTGTTCCAGTATGTCTTTCGATGGACCCAGTGATCTTGTAAAAGTAATAACCGTAATTAAAACGCTTACCGTTGATCGTAGTTTTGACGTTACCAACAGTAGTTCCTATTCGGTTATTTACATTGCGAAAAGATCCTGATCCTTGATCAATGGAGAACATCTCCTCGTGGTATAGCACTTGTACGTGGCTAGGAATGGGGCAATTTATAGCTATGTTTACGAAGAAAACAAACTCCTCTGACTTTTTCATTTTAGTTGCTTTTGTGATATCGGTGGAGAGGGGAAGCGAAATATTAGGCGGGCTACAAGAAGGATCACCTGAAAACAATAATACAATAAATTGAGCAATAATAAATACATTCCTGTACAAGCAAAGAGTAGGTGAGAGTATGTGGCTTTTGATCATGGTTAACTTAGAATAAATGAAGTGTACGCGTCAGTAGAACTTATTAACTGGACGGTCTTTTATTGCGGAAAAAGACATGTTCCAATCTAGCAACTAACCGTTTGCTGTTAATTCGCACATAGGAAAACAGTCTGTTCAAATGTTCGAGAAGCAATAAGGGATTAATTGTACGAGTGAATAGCTTCGAGTTAGATCGGAAATCCGATTTTTTCACGAGAACAATTTATCCCTAATTGTTTCGAGAAAAAGACAGATTGCTACTGTAAAATGAGCTCCTGAATCGAGCAAATGTTTTATGCCTTGACAGTGGGGTAGGCGCGTGTTTTTGGCGCGAAACTCTGAGCGATGTAATTAACTTTTATTGTTTAGCTAGCGATACAATTTGGGATAAATTGTTCTGCTGTCAATCACCCAGATGCGTGAGTATCTACGGAAGAAGTATTATTAAAACTATAATTGTCAAAAAGTGAACTGTGAAGGCATTTATTATATATTTTAGAGAAAATATAACGCTTACCTCTGTTTTCAAAAAATTTGTAATTGGTAACAAAGATGCCCACATGAGACTTCAAATTTTGGGTAATAGTGCTCATGATGTGATCTGTGCTGTTCATAAGAGTCTTGAGAAGAATTTCTGCAATCACGTCTAATTTCGTGCCCGATGGACTAGGAGTAAAAAGTACAGAAATTGAAGCTGGTAATGCCTTATTTGCTTAAAGAGTGGAAAACTTTATCCAAATGGTTATTATTTTATATAACTCATTTACCAAACGTTGAGCCGAATTTGAAAAGTTTTCGTAAGTAGTTTTGCATGTTTAAGGACAACCAAGTTCGAGGTAAGAATAAGCACCTGAGTTACCTGAACATTCTTAAATCTGAACCAAAGAATTGATCTTTCTCAGCAATTAGCATGTGGTTATCTACCTAAACATGAAATGGAAATTATATTATTATTATTTAGTATGGCAAAAAAGTCATTCATCAGGACAGTTACATACATACAAGTTCGCGACGGAACCAGGGGATAGAGTAGATTCCCAGCGCGATGGCAGACAAGAATAAGCAAGTAGAATAAAATATCTGTAAACTTGTATTTTGCGCTAAGCACGCCAATAGGGGGCTCAAAAGTCTGCGGAACAGGTACAAAGAAGAAGTTTGTTGCATATAGTTCTGCGTCTACCTTCAGCTTAGGTTTGTATTTTTTGCCAGGCCTGGCTGCGTACTATCGATGACCAGGTCGAATGCTAAAAACTTAGTTGCTACAATCTTCGCCTGAGTATGCCGTAAGATTCTAAACCAAAGGCTTTACGAAGTCATCTCATATTCTACAAGCTATTATTGAGTACCTCATTTATGACATCATCTTGTGTCTTTTGGTACAGAGCGGAACGTTCGTTTATTAGAGGAAGTGTAAATGTCATGTTCTTTAGTTTAAGCCACACTACCAGGAAGAAACCAGTGTCTGGAAAGCATCAACAAAGGTCTCTAGTCAATAATGGAATACTCTATAGGAAATTAAGTTTCAAAAGATCTACATGCATGAACTTGCAAATTAACTTCATCATGGGAATTATTAAAAAAAAAGAAAGAAAAAGAAAAGGGCATCATACGAAAATACTGCTCGATCACTCAGTGAAATGTTCTGATGTTATCCACATATCAAATTTCGCGATTGACTTACATGGTCTTGGACTGTAAGAGTGAAAAGCTTCAAATATTTGTTTTGAAAGCATCCATGCATGAATGGACGAACGAATGAATGAAAAAATGGAGATTAGTTACACAACTTTAATTTACCTTTCTCACATGTTGGTCCTCCAAACCCCTCAGGACAGTGGCATATAAACCTGTTTATAAGATCTTTACAGCTTCCACCATGACGACAAGGGTTGCTTGAACATTCATTGATCTCTAAAAATAATAAAGTAAATTAACTGTGTTTCCTTTATTGCATGCATTATAATGATCGTTATCTGGTAGGCACAATACAAGAAAAGGATTCATTCAAAACAATCAGGCAGGATGCATGATGATGATGATGATGATGATGATGATGATGATGATGATGATGATGATGATGATGATGATGGTGATGATGATGATGATGATACGTAGTTAAATTGAGCAATCTCAATAATTTTGATATGGAAGAGGGCGTTCCATTTAGACACTAATCTCATTTGTTTTCAGGCCCCTCTCTGTTGCTCCCTCGAATTTGCCGCGAAAATTTAAAATGGCGGCTCAGATGTTGATGCTGCATGAGATCTTGGATTCTTATGTTGAAAAGCAAAGTATAATCCATTCAGAGGATGATGGCGAAATCGTAATCTTTGCGTCGGCTGCAACTTTTATGAGACGCGACCTGCACCGAAATCAAGGCTATTTTGAAGTCACTCCAGAAAGACAAGAAGCAACATAGAAGCTCTATGTAGAGAGGTTCAAAACACAGGAAGGGTCCCACAACGACGGTCATTTGGAAGGCCTCCAATTCCTCTTGAAAAGCTATTAAGTTCTAGTATTAGGGTGGCTTATTGTAAACTCAGAAGTAGCCAGGGCCAGTAGCCAGTTTTTGAGTGGGGGGGGGGGGAGGCTCAGGCGTGAGCCATTTTCTTTTTTTTTTTCTGTTTTTTTTTTTTTTTTTTTTTTTGGGGGGGGGGGGGTACTGTATTAAGGCGCACTTAAAGCGGGGTAGTGTATTAAAGCGCACTGTTTTTACAACTTGAACCAGCAAGGGTCCGCAAACAAAAATGGTGCTAACGTACCAGGATCTACAAGAGATTATTGCAATTTATTTGCGCTGGCCTTCGAGCTGGCATTATTTAGATTTGTTACACCGTCCTGATGAGTCCCAGAAAGGACGGAATGGCTGTCCGCGATTGTAGCCCTGCTTTATCGTTCTGGTCGGGTTGGTGTCTTGCAAAGTTACTTTTTCACATAGTACTTATCGGCCTTTCTATATTATTGTAATGTTTTTACAGTATAAGCATACTAAACATTTAGAACGAGACTTATACATTTACTATCAAATCCTGCTTGGGACAATATAATTTACTTCAAATCAGTACTACTGCATTAGCGTATACAAACCAGGAACCTGACGATTTTTGCTATACTTCAGCTTAATGTTGTAAACGGTGCCAAAATTTCTCTTTCTGTTATTGCTACGATCTGAAAATTCGTTAGTTAGTGATGTCAAAAACCATTCTTCACGACTGTTTATCATTGTCAAGTTACTAGATCTCCCTTGCGTCATTGTTGGGCAAAATGTTTACTCTTCGGGCAGTGGAAACTGAATGATCATTCACCAGATGCACTCGATACATGATTAACCAATATGGAACTCAAAAACAAAATCAATCACCAGCTTCTGGAAAGGCGTTCAAATGAAATACTTTTAGTAATTGTTCGTTCAATAATAATGATAATAATCTCTTGTTCCTTTATTTCTTATATTTACTTGCTTATTTACGTAAGTTCTTCTTATTTTTTTTTACTGTAAAAAAAGTGGGGGGGGGGGGGGGGTGGGGGCTAAAGCCTCCCCAGCCCCTCCCTCTGCGCGGGCCCTGGTAGCACGTTCAGTGTCTGACAGGTTTAATGTGACCCTGAGCAGTCTGAACAGGATTATTCATCGCGTATCTCGGGCCTGCATCAATTTGCGACAGCAGTACATCAAGTGGCCCAACAGTAAGTTGCATATAAGTTAATTTCTAGAACTTTTGTTGCGAGTTTCCTATATATTATTTACGGTTTTTTCAAAAGCCGCCCCAAGGAGCAAGGCACTAGTGGGACGAAGCAGATGGTACTGGATTTTCCGATCATTTCGGCAAAAACGAGAAAAGTGGATTTCCTCTGAAGGAATTCCTCTTTTTCTGAAAAATTTCAGGTGAAAAAGTATGTTCCATTTGACTTTTCACCGGAAACACGGTTTCCATGTGCAAATTATTGTTGTTTTTATTATTCTACGCTGAACACCTAACTAGCTGACATACCAATGTCACAGCGCTTTCCAGTGAAACCCGGGGTGCAGTTACAGCTGAAATCATTTACCAAATCAGAGCATGTTCCATTAATGCAAGGGCTCGTGCCACATTCATCGATATCTGGAAAGACAAGTAAAGTTCACTTTTAGCCACATTACTGAGCAATAACTTATTTATTAGCCGCGATTCCAAAAAAAAAAGCTCAAACATTTGCTGCTGTCATGATTTGTTTTCATATAAAGTTATGTGTTATGCCAGACTCAGTTGCAAAAGACTTTAACGAAACCATTGTTTGAAAGTTTTGCTGCGTACTCGTGTAGTTCCCTTGGCTCAGATATAATGAAACCATAAAAAACCTGGAACGATATGCATAAGTTGCCAATCGTAAAAAAATACGTAGAACGCAGAAAAAGCGATGTGAACGTGAAACAGACCGAAGGAATGCGAAGCATAAAATGTCAAACATAAATGAGACACTGAGCATTACATACACATGAAATAATAAAAAACTGATATAAGAAATAATATGAATCATTGATTGTTAATCAAGAATTGTTATTTGTATACCTATTTCACAGTATGATCCATTAAACCCAGCAGAGCAGTTGCAATAAAAGCTATTGAACAAGTCTATGCAAGTTCCATTGTTGGAGCAGGGATTGCTAGCACATTCATCTTTTTCTGGAAATGAAACATTAAATTTTAGAATATATTTAGTAAATTACTAACGGCTTATGCAGTTTAGAGTGAGAAAAAGTACATCCGTAGATGGTTATCAGCTTTAAGTGCTAATGAACGCTCCTGAGTGCGATAAAGGGGAAGTCTTTAAACCTAAATTCCCCTTGCCACCCCCTGCAAGGTGAAGTGCGTGATAAGAAATTGGCGGAATCGTCTTTTTACAATATATAAAGGTTACTATAGAGGCTACTTTAGAGTAACATTTTGCTTTAATTGAAGCAATAGCAAAATATTCGAATCCGATTGGTCATCAGCAGCCTGAATATAGCCCAAATATCGAACAGTTTACGCGTCATGCTGAGTAATTGGACATTGTGCCTCATTTGCACGCGATGTTTTTTGATACTCGTATTAGACATGTCGAACCCTTCGTGGTTGTCCGATTGTGTTAATCACTCGTATGATTGCAGACCGAATTGGAATCCATTCAGTCCTTTTACCATTACAATGGTCTTTCTTTGGAATTCACTAATCAACAAACCTTTTTCGCATCTCTTGCCAGCATATCCAGCCATGCATCCAGTGCATTTAAAATCATTCACAAGGTCTGTGCAATTTCCACCATTCTGGCAAGGATTACTGGCACAATCATCAATGTCTAGAGGAAATCAGAGCCGATCAAAATTGCCGTTAATCATGTACATCTATTACATCCATCAGGGGGAGGGGGTGGGACTTATCCGGGGGCGGCGCTTTTTTAGAGCCTATTTTAATGGAAGTTTCCGTATTCAGTGAGAATAAATCAATCTTTTCTATTCCATAAATAGAAAAGAATGCTGTGAGTGAAATATTTAAACACGTCACTGTAATTGGAGTTGAAGATTAAGAAAATATGTTCTTAACGGTGTGGTTTCTTTAGAATTGTGCAGATTGAGGGCGGATTGTAAAGAGATCAAGGTAACATATAAAACTCACTTATTTCACAGTGTGTACCATTGAATCCAGCAGAACAGTTACATTGATATCCTCGGATTTTCTCCCAGCAAGTGCCATTGTTCTGGCACGGAAAGCTCTCACATTCGTTCCCATCTGAAACAGAAATAACGTTTAGTTATTTTACCATTTTTAGCAAAATAAATCGATGTGAATAGTGTTCTGTTATGACTGATTTAAACTATTGAATTACATTAGAATATAGGTCGACCAGAGATCTCCATCTTCCCCGGCTCTGCCCTTGTTCTGTTACATTAGACAGTTAATCCAGTAAAATAGTGACAGTCCCATCATGCCCATCGAAATAACAAGAAAGAGATCACGAGGAATACTATAAATGAACAACAAAATCTTAGGAGTGGTTAGTAGTACAAACATTATTCTATGTGCTACAAACCCTACTGTTAGAAACGTTTCACCATCCACGGTGTATTCATGCAGATATTACGTGTGTAGGTATACAATTTAATTTTGATAATTTTCTGTTTCCACTCTTGTGATTAATACATTCAAATCGAACACTCAAAGCATGCGCAGTTGTTGTTACATTTCAGAGTTCGTGGACTGCGTTGGCAAACGCAATCCTTTCTCCAGTGCAAAATGGAAATTGCAAATAATTCGTTAGTTTGTAAATCAACAGACACAGCACCGTTTATTAAATGCATGGCAAATTTGGGTCCAGCCTGGACGCTTAGTGCGTCATTTACAAAAACATGTTAACAAGTAATTAACAATTATTCACCGAAGTGGAGGTGAATAGTGGTGGATATTTACCGAGCTGCGAAGCGGCGAGGTAAATATCCGCCGCTTTTCACCGACACTGAGGTGAATAATTGTTTTAGTATATACCAAACCAGTTGAATAGCCGGCCTAAAATTAAAAGTTTTACCGTGAAAGAAAGCCATTCAAAGGACTGAACACTGCGCACATGAAAAGACGACAGCGCGGGAAAAGTCACATGACAACACTGCACAGGCGATCGACCGAAATAAATTTGCAACTGTGTTTCGTTTGTTGATTGGATTTGGACGATTTCAAGCGGAATTCTTTACTTTATTTTCACTACTGAAGAACAAAAGTCTTTAATTTACTCGTGAATACAACCTGTGCCGGTCACTATAGCCTGGGAAACGTCCGTGAAGTCATGAAACGTGCTGCAAAAATTGTTCGTTGAATTATGTTGACAAGATGCTGCGAACGACCGCGAACGTCAAGAATACGTGGACTGGATTTGACCGAAGTTTAATACGGCTGCTAAGCTAGTTGACTGGAGGAGAGTCAGGGGAAGAGGAGTGAAAAACCACAGCAAATTCACAATTAAAGTTGATCTTCGGTGCAAACCTAAATATTTTAGTCTCCCGCGTGACTTTATATGGCCGAGCCGAAAACAACTTGCCAAAATCGTTTATAGCACGACCAAAACAACTGCAAGGATTTACTGGCTTTAAAACGGAGATACAGGTAAGAAATGTACTTAATTTTCTTATTTGGACGGTGTATATTTGGAAAAAATTCAGACTTAAACGTTTTAATTTTGCGTACGTGTACGCGGCGAAGGTAAACAAAATATTTTGTACCACATTTTATCAATCGTTTTGTTGAAGGAAATTAACGCTTAAAACATTTAAATAAACATCGCTACGTATCGCTAAACCTAGTATTGTTCTGACCTGGTACAGTTGACAACACATTAAAGTACAGCGGCTTCTTTTATGGATCAAAACCCGCTTTTTTAACCGATGTTACTCGTAGAAGTCATCTTACTTTGCTCGGAGGTGAATAGTACTTGCTATTCTCCTCCGAGCTAGCCAATCAGCGCGCGTGAAAAGCACTATTCACTGGTTTGGTATATACTAAGTGTGCTTATTGGCATGTTATAATTTCAGGTTGAGCCAAGTTACAGAAAAAAAAATTGGATATAATTTTGGTAAAGCTTTTCGTAAGCGGTCAAGCTTCCTCCCACAGGCAGCAGTCAGAATGTTTGTGATATGAAGATAATCGAAAGAGAAGGCTGCATTAGTACCCCACGTGCGTCCTGGAACCTTAATCTCTCATGCACCAACCTGCAATGCATCCATACAATTCAAGACGAATGGCAAAGTTATTCTCCCATTCCGTAGGTATAATGTGAACAGATTTAACCATCGCTGGCCTTGGAACGTAGTGTCGTACGATGGTGTTATTGTCCAAGTTTCCCTGAAATTGCTAGAAACAAAGTATAATATGAGATTCTGCTCTAAAACTTGTTTGTTTTAAGGCTAGTGCCATGAAGCGATTTAAAGGTATCGAACGTTCCTTCCTAATGATGTCGCCCACCTTTTGAGGATTCTTTTCTTTCTTCGGTTTCAATAAAATGAACAATGATCAACATCTCACTTCATTTATATACATGATGAACGAACGAACGAACGAACGAACGAACGAACGAACGAACGAACGAACGAACGAACGAACGAACGAACGAACGAACGAACGAACGAACGAACGAACGAACGAACGGCTAATTCATATGAATTCATGACCGTGCGTGTGAGCGAACGAACACCCATGGAAATACACAACTAAACCTCATAAACTTCATTACCTTAGCAACGTCTCTGTTTCTCTCTTTGAAGAAAAACGTGCCCGATCCAAACGAATATCCTAAATAATATGTCTTAGTCCACTCCTGTATATTGCCACCAAAGTAACCTTGAGTTGCCACCCCAGTAATGATCATAGGCTGCTCAAAGTTCACTGAAAGAGACGAGTCATTCCGTCTTGGTTCAGCACGGTAGCCGCCAGTTCGGTTCAGTCTTGCGCGGCCTGGTCCGTACAGTGTGTCATTTTTTCGGTACACTGAGTTGGCGGTTATCTGAGTGTCGTTGATACGTCCGTCCGCAATTCCAAGTGGCTTGTGGCAATCTGGAAACATAAATACCCTTACTTATTTAGTCACAGCAAATATTGCTTAACTAAAGGTTTTACCAGTTTATTGGTATCTCAATTACATTTCATTTTATAACCTATCCATTTTACCCAGGTTAACGTTAAGCGGGGAAAGTATTTCCCACCAACTAAAACATATTTTTAAAACAAAATCATGGAATATTTTTTCTGACGGTATTTTTCATTTTTATATTAAGGACAGTTTTGTACCACGGGGTTGCTAATTTGTACTGGGGAAATTAAGACACAATCCATAAAACAAAAATGCCAGGCGGAAATATTTACATGAAGAAATATTTTGTACTAGGAAATTTCTGGTACTCCGTTCTTTTCAAGGTCAGATACATGCATACGCCTCCTTTCAGATTTCCATAAATATTTTGGCTTGATCTATAAACAAACAAATGTATGGAAACTGAAACTTGGTTGACACGCTTCATTCACCTACCAAAACTCTTGAGTCCGAATTCCCATATGCAATGTGATATTAATACATATTTTTTCATTCTGAAGAGAGTTAAATATTGAAGAACTATGATAACTGAGATGCGAAGAACTTGACTGAGTAAACGAGGCAAGAAACTGAAGTTACTGACAACAAAATTCAAAAATTCGACTGAACAACAGAATAAACCAAACTCTCCAAGGTTAGTGATAATGCCAAATTGGTTCGAGTAATAATAATACTCAGAAGATCGGACTGAACGATTTCGGGAGACAAAATGAACGAACCGCCGCTCAAATTGCAAGCATGGAAAAAGATAAACAATTACATATAACTGTGCTATTATCATGCAATCATTACAACATATGGCGATTACTTTAACATACCAACCTTTTGATAAGACACGGTAAAGCGTCAATAGGATGATCCACGAAAAAGAGTGAATAAAGATACTCTTTGTGGTCGAGGCAGCCATTTTTGCATATCCTTAAACCTCGAGCTCGTATTTGCAGTTTATACAGGACTTATTTACTTTTCTGGCCGTCGGCTAAATTCCTTATGACACTGGAAACGCTAAGTACCTTAAAAGCGAATATGCACCCAAGATTGTATTGTAGAAATCAAACGATTCCTCGTCCAAAGTCTCGTTCTTGCTTTCTAGTGAACGTCGAATTTCAGTAACTTCGAAAATACAAAACGTTTTTTGATATCGAATTTAGTTAATTGAACGCATTCTTGAGAATCTTTGGTGGTTAACAACTTATTTTTTTATTATTTAGTTAGTCTACGACGTTTGTTTTAACCTTTGCTTCTGGGTTTATTGAATACTGAGATCCGATTCGCTGAAATTGACAAGGTCATGACAAGAAAAGAATAAATACGTCAGTCGTTTAAAATTATAAACGAAAAACTCAGACAGCATTAATTTTACAATAGAACCAAGCGAACCGTTGCCAATTAAGTTTGAAGTTGACGGCAGCTCGGCGCCTTTTCAAAGTTTTCTTGATGTTTTTAATTGCATGATTGTTAGTTTTTATTTCACAGAACGTTCGAGTGTTTTTTGCACAGCTATATCAAATATGTAATGTTCTTTGAGACATATCTCTACGTTAGCTCTATATCGCCCCTATATTATAGTTCCCAGAAACGAGAGACGAAAATCTTACGTCATAAATTCCCGAATTTAAAAAGAAGGAGGGGGGAGGGAGGAGGGTTGAGGGGAGACAAAGGGACGTAATATGGGTGCTGGGCTCCAGGGAGACTAAGGCGACATAATATGGGTACTTGGCTCCTGGTCTTTAGAAAAGATTAAATAAAAGATATTTTAATGTATAAAGGACACTCTCTCTCAAACGGACACCGTCGAGACCGGCTCCAACTGTCCGTCTAAGAGAGGTGTCCGTCTTATAGGAAGTTTAGTTACACTAAAATAACTGAAAAACGACAGGAGCTGGACCAACATCAGATGTCTGTCTTATGGAGGTGTCCGTCTTATATGGGTGTCTGTTAAAGCTCTATTATAGTCGGAAGAATATTGGCACTTTTGCATGGTAAATATAAGGACAATAAACTGCAAGGCTGACACTACGTAGAAATGAAAAACCTTAACGGGACAACAACATGATAGAGTCCAAACTGAAAGTCAAATATGCAAACTCTGGACAGCTGTTTCGACCTGATTGGGTCTCGTCAGCAGAGTGTATGCCGCACAGAATAGAGCAACTAGCGTGAAGACAGTTGTCTATTAAGTGCTCGCTACGTAGTGTCAGCCTTGCAGTTTATTGTCTTTGTATTTTATTTTTGGCTGATCAGAGCTGTCAGTAGCTCCTACGTACACCAGCAGCATTTTCGTCCGCGGTCCCTTGCTTTCATTTGTCATTTTCAGTAAATATAAGGGCTGAGAACTTCGAAAAGTCGGAAACCAAACAAACGAAACAAACATATTTATCATGTTCATGAACTAGTGCAGTGAAGCTGAGATGTTCATATGTTACTGTGCGCTTTGATCTCAAAGTAAAGTAGGTGCCTTGAAACGCTTCTAAGCAACCTATAAACTACCAAGGAAAACATGATACTAAAGAAAGGCTCGAAGAAACAGCTAATTATTCATGATCAAAATAAGCTTAAGATCGAGGTGAGCTGAAAACCCTCCCAATTTTAGTGGTCGATGGTGCGGAGACCTGTCTTCGTGAATGACAACAAACCGGACGTGAATGCAACTAAGGTTAAACTAAATAGCAATGATTTATTTGAGAGGAAAGGTCAGTGTACAGGAACTGAGCTGTCGCCTTCCCGCTGATTCCGGAGTTCAGAATGAGTGCAATCACTGACAGCTACTTTAGGGGAAAAGCCACATTGCTCATCAGTAACTCCCAGTCAGGATCGCCTGTCGACCCACTTGTATATGATATCTTTATTTCTCGATTTAAATTGCTCTAATAAGGAAGTCGCGATGAATTGAGCATGTTCCCGAATCGGGATAGTTTTGCATATGTTGCTTGACTTCGGAGCTAACGACTTCAGCCAGACATGAAACGCTTACCTCGGTCAAATTTATTTATCATGCCTTTGAATATATGTGCACTTTCTAAAAGGAAACCCTTCATCAATTTGCAAACAACAAATTGTGTTGATTCGTTCCCAACTGATCTATCGCCCTGCTTGTATAATTAACTTCGATCAGTTCTGAGAAACAGTGTTCGACATGTTACAATCGACACTGTACTGAACAGCTACCATTGGGTTTAAATGTTCTGGGTCACTGCCGTGATAGTTAGTTAGATGTTGACCCTTTAAGTTCTTATTAATTAGGATAACTAGGACCAAAAAATTTCGCTAAATATTGTTAGTTTATTTTACAAAACGTTTGCGTGAAGTAATCCGTTATCACCTTGTCGTAGTTGAATAAACTCAATAATATCTTAATAAATAGAACTGTTTTTTAATACTATCACACAAACATACTTTCATATTTGTCATTGGGTTGAAAGATTGTTCTTTCAACCCATCATCAAAGCACTGCCCAGTTTCTTCACGCTAATCCGGCCACAGATATTGTCACAGTTTGTAGTCTTAATTGGGCCTGATTAATTGGTTAAATAAAAACGCTGGCAAATCTATTCTAGTGCAACATTCCGTCTGGCTTGTATGATTGTTTCATGCCCAAAACATCAGCCTTGCATTGAATGTTAATCATTTGAGCCTTACTCGATAAGTTAACAACTTTGCTTTTGAAAGAGCCATTTAATACCCACTCTAGAATGTGATGGATACGATCAGACAGAACAGGGAATGTTGGCTGTAACTTGCCTTATCTTTATAAGCACTAAACCATAACATAATGCGATAACATTTTCAAATAACTGAAATTTCAAGATAAACAGCTTGGGGTTTTTTGAAGAGATATTGCTTTGCAGTCCACAGACAAACTGCATACATGTATAGAGGCCAAAGTAAAACCTGATATTCTTAAATCGGAAGAGGCAGAGCAAAGCGATTTCATAAATACTCCCTTTGTAATAGCTGAAATCGCATTTTTGAAGTATTATATCTTTCCGTAATAGGTTTAGCGTCACATTCTAAGTACTTGTTCTTAGAATTGGCTCAAATAAGTTTTCATCTTTTACACTAAGGGTTCCGACGTAGCTTTATCAATGTTCAAAGCGTTCTCGTAATGCGCGGAATCAGCGACAATAAGGTATCAAGAAACGTTATAAACAAACTGTGCGTACTTACCATCTCCAATGTAGAAACACTGGGTCCACCGTGTGTCGAGGAAGACAGTTTTCAACACAAAGATGATCAAGCAAGCTGGTGTTCTCATGACGAAGCAAGTCGCTCAGGCACGTTCATCGCGATTATTTATCAGTCTATGACTGCGAATGAAAAGAGGTCGAAACAAAGGTCACAGAAGCTATGCCAAAATAATCGTTGTCATAAACGTTCGTGTTTACTTAACTTCAGGGATTGTTCTAGATGTGAAAAAGAAATACATGTAACGGAGAGCACTTGGTATATAATTTACTATTACAATAACTTAACTCTCTAATCTGATAGAATAACAGATAAACACAAAATGAATTCTTCGCGGTACATATTGCCCTGAGGGAATTAAACTTGTCATCGATATTTGTGACATCCCTATTTATTTTACTAATATAACTGTCTCCATCAATTTCTTTAACACTGCAGTCAAAATGGACCTAAACCTATTATTAGAATGATTCCCCCGGCCAAGATATGCAGTAAATTTTTGAAGATTTCCACCTCAGCTTGATTATAAAATAAAATAATTGGACAGCACCTGATTCCAACGGCAAATCTTAAAGTTAGCTACAATAGGTGGCATCGAAACACTACTGTCATGTTTGGATACTTGTGGGAATAGACATGCTAATTACTTTTATACGTGTCAGGCGCTTGTACAGATAGCTAATTAATCTGTGTAGTCTCAAGATCAGAATAAGACTATCTAATGCTTATCGCACATTCCGTGAAGCATACTCCCTATTTCACTTGTAAGAACCTGCCTACTGACATCACTGAAATGTTTACTGGGAGAAAGGCGTTCCTTCTTCTTTTCGGCGTTTTGTTTCTCTTTTAACGTCAATACTCTATAGCGCGATTTTCACTTGAATTCGCACAGCTTCGGGCAGTCGGAAAAGGAAGACTCCTCGCAGCCTAATACACGTAAATAGACAAGTTGAAAATTGATTACTACCAGAGGTTATATAAAGGCCTAGTATACGGACGTATCACTTACAAGATCTAATCAATTTCACCATCATTACATTTGAAAAACAAGGCTTTTCTTGTGCGGTTTTCGATATCGGTAGAAAGAAAGAAAGAAAGAACGAAAGAAAGAAAGAAAGAAAGAAAGAAAGAAAGAAAGAAAGAAAGAAAGAAAGAAAGAAAGAAAGAAAGAAAGAAAGAAAGAAAGAAAGAAAGAAAGAAAGAAAGAAAGAAAGAAAGAAAGAAAGAAAGAAAGAAAGAAAGAAAGAAAGAAAGAAAGAAAGAAAGAAAGAAAGAAAGAACGAAAGAAAGAAAGAAAGAAAGAAAGAGAGAAAGAAAGAAAGAAAGAAAGAAAGAAAGAAAGAAAGAAAGAAAGAAAGAAAGAAAGAAAGAAAGAAAGAAAGAGAGAGAGAAAGAAAGAAAGAAAGAAAGAAAGAAAGAAAGAAAGAAAGAAAGAAAGAAAGAAAGAAAGAACGAAAGAACGAAAGAACGAACGAACGAACGAACGAACGAGCGAATGGATGAATCAATGAATGAACCAATTAATAATAAATGATGATGATGATGATGATGATGATGATGATGATGATGATGATGATGATGATGATGATGATGATGACGACGACGACCACGATGACGACGACGATGCTGATGATGATGGTGTGACCATCCTCAACAAACCTATTGCCAGGGTTCCCTTGTTTTTGAAACATTAGTTGTTCGATGAAAACGCGGGACGACATTGCTTCGGCCGCCCGAAAGTTCGCACACTAACTATCTGTTCAGGAACGCTAACTGCGGCGTTTCTGTTGATTCTAGAATGTTCCATCAAATTGTCTGAGCCGTGCCTATCGTTACTATCCAATTATCGGTCTGGGACAGACAACAACTCCGTCTTAACTGACCGAATTTAATTTGAGACGGATGTTGTTTGTTACATTCCTCGTTTCACTTGCCCTCCTGCGTAGACGTCTTTGGGCTCGTCTGCACAGGAAGCTACTTTTAACTGTAACTGGAAAAATTCTTTATCAAAGTTATGACTTGTTACATTTAAGTGACTCATCTGAAAACTTTCAACTTGTTTAGGAAACTAAGTTCTGTTTTAACTCATATTGATATTCTTTGGCCAGTTCCTTCATTCAATGATAAAAATAAGAAGCTATTTTAGTTCTTTGCAAGATTGCACTTACGAACCCGAACAAGAACCATGCTCAAATATAAATAAAAGAAACACGATAAGAAAAAGTTCTAAAATAAAATTGCAAAATTATATAATTAACCTGTGTCAGTTCATGACTTAGCTCGAATTATAATTCCAAGGCCATCAGTGCCAACATCAACCGAAGATTCCTTCCAGAAAATTCTTAGTTATGTGTGTTAATGGTGAAAATGGATGCATTTATCTTGCGTGTCTTCGAAAAAAACTCTTCTGTCAGATACACAATAAAATAAGAACGTGAATCCTGAATTAATAAATGCACGGACCATTCTATTCAAACCACGCAGTTTGCGTTACGTTTTCAGCTGACAGCAAGACGGGAACGTACGTAACAACGCCGTTGGATATTATTGCCAACTTCGATTTTTTTAAAGAATTAGAGGAATTCATTTTATTGTAAGATCAATATTTATAAAGGAATAAACGGTAAAACAGGCTAATTTTTCTGTACAAAAATCACACCTAACGTTTTTAAATATTGTTTCCAACATTGAACAAGGTATCTGCAATCATGGTCTGTTTAAACGCTTTGTTTGGTATCCACTTGACGTGTACGTGGTCAAGGTGAAAGTGTTTTTTGTTGTTATAAAAGATAATCTGTCTGTAATTAACAACCACTGTCCTAACATAGGTACCAATTTTGTCCTTAAAATTTTTAATACATTTTCCATAGTCATATCCCAGGAGAATCCGATGTTATATTCAAGCCAGCTCTTCTTACCAAGGCTTTCAGGTAATAATAACGTGTCGGTTACGGCACACAACAAGAACAATCGAAATAAATCATTAACAACCGGACACAGCAGGAGACGTTTATTATCGTCTTCTTTCCCTTGAATTTACGAAGTGTACTCTTTGCAGGACGGTTTCGTAGCCGAATATACTATGCATGATATATTTTTGTGAACTGGACCTCGCATTTAGTCATCTTTTGAATTAGCTGATGTGGATTTGTTGTATATACACCTTATTCGATGGTTTAACATGTAACACGCGCGGATATTTTGCGAGTTGCGTAGTAAAAAAAAATACGAGCAATGAGCAAAATGTCCGCTCGTATTATATATTAAACCATCGAATAAGGGATTTATTATTCCACTAAAAATTAAAGTTTCGTTGAGCCATTTTGTCGCTTCGTTTCAGTCCATATTTTTGCCCTGTTCTACAGTGTAATAACGGGGCATATTTTGCGCGTTCTGTTGCCCTAATATGGTAAAATGGCGCAATAGTGGAATAATAATACTACTTATTGCACAGTGAACTCTCTCACTTATGCCTTAACTCAATTACTTAATTTGCCATTACTCACAAAGGGCAGACCACAGGACATGTATGCCAAAGACGTTTCTTTTTGTCTGTGGTTACTACAAAACAAGAGTCCTTGTTAGTAGCTATTCATATGCATTATAACTGACTTGGCAAATTATGAGAGACACTAGTCCCGTGACTAGTGTGGTCAAATTATACGGAAATCCCTGAATGCTAGTCCTTTCGTTTGTTCTTTCGTATGTTTGTTCTTTCCAGTCCGTCCGTCAGTCAGTGACTCAGTGACTCAGTCACCTTTATTGTGACTAGAACAAAATCTCCCTTCGGAGAGTAAGGCACAATAAAAATATGTTACTGTTCAGTACTCGTTCACTCACTCAGTCACTCAGAAAGTAATTTATTTAAAGTCAATCACACAAGGAGTGCTTGCGCATGCAATCTCCAGAGCCAGAAGCTTATGTTATTAGTGCTTGGCAATACTGATGAATTCAAGTGAATTTGAAAATAGCGGATTTCGGTATAAAAAAATAAGTTATTAGCGAGTCTAGGTATGACTAACTTGTCCCCAGTTGGCTCGTAGACAACATTGTAATTAACAAGTTATACCATGATTTTCACGTAGTTTCCGAAACTTAAAGTGGCTGTGTGGTTTGAATTTTTTATTTATATTTTGCATGATCATTTTCAATACCATTGTCTGAAATAAAGGGAAATAAAAATCAAACTGATTTGGAAAATATTAAACGGTTTCCATGGCGATGACCTATGTGCTAATCCATTTGAAAATAATAAAAAAATAAGAACAATTCATACGCAGCATTTGTTTGAACTAGTTGAAAAGGATTATGCAAACTGACGTCAGTTTGCGAAATAAAGCATTGACTAAGAAGACGTTACTCAGTTAATTACGGAAATCTATTAAACTATTTGACATTAGGACAAAGTTTAATTCAAAAATAGTTCAGCTAAAACCTGGTATAAAACTGTGATTGTTGTTGTTGTTTGCCATATTCTGGGATATTCCACGTTGATCAGCTAAAATTGATCGATCATCCCTTATACAGACACACATCCTACAGACAGTTGAATTGCTAGTTCGGTTTCCTTTAAATCTTAATCAAATTTAATCCATCACTTGCAGCCAAATATCACTGTAATTGAAAGGCTACCATTCCCTGCCGACTGGCTTGCAGCACGCTTTCAGATACATTTACAAACCCACAGTCCAAAAGATATAGAAAAGTAGTGAAAACAGTATTTAATATTGACTGTTTTACTTTTGACCGCTTTTCTTGTGACTTTCCTGTCGTTTACTCCGAGTCATATACAAACATTATTTAGCTTAAGGTGTGAACAAAGAGAACCGCATTTGTACCTTCCGTCGAAAACATTGAAAAGAATTTTTGGGGATCTCAGCCTTTCGACTGACAAACTAAAGCAACTGAACGAAAAGCGTGAACCAAATCTGAATAATAAAGAATTAACGACCTAATACGTCCTGCATATTTACTGGAATGAATTTCAATTTTCAAATGCGTCTTTGCAAAATTTGTTTAATAGTCTGGCCACTTACCTTGAGCTAACGGTCCAAATTCGCTGCAAACTTTTTCGAAGTTTGCCCAAGAAAATATCAATATGACTATATGGCTTTTACTCATGCCACGATCACTTTACATAATATGTAAGATAGTAACCTGAAAATTCGTGAGAAGTAATTTTTAGCACGATTAGTCCGGTAAAAGGCCATACGGTTAATTACAATACCGCTGTGATCACACAGGATTCGCACGGGTGATTTTACGTCAGAAAGACTATTAGCAGTGCAGTGAAATATTAAACAGGATGACGTATTTGCACCTTGGTGTCGATCAAAGTCATAATTTCGTTTTAGACTTTGTTGACTTTTTTTCTAAGTACCGTGTAGGGAGTGAGCTTTCATTGTATTATTGTGTCACAGATTGAGACGGATTGAGAGAAACTCCTGCTCGCAAGATTCCTGAACGTAACTGTTAACCAAGTGAAGGGACAGCAGACTTTAGAAATGGGCTTGCACGCGATCATTATGACTATTATGTTTAGCAACAAGATTGGCGTGAACACAAAATCCAAAAACGGATTTAAACGCAACGAAATCGGCAACGAGAACGCCACTAAGCAAAAAGTTTAATATATAATAAGTAGAGCAAAAGCTCTCCATACACAGGTTTATAACTGTTGGTGTATTCTTTTGCAAAAGAGCACGCCAAATGACTAAGTTCTGCATGTTTTAGAGAAGGTGAACCAGGATCGCTAATTCTTTTTAGAACTGAACGTCATATATATTTCAATTTCACAATGGATTGCATCATTCAGTTCTCTTTGGTTCGCCATCCTGGATTACCTGCTCATGGTTGGCGGATCATAGACCGCCGGCTCACGAGAACAGTTTTGCAAACCGGTTTTCGGGTTCCACCACCTAAAAAAACGCACCAATTGACAAATTTGGGTGTGTTAATTGAAATCTCTCTCGGAGAAGGATTTAGGTGCGTCGAAATCCATTCCTTGACTTCGTGTTTTATTGGGAAATCAGAAATCCGGATTTGAAGATCCAAATCTACATTTCCTAATCGGATGCACTTTTATTGTTTTCAATAAAAAACAAATGGAAGATGCAATGGAAATGCGTTGCTAAAAGAATAAGGCTTTCCCGGTAGGAATTGTGCACTCGGCAGCTTATCCCGGATCAATTCACCCGACCCAGTGACCACAAACAACTCGCGTGCTCTTCCAGCTTTTTGGTTTGGGACGCTAGGTCAATACTCAAGACAAATCAACAGGCCCTTTAGGCCCCTGCGTTGCACTTTTACGCATATTTGGGAACTGGTGAATACAATTGGTGAAAGTCAGCACCCGCTTTAAAGGAAATTGTCATATTTTGAAAACTTCAGACTATTCAATCCAAATGGTTTATTTCACTTTGAACATTCATTCATCCACTATTTATAGATTCAAATGAAATTGCTTTTGAAACAAAAAGGTGCGTTATCTTAGGGTAAGACCTTGTTTTTTGAAATTTCAATTCAGTCATAAGGGTTTCTTTCCGCTTTTCACATACTGCTTGAGATCAAACTTGCCACTTAATTTCTTTTCAAAGCTCTCATAACACCATAAGGAAGGCAAAGCATGTTGATTTACCACCTTAGAGAGTAAGGTAGTACGTATCATCTAGTGTACAAAAATAATAATAATAATAATAATAATAATAATAATAATAATAATAATAATAATAATAATAATAATAATAATAATAATAATAATAATAAAGGTTCAATTCACACACACAAAAAAATTAAAGACATGCATGATTTATGCCATCTTCAGTTTGCTGAACATTTCAAATCTTAACTATATATATATACTCAATCAAGCTACAAATAGAAAAATAGGAATAGATATATTGTAAAATTCAAATAACAATAGATAACGGTGAGCAGTTACAGAGTGGAAGGTTGTTACCACGGTTATCTATCGTACTGTAGTCTTACAGTAACCTACTTCTATTTTTGTATTTAATTGTTGTTTGGGGATATATGTATTGCCTTAAGATTCCAAATGTTCAATAAACTAAAGATCGCAAATGTCTTGCGAGAGATGTCTGTAAAAAGTTGTTTCGAGTTTTCGGGTTTTATTGTTATTATTATTATTATTATTATTATTATTATTATTATTATTATTATTATTATTATTATTATTATTATTATTATTATTATTATTATTATTTGACATGGAAATAGATAAAGGTCAAGCACGGATGCAATAGTTATAGCGAGAATAATATGCATAGAATTTTTACAGCTTTTCTTTTCTTTATATTCACTATTTGTAAAATTTTGGTTTCGAAATATTTATTAAAGATATAAATGAAAATCAGATTTTTTATGAACAGAAATATGTAAATAAGTTTATATTTTGTAAATAGTTCACTTCAGCTTGTAATATTTTAACTTGTGTACATAGAAGCTTAGAGCGTGTAAAAGCTTTCAGAGTGTTATTATGTAGGTAGGCTATTGAAATTTTTACTGACATTATTTCATGGGAAGAACTTAAGGAAAACAAAATTTGTATCTATATATTTATCATTATTATTATTATTATTATTATTATTATTATTATTATTATTATTATTATTATTATTATTATTATTATTATTATGATTATTATTATTTATGGGTTAGAGACTGTTGTGAGTGTTTTGTTTACAAATACACGCACGCGCTGGCCGCACAATGAACGAGAAATTTTCAATACTGCACGAGGCGTAGCCGAGTGCAGTATTGAAAATTTCGAGTTCATTGTGTGGTCAGCAAGTTCGTGTATTTGTAAACAAAACACGAACTAACAGCCTCTAACCCTTTTTTAAAATATACAATCTGAGTACACTGCACGCAATACACAATTTCGCGAACTTTGATCAAGAATTTTAATAAATAAGAATTCGGTTGTATCTAAGAAGTACAAAATTATACTGGCGTAGTTTAAGAATATCGAAATCACAAAAAGCTTTACATAATTAAATATAAATGAGGCTTAAAATCTTTCACGAAATTGTTCATAAGCTGAAAACGTTCACAAAAAAGTCAGCCGTTGTCAATAATGCACGATTTTTATGCGGTATTGCCAATAACGCACTGTCCGAGTTTGCTGACGTCAGGTAGAGTAAAATCACGTGCTCGATTTTAACCAATTGCGTGTGTGGATTTTGGACAGTAAACGAAGATTGTATATTAATAGTCATTAATGCACTCTTGCGAGGAACGCTTGTTATGGCCGAATTGACTCGACAAATGCAAATTCATCAATATCAAAATTACATTTTGTAGTTTTGAGCACGTTCATATTTATAGTCAAAGCTGCATAGTTTCATTATTTGATGGCGGTGTTCAATGTTGGAGAGAAACTCAAGCAGGATATATTCAAGCACGTGCTTAACTTAATCCTTTAGATTTTTCTAGAGACTTTGTATTTTCGATGTCCGTGCTTATGAATTTCTTCGCTTCAAGATGGTGTCTCAGTAAAACATACAGTGATAGGTCTCGCTAGTTTTTGGTGGACTCAGGCTGGAACAGTCTTACGACTGACATGTGGTTTGACGGGAATTGATTTGACGCCTGTTTTTCTTTCTCGGGTGCATACCCTCGACAATGACACCTGTGATTGACAGTCTGGAAAAATTATTTTTGATTAAAAAATATACACGTAATAAATTTTGACAATCCTAGCCTGAATACAAATATGAAAGTCACAAAAAATAACGAATATACTAAGTTATTTTACTCGGAAATATAAGCACCCAAGCATCAACGCAGACCAGTTGTGGCCTGGCTTGGCAATCAAGCAAATGACTGTCAGACAAAGCAAAATGGTGAAAATTATCATCCTTGCCAGGTATAAGCTCAATAACAACTGATATGTGAGTTCTTCCAAAAAGTAAACAATGCAATAATTCTCATTGGAGCCGATATCACATTACAAAGCCATAGCCAGCAACGGAAGTAAGGGATCAGACAACTGTTATGTTCACCAGAACAATTTTGATAGCCATCTTTCTTAAACGTTATTTGTTATTCTGATGCAGTTGCAATTAATCAACAACAAAATTTGGTCGAACTACACTAGTTCATTTGAAAAACGCACACAACTCGAATCAGAAGAATAAAGTTTCATAAAGTTGTAAAAACATTAAGTAGAGCAGGTAACATTATTTCACGCGTTAACGCCGGCAAACTGCAGCCTATCGTCGCACCGTAACCATTATTCAAGTTTAACATTCGCTTGAGTTACTAAATATAAATAATTTAAGCGTATCATTGCCTGGCGCTGGGTTATATTTAGTGAACACAAGATTGGACTAAGCAAAGCAAGTGTCCAGAAAGTATCTAACAACTTACCTTGAAGTTAGAAACGTTTAAATTTGCTCAGAGCGTATGTTAACGCAGCGTTAAACGTAATCCTTTGAAGCTTGAAATGAACTTGATGTCACTTTGTAAATTCATCACGTTCGAATTACGTCACTTGAATGTAACTACTTCATCGACTTATTAGGATTCGCATGCAGTGGCGGCTTACAACAGATTCTTAGGAAACGTAGTTTAAAGCGTTCTGAACTGTTTATGGTGAATGGCACTTAAAGAATTCATCAGCTATTCTACCGCGCGTTATTTAAACAGCATCAAAATATAATCCATTAAAATAATATTGTCTTTTTTTAACCACTGCGAAGTGGACTAGAGATAATCCTCTTTTAGGTTCAGTAGGAATTTTATTTAGAAGGCTGACGCTTGTCGGTTAAAAATAACACAATACTCAAAGTTCCGCTTGCACGCGTGAGACTCGAGATACGTGAAATGTCACCCAAAGCTTGATTCGTGATTTGCTGAACGCTACACTAGCGCAGTGTTTGGCGTTTATAGAAACCATCTGCTCTCAGGGTCTGATTTGATCCGTCATTGCTGTCAACGGTGAAAGGCAATGTTATAAAATGATGGACTTTTCTTTTCGTGGCAGAAAGGAGTCAAAAGCTGTTGCATGCATGAAAGCTGTTCGTGAAATTAATGCAGGTATAAAGGCACCGAAAACATAGTGAAACCCTGACATTTGCTTGGGTGCCGTGAGCTAGTGAACTGAAGTGACCAACATTAATATGGAGATAATTCATGCTAAAACAATAAAATAAATATTCAGAATAAATGTGAGAAATGTTTCCGAAGGGAAAATCAGTCACCTGGGTAACTTTCCTAGGGCTTGACAAAGCTTCTTGTTAGAGAGTTTTATTCAGTAAACTTAAACAGACAAAACAAAAGTCAAAATCAGGAAAAAACTGTGTAGCGCACATACAGTATGAACAAAGTTAAACAAATGTATTGTTGATGCGCTAAATATGAAAAAGTTCACGGACGTTTTGAGACTGCTGTATCTTCACTGCATGGGGTTAATCTCGTACCCAGATGTTTACTTACTACGAGGGTTGAGAATCGAAAATCTGGGTACGAGATTACAGTGGCGCTGAAAAGTTCCGTTAACGGACAGCACGCGCTTGTTCATTCAAAATAATTGAATTGCGTATTCGACATATAAACGCGCGTTTGTACTGTCACAAAAAGGCAAAGTCAATGTTTATCCCCTTTGGATGGAGGGTTTTATGGTTGAAGATTAGCCTTGCCTCTGCGCGGCGTCGATTCCGCGTACTTTATAAAGCAGGTACAGCCGACACCAACATGTCGTTAACACTGTGGCTAGGGGAAGAGACTGAAATGTTTCGCGACAGGGAGGTCTGCGCTCTTTTTTACCGATCGTATATGTTCGCGAAATCTGTCTCCTCGGCGTCTTCACGTTTCACCAATGGAATGCATTAAGACAGGAAATGATATTTTGCGAGTTGCGTAGTTAAACCTATGCCGCATTGTTGTAAAGACGACAGGAACCTTCTTTGTGGCCGACCAAGCTGCACTACCTGCCCGCGTGGGGGGGTCAACGAACAATACGGCATACCTGCACAACAGGCTCATTGTGTCGATAATAGTTGTATTACTTCCTTTACTCGTTCTGCCGACAAATATAGCAAAGATATCGGCAAAACAACATACTTTGACAGAGTTTTTATTTGGTTCACTTAAATATAGATGTAAAATATACTCTGTAATCCTAGTTTTCAGGCCGAGATCTCTCCCTGAAACGTATATTGTAATAAGTTTCAAAATACACAACATCCATTAAGATACGTCAATATATGGGACCTTAAAAACTAGATTGGTAACGATTTACTTATTATCCATGTATCTTGGATTCCTAAAATGCAATAGAGACAGAACTGTGAGTATTATATGACCAGGCCTTTAAAAGAAAGAATAGTCCGCTGTATGGGTTTTGCTTGCCTGACGCCTTGCATGCAGCTGTCATACACTAGTTTGTGGTGGCAGAGTGCTTGTTTTAGTTATATACCAGGGATTCACGTATAAATGGACTGCTGCATCAGTGTATAGTTAAGTATTTCCAATATGCAGCTAGGAGAAAGCCTGTCGATGTTAAATCGACATAAATGGATTTCCTGATCCGGAATTTAATATCAACTCGATCGACTTTCCTTCAGGTCTGGAAACAAGTGGAACAACAGGAAAAAAAGGATAGCAAAATGAAAGCAAAAGGAAAAATCGATTTTACAGTACATGTGGCATCATCCATGCACCGCTTTACAGAGTAATTAGAGATTTTGCCGGCGATTATATGTTTCACAACTACTTACTTTTTTTGCCATTCTTCACAGATTTCCAGCAAGGTTTTTTTGCGTTTTGGTTTCGAACGCTTTTGGCATCTGTAAAGAGATGTGTAAAGAAAAGAACATAGAAATACAACAAACCGTTCAATAATGGTAATGAGTTTATAGCAAAGGAAAAAAAATTTGAACCACAACATATATAGCTGAAGATTTGATTAGACAGACGAGCAGTTTTGCTTTGTTGCCTGAGAAAAGCATCAACGACGCTGAAACAAACTTTAACAACAGCGCGTGCTAGTACTATAATGGCTGAAAAGTGGAAAAGGAACTGAAGATGTAAAGTTCTTAATTACCTAGAAGCACACACGTCTTTATCCTTGAGCTCTTTCTTTCCAGACCGAACATTCTTTGTTTGTCCCTCGGGACTCATTCGTACTCTTCCTCCAGCCAAGCTGAATTCTCCCATCATCTGGTGAACTAACGCTTTTGTTTGTTCAATCTCGCTCAGCAAACCTTCGATTCGATCAAGCGCGTTCATGGCAGTCGTGAAAAAGCGAATGCCATTTTGTATCCCGCCCGCCGTCAGAGGTCTGGATTTAAGTTTAAATTCCGCCGGAATCTCTTCTTCGTCGTATTTATGTTTGTTCATTTTTCCGTTCGAATAAAACAAGTCTACAGCTGTATAAAGTATAATGTAATTAGTGAAATATCCATGGAGACCGCTAGAACGTCACAAAAGATTAATTGATACTGACTTCTAAAATCATTTTAGCTTCGAGTTTCACTGAATTAATAAGTCTAATAAAGTTGAGCAGCAAGATCAGATCTAGCTAGATAAACAGATTTTTATGCTGTATCCTTGACTCAAACCACAGTTGGACAAATGGGTCGGACTGGGTTGGGGCGACAGTTTCTTCAACCACTGTGGAGGTCTGTGATGTCCGCTGTGCGGGTTACAAATGAGCGTAGTTTGAGCTATCTTGCTGAAAGTAGGCGAAACTTTCTCCTGCTGCTAGTGCTTGAGTAAAACGCTCAACAATGCAGGTTTATTTCACTTTTCAGTGGGGAGCCGCTTGCATAGTACCGACAGCAAAAGGAACTAAATTTGCATTACCAAACGTTTTCCGGCCAGTAGATAGTAGACGCCATTTAGGGCATACATGTCCTTTATGGAAATTAGAGAAATAAGAAACGTTAAGACATGCGCATGCAAATCAAGGACTGATAACCGTTTCCCTCCATTAATACTTCTTCACTCTAAACAAACTGGTCGAAAAACACATTATTACAGCTTTAAAGGAAACCTCTTCCGCGTACGCTGGGCAGCGAAACGGCCTTTACATCGCGCGAAGAACAAAAAATCCCGCGCGCAAATCGAATGTGACCTCACAACGCTGAATAGCGTCACAATCAAACGCATTCGAGCGAAAAAACAAAAACCAAAATGTCGGAAACTAGCGATCGTGCGCAATCATTTCTGCCCTATGTTCCCGAGATAGTGGACATGATATTGAGATATCTCCCAGCTAGGGAGCTGCGGACAACAGCGAGAGTCAGCAGGATGTGGAGGCATATTTCCATGCAGATTCTTCATACCCGTACAACCTGGACCGTGCATTACCTGGCTGACAAGCTGATCACCGGCAACGAAATCGATAACATCATCGAGAACATGTACACGGAACCACGAATGGTCATTCAGTTAAGCCACCGCGAAATCTGGTTCACAAGAAGAGAGCCTCGAAGGCGCAGGAACGAAGAACGGCAGCTGGTGCGATCCGTGTTTAATTTATTTTCCAAGCTGCCGCCCGGATGCGTCACGCTAGGCTGTACCACTGAGCGTATAGTGTTCCAACAACCCATTGACGAGTTTACTCCTGATCATATTCATCATCTTAAAACCGGTCATGCCTTCATGTGCGCGCCTTATATGCCAGGTGTAGATTATCACCATGTTTATATCCGAACACCAAGACCACCCCCGGAAAGTAGCTGGTGTGACATGTTCGATTTACCTGCCAGCCGTCCGGTGAAGTTAGTTATCCTGATAGCCTTGTCGGCGAGTAGAGATTTTATACCTTTCATAGCCTCAGGTAATTTGTTAAAACCTATCTATGCGAACTACTTGAATCAAGTACAGTGGAACCCCGCCTTACGGCCACCTCGTTAATACGGCCACCTCGTTATTACGGCCACTTTTTTTTGTCCCGGCAAAATGGCCATACATTTTCTTATAATAAAACCCCGTTAATGCGGCCACCCCGTTAATACGGCCAACGGCCACATTCAGAAATCTCAAACTATACAATCTTTTATAATATTACCCCGCTAATACGGCCACTCGAACCAAATACCCATTAATAATTGACCAAACGAAACAAATACAGTACTTGAGAAACAATATCGAATGATATTATTATATTCAAAACGCCCGTGGATCTCTTTGAGCTTTTCTCCTCTTTGTGAACATCTCTTACAGAAAGATTGTTATCAAGGTCTAATAGATTTGTTAGCATTTTGATGTGGCTCTGTTCAATTGTGATATGTATCTGTCAAGACGTCACTTGAAGTAGACCAGTCATGAAATTTGACCCCACCCCGTTTATACGGCCACCCCGTTAATACGGCCAAATTTCCATGGCCCGTTGGTGGTCGTATTAACGGGGTTCCACTGTACCCAAACGTTATTGTTCTTTGTTTACGTTACAGGAATCCGTGAAACATACGGAGAACAAGTGATTGTTTTCGGAGGAGTTGGGCACGACCGTCTGTTCATTGATGGACTGGTAAAGAGAGCGAGAGTTGTCGCGGTATTTATCTCTGGTCAACCATTCCGGGCATGCGCTGGACTTTTAAATAACGGGAACAACGCTGACTTTTACTCGCCAGCTCATCAACTCATTGAAGATGCAAGCAAAGATGGTTTCACACCCAAATTTTCGCTCCTCTTCACATCACGGTTCGTTCACAAAGGCCAAGCCTTCTATTCTAGTTCGCAAACGGCATTTAAAGAAGGTTTTACTAATACTCCTATGCTTGGATTTTACTCGTACGGCGAGTACTGCTTAACTGAAAGGGACGTCGGAGTAACAAGAATCAATGATTTCAAGAGACTCATGAGATATAACTCGGCCATTTATTGCGTATGCTCGTACAGAAACGAACCGCAATAGAAATTTTTAAATTCTAGATCTCGTTAACTAGGTGGAATCTCAAAAGTAGTTTAACTTTAAAAATAATAACATAACATTTTAAGTCTACTCCTACGGTTTTGAGTTATCTCAGTGCACGAAAGTTGTTACAAAGTACTCGTCGTTCTTGAAGTATATTAAAAAGCTACGTACTTTGCACAGAAATTCTCAGCTCTCTGGTTTTGAAGATTTTGCTGTTTATCTCGTTTCCATGTCTATAATATAATAAAAATAAGTCATAACAGATATTTAGTTCCTTTTTTTTTTCAAAATATTCTCATGAATACTGTGTATTAAAAGTGAATGAACAGCTGGATTACACAGCGTTTTCACGCATTCACTATACTCGCAAAAGAGGCTTTAGCCAATCCGGTACAAGAGCAAAACCAATAACCGTGATTTCGCTTGAGCGACGGTTTTCCACGTACGCTTGCACAGAATAGAGAGGTTAAGCATGACGTTTACGGCAAACGGCAAACGGCAAAAATAGTTCTGATTTTGCTCACTTTTTCGTTAGCACTTAAATAAAGCCAGTCGAAAAATAGGAAAAAAATCCTTTAATCACAGTAAATGCAAACAATTTCCCTAAATTGTACAAACGGCTAAAATCAGACACCAAAAGTTCGATTTTTGCCGTTTGCCGTTTGCCGTAAACGTCATGCTTAACCTCTCTAGGTTTACCTCAGCATCTGATTGGCTTATACAATGTTTGGCACCTTGATGTCTGATTCGTTTGCGCAATTTTCCCCGCGCTTAATCTTTAGTTGTTATTAGTATAAAACGGTTTTACACGTATATGTAAGGCCGTCAACCTTGACGGCCTCACGAATATTTCCACTACAATAGCTTCTGGTGAAAAAAAAAAATACAACAGAGTACAGTTTGAAAGATCGGCTAAAACTTGTTAGTGATGTTACACTGTAAAATAGGACACCTTCACAGTTTAGAGGCATGGATAAATAAGATGCTGCACCATTTTGCTGATTTGACTTAAGGTGGCTGGCTACCGTTTCCAACACTTTCCAAGACTTAGATTTCGATTGGTCATTATAACCACTCTTAATCAGTTGATGCTACAATCATGGTGTGAAACAAATGATTAGTGATTGGTGAACACGTTGTTGTCTTTTTCATTACACAATATGTTACCATAGCAACACTACAACCTGTTAAAAACACCCTTAATTTTAGCTTTAAGTGCTTCTAACTCAAAAACGAGCCGGGTGACCCCCATTTTTTATTACGAAATTTTGATCAGCAAGACAAGATGCAACTTTCTGCAAAGTTTTAAAAAAATCTGCACATGGGGTTCAGAGCCACCTTAAATTTTCGTAAATTTAAGGTGGCTCTGAACCCCATGTGCAGATTTTTTAAAAACTTTGCAGAAAGTTGCATCTTGTACTGTTGATTACAATTCGATAATAAAAAATGGGGGTCACCGGACTTGTTTTCGAGTTATAAGCACTTAAAGCTAGAATTAAGGCTGTTTTTAACAGGTTATACTGTTGCTATGGTAACTTGCAATGTCCAAAAAATAGCCATTACTTGTTTACCGGCCATTGGGCATCTGTTTGATACCATAATTGTTGGGTCAACTGAAAAAGACTTTTGGCATTGATCCGTCAAAATTGAGGTGTTGAAAAATGCAGGAAACTGTTCTGAGCCACCTTAATATACCGGTAATTTGAAATACAGTCATCGTCGACACCGGCTCCTACTGTCCACCTAAGAGAGGCGTCCGTCTTATAGGAAGTTTAGTTACAGTAAAAATAGAGTTGTCCGTTAAGAGAAAGTTGACTGTAAAGGAATTCATTCCCAATGCCACTCTGCGAACAGACACCATCTTTGAAAGGTGTGTGGCACTTCCCACATATCGAAACAATCCTTTATAACGAGGTATAATTACATTTGGCACAAGTATAGCCTGAAGCTATAGTTCTAACGATGGGCATAGAACAATAAATATAAAAAAGGTAATTATTGATTCAATTAAATCTTCACTAAAGAGAATAACAAAAACTAACAAGTTAAGCACACCACGACATATGATGTAGACACATGGCTTTAAACCACTGCAACATCAGTTGATTGGTAGAACTGAGGCTTAATGCAGGACTCTCCTTTTTCACTTCTCCTGCGTGAGTCTGTAAATAAAAAAAAAATAATAATGAAAATGATGAACACACAATAGAGGGCTGCAGTGGACAGGTTAAACGATCACTACTGACCAAAGCAGGAGGGTAAATCCTGCGGAAGTTTCCTCTGTGGGTGTGTTCTAAATATGCTGCTTTGATAAAGTCACGTTCATTCTCTCGTAGACAAGGATAGCAAAGGCGGCAGATCTATGGGAACCACAATCAAATATTAATATGTCAAGTATGTGTAAGCAGTTGTATTCATGTTAACGAGAAAACAATCATGGCTAATTCAAGAGACATGAAGGGCCTGAAAACAATTGGTCCATATAAATAAACAAACAAACAAACAGACAAGCAAAAACAACAGCAACTATTGGTACAACAGCTGACTCGTTGTATCAAAATGGAGACTTCACCCAAATAACACGGTGAATTCCACAGGAAACCCACCTCGCTACAAGCCTTATTACATTCTTTACTTGCACAGGTATCGTATAACACTTGGATGTCTTGGTCGCTTACTAACATGTCTTTCTCAGATGGGGAACTGAACAAAAGAAAAAGAGCCGTTTTTGAGTCTTGCACATCATTTATTAAATAAAAATATTAAATACTCTCTCTCTTACCTATACTTCAAACTGTGGTCCAGTTTAGTGGCTACTCCCACCAACCCGAGAAGGTTGAATACAACCTGATGGGACCAAACAGTGACATACATTAGTTTTTAGCTTAATGTATATACAAGATAAATCAGAAGCTTCTGGCGCTAGAATTAAACAGCTGAGTTCCGAGTGTAAGTTTTTTAGCTTAATGTATAGACAAGATAAATCAGACGCTTCTGGCGCTAGAATTAAACAGCTGAGTTCCGAGTGTAAGTTTTTTAGCTTAATGTATAGACAAGTTTAATCAGAAGCTTCTGGCGCTAGAATTAAACAGTTGAGTTCCGAGTGTATTTTTTTTAGCTAATGTATAGACAAGATAAATCAGAAGCTTCTGGCGCTAGAATTAAGCAGCTGAGTTCCGAGTGTAAGTTTTTTAGCTTAATGTATAGACAGGATAAATCAGACGCTTCTGGTGCTAAAATTAAACAACTGAGTTCCGAGTGTAAGTTTTTTAGCTTAATGTATATACAGGATAAATCAGAAGCTTCTGGCGCTAGAATTAAACAACTGAGTTCCGAGTGTAAGTTTTTTAGCTTAATGTAGACAAGATAAATCAGACGCTTCTGGAGCCGAGTTCCGAGTGTTAGCTTCTGACCTTGGTCACACGCTTAGCAATATTGCTGACTCTTCCCTTCCCCTATTTCCTGTTTTTGCAATTTGTTCATTGAATGGTAAAACTCTGGTGTTTGTGGCCAGAGGCATCTTGGCAATGGTTTGTCAAAACACTATTTCTATTCAAAGGGACGAGAAAGGAAAGTCGAGTTGTTCACAGTTCATAAGTCATCTTTTAAATGGATCGAGGGAATAGTTTACTATCTTCGTCAGAAATTGAAACACTTTGAATCCGCTGATGAAAGTCATCAAGCGCCGTTCTTAAAATAATTCACACGTTTCCTTGCCACAGAAAATAGAAATTTCAACTAGCAGTTTTCTCAGTCGAGACCTAGACCCGGCATCTTCTTTATCTTACATGGCTACCAAGGAACGTCATCACCTGAGCTGTGTTAACATATCACTGGAGCAAATAAATAAGAATAACAACAACAACAATAGATCACAGCAAATTTTGCCGTTTGCCGTTTGCCGTTTATACGCCGGAGTAGTTTCGTGTTTGTAAATAAGTAAATTATTTTCTATTTTTCTGATGGTTTTATTCAATTAGAGAGGGGTAAACAGAATCAGCAGCATTCTGACATATACTGCTATCACACTCACTTACCTGCTCGTACATCAGTTTATTATCAGAGTGCGCAGCTGACGACAAATTCGGAGACATGTTCACCTACAAAGTTACAAAGCTACAACTTCAGGATGTTTATTCTAACCAACATTCTGATTGACTATTACGCTAAACATATTCAAAAGAAAACATCTTTTTTCCCTTTTGCAAATAAAGTTATTAATTAATTTATCTAGTAGAACCTTAGTTTAACTGGGAAGACAACATAACCATGTTAAGCATTCTAGTTTCTTTTCGGTCTTCCCGCCGCAGTAACTTATTCTACTCTATCCTGTTTGTACATATAATTCCTTTGTGCGGCAGAAAAAAAAAAGAACAATAAGAAAAATACGAATAGCAAAAATAGTTAACAAAAATAGCAGCAAGGAGGACAAATAAAAAATCAGTTAGATGTACCTCCATGAGCCATACGTTCAAATCCGCGTCCAAAATAAAATCAAAACGCACCATTTCAAAGAAGTTTCTAAAAAGAGTAGATAAAATAACAATTATAACGAAAAAAATGCTATACAAAGGTAAGTATCCAGCAGGTTTCTCGCGTAGCTATAGCTTTTAAAGAAAGCCACGCTCCTCTTAGTGTTCGTCCTACTATAACAAGGGGACGTGTGTATGTACTGGAGGAGGAGTCTGAACATTTAAACATTACCGAGCTTGACGCTACAGTACAACACCAACAATTTTGTCTCCATAATATGTGTTTGATTATGATAATGTTACACCAGAAAGATGGATAAAGAAATTATCAGATGGAATTTAAGAAATTAGTTATAAGTAGATTTTACCTTAAAAAAAACTTTGGGTGGGGGGGGGGGGGGGGGGGGAAGGTGGGAAGTTAAGGAAAGGCTTATTTAAACCAGCCAGGCTTTAGCTTCAACGAAGTCCTCAAATTGTTCTTTGACCACCTCTGCTAAATAATAGATGAATTGTTAGTCTTGTAGTCACAAACAAGGTCTTCATAATGCAAAAAAAAAATGTTTCCTAATGGCGATAAATTTTAGGAGTAGAGCATTTCAGTAACAAGCTAAGTAGTTGATTGATCTGCAACACTTGTTGTACAAAGACAACATGCAGTTATTGTGATCCACAAATAAATCTTACCTTGTGGATTTGTAGTGCGAGGATGCACTTATCATGTCAGGCTCCTTTCTCAAATAAACCTGAAAATAAAATACGTGCATGTTTATGGATTTACATTACGAGACCCAGTGTGTACATATGTATTTTAAAGTAAAAACACTTCTGATTCCCATTAGTCATAGTTTTTCCATTTATTTAAAGTGAACTTCAAGTGACTTGCAAGACTAATCATGTGTTTGTTTTATTTTTTTCCTTTAGTTGTGCTCAGTTATTGGTTAATAGAATTCATGTTCTGGCCAATCAGAGCCAAGATATTGTGATTGATTTGGCTCACATGTCACACTTGTCAGGCGTGAGCGTGATTTGACACAGGTTCAATTAATCAAGAGACCACATGAAATTTGAAGTAATAATAAAATATATTGCCTTAAGGTGGCTCGATAGTCAAGTAAATATATAGAAATCCAAAGATTTTGCTTAAAACTTGAGGGGAGGGGGGGTATTTAAAGGCTCTGTTTTCTGCAAATGTTTTGGTAGAGGGACTGGGTCTGGCATGCATATTTAATGTCTGATGGCAGCTGGTCACGTGACCTTACTCGGCTCATTTGAATTAACTTTCTCTTCGGCAGAATCGTGTGGTACATTAATGCAATTTGGGGCAAAAATTGCCCCAAATTTCATTGTTTTGGGACATTTGCTGGTGCCGGAGCTCATCATCAAGGGCTGAGATGGCTTAAACCTTGCCAATTCCAAAGAACTGTTTATTGGCACCGTGAATGTGACAAACTTCGACCAGATGCTCAATCACAGTTACTGGCAGTTTGTTGTTCATGGACAAGGGGCCGTAAAAGCAAATGAGCCCATCTCACCAGGCTTCAACTGGCAAATATGGAAGTTTCAATCAATGATGAAAGTGACTGGGAAACTTTTAGTGTGTTATTGAAGCCTGGTCAGAGACTTATAAAAAAATATCAAATTGGTTTGAGGTAGGTCTTTCCCGCTCAAAGAACACTCGAATTTCCCAGGATGCAATGCGGTCAGATTCCTGCTAGTTGGCTGCTTGGTTGAGGTTGCTGACAAGAAGGAGCTATTTAAAGGAGAAGTTCACTCCAGAATGGCCATTTATTTTCTTTACGCCAATAAAACGTTTATACAAAAATATGTTATTCACCAAAATTTCAGCTTCCAACGAGCGCTAAATCCCTACGAAATCTTTCTCTAAAGTAGCCCAAAATTGGACAACTGAACGCCGCCATCTTGGAGCTAGTAATGTATGCGTGACGTCAAAGAGTTCAGCCTGAAGTTTAGCGGGAAAATTTAAATACTCGAAAGTCCTTGTTTCTTTGTGGTGGCTTTTGTATGTCAAAATGCCTGTTTGTGCAGCTCCATGTTTCTCAAACAGAGCTCCAAGAGGTACAAAAAAACCTTTCAGCTTTTCTTTCCTTTCAGACAGGCATTTTGACAAACAAAACCACTTCAAAGAAACAAGCAGTTTGAAGTATTTAAATTTTCCCGCTAAACTTCAGGCTGAACTCTTTGACGTCACGCATACATTACTAGCTCCAAGATGGCGGCGTTCAGTTGTCCAATTTTGGGCTACTTTAGAGAAAGATTTCGTAGGGATTTAGCGCTCGTTGGAAGCTGAAATTTTGGTGAATAACATATTTTTGTATAAACTTTTTATTGGCGTAAAGAAAATAAATGGCCATTCTGGAGTGAACTTCTCCTTTAAGCTGTTGCTTGACCTTTTTGGCCGAACTTTCCATTTGAGTTGGAAGCAGAAGAGTTGTTTTGTAATGTTTGCCCTGTGATTAAACGACTGAGTTAATGAAGGATGTGTCCAGACTGTTTGCTTGTGAGGTAAGATTTGCATGAAATCCATGTATTGTTTTGCAACTGGTATGTATAGTTTTTCTGCAATATGTATTGTCTACATTTTCGGAGAAAAAGCACAGTGCTGCCATCTATTTTCCTCCATTGTTTCAGTGCAAAAGAAATGCTTCTGCACTAGAATTTCTTACAGAAATGATAAGACCTAGCCCTGGGAATTTTTTTCTCAACCCTATGCAGTTTTGAATGTTCACACCTGCATGGAAAAGGTAAATAGGGAAATTTTTATTTTTCCATGCTTTTAACATTTCCAGCTTTCTGCAGCTCAGGCTGAAGGTTGATGAACACTCTATGCAATGAACTAAAATAATGCTTATCTGGCAAATTCTTTTGCTACAGCAGGCAAAACACTGGTGCTGGGTGTTGGCCAGAAATGCCTGTTTTTTCAAATTGCAACTTTCCAGATTTTTTTCTCTGAGTGTATTGAATGCCAGCCAACCATTTTACTTCATTGCACAGACCACTGTAAACTTAATCTGTAAAAAATGGTTTCTTCCCTGAGTGACTTAGTGTTTTTTCTCAGTTATCGTTACAAGAAAAGCACCCTCTGAGACACCATACAAAAGCTTGTACTGTTACCATGGCAACAAGACACCCAAACATCATTGTGTTTGTCATCATTCATGGCAACTAGTGTCATGATGTTGACTTTGTCTGATTAAGTAGCATTTTCAAGTCAAAGGCTTTTTTGACTATCGAGCCACCTTAAATAAGAAGGATGTTTAAAGGCATTACCTCAGCAATGGCCTTGTAAAGATCATTCCACATCTTATCTACATCTTTACCTGTAAGAAAAAAGCTTCATCCATTCGGCCTCTATTGAATTAAATTAAAATACTCTACTCTGCTTAAAAATCTCCTTAGTTTACAGCTCAGATTAGACTTGCCACATGCTTGCGGTAAGCATTTCCACATCACATTACTTGGCAGAAATCCTGGCATCAGCACTTATAATCTTGACAAAAAAATAAACATTTTAACATAACATGATGAGGAGAAGACCCATTAGTACCTTGTTGTTTAAGGTATGCATTTAGTAACATTTTGCGGCTGTACTTTCCTTTATTCCACAATTCCCTCAGAGATGGCAACTGAAAGATAGCAACAAACAATGTCACTAAAAAGAACAATGCTACATGCTGGTGGGGACAACGACTCATTTCAATTACACACCACCAAGTTTGGTGGTTCTGGAGGTCTTTCTAGTTATCCTAGTATGCAATACATAGAAAAGATGGGGAAATTTCTACAATGCACACAAGAAACTTGTCATGAATGAATGCCTGCAAGAAGTGAACTCATGATGACTGGGACTGGTGAGCAAAGGAGATGAATTTATTTCAGCCGACAACTAACAAAGACAACAATGTATATACCTCCCACGGCTGTGTGTATTCATCTTCCACAACATATTTTTGTTGATCATCTTGGTCAAAAGGGTAATAGTCTTTCTCGCAAAATCTGCAGGTCAATAAGTAAAAGACAATGCCTGCAGGTTAAAGAGTTCTGGGAACTAGTCATGGCCACAGACAGTTCACACTTAACATTTAGTTGTTGGTATGCAGTGCAGTGACTAAGTACCTAATCAGAACTTCCTGGTCATAAACGTAAACTCTGAGAGGATCAATGGATGTAAGGACTGTGTAAATGCCAATGTCAAATTTCCGCTGATCAACAAGAAATGGGTTAGCAATGTACTCTTGAACAAAATTCTCATCAGATCCTTTGCTGAGGTCAATGTCTGTGAAAATAAAACAAAAATTAATAAACACAGAAACCCATAAGGGTTGAAACGTGTAACTCGCTATGATTCGCATTGTACAAAGCGTTTGAACACTCATTTTCATTAAGTGCCATATTTGGAAAATCACGAGAAAAGATTCAGCCAATCAAAATTGCAATATCTGGATTAAATTCACAGCGCGCGCTGGCTCGCGCTAAATGGCGTAATCTTGTTTATGAACAATTTGGGTTGAATAAAGTTAAATTTGGTTAAATACTTCTGTTTCGTTGTCATTCAGTAGTCTGGAGAACTTCACTTGATACTGTAATGAATTTCTTTAGTTTCTGTGAGTAATTTACGGCGTTTTGGTCGAAATTCATTGACTTCTCGCAAAACCGAAAATTTTGTTGCGTGTGTCGTTACGTGTGTAAATCATTTGCGTTCAAACTCTTTGTGTTGCCAAATATGGTACTTGGCAAAACTGGATATTCGAACGCTGTGAATGCGTGTTACCCATTTCAACTCCTCATGAGTTTCTGATAAACATTTATTATTTTATCATCAATCCAAACTGAGACCAATATACAGAGCAGATAGTGCAACACACACCTGAATGCAGCCAAGGACAGCTTGCACTCAGCCAAGTTGCAAGATGGGTCAACTGGGCTAAGAGTTAAGTGTTGCATATCTTTACATATTATAATTATCATCTAGACTTCTCTCGTTTTTGCAGATTTTATTACACCTAGAATTCTCAACTCTAGACACGGTGCATATTTACACAAATCTTCAACACAAAATCGCAGATTAACTATACTGTGAAAATCAGCTCAGTGTATAGGTTTTTGATGCTGCTATAAGTCTTTCACACCAACTCAAAACAATTTTTGCTGAATATGTCTCACAATGTTTTAGGGGATTTTAATTAGTTCCCCAACCAAAAAAAGAAAGCTGCTTGACAAAAATTGCCAGTGTTGTACAAGTGAAAAGAAATCCTTGTAGGAAATATACAGTGGACAAAGTTCAAGCACTGATATAATTGCGTTACATATTATTAAAGTTACACACTGATGAGTGCTGGTGAGAAAAGGTGATATTTATCAAACTTTCAATCCTGTGAATCAGAACAAGTTTTCCTTTAACTCTCATTAAGTATAACCTGCAAATTAACGCAGACAGATTACTGGCTGTTATTGCAAGCTGGGCAGGTGAAACAACAGCAAAAAACCCAGATGCTCTCACAGGCTACATAAAGTAAGGAAACTCATAGTAGGTACCTTTTGGAGGCTTGATGCGTATTCCTCTGTGGTTATTACTCTTTTCCACCCACAATTTCTGAGGATGGTTTCTAATCTGTAAATCAATATATAATAAATTACATCATAATATGAGAATTTGTGACTGAAATTAGAAAGCAGTATCAAATAAACACAATAATCATGCATTGGATTCATTTAAATAATTTAAATTTGTTACTTAGAACTTTGGTTCTCTGTGACACATGTACTGTGATTCACTGCACATGTAACAATGTACATACTTACTTCTTCTAAAAACTTTTTTGTATCCTTTGGAATCACAAAAGCTGGAGGAATGAATGGAAAATGGTTCACAGCCAGGCTCACTTTGTTTGTTATAAACCCTGAGCCTGGAAAATGATTAATCTACAAATCAAAGGAAAACAAGTTTAAATAGTGAATACAAAATTACACTGCTAAAATATTTACATGGTGAAATCATGATGTGATGAAATGGACGGAATTCCTTTCCCCTGACCAATCAGAGCCAGGGTTCCAAGTATCGAATAATGAGATGATGACAATGATGATGACGATGACGACGACAATGAAATGATAGTGAAAGTGATAATGATAATGATCTCATCATTTATTCACCAAGCTTAAAATCTACCGTCTTTATTATTTATTACAGTTAAATCCTGTGGTACTGTAATTAATTAGTTCCAACCAAATCCCGTCCCACATTAAATTTTCTAGTTACACCTGTCGTTAAGCATGTGTCAGAGTAGTTAAGCATGATTCACACAGTATACTGTTGGATTCTTACCTTTTGGTGAGGCTCTAGAGTTTGCAGCATGTCTTTTAACTCTCCACTAAACGGGTAATCATGAGCCCACATCACATCAAATAAGCGACTTTGCGCCTCTGTCCTGGTGTAACCAGCACGACTGAATACTGCCATCACATGCTTTAGGTATCCCGATCTTAGCTGTCAGTGAATTAGAATAAAAATTAAAATAAGTTAATTGTTAACATTTGTACGTGACGAATTCACAGTTCATGTCACATACATGTACAGTAGATTACCCATTTCTCAAACCCTCAGATACATGTAGAAGCATTACCTGGGCAATGACACAGAAATGTATACTGTGTTTTGGCCAAGCAAATGAAACCCAACATAAAACATGCTTGGTCAAAAGACACATGTAGTTAATTTAATTGTTCTCTTACATTTTTGGCATTCATCCAAACAATGGGTCTGTTTGAACTTCCAAACTCTGGGTCACCCACAGACATCCCAGCATTTAAGCTCCGAAGCTGATAGATGTTGACTAAGATCAGCAATACACCAAAGCACAGGCATCCAATCATGAGCTGCATCATACGATGTGACACTTGGAATCCAAGGTGAGGATGTGGGTAATACTTGGAATTATCTGATGCATACTAAAAATAAAATAGAAATGAAAATATGATATTTGATACATTATGTTGACTCACATTTGCATTTGTATGACTAAATATAATTTTGGGAAATCCAATGGCCTAACACTTTAAACATTAAACTCAATATACATGGCCAGGAAATGACATGTTTGACTGTACCATGTCAAGCCAGGATCATTAAATATAATTGTTGTATGTGGTAGCATACAGTAGGTCCACTTTTTAAATCATTCGACACCCTACCTTGTTAAAATAGACACCATTAAAGGGACTGCTTCTCAGTGCCCAAGGTAATTAGTTAAGGCCATAATTAAAAATAATTCACTTGCTATTCAAATTAGTAACAACTTAAACAAGAGAGCTGAATTGATGTAGTTGTACAGTTTGATCGGGATAGCAATTTAATAATCAAATGGAAATGGCAAGAATCACAAGTGAGGATGTCCAAATTCAACTTGCTGCATGCTCATGACAGGAATCCAGTGGTCACAGTAACTTGTATTTTTGAAATAAAAGTTACTGAGCTGTACTTTTAGGTGGCATTGCATACTTTCAAATTTTTAGTAAAAAACTGTGGCTTATTTGTTTATTTTGCTTTTAATTATTATTTTAAGTTTAGCACTCTTACTATGAAAAAGAAATTATAATTAAATAACACTAGGGGATGATATTATCATGTTTTCAAGATTGATCACCACATTCTCAAAGCTATTATTAAATCAGAAATGTACAGTACAGTAATGAGTTCTAACTCACTCATTCCAACCTTAGGGGGTACGCGTTGAATGCTCTTTGCAAGCACGTGAGCAGAGCGGTTTTCTTTGTGAGCTCAAGCATTGACAAAAGCTAGCCTTGCAAGTAGTGGGCATAATTTTTTAATAAACAGCTACCTCTATTAAAAACCTAGCATGTGCGCGCTTGTAAAAATATGCGAGCAGGAGCAAATGGAGGCGACGTGATGCCCTATGCGCCACTGGGCATTTAAAGGACTGACGATGAGCAAACGAGCACCCACTTAAATTTTGCAAGCACTTGGAGCAGAAACTTATTTTGCAAGCACTTCAAAACAATTTTTGAGGGACCACTCATGACCCCTAACCTTCAGACTGAAATGTACAGTGCAGTAACAAGTTCTGACTCATTCATTCCAACCTTCACACTGAAGTGGTTACATAACACAAGATTTTTCTACTAACTGTATGTACTATTGTTTCCCTCCATGTACATTCACGCTTCAATAAGGAGTTTGTAGGAACTCCTTGGTCAGCTTACATGTCTAAATAGATTGGTTGGTTGGTCCAGGATAATAACATTCAGATTGCTGACTCACTTCTGCATACAATTATTATAATAATGGCAGCAAATTAAAGTTATGCTTTAATAAAAATTGAATCTTTCTCCATATAAAAAATCTTTCTTCTTATAAACAAACGCTTTTCCACTAAAAAAAAAAATTAAAAGTTAAAAATTAAAATTAAGAGTTATTTGAAATTTAGTTCCAAGCAGCAGCTAATATGACAGCCAACTGTCAAAAAAATTTCTTTAGTTAAAAATTAAGGTTTGTTTTAAATCTTTATTTCAATGAGAGCTGCAATTAACTGCCAAGAGCCGACTGTAATTACATGTACTACGTACTTGGGGATGGCAGCTGATCGACAAAATAATACAGGAGAGAACTTCTCAGTGCTTTGAGAGTAAAGCATCTAGTTTAATGAAAGCGTGTAAGCAATAAATTTTGTAAAGTATAGGCCTGGTAAAGAAAGCGGATTTTTTTAAAAAATATTCTCCTCGTGTAAATGAAAGTATTAAAACTCCAAATTAAGTAGTTAACCTGGGTTGTCAGTGAAAATACACGTGCACTTACTGCCGGCAGAAGGATGTTTATTCATATGCTGGAAGCATAATTTATAAAATTATATGAACTCTTAGCGACAAATGGCGAACAAAAACAACACATTTAAGCTTACCATAAGCGTCCTCAACAGTACGCATATGTGAACTTAGATTTCCAGGCTTAAAAATATGTACAAAGCTAATAGTGTACATAAAGCTTACGTATGTAAAGCCACGCTTAACCTCAAGTTTTTAGGTCAACAACTGACGAACGATCGATCGCCGGATTCTCGCTTAAACTACTATTGTACATGTACGTACAATAGTAAAGAGTTCACTTCATGTAAAGAAGTATTAAAAAAGAGACTCTGTAAACAAGTTAGGCGAATCGATCCGTCTCCGGCGTTCTAACGAATTGGCACGGCACGCACGCGAACTAAGCTTTGCTTGTAGCTGAGTTTACCAAATGCTGGTCACGTTGTCTTAGAAAAGCTTGCCGTTCTGAACTCACCTTGAATTCTGGAGAACGATTAGAAGATTTCCAAGGCCACATTTTCCAAGGAGAAGAAACTGACAGCTGATAATTCGCCGGCGCGCCACAGCTTCCTTCGACCCAGGCGTTTTAAATTCCGACTTCGTGCACGAAATCGCACGAAGCACAATTGCGTGAAGCAATATTGGCTTCAGTCACTCTTGGCAGGAATGCGTTGTTTTGTTTGCTTTCCACATCAAGGGTTACGGCATAATATTATAAAAGCAAGCGAGCAAAGCTTTCAAGCCGAGATATTTACAACATCACAACATCGATTTGCCGGTTGGCGGGTTCTGAGAAAGAGACTGGTAGCTAAAATGGTAACTTTGCTGACCGGAATAATAAAGATCGCAGGCGTCCAAAGATGTAACGTGTGTCTCACGTCCAACACCTCATTGCTCATTGGCCAAGAGTACGTCAATTAATCCCAAACAATGCAGAAGGTTGAAATTGAGTACATATTAAAAGTTGAAATTAAATTGATTGACAGGAAAGTCACAGCCTTGTGCCGCCTGCTCTTTACGGTACAGCCGCGAGCCTGCTCGCAGGCTATCTGTAGTAAAGGTCAACCACTGCCTCGCAGCCGGATTTTATACAGTAAAATTACGTTAATTAGGCGACACAGTCAGCAACTAGTAATATTTCAGCATGCATGAAAAAGTACTATTCTTTAGTCATATTATAGATGTAGGTAGTCTTCATCAGCTTTTGCAGCGAGTACATACGACCTGCCTGGCGGCCGCTGTTGGAAAGTTTGAAGAGAGCAAAAACATGTCGATTCATGCAAAGTTAGGCCGATTTAACGAAAATTATGAGTATATAAACCAAATTAAAGTACTAGCAACTGGACGTTTGTTGCAGCATAAAAGAGGCTTTACGAAACTACTGAAAGCTACCAATTGAGGATTTTTTTGCATGACAGCTCGTAAGAAGGAAGATTATGAGCCTGAATTGAAGTGCATATTTCAGCCCATTACCTATTGAACTGAATGAGGATATCAAAAAGCACCTGATCATATCATGCACGAGAGAGAGCTTTAAAATTCTGTAGCGTATCTGGATTTTCAAAGGCCGGCAACTCATCGGAAAGGTATATAATAAAAAAATGCAATAGGTGCGGGATCTCTTGAAGAAATGGATCAGTAACTTTAGTTAAAACGGAAAATATAGACGGCAAACTGATCCTGACGACTGAAGCGGTCAAAAATAAACAAAGTGGATAAAACAACTAAAACGTTTTGAAAAAAACTTTGCCCTTTATTTCGGTTTGCAATACAAACCTACCTCAGGGGCTTGGCGGAAAAAAGTGCCCAGCCCCTGAGGAACGCGCGCGGTATTTAAACGAGAGGTCTGGAGCGAGTTTCAAAGACGAGAGTAACACTGGGGAGAGGTGTACTTAAGGAGTAAGACTAAAACTGCAAGGGACCGTGAACGATAATGCTGCTATTCGTAGGATCTACTGAGAGATCTGATCAGCAATAAAATGAAATGAAATAACAAAACAAGCAAGGCTGATCATACTACGTGAAAAATAGACTTTGCGAGACAACACCACGACTAGAACCGATACAGCAGGATTGCAACCGCAACCGGTTGCAATCCTGCTGTATCGGTTCTAGTCGTGGTGTTGTCTCGCAAAGTCTATTTTTCACGTAGTATGATTAGCCTTGCTTGCATTGTTATTTCGGTACTTAAGGAGGTAAGTCTTTTTTTTTAGACCAAAAACTTGGTTGCAACAGCTAGCTGAGGTTAGGCCCAGTTCAGATGTCGTGCTTCTGCCTTGCCGAACTTAATTGTAATGGGTTCGACTGTAGCACGGCACAAACATGACTCTGATCCAGACGTCGTGCCAAATTCAGGACTTAGTGAAGTCACGTAACAATTAGTCAGCGTTGATCAAACAAAAATGGCGCCGTAACTACCCCCGTCAAAATACATTTAATATAATTTATGAATTTTGTTTGGCACGGCAGAAGCGCGACGTTTGAATCACTGCCGTACCAGAGTCGTGTAGCACGGCAGAGAATGTCGAAGTTAATTGCTTTGCCGAACTTAATTTTAAGTTTGATTCAGACGCCGTACTTCCGCCGTGCTTTTGTCGAACTTTAAATTCCTGAATTTAGTTCGGCACGGCAGAAGCACGACGTCTGAACTGGGCCTTCCCAACCTCGTTGTGACCGCTTCGGACGGCGAAAAGTTTCTGAAGTTCAATAATCATGTAATTGTTTTCTGGAAGTTTCTGGAAGTCCATTAATCATGTTCCTTGCCCCGTCAGAACATCCGAGACTCTATTACCGTGGACCCTTTCAAAAGGAGAACTTTAACCACCTCAGCAATAGCTTATCCGCTCAGATTAAATTTTGTTCTGATAATGCCATGCTCCGGAGAGATGATCATGCGGACGCCGATGACTATTGTAAAAATTCTACTTTTCTGAAAATTCTGCTCAGATATACGATACAGCTGTTGACACTCTCAAACAAATTTCAATCAAAGATAACCGGCACGAAGAATTTAAAAATAAACGGAAAAATTTCACTTAATCTTTTTTTGGTTTTTGCTTAGTTATAACCTATTATCCCAGGTGTTCTTTTTTACGCCATATGTTATTGATACTATGTAACTTTTGATACTATGTTAACTAGTACTTTTTTTTCATTTTGTTTTCTTTTGTAATTCTCTTTTTTGTGTGTATGTGTTGTTTATTAAATAAATAATAATAATAATAATAATAATAATAATAATAATAATAATAATAATAATAATAATAATAAGGACGCACCAAAACCATAGCTTAAGCTGCATCCACATGAGCAAATTTTTATGGGACATTTTTTGCGACGAATATATATATTTGCTCGTGTACACGAGATGGTATGTTAAAAACTCGTTTCCATATCCGCCAGAAATGACTCAGCTAAGCTAAGGCATACATGACAACAAGGCGACTTCTGAATATAACGGGTCATGCACACGAGCAAACTTTCACATGTGGCAATTTTTTATTTACCACATAAAAGCTGGTGCGCTTGTTTTTCAGCAATTGGTTTTGTCACACAAAATTCGAGGAAATTTTCCCATGTACACGAGCAAATAAAAATGCAGAAAATTTGTCACATAAAATTTGTTTGTGTGTATGCGGCTTAAGTGTAATGGCCACATTGAATAGACATTGTCATTTGTCAACGATCGTCATCTGTGTATTCGTTTGCCTAGGCTTACAATGAAAAACACTTTAAACCCGCTGTTGTTGTTTTGTACAATAGCAGCTGAATCTGAATACGAAAATTTGTAAAATAATGGGGTCCAATGAAGGCCTCAAAGAAGAAAACTATCCGTCATCTGAAACGTTCCTTCGCATGCTTCAGTGATGCGAATGATAACAATGTTTGTGTTGTCATTTCTTCGCGGGGTGATTTAGCAGAGGTCAACACTTTTGTTTAACCCTTTAATCGTCAAAAGTGATTAACATATAATTTTTCGTTACGGTTCAGATGAACACGCAGCCGAACAGACCCCATCACTTTCGTTTAAAAACATAAAAAAAAAACAAGATACACATATTAATTTATCATATTGAAATATTAATTATCCTAACTGGTGGCCGTAAGATGTTGGTCTTCCATAACTAGAGCTATAACTGATCGACATTTGAAGGCTACGTTCTGAACCGAGCTTGGAATTATTCAACTGACAGGTTCATTAATTCTCTTGACCTGAAGCGCGCTGCACTTTCATTATATTTAGATAAGAAATGAGCTTTTTGATGTGACTCTCAGTGTTACATTACCATTGCATCCATTATAATGAGGATGTTATCTCGTCATTCCTCGTGTACTTTTTAACTCTATCTGTTCTCTTGCTTTCTACCAGATCGCTTTGTCTTGACGCCACAGTCATCATGGACGGCCACTATCGTGGCAGCAAGTCGTCGAAGAAGAGATCATTCCGTGTTAATGCGAGGTACAGTACACGACATACTGACAGCGAGACTGACGCATGTACACTCGGCATAAGGTCAGCATTTTCTGTGGAGTTGCTAGTGGGATTTTATTTTATACCGAGAACAATTTTCCCAGTGCCTTTTGGCTTTCTATGGTGATTCAACCAACCTTCAATTCTAAATGTTCAGTAATTGAAGCAGCTGGACGGCCAAGTTCCACAATCGGTCGGTTCAAGTCGTATGCTAAACTAGATGTGGCTGACGGCATGATACTGACTACTTGCTTTTTGGAACAATTTATATAACCCTAATAATTCATAAAGCCATTTTATATAACGCTAACAATTTATAAAGCCAATTTATATTACCCTAAAACTAAACAAAAAAATAACTACATTAGTGAGCACAACATAGTTTTCAAAGCTGCTTCACTGTGTTGCGTTGTTACACTTGAGTTGTGCTCACAGGCACGCTATAACCCTCCCCTCCCCTGGGTCAGTTTCACCTGCGATCAGCCGGTTCCAGTGCCAATGAACTCCGGTTCAAGGCAACGAGAAAGGAAAGACTCTCAAAACTTTAAATCCACTTCTCTTCGTGTTTGTAAGAGCAATACACAGCGCTATGTCATAGCCAGGGGGCCTGTCTGTTAAGTATTTTGTTTGTTTGTTTTTTAAGTACCTGTAGCTTCCTCCATTACAATTTTGTTTCTCTTCAAATGTTACGAGATATAATCCTCGTAAGAGTATTTTACCACTCAGAAAGTATCTTATTTTACTATAAAAATAATCATGTATTCTGTGTTGGTGTCAAAAACGCTTATATCACGTGCTTGTTTATTTTGTTCGCCCTAAAGGTTAAAGCTTTATAAAATTTGAACATTTGTAATTTCAATTGCGAAAAATCAGAGAAATCGGTTAACGTTAACATGCCCAAAACTCGATTTAGAAAAGAGCACCTCCGTTCCCAAAAATAGCTGCGGGCCACCTTACGTTCCTCTTGTAAAATTAACATCACAAGACTGATTCTGAAATAGAGCCGAAATATTGTATTTATAATATCTAATTTCTTGTAATAAACCAAAACTTGGTTTTTACATTGATTACACTTCTCGGGCTTGCCTTCTTTCTGTTGTATTCTAAATTGTCAGATGGCTCTGGATTTTAGTGCAACTCTAATTAAGACGAAACCAGAATGCTTACGCATTATCTAATACACTTCAGGAAGTACTATTGATTATAAGGAAATTTCGCTTTTACAGGATTTATCACTTTCAGAACAGTGCAGGTAGATAACAGTTAAACAAAGGGCTAGTGCAGGTTACAGTTACACTTCAACGCTGACTATAGTTATGATCTTCAACAAAACAACTGGTAGCGGTTCCGAAATATTTTCTACGTTAACGTTGGCTTTTAAACTTTTCTATTTTTTTTTCTATATTTTCTTCCCTCACGATTGCGCTGCTTTCATCACCTACCCCCAAACCACTCACATTTACAGTTTCATCATCTTGTAGTATAGTACATACAGCTATTTTAAGAAAGGTTGTCGGTAAAAAAGCACGCAAGTGCGCGCGACAAGACCGAAAGGTAGTATGGGTAGAAGTCAGGAGAGCTACTGCACGTGCTAAATGTGAATACTAATAAGATATAACGACATGTCAAACGCGAATTTGAATGTTTTCTTCCTCTGCAGACATTTGGAAACAAGGTACTTTTAGCCCCGCTGAATTTTAGAAGAATTTTCCTAACTTAAAGACATGCAACAGTATAAGTAAAGCTACAGATAAAGGCCCCTTGAGAGGAAAAACAAATTTTCCAAGTGCAAAAATACAAACTTATAGATTTCCTCTATGGCAATATGCACTGAATACCCAGGCCACATTCCGGTCTTGTCGCGTGTACTTTGGTGCTTTTTTCCGGCATCTTTTGTTGAAATAGCTATATACATGCACAATAAAACAAATACCTCTATTTGAATGCCATACTGTTAGCGCTGTTAGTCTGAGCTATGCGCATGTGTCTGGTTTTGTTTAATGTTTTGCCTTTTTGGAGCCAAGTGCGGTTTTTTGTGTTGCTTTTTTGTTAATCCAATTTGTTCTCTAAGGTTATCAGGTCTTATCACTGATGACATGTACGAAAAATTAATCAGTTTGGCCCGCGAAACCAAATGAATGGCTCAGACACAAATTTATTGTAAATGCAGTGTCGCATTTTGGCAGGAGGCCATGATTATGGTTAATAGCAAACCGGAACTAACAATGTTTAAGGATTATATATAAAAAACAACATTCGTCATTTTAGGCTGAACATACAATCTTATTTTGACACGGGTCAAGAATACAGACCTTTGCATCTAACCACACCACTTTAACTAAGCCTTTCTTGGACTCATCCGTATTCAGAAATCGTATTCAATTAAAAAGTCAATTTCTGAAAGACGTTATCGCGCAGGTAGGCTCAAAATAATATTGTCAACATCCTGAAACATGGTTGATAATGTCAGGTATTGACCTTTCAGGCATTAAGTGTAACTGAGTGCTATGTTTGACTGAAGAAGCATTACAAATATGTCCAATGAGCTTTCTCATTAACTTAACCTCCTCAGTCATCACCTTGCCTTAAATATAAATATCTGCAACTTCATGTCTTACCATCGCGAAGTGAGTAAAACACACGCTGGCACACAACATTGAACGCCGAGATCATTCTGCAAATCAAAACGGTGATCCTTTCAGATCTGTATTCAGTGCTGATAAAGTTTTCTGCAAAATTGATATCTTTATCTGATAAAACGCCAGTAACCTGGGTCATGATATTGACATCAAGTCCCGCCGATTGGATCGGAAACTGAGCAAATGTCGTTTGCGTCCAAAAGTAGGAAGAGGACTCGCAAGATAGCCATGTAAGTGCCAGCCGCTAACAACTGAACTTTTGAAAAGACAGAGCAAATATTTAAGTTTAAATGTAAATCCACAAGAAGGTAATTGACCCACGCGGTCACTCAAAGGAACAGTAGAAAGCAAATAAGCTATCATGGAATACGGCTTGGCTTAATTTCATTATGCTCCAAGAGAATGTTATGCGACGACATAAAAATAACGACCAGTCAACAATCTACCTGAGTAGATTATGACTTCATGAAGAAGAAAAGAAAGCATGTCTAGCGAGCGTAAATTAAAAGAGGTCAATACCGCCGAGCTTCTTGGGAACCATAATTGCATACTTTTGTCTAACGAATTAATTAAACAGAGATGTCATTCATATTATGATCTTTTTTTTTTCAAGAATATGAAATGATGTTTGCGATGCATTTGATAGTGGATTCTCTGTTTTTGTTCCTTCTTTGGTTACCCAGCTCTTTGTTTGGTGGCTTGCTGTTTTTCTTTTAAGGATCAAACAGTATTTTACACGACAACAAAATATGACAAAAGGACGATCGATTTAAAAAGCATCAAGTTAGACACAACATTCTTGTGAGTTTCCGCTGTGGATGCGCGCTGTTATCACCAACATCACTGCGACAACTATAGAAACGTCAAACTTTATTTTGTCGTTGCGTGGTAAGAAAATTATACTGACAGCACTTTAAAACTTGCTTAAAGGTTCATTACGCCTCACTTGCGTTTAAGAAAAAGAAAATAACTTGAAAATGTTTAGAGTTTTGCCACCGGGAGAGCACGTTAGTCCAAAACGCGACTAACAAACCCTCGGGGTGTTTGTTTGAAAGAAAAGGGATTTATGTGTTTACTCACCGAGTATTTGCGGATTGATTTAGCGTCAAATGAGCGAGAGATGCCTTACTGCCCCAGGGTAACTATAATCGAGTCAAAGCGCTCGCCAGCACGTTTGCCGTGATATGTAGCTAGCCAAAAACAACCAGGCGGCTGGCACCGTGCAGAACTGGCAGATATTGACTGATAGGTAGATATTACATACAAACCTCCCTTTCGTGAAACTGAATTTTAACATTTTTGCATTAGGGTTCGAGAGTACACGCAGTCGGACATCGCGGGTAGCACTTCCGCGGAAACTGCCTCGTTGCCAAACGTCTCTGCTGGTTCTGCCTCGCAAAACACAAGTTCTACTCCTCAAACGATGTCTCGATCGCGGTCTCGGCTTTTCGACTCTGACAATCCAGGAGAAACAAGGCTTTATTTAAACGTCGGAGGCCAAAAGCACGAAACATTTGTCAGTACGTTGACTAGTATACCTGACACGCGCCTAGCGTGGATAGCAGAGAGAGCTCTTAAGGATCCTAGACCACTTGGACAAAAGCGAGAATTTTTCTTCGATCGGAATCCCGCTGTTTTTACACACATTCTGAACTTCTACCGCACAGGAAAACTTCATTGTCCAAGGGACGTGTGTGGTCCGCTGTTTGAGGAGGAGCTTAACTTCTGGGGTTTGGACGAGAAACAAATCGAAACGTGTTGTTGGGCCAAATACGACGAACACCGAGACGCCGAGGAGAAACTACAAGGATTCTCACGAGATGAAGATCAAGATTCGGACTTCGAGGACGACGTCGACAGTGGTTCTGGAGACATTGAAATACCGAGCAGTGGAAGCGAAATGTGCCATGATGCACGCCGAATTACAGCTCCGCGCGTCAGATACCCATGGCAAGCGCTGAAAAAGAGAATATGGAAAACATTTGATGATCCTTACTCGTCCAAATTTGCCAGGGTAAGTACAATACTGAGACACATTAAACGTGTGGTGTGTTTTAATTTAATCCTGCTGCTGATGTTGTGGTCTAGTTAATACGCTACTCGTGGTTTTTAATCATGAATATGTTGGCGTTTTTTATTTTTTTTTTGTACCTTTTTTTTATTTCTAAGCATAGCTGCTCGCGTGCTTATCAGCCGTTGTTAGTCATCAACTGTATTTTACTAGTAACTGTCCTTTAAACTTTCCATAATGAAAGCCATAAAAGCTTCCATCAAGACGCACTTCCACAAAACCAAGTTCGTGTTCATTTGCTTTCATCTTAACAGTTATTTGCATTCAAAACAAAAATATAAAAGTTGCTACGCTGTGATAAAATATGCTTATCGTTTCGAATATTTTATAGCAGCGTTTCCCGATATTTTACAGCTTATGAATGATAGTTTACTTTTTAATTTTCTGCTTTTCGTGAATCTGGTAATAGCTCTTATAGCTGCAGCTTTGTATATTCAATAAATTTGCGGAAGAAGTCGAGTCACCGCGGTAACAAAAACATTTTGAATGCGAGCTCCAGCTAAAAATGTAAACAAAAGAAGTATCCGCTTTTAATATCGAGGCGTTGAAGACTTTATGGGCGATAAATTTCTTGCGAAACGTGTCAGCAACGTCGAATCAGAAAAAAAAACTAGAATCTTTGCTTAGTGTCATCTGGAGACGATTTTTCTCCTAATTTAGTCTTTACAGTGTTTGTTCAATCTTCTATTTAGCTACCTTTTCTAATGAATGGAAACTCCGGTCTTCTCTCCGTGATTGGTTTAGCCTAGACTTAACGTCGACAATTGAAAATGCCGCTTCCGATTTCGTGGCTGAAATGAATCGTTCCTTCCTCAACTCGAAAGATATCAAAACGCGACAAGAGTACCACGCATTGATTAGAAAGACAAATTTTGGAAAGTAACTGCGATAAGAACGCGGTAGAATATTCTAAATCGTCTTTAAAGTATTTCCAACTTTTCTCTATTGTTTACATCAAAGAATAAAGATATAGTAATCAATTCAAAGTAAAATATGATTTTTCAGGCTTTTATGCTTGTGAGTTATTCTATTCGCTTTTTCTATCTGTTAATAAAGGCAGGTGAACAAGCATTTTGCATATAAATGTCTCGTTTTGTTCCTGAAAATGAGAATCTTTTGTTAATGTGTCAGATCTTTTCAAGGGTTTAGACACATGTCTAGATAATTCATTCCACTTTTCTTGTTTTTCAAACTTTTTCAGCTTTCAAAATGAGGCTAGCAGTCATTAAATATGGTGAAAACCATTGTTTCATTTTATGTTTACATCTTGTGAATCCATTTTTGCGTGACTGTTCAAACGTTGCGCATTTGGTACTTATATATACATTGCGAGATGTAATTTTCTCCGAGGCAAAACTAATCAAGAAATGGTATTCAGTTCTTCTTTGGAAATATGACAAAAACACGAATATAAGTGTGTTACCACAAAGGCATTACAGGCTTTTTTAAAGTGGATATCTTTCTTAAATGTCATAAGGTTTTTTTTTATCAAAATCTAACGTTCGCGTTTAAGTGCAAATTTGCAGATAGAAGAAAAGACTTGACGATTAAACGTAAACCCCATACGTAGTGTCACCTTTAATTCGCATAATCGTAGACTGAATAAATTCTTGAGACAGACAGCGAATAAATAAGAATAAATTTTTGTTCAATTGACACGAAACAAAAATATACATGTGTAGCTTAATAAAGCCATTTTTATTGAGGTAAGTAGAGCTTAAACTGGATCAACTGAAGCGACTTATCTACGTGTGTCATTGTTCTATGTTTGTATACATCGAATTAGCTATTCTTGGTTGCGGTAGCAGTCGTGAAATTATTAAAACATCGATTCACAGGCTGTCCTTTGTGCGCGCAGGAAAGGCTGGAAAATTGAAACTTCTGCATTTTTGGATCAAAGTTTTAAAATTAAACCGTTGACTATTTTAACAATGAAGAACAGTTATCGTTTCCACCGATAAAGTAGAATTTATGAGACGCTGTAAAAATGGAGTTTTGTCGTCTTTGTGAAAATGGTGGTGTTATAACATTGACCAATCCACTGCATGATGTAAAAATAGATATCGCATACGCAATGAGGGCGTGAATCTTCTATGACGTCTGACGTCATAGAAAACTCACTCGTTCCTAGGATCCTGCTATGTGCTGCACAGTCACCAGAGGTAGGTTGCCGGGGGATTGGGCTGATTTAGTGGTTTGGACATGGCGGAGTCATTCAATAACTCGATTACAAAAACAGTGTTGGGCCATAGAAGTCATTTTTCCTCTCTTTTTTTAGCCGCTATCTTTCGTGTCGTCAGTGATCAGCAGATTGATAAGTTGAATGTTGATTGCATTTCAGTTTCGCTTCCCCCAAAGACATATCATATCGCAGGCTCGCAAATCCCCCCCCCCCCCCCCCAAAAAAAAAAAATGAATAATTTCTCGATCTACTTCTTTCGGTTTACAATTGAACCAAACTCGACACAAAGTTGGAGCATAACCCACCTGCATTTATTTGGATGCGGCATTTTTACTGCTTTGCTAAAACACATCTACAGCCCTTGCTATGACATTGATTGACACAATAATATTAGCCTTAATTTGCTTGCAGTTAACTTTCTTCTTATCATTGCGTTAGTTGTGTCCAAAATAATTTTATGACGAACGTTTCGACGACGTCATATAATATTCTTTCAATTTGTATGACGTCATAGTGGCTTTTGACTTTAGCAACTGTAAGAAAGATTGCACCTGACTGAGCGACCTTAGCTACGGGATCACGTCTTAAGTAATGTAACAGCGATGCACATTCCAAACAGGGAATTTAGTTTTCATACAAATTTTCACCCTCAAAACGTTTGAGACGAAGTTTTGTGCTGGGCGAAAAGTTCATTGGATCTTTTATATATTGCCTCATACACTTTTTGCATTGTGTGTCACAAAATACAAGTGATTAGAATCTTACATAGACTTTAAAAGAAACATATTATTTCCAAATCATGGCAATTCACTACGTGTTCTTGTCCCATTAAATGGTTTTAGTTAATCGACTGCTATCATTTCTTAATATAATAATATTTCCTTACAGCTTTTGTTCAAGTCTCGTCCATGAGTTTTTCCCGAACTACAAGTTAACACGCATCTTAAACCGTCCAAGGTTTAACTGACTATTTGAAGTCAAGAAAAGTGACACTTTGCTGTATGTAATTATAACACCAGGCAAATCTCCTTTATAGGGAGAAATTTTCTTGGTCGAGAGTGCCCCCTGTATAGAAGTTCAACAACATTATAACAGACGGCTTACTCATTCTTCATTTATTCATTCATTCATTCATTCATTCATTCATTCATTCATTCATTCATTCATTCATTCATTCATTCATTCATTCATTCATTCATTCATTTATTCATTCATTCATTCATTCATTCATTCATTCATTCATTCATTCACTCATTCGTTCGTTCGTTCGTTCGTTCGTTCGTTCGTTCGTTCGTTCGTTCGTTCGTTCGTTCGTTCGTTCTTTCGTTCTTTCGATCGATCGTTAGATCGTTCGTTCGTTAGTTCGTTCGTTCATTCATGATTCGTTTGTTTGTCATTGTGTATAATCCATGTTGTCTGCTCTCTTCTAACAGGCTGTTGGTTACATCTCTCTCATATTCAACGTGGCGGTTGTGACACAGTTTTGCATCCTGACTTTAGATTACTTCAGTGATGAAAACTCTCCACAAAACCAAGTGCTATTTATCATCGAATCTATCGCCGTTTCTTGGTTCACATTAGACATCATAATACGTCTGTTGTGCTGTCCCGATCGGGTGCGGTTTCTAAAAACGCTTCAAAACTGGGCAGACTTCATCGCTATAATACCATTCTACTTGGTCATTCTAACCCCACACGACGAAATCATCAGGAATTTTAGTATTTTGTACGTGCTCCGAATGATCCGCACCTTTCGGCCATTGAAATTTTCTTACGTTATGCAGGTGTTTACACAAACCCTTCGCGCCAGTTCGCGCGAATTATACTTCTTAATCTTCATCCTCGGTCTTGAGGTGGTGGTTTACGGCAGCCTCGCGTACTACTCTGAACGGAGCATGCCCGGATCTAAATTCGTCAACATTCCAATCTCGTTTTGGTGGGCGCTTGTCACCATGACGACGGTAGGGTATGGTGACATGTTTCCAACGACTCTGCCTGGTAAGCTAGTTGGTTGTGTATGCGCCATCAGTGGCGTGCTAATGATAGCGCTACCGGTGTCTGTCGTGGCTAGCAACTTCTCGTTATATAACTCCTACGCAAAGGTTAAGCTCAAGCTTCCTTCACGGGGAAAGAAAAATATGGTGGACAACGCGCTTAAAGCGCTGCAACTTTCCACGCCGCAGACCAGCGTTAGTGTTGCGTCACCCGATGGCGTGAATAGCAACGGAAGAGGTCGTTACTCATCGCTTGTCACCTCTGGAATTGAAATGGGACTGTTAAACTCAAATAAGAAGAGTCCTGGGGAAGAGGTTGATTCGTTGCCCAATCACGAACCGGATAACCGAAGATTCGCCAGACGCTCGGCGCATTTCTCTTTGAACCTGGTTCCTATAAGAGCGCATCCAGAACTTCCTGAAGGGGACAGTGAATCAGAAGAGAACACCAAGGCAGGAGACGGAAATCATCTTCAACCTGCAAACAACAATATGAGTTAACCCTTAGTATGATTTTAATATCAACGCAGTGTAAAAACTAAGAAAAAAGCAATGCATTGCAACCTATAGAATCCATCTTCGAAGCTTAAAACTAAAAGGGTTATCGACCGGCTATTCGTGGCTATTGTGGACATGCAGAGAAAACTGTGTAGTTTTTCTAAGGACCAACGATAAGTAATAGAAACATACAGTAATTTTAACGCTTGAGTTAAACCTGACAAGATGGGAGTGTATGATTTTACAACAGTCAAAAACGGACACGATATTTGTTGGTCAGTAGTCAGTAATTAAATTAAGTTGGATGCTTCCAGTGCTTACGAACAGCTGAATTCCTAGTAGCGGAAGAAAGGTGACTGTATCATTAAACTACTTGTTAGACCTACCATAGTCACCATAGCAACAGCAGGTACAAGAAAACCTCACATATTACTTACTCGCTCGTGCGCTAAGAAAATCGTTTCCTTGCTCAAACATTTTTTCCAATGAGGTGATCAAATTGTTATAATCTCCGTACATTATCGATACATTGTCAACAAGACGGGTGATAAAAAACAAAGAACAACGGAATGCAAAAAATAACATTCACTTGGCGAGAAAATATGCCCAGATATTGTTCCCAGACATTTTATGTCCCGAGAAGCGGACAGTTTTCCGACAGCGAAGCCAAAGGTAGCCTTGTGAGCTTCAAGGAACCGGAGAAGAGAGAAATATCAGAACACGCTGTTGAAGCCAAGTGGAGCACAGGCAGCCCAAGCTCACGTTTCGAGCGGTCGGTAGGTAATCGGTGTTGCGTAACACTAGACCGTTGAGAATATTATAAGGCTTTGTATGGGATTTGTTATCACTGGGTCCATATTGCCGTATTCATGCTTAAAGCTCAGTAAATAAACAAAATAAACTTACTTTTGCCATTTGCCATGTCCTTTCGCCTGCCGGTCTTGCGTCTTGTAGTGGTGTTTTAGGCGTTTTTTTTTCCTGTCTCATCCTCCCTAAGACGGAGTCAAGGCAGAACACTCCCTGGCTTCGATCCACGATCGAAAATCGGTCCCATCGGCGTCTTTTCCTTTGTAACGTAAAAGTCGATAATTGTCCTCCTCTCACAAATCCACAGCTTTGGAAAATGGCACTGTATACTATTCGAAAAAAACGATTTTCTCAAAGAATCCATTGGTTTTGGAGGTCTGCGATTCCTGTGTAATTCGAAATGGACACGACCGTTTCAAACTAGGCTTTACGTACACACAAATACGGCAAAATCAACCTAGCGATAACAAATCCCATTCAAGGCCTTATTCTCAACGGTCTAGTGTTACGCAAGACCGATTAACTGCCGACCGCTCGAAACGTGAGCTTGGGCTGCCTGTGAGTATTTATGCGGGTATTTATGCTGAAGTTCAAAAATCTCTCCCATCTCTAACGCTCTTCAATCTATTAATCGCTTTTTTCATTATTTCTTGAATTTTAAGCCACTTTGTAAAATAAAGTTATAATCTTGAAACAGTTTGTTTGTGCCAGTGATATTGGACAATTTTCATTTTGTGTCTTTGTATCTATTCGCTGTATAACGAGGTGCATGAGGCACCACAGGGGTTATATCCAGTGGAGTTTATAACTCGAGCGAGAAAGAAGGCTTATAATTGGAAGGACCTGTTACTGCTTTCATGTAAAAGCAACTGAGTTGCCAATCATAATTATTTCCCGCCCTTTTTTCACATACGTCGTATAATAGTCACGATTTATTGGTGTGGTTACCAAGCTGAACATGGGAAACAATCCGCCATATTGTCATTTTTAACAACAGCCTGAAGAAGATCAGTGAAACTGATCGAAACGTCGATTTTAAATATTCTTAACCTCGGAAAAGATCCCGGAAAACAGTGAAAAAAATTTAATTTCTTAAGATGAGAGGTGAAAGTTTCAGAAATAGGATCATAATATTTACAGTGATCAAAATGGCCACCAGAAAATTTCAGAGCTATTTATGAGAAAATTTCTTTTTTCCTGCCACCTTAACACTGAGAAATGAATGAGAACTGTTTCACTTCGTTTTTACGTGGGAAGCGCAGCCGAAACAAGGCTGGCACTTGAAAAAAATCCTGAAGCGAACGATAAACTTGTTATTTAAGACCGGTTTTGCAAAACGAGAAGAGCTAAAACTGCACACGGCAACGGAACCTGGTTAGAGTGCAGCTAAATTGATCTACTCTGACTGCAAGATGCGAAGCTCTTCACGTTTGTTTTGAAAGTCTCGGAAGCAATCTCGTGTAGGAGAGCATTTCCTTTACATTATGTATTTTAATTTTTACTGGTGTTGTTGAAGAAACGATTATTACGTGCTTCATCTTGAGTATAACGATATACACATATTAACCAGGATGTTCTAAAATACAAAAAAAAAAGAGAAATGACCCTTATTATCACGATGAAACATGCCCAAGATCTCGATCCATTTATAAACGTTCTCCAAAACGTGTTTCAAACTGGAGTTTTCCACTTTTTTATTTTTATTTTCTATGTGGTTTCCACAGAGTTATGGCAAATGTAAACCATCTGAACGCAATGGTCACGCAACACATCTTCGCGGTTTGGCAAGACCCTGTACACATCTGTACAGCTTCGCTATTACCTGTGGAGTGGCAGCCGCGGAAAATGTCGTTCCCAAAGCCTGCGTTTGGCAAACGGTCGGGAAACGCAACGGCTCTGGACGATTCAAAAACCGGAACCAGGAATTTTTGGTTCCAGTTTGATTCTGCGCGTGCGTCATAGATTGTGGTTGAAATGAACAAGTTTCAACAGTCAATGAGATTTGGCCGTCTTTTTGGCGGGCTTTCAGCTTAACCCAGGTCTCAATTCCTGACGCAGACCAGAAGGATCGCGGCCTCTGGGAACCAGATTGCAGCTACGGACAGCTGTTTCGGCCTTGCTAGGCCTCATAAGGGTAAAAGGGTGTACGCATGCGTTCAGGTTCTGACCAAACCGCGAAGATGTGTTGTGTAACCGTTGCGTTCAGATGGTTTATTATGGCAAATGATTTGAACCGATCAACCGAATTTCAAGTCTGCAGAGCCTGACACATTATTAGCTAAATATTTGACTTGTGCAGTAAAATACAGAATTCTTTTGCGTTTCAGTTTAGACTTATTATCGCTTTACATGTAAAATAGTGTTTGTGTTTGGTTAATTGATTCAGGATTTTTTTTTGCCGCATTGAAGCAATTTTTCGCTTGGCTGAAAATTGTTTTTACTCTATGTCTGTTTGCCGCTTGGTTTAAAATCAGTTTATGCTGTTTGCTGCTGCGCGCCAAGTCAGCAAATGTAAGCAAATAAATATAAACAATAAAACATCTGGGACAAGTTTGAGCAAAATATCGTGATTTGTCAGTGGCAAGCAATCAATTTCACTGGCAAACAAAAGAGCGCCGCAGTTTATGTTTTTTCCCACATCTATGTGCGCCCTTGTTCATCTCACAGAACAGTATGAATTGGCTTTATACCATCATCCACAAGAAAGTAATATACCAAATTAAAGAAATAATAAAAAGAAGAACATTGAACTTTGTTTGGTCCAGGGTTTTTTAAAAAATTAACATATAAAATTATTAAAATGTAGAAAACATCTTTGAGAAATTAATTCAATTCTTCAGCCGGTTTGCAATATGATAATGTGCTCCAGCAAGCTATTTAAATAGCTCGTCTCCACGGAAACACGTTGAACGGTCATTTGCTCACCGCGTTTAAAGGAAGTTGAAATATTACATTTTCTTCAGCAGGATCAAAACTGAGAAAGTCCATTTTAATTTCAATGGTTAACCAAAACTTTACCATTCCTTGATTATATGCGAAAGCAAAATCGGTATGGTTGTCGAGACTTTTGTTTCTTAATTTCTTTTACGGCAATAAAGGAGAGGCTATTAATAAAATTTTATGGAAATTTAATCAAATATCTGATACAAAATAAATAAATGTCTGGTTACGAAGGGCAAGCTTAATAACTAAAGCGATTAAAGGACAACGGCTATATTTCACAACATCAAATACATCCAGCTGACGAGCACAAAATAAGTTTACAGAACCAAAACTGAATCCATCCCTCGCCGCTTTGTTCAATTTATGTCTCACTTTTGAAGTATAAGAAGCATTATCGTCTAGAAAAGATAACTTCCTCTTCTAAAACCAAAACATATATAAAAGTAAAATCACTTTTCTGATGGTTTGAATGCTGTTTACTTAACGTCCAGCCGGTAAACTTTCAAAGGTACCAAAATTAGCCGAAAATATGAAAGAAAGTCTTGGCCGGTTGTCGCCTGCTCATTAAAATATTTTCCTGTTTTAACTGTCAAAGACTTGAATTCCCCTTCTGGAGCCCCATTCATAATATTTTGTTATTATGCAGCTTGACAAAGATCTCCCATATAATTCGTTATCGTTAGCTCCGAGGGGTAAAAAGGTTCAAATCGTTAATGAGATCCGCCAACTCACTTCGTTAAATCCGGCAGACTTGAGAGGTTTCCATTCCAAACTGTAACTATTCAGCTGCCAGTGGTTTTCTACAAAAAATTCGGGTGCATCACTTCGGAAATGATCAGACTAAAGTTGCCTCGTAGATGATCGCAACCTTGAGGGAAATTTTGCATTTCTAGAGAAAGTGTTTATGAGCTTTGAAGAAAACAATTTAATTGTATTCAGCTTCTGGTTGGCTTCATACGCTCATCGCGCATCTTATTCGAATAAATCTTATTGGAAATAGAGGTACACGGAAGAAGCATGATCACGGCTTGAAGGAGCAAAGGTGTAGAGTCTTACGTGAAGCACCTCGTTAACTAAGGTAAGATTTTGACGATATCATGTGATATTTAACGACAAGAAGCGTTTCCCTGCCAAAACAAATTACAGACAGACGGCCGAAGAAGGCTTAATCTGCAAACGAAACAATGGGTCTTGTCAGTCGAATGGAATAAATCGATTTACTGATATTACGCGTTAGTAAGCCAAACGTTATGCTGCCAAGTGTTCCAGCTATCAAACAGAAACACAAGAAGTTGGATACATGTGCCAAAAATATATAAAAAAAACGGAAAAATACTACAGAATAATTACAACTTATATAGTATGCAAAAAACATCTGCATGATTGATAACAGTAGCCTTTTTACTCAGGTTAGAGATTTGAGAAGCGCCTCAAGAGAATCATTAGTATGCGAAAGGCAATGTTTTATTCGTATTGAGATGTTGACTAACTTGAAAGTCAATCATGTTGAGGAAGTATATGCCAAGTTTGATCGATAGATTTTCGCGAAGCTTCTGAAGATTAAATGCACCGGAGATTGAGTTGTAACCTGGAGAAGTTCTCAAAGTGGCTTAAATTTTTCGCACCAAATATCTCGGAGTAGAATATATGGGTTTCGATGTTAGCTAAACTGAACATAAAGCTGAATAACGGGCATTTGGACAAAATGGAATATTTCAAGAAGGTTGCTTTGACAGAGATTTTAATTAACAAAACAGGTTGTTTTTAGTATAAGAAGAACTTCGCGAAGGAAATATCGTCGCATCGAAATTAATCAAGTAAAGTTTATTTATTAATTCTACAAATTCACGACCTTAAAGAAAAAGAGAATTTTTAAGAATATTATCAAAATTTTCTAATATCAGAATCCTAAGTAATTGACTCGAACCTTATTAAGGTTTTGTTTTCCAATACACCTTTTACGCAAATGGATTTGCTTTAAAACAAACTGTAGGGGAGAATAATGGCTAAGGCCAAACGTCAATCGGATAACCTCTGTGAAGAAAATCGGTGAGACGGTAACCGATTTCAACAAGGTGCTTGAAGGTTAGCCCAAATTTTACATACATCAACAGATTAACTATATTACCGAAGGAGTTAATCAATATATGTCACAAATATAAGTACGGGATATATTTTCAGTATTGAGCCAGCGTAAATCGGATCTGAAAACACAAACAGATTGCCTGTAAATACGAGGCTTAAGCTGAGTCGTAACAGTGATACTGAAGTAATTATCGCTGAGCATGGCAGTATAAGAATTGTCAAGCCAAAGTCGTTTATGTTTATCAGGAGATTATAAGACAGCTATCTAGGTCTTGATAACTTTAAAATCACACGAAATCTAATCCAACATTTAAAATGTTAATTATTGTTTGAATCCCTCTGTTAAAGCTAAGAACATTTGGTAGCAAGTTTTCTCCAGATGACATAGTTTCCGTTTTACACAACAGCGGTCAATTTAAAACGGCCGGCCAAAAGAAGATATATATATTTAACACCAAATTCTAAAACCCAAAACCGACCTTCATTAATTTTTAGACAAACGCTTTATAAATACAACTAATAATTGCAAAACTAACAGAAATACCCCAAGGTTATGTTTCAGGATGGCCATACGTCTTGCTTTTACAAAAATGTCATAAATAGTTTTCATCATATAAGCGTTTTCAACGTGAGGTGTCAATGCTATTTTATTTGCATTTGAGGGCTTGTCTATCGAGTTCATAATTTACGCATTGTAGTATTTTCAAACAGTAAAAAAAAAACTTTTATTAACTTCCTTCGAAATGCATTTTATTACGCCTACCGAAAGAAGCTGTTTAGGTAGGGTTAATTTGAAAACGGTTACCTTGTCAATCATCACGCCCTTTCTATCACTATTTTGTAGCATGTATCTAAGTTAGTAAACAAAGTGTGACCAATATATTCACAAATCGTAATATTATGTTAATGGTATATGTTGGCCTGCGCTATAAAATTATGGCATATTACAGGATACAGAAAGGTCAATGGAGAGATCATCGTTAGTTTATTATGTTTACGCGTTAAATAAGACTTATAATTATCGAACCTTTAATGTTTATAGCATTGGGACAATTTTAACAAGGATTAAGGAGGACTAAGACAAGTTTTCTTTTCAATTCCATTGGATGCATTTTCAAGTACAAACACCCAGCTATGCCAGGTTGGGCCGAATAGAAATCAAGAAGAGGCTGACGGGAATTATTTTAATTCTCGGCTGTTGAGGTATCCGTCCCAAAAACTTTGTTATAAAAATGGCTTGAATGTTGAATCTGTTCTGATTTTTTCTTGCTATGAACATTCATACACATACATACAATAGGAGACCTTATTAGTGCATCGATTTCGATTAGGATAAAATAATGCGGAGTTTAAAATACCATTAATGATCTATAGGGCTTTTGTTTTCAATTTTTAACGTTTCAAGAAGATTTATGTTCTTATATCTTTTTATATGCATTTTTTATATTCTTATATTCTATATTCTTTTGTTCATGCACTTTAACCTCAGACTTTTTTGGGAAAGAGGCTGAACTGAAGGAATTTTACTCTGGGATGCAGAAACGTCGACGACTCTAGATGTTGACAGGCCCGTTTACTCATGACCAAATTTTAAATTTTCATGAAAGGTTCTTAGATCTAATGATATTTTTGCAGCAACTATTTTACTTTTAAATCTGTTTTACTTCTACATTTTTGCAGTTCTTTTTATTGTTTTGAAATAACTTTGAACTGCTTAATGACATCTCCTGACGTCATCAGAAACTGATGCAATTCAAGATGGCGGATTTATATCAAGTATGAAGCAAACCGCGGCTGTTACCATAGCGGAACCTGTCGGATAGAAAGCTGTTACTCGCGCAAGGGCAAACATGTATAATTTTAAAATTTATATGTATTTATCATACATCAGATTATTTGAAACTTTAATTAATAAACCATTATACACTGAAGATAGTATTAACGGTTTACACATCGCTAAGACGTAAGCAATAAGGTGCTTGACATATATATCGCTCACGTCCGCCAGGTTTGACAGCTGAAAGAAAATGATCTTGCCAAGCGACAATTTGATCCTCTGAGACATAATTTTGAAATATCGCCGTCATCTAACAACGTCATAAGGCGACCCATGATTGGTCAATGATCTGAGTGGACCTTTTAATCACTTCTGCAAAGACACCTTTTGAATAAAAGGAATAATTTAAACCGCTTTAATTTCAAAAGTTGTGGTAGCTACCGAGGTGGATCACCATTATTGTAATAGTGGCATAGGAAAAGCTGAGTGTATTGTTGCTTCGCGCTAAAAACACCAAAAAAATACACCAAGGCTGGGTAAGTAACGGAAAACCTAAATGACGAGGAAACGGCGTCGGTGGTATAACAGGGAAGGAAGAATAATCTTAGTGTATAAACGTCTGAAATTGGTCTCAGTGAATCTCATCATCTTTACTTTATATCAGTTATGTTCTTCTTTACAGAAGCCGACAATGCCTTCTGGTAAAGGGAAGAAGCGCTCCAATCGAATTGTAATAAACGTCGGTGGAATACGACACGAAACTTTCCTGAGTACGTTGAAGACTATTCCCGACACTCGACTCTCTTACCTTGGGGAACATCATACTACAGTAGCCCGCTCACCCGAGTATGATGCTTCTAAACAGGAGTACTTTTTCGACAGACACCCAGGAGTTTTTGCGCAGATCTTAAATTTTTACCGCACGGGAAGACTTCATTGCCCTTCTGACGTGTGTGGTCCATTATTTGAAGAAGAACTTGGCTTCTGGGGCATCGATGAACAACAGGTATAAGTTTTTACTAGATTTTTGTTTTAGGACGACAATCACAGACTGCTAAACAAGTAAAAGCTTAACACGCAAAAGCTGTATACATAAAGCTGACGGGATGACGATTTTCGAGAAAAAGAGAATTGTATTTTTACAACTTGCATATGCGATACAGGTGTTAAGGCACTAATAACACCAATGTTTTTAAATAGTGATTTTAGCTGCAATGTGGTAAGTTATTTTATGACGGTTTGAAAACATGAATGCTATCTCTCTCTGGTTAATTGTCTTTTCCTGAGCCGATTCTGACGCTTTCGATGATATTATACCATATTATGAAACTAGAACTGCAATTTACATAAAATGTTTACTCCCTAGTAGAGTCGATAATTGATTTTCTCCAAATAAAATGAACGTCGGTTGATTGCGAGTATGGCTGACTGTAGCTTTGCAAAACAAAATTGCTGACAATATGGCAGCTTGTAAATTCTTAATCGATGAAGCTGTTGTCAAAATTCGGATTTTCGTAAAGAATAATGAGCAAAATGGCGATTTTTGTACATGTCGCAGCGGTTGGTAACGATTAAGCAAACTCTAATAGAGATCTTAATATTAAACGCACACCAAACAAAAATCATAAGCAGAAAATGGGTTTGGCAAATGGTTTAGCGATGCTGACACTCTTGTTATTTTACTTTAAATGCTAATAATATATTTTAGTTAATCTTTATAAATGGACAAAAAGTAATATATTATAATTTGTTGCGGCTGCGACAGTTTATTCGTGAGATGGAGCATTCAATAGCACACCAACGCGGCAAACTAACTAACTCAGCATGTCTTTTTATTTCACTAAACCAACCCTTAATTTCTGTTTTTTTTTTCTTCAATAATGCACTGCTTCCCACAAATCTTAATTTGGTTTCAAATGATGTATACAAAATTCGTGAACTTATATTACGTTTGGTGCAATGGTTTTGTGAAAACCTTGCTACTCGTAACAATACGGAACTAAAATATTACCAGGATTTTTATAGTAGCTCTGAGTAGCTATTGTCCACCAAGAAAAGAAAAGAACTATCTTCCTATGGAGAGACTGTCAATTACGTAGGCTTTTCTTTTTCTCCTTAAGTTATTGTGAAAATGTTGTCAACATTGACTTTAAAATGAGCTTTACGAGTTATCATCTAGTGCTCTTAATCTTTAACTCCTACTGTTTAGTTTCGTTTTCCTTTTTTTAACCTCCAACTTGAAATCAGCATTATTACATGATGAATGTATTTTCCCGTTTGTTAGTTTTAATCTCACAACAGTTTTTTAAACGTGAATATGTGTTGAATGCATGTAGTCTATTCCAAGATCAATATTCATAAACAATATTAATTTTCAAGCGAGATATGCTAACATGCGGACCTAGCAGGTGTATATAACTTCTCGCATTTCCTTTGCGTTCGAAACCAAAACCAATACATGTGAACTTCATTTTATTAAAGCCAAATTGGAGACATATATTGGAGACATATATATATATGTTTAATGAAAAGGATGAATAACTAGAAAACATTAGACTGGTATGGCTGGGTTTAGACAAATTATTCAAATCTTTGAATTAACTTGTCATTCAAAATGCAAATTAAAGTAGCAGTGGACTAAACATTACGTTTGCTTATAAATTCATTGACAGCTCCAGATTAGATAGTCCTTAGCTAGCACAAGGCATATAAAACCCACTCAGATGAAATCACTAGATTTTTTTCGCGCTTTCCGAAATATTCTTAGTTCATGGATGTCAAATTGTGAGTTGCAATATCGACATGATTAAAACCGTGAGAACGAGCAAACAAGCATGCGTCAAGAAACATGCAATAATCTATTTCTTGACAAATTTGAACCACTCTGCGCATCAAATAGTAATTGGAAATGCAATGAGATTAATAACCTCGCAAAGCAATCCCAAAGAACGTCGTTTTTCACACATTGATTATTACGGGAAATCAATACTGCTAACAGATCAAACAGGACACCAACCGATTTATCCTTTTACCAATTAAGGCTAAGATAAAACCGACTCAGCATTTTCAATTCGTAATTCATTCAAGGTATTTATGATGAACTTAAAGAAATTCGTGTGAGTTTAGATTTGAGACTCAGGAAACTTCGTTCCCAGGCCCTCTCTCCTTTTCGTCTCTCTTGTCGTCGAGGTGAGAGACCCTGGATGAGGCTGGTCACGTGGCACCAAAAAAATTAGGTGCTTTCCAATTTCTGTATTAAGGGTGGGGTAGCAGAGTGTGGCAAATGTTGTTTATTTCAAATTCTCGGGGAGCAGAGTAAAACTACCCGCTTTATTGGGTTTCGAAGTCCTATTTACTGATCGATGAAGAATGCTACATTCTATTTGGCATCTCCAAAGAATAGAATACTTTCATTCAAGAAATTCGGTAAATGAATGGAACACAAACGTTCCTGGTTCCAACGGTTAGTACATGCAAAATGTCACGTACTGAATCGGACTGAAAATAGTGGATCAGTCTCTTAAATCTGCGAATTCAGAGGTAATTTATTTTCTTCTTTATGCTGTATTTTGGATGTTAAACAATATTACTGTCACACGGCCGCTTAGCCGAGAATTCTGACTTGATTTAGGCTTACAGCAATGCGAAATAAAATTAAACAGCTCTGTTGAAATTACTTATATTCAATCTGCATCAGATTTATGTAAGCTTATCACCATTTAAAAAACATATATATGCAGATGTAACACGATTTGTTTGCATCACGTAGACAAGAATTGTATTTTACAGCATAGTAAATAAAACATTTTATTCAGCGAACGATGTGTGTAAGGTTCAGGCAACACAAAACAGCGAAACAATTTAACTTCTTAGTAAAATCAAACGCTAGAATTCAAATCAGAGTGATGTTTTTCAATACGCCGGATAATAAATATTTCGTTTGGCTTCTGTGAAGCTTAACACTTTCAAAACATTGGAATTTATTCCCCTGCGTGGTTCGCGAGCGCCGAATCTTTCGCTCCAGTTGAGATCGACTAAATAATTCGCTGACTCTGCCCCAATGGAAACATTGTTGTCACAGGTGATCACGTGACTAGCCTCATCGTCAACGGAGGAAAAGGAGAGAGGGTCTGGGAACGAGGTTGAGACTCAGGTGGATCACGTGACAAATAAAACGAGTCCAAACTATGTTCGTACCAGCTGATTAGCATATTATTTGTTTCCTCTCCTGAGTTGGGGAAAATAATAGTTATCGTAATCTTTATCAGGTCCTTACAGTACAAGAGTCTGATAAAGATATCCTGTCTATGAGAATAACATTCAAATCTTTTAACACCTAACTTTAGAAGGCAAAAAGGCGTCTTGTGTGGTTTCGACGGCAAGATTTCCGGGTCGCCCACTACCTTTCGGAACGAGTTACTTCATTGGTTCTTAAAACAATAGATAGCAGGTCAAAACAATGCCCCTATCCCTGAATAACAATAGAGGTAGTGTTTACAGCGGGCGAATGAAAATAGAGGTTTCAGAGAGGTAGTGTCTTACTGAGATTTCCGCACAGCCCCAAACATTAATTATGCATACAACTTTCAACCTTGCTCGAACTTTTCCATCTGTTTCTTGAACGTTAATTGCTTAGTATTTCAAATTTTAATTCCTGTCTCCATTCGACCGTAAGCATTCCGAAGACAGCAAAATTTTTAAGACAGCAAAAGTGAAGCTTGAGTGCGCAGTCTCTCCTGTGTTGTGCTAGAACATTTTCGTTCGGCTAGCTCGCTCGCTCGCTTGCACGTTTGTTCGTTCGCTCCGGGCGCCTGGAAAGGAATCTGTTGTTCTTGCAAATAAAGGCATTTTTTATCTCACCTCTATATTCAAATTCTAAAATTTTACGTGATAAGCGTGATAGCGAAATCATTTTTTCTAATTCGTAAAAACTATTGGCAAAATTCATCGGCCAAAAAAATAACCAACCTACACTGTTGAGATCATAGCTGAACGATTGTGGTTTCCTTTAACATGAAAAGTGTTAAATTAATAAAATGTCGAGGTAAAACGTATGAAGTCATTAATTTTAATTACGGGGTCTGTAATATTTGAATTTTCGAGTTTTGCATGGTTTTGATGAGCTAGTAAGGTAAATGTTGTTCTGAAAAACTCTCTGTTACGCCGGCGGTCTGCATCTCCGGCGAGCTCAAACTCTTCTTTCGCTGGCTCAATGTATTTATATCTTGTGAGCCGCAATGCATGAAAGTTTGAAAAAATCCTTAGCACAATATAGATATATGTTGTAATTCAATTTTATCCTTGGTTCAAAATTTATTTTCCTTAGTTTAAAACTCATTATCACACATTACCATACCTAAAAACAAAGGAAAATTGAATTTGGACCGAGGTTAAAATTGAACCACAACATATACATGACTGCAACGAACAGCTATGTCTTGAAAATGGTTTCTTGTAAAATTTAATATGCTCATTAACCAACTTGTCTTTCATTTGTATAAATTACGATATCTTTTATGTTCCCGTGTAGTTGTCCAACATATAGAAATCATTTTGTAGAATTACAGTGCAATATCAAGCATGATCGACAAATCGAGTAAGCGGGACAAGTTTCTATACCTCGTAAGGGCAGATGAAAACAGTCACACGCATGGCTATAGGACCGGCTAGTGTTAATTATTTCGTTAGTGTAAGCAATGTTTTCAAAATGTTCTTGTTTCTTTCAATCGTGGTATTTCAACACAGCTTTCTTTCCTTTTCGTTCAAAAAGGTTGAAACTTGCTGTTGGGAAAATTACAAGCAACACAAAGAGAAACAAGAGAAACTCAAAAATTTCAAACTCCCAGGATTTGAAGAGAGCCCAGAGGACAAATTCTTGTCCAAAGATTCGGGTCTTTTTGAGGATGTGGATGATGTGCACTCATGGTGGTCTCGATATCAGCCCAAGGTCTGGAAGAGCCTTGAGGAACCTTACACTTCATTTTGGGCAAAGGTAAGAGAGAAACCTCATTGCTAGAGTTAAGTTGAGTGAGCGAAGATGTCGGAACTCAATAACCCGCCCTTAAGGGACACAGTTCTAACGCTTCCTAATATAAGATAAGGATAATATTTGAGAGTAGCATTGTACTGCGAATGATATGATTTTGTTGGGTTATTTTTCTTTTTTAAGAACTCTTCTTTAGGTGTTCTAAACAAGCTGTAAACCGCGCGATAGCGTCATCTATGTGTCTGTCTGTACTCTGCATAACCATTGCTCTCAACCAATGAGCGCTCGAGAAGACTGTCAATTATTGTAGCAATTGAACAGTGCTAATACTTACGGGAAATGTTGAATAAGTCGTTTAACGGTTTACCTCAGTTTGGTTGTGCTTCTGATCTGCTTGGCCACATCTTTACCCGAATTGGTTACGAGTTGTACGTGAACGACTTTCATATACCAAACTATTCTGCAACATTTCACCATTTGAAGTCATTCCAATAAACGCGTTTTCGATTCCAAGCTCAAAATGCAATTTCGCTATACATAGGACGTCAATCTAACACTCCTAGTGGTGATTTTTACTGTTCTCGTCAGCATTTTTATTGGCAAAGTATTGATAGTGTAAGGAGAAAATCGAAAATGATCACTCTTGCGAGATTAAAAGCTAACAGGATAATTCTACTTTTTCCCTTACAGTTGGTTGGAATCGTATCATTTGTTGTGTTTACAGCCTACATCATCAAATTTTCTTTATCGACGCTTGATTACTTCAGCGACAAAACCGCTCCTCGATACATCGCCCTATCAGTAACCCATCTCATTTGCATATCATGGTTCACAATGGACTTTGCCCTTAGGTTGCTATTTTCACCGAGTAAAAAGGCCTTCGTAAAGAGCCCCTACACCTGGACGGACCTGATACCTCTGGTTCTCTTATACGTGTTCTTTTTTCACCCCTCCTTGGAGAAGATCCCTTTCTTGGAAATGCTAGTCATGTTGAAAGCGGCCCGTATTTTCCAGCTATTTAAACTGTCATACGTGCTTCAAGTGCTTGTGAACACTCTCAAGGCGAGCTCGAGTGAGCTGTGCCTCTTGCTAGTAATCATGGGATTTGTCATGGTAGTGTTTGCTAGCTTTGTTTATTTTTTGGAAAGACACGAGTATGACAGTGACTTCAAGAGTGTACCCGAAAGCATGTGGTGGGCTGTCATCACCATGACAACGGTAAGTAGAGCACTTATAAATTTCAGCAAATAAGCCAATGGAAATGTTTGATGTAGATCCGCCTCTTCTTTTCTGGAATTTTAATGCTTTTACATGTTATACTCTAGTTCAAACTTATTCAATCAAGATTTTGCACGCCGCCACTTCTTCTAACCAGCCTCGACACCAGGGCGTTTTTTGCCTTCAAAGTACGCAGGGCGGGTAAAGCACCCTGGGAACGAGATTGCCTTCTAACAAGGTTTGCACGTACCGACGGTAAAAGCCAATCACAAACTAACGTTTCAAGATGTTTCAGACTGATTATCGAATTCGGAGAACCGCACTACCGAGTTAAATAAAAAAGTAAATGGCTTCATTTGGGTGTCAGTGGAATTACACTTCATGTGCTTAGTGGGGAAACCAGCTGACGGGAGGATTAGAGCCAATTGGCTATTTACAAAGCGTGACCGATAAGTTGATGTAGGAACTTAAAGGTTAGTTAGTGACTGGATGGATCATAAACTAAAGTAATTTGCTTCTACACCATAGGTTGGATACGGCGAAGTATATCCTCGCACGTGGATTGGAAAGACCGTGGGAAGCGCATGCGCAATATGCGGGGTGCTGGTCATTGCGTTACCCGTGTCAGTGGTCGCAAGTAACTTCTCTCTCTTCTACACCTACGCCAAAGCGAGGCTTAATCTGCCACCCAAGAAAAGACGGGTAGCTTTCTCTCATGCCCTCACGTCCATGCATAACCAGAGAACACAGGGGGCGCCTGAGGACGGCGCGCATGCGAACTTCGCGTCACTGTGTAGTGAGAGGCAAACCGAACGAAGTTTTCCCTCTGAGATCTCGATAAGTTGCTCAGTGACTCCCAGGGGAAGTTTAAAGAAATCCTCTTTCTGGTCCCTACGCTCGATGTCAAAGCTACTGAGGCCCAGGAAGCGATCGGTGAGCCGGAGCAAATCTTTGAATTCGGTTCTTTCAGATTTTAGGCCGCAGAAGGAAACATCCACGGATGGAATTACTCTGAAATTCGAGCCACCTTCCAGGGCGCCGTCTGCCACCGACATACCAAGAGAACAAAGAGAAGGTATATAGTTTTAGCTTTTTTGCCCAGAGAAGTTTCCAGGACTAAATACCTTTCCAAGTAGATCTATCACATGTATCACTGCCAAGCCCCGCTTAATAAGAACACTCCGTTATCACTGATAGCATTTTGCTCTCAGCATGTTGAAAACTGATGTTTTTGTTAAACAGCTAGCTACGGACACTTTGCTTATACAAGAACACTTCCTGAGGTCTCCATGGCGTTCGTATAAATAGGGTTTGACTGGCAGTAGATAATATATGTCTGTAGCATAAATCAAAATTTTATGAAAAATTATTTCTGCAGCTGATAGTTCTTTGGGCTAATAGAGTTCAACTCTTTGACTCTCATCCAGGTTCCCTAACAACAGGGGAAAACGCCTTCCTTCACGTGCCAATGGGAAACAAAAGAAAAATCTCAGCTAAAGAATCTCCGAAGGAAAGCCCGAGGACTCCACTGATAAACAAATCACTTTACCCACTCCACCTCAGACGGGGCGCCGTGTCACCTGCATCTTTCAGCCTCAAGAGCGCGTCGACGGCGTCTAGTTTAAACGCGTTGCCGCGAGGCTACAATGAGCTTTACAACGCTCTCAGTGGCAAAGGACCGATAATTCTCCTGTCGGACCAAGCTAGCGTGCAGAGCCTTTGCTCGATAAATTCAAGGATGACTTGTTCTTGCTCGAGCTTGCGAAGTGCGGGTAGTGATGGGACGCAAGGAACGCCCCCTAATGCTGATGGGACCGGCGGAAGTCGACCACGTATCGGAAGTGATGGGAGTTATGTGTACAGGTACAGCCCAACCGAAAAGGTTGACGGGACATATGCAACTCTGAGCGTGCCCGTGGAGTGTCACGGAAAACGGAGAGACAGCGACGAGGGTCGTAACGGTGTTAAAGAAACTGAGTTTAATTACGGTATGTCAGCGACAAAAAAGAACAAGTGCGATAGCGGCCCGACTGATAACAATATCGAGACAAATGAAAATAACTTTGAGCCAGTTGAATTCGTGTCGCTGCCAAATGAAAGGGAACCCGGGAACACAACGGACACGGATCTCATAAGTTCACGAGTGGATTGTGAGACAAATGGAAGCCCAGTGCCCATAATAAATGATTGCAATTTAGGTGCAGTATCAAGCTGTAATACAACTGATACAATAAATGCCAATCAAAACAACCCATGCCGGCATTGCCAGGAAAAAATGAGTGAAAATACATCAAACTTAGATAAATCGTCTCGCGAATTTTATCAAAACAGAAACAATTTGCCCTTCGAAAAAGATGACAACATTCATGTCGCAAATGCAAAATTACCTGTTAAGCCTGTTCCTGTTATTGGTAGGGCTGTGTCAGCTTATTCAATCATGGAATACAATATCGGTAAAAATACGTTGCCAAGCAACGGAAAGAGTGAACCTGCTAGTGACGACTCGGCACAGATTGACAATAGCGACAATGGCCCTAAACGTCGGCACAGTGCGTTCACACCTTGTTATGAGAACTCTTCATTGATGAAACGACGGAAGGGGCGTTTGAGTACAGGTTGTATGAAGGAGCAAGTGGCCGAATGCGAACCGCTGATTAATGGCGGTATACTACCGACTCATCCTAGTGAGGAGACTGATGGTGAAGGGGAGGAAGATGATATTTTCAGCTTGCAAAGCGATAATAGCATTCAAGGCAGGAAACGATTGAGGAAGATCGGGATAAGTGATTGCTATTCACCGACAAAATTTATTCCAGAGAAAGAGTCGTTGTGGGAAGACAGTACAGATACAGAGGGTAACAAAGGCGATCAGAACTTGATTGAAGAAAACTGTGTTCGACTGTGTTCATCAAGCACAGAATCACTCAATGACTTCGCGTGTGGCAATCTTCCCATTATAAAGATTGAGTTTGAAAGCAACCCTGAGCAAGTAAGGACATCCCGTGTCTAACACAGCGACATGGTCTACAAACATTTCAGACTGTTTAACATGTTTAATTATTTTTATAAGTTTTTTAACTTCTTGCAATGTATTCCAAATGTGCTATCCATTTTATGAAACTGAGAAAGAAAGCTCGTATTTTTAGAAACAAAAACTCCGAACCTTTTCCCTTTGATTTTGTGAAACAGGGCTTTTCTACTTTGTGCTGTATGGCTCATAATTTAAATTCCCCACATTAACCTACCGTGAATGGATGTTAAAAGTCTTAGATGAAATTACCGCATGACTGAGTTTCCTGGATTACGCAGCAGACAATGAAAACAGTCGAAAGTCCGTCATTAATCAGTATATAAAGTTCATGAGGCCGGCAGAGTTAGTTGTTAGCTTTTGCACTGATAACGTTTCACACAAAATAAAAGCGGGAATGTTGTCTTGCAGCTTGCGTTACAGCCATTTTTATAAGGACAACAATTACCATTTTGTGGTGTTTTGTGATAGCGGAAATTGCCGGCATATTTTTACGCTGGGTCGATCGACATTTCCGTTCGTTTAATAATAAAATAAAGTATATCGAAACATTTAACAACCGATCATATATCAGAATAAATAAAGGATAAAAACAACTTTTATTTGATAAAATAAAATAGTAATTGTTTAGTTTCGCTTACACCAGTGCAACTGGACAGAAATAGTAATTGAAATGAAGCGAACAAATGTAGCTTGTGAAGCCATACAGATTTAAGAGGGGGACATTGGGGGTTGCTAAACACCGCATTACCGCAAAAAAAAAATCGGCAAATACCGCAATACCGCAAAAAAATCCGGAAAATACCGCAATTTCATAGTAAGCCTGTATAGCTGGTAAATTCGTTGATGCGAGGGCAAAATTAGAGGCAATAACGAGCGGTGGGAGCGACGAAACAATAACAAGGCTTTAAACTGGTCGTTAAAACAGTCAAATTGTTCATTAAAATGTGCGATAAAATAAGGCTGTTTCAGGGTGCTTCCGAAACGACCAGAAACGGCTAAAAATGGTCGGAAAATGTGAAGAATACGTTTTTTATACCAACTATCGTCGACCAAGACGCCAAGAAAACGCGTCCCGCAGGTTTGGAGAATACCGCAATACTGCAATTCAAAATTAAAATTACCGAAATACCGCATGAAAAATTGGCCAATACCGCAATACCGCAAACCCCAATGTCCCCCTCATTTTAAGTTCATAACAAGAACTGGGCACTATGAAAGTAATTGAATCTACTCAACATTATATTTACATATTAATCACTTTATATTGTTACATTATATATTCATTTGTAACAGAAATATGGAATTCCAGCCGATAAACGTTATTAAATAACACAATAAAATAACAAAATCCTGTCTGTTTAATATGTGATGATATTTCGTTTTATTCTACAAAGTCATGAAAAGATGTTTAGTCTTAAATAAAATTGTTTTCATTACATAATTGAGGCTAAAAACACGTCAAAGCAGTATTTCAGAGACGTTTCTAAAGCAATACGTCCAAGTTAAATTAATTACTTGGAAGCCGGACCACGTGAAACTCCAACACCTGCATTAGTGGACCAAACATCATCATGGTATGCGTATTGTGACAATATAGTATTGCTCTCCAGGCTTTTATAAATAAAATAGTTTAGTGGTATTGAATTCTGCAATATTTTGGTAATACTACCAGTCGTTTTATTAGTGCCTATTTTACAAGTGTTTTCTACGGAGAAAGACAGAGTTTAGTTCAAATGAACAGCAACTATTGCCAAGAAACTAAGGTACTTCTCGGTGGTCAAACTATCCTCTTTGGAACGTAACAATGACTGTTAAAGGCGAATCTCCCTACTTCAAGCTCGCCGATCACACTTTTAAAGAACCAGAAGGTCAATCTTGAAAAAATAACCAGATCGTGAGACCTAATTAGTTATATGAGAGACTACATTTCTCCAGCTTTGCACTGGCAAAAGGTGGTTACTCACTATTAACTTTCTTTACTACAGATGTTAGAGAGCACCTTGTTGGCTATTTACTTTTACTTGTTTCCTACTTTGAAAAAGGAATGCCAGCTAAAGCGACCTGTAAGATACGATGCAGTTTTGCGTTCACCTTAGGTGGATCGTAGCAATTCAAAACTTTAATTCTCTCGTCTAAACGACTGTTTATCCCTTTGAGCGTTTTCGTTATTTCCTCCATTTCTCGATTAAAGATTTCTGACTCCCGAGCGCGCCTTGCCTGATCTCGCTGCAGCTGTTGATAGAATGTCTCCTTCTTTCGACCAACTCGCCGATTCAACAGTTTGTTCTTTTTCAACTTCTTGTAATCGTCGCGTAACTCTTTAATAGCCTCGTCTCGGCTCGTTGCTGAAACCTTTTTGCTTCTGGCCTTGCCGGTCTTCGATAACCTGGGCAGCGCGTCTGGGTCACGCTTTTCTTTCGTCTTGTCCGAAGTAACATCGGTACCAGTTCGAGTAAATGACAGCTCTTCGGAAATCGCGCCACAGAAAGAATTCCGGCGAGCCGGAGCGAACGAGAATGAATTTTCGCTTTGAGCCGCGGGGCTTGGTGGCACTGTGTAAGACGATCCGTCAGGAACGGCCAAAAAATCACCCAAAGCTGATGAGTTGGGACTTTCAGGATTATTCACAAGTTTAATATCTACGAGTGCCGAGCTGTCCTCTTCAGAAATTGCCACTATACTAATGCTTTTTCTCGATCGCTCAAGCTCGCTTTTCGCGCTGACGTTTTCGATTTTTATCAGCGGATGATCTACATCTGGCGTTCGAATATACTTGCTGTAATTTTTGATGACATTTTCCGCCAGTGAAAGTCTGCGGTTCAAGATTTTCGAATGAGCGTCCGTTGAGCCGAGAGTATACTTCTTTTCTGCATCCGAGTTACTGGACGGTGCCTGAGGAGCTGATGAACGGCGACTAGACGAAGAAGAAGCCGTACCAGAACTTGATGGTGGCGTCTCTCCGGATTTTCCCTTCCCAACGTCTGACGTTAATGAATATCTGTGCTCAGGGCTCGCAGTTTTTAAGTGAATATACGTTTCTTCTTCGTCGTCGTCGTCGTCGTCGTCGTCCTCGCTGTTTTCGTCGTTACCTTGCCTAGCAGTGTTTTGTCTTTCTTTCTTCTTCAAGAAATTCGAAACTTCCTCTTCACCATCAAAAGATCCCTCTTGGCCGGTCTTAGCCAGCCTCTCACGAAGTCTCTCCCAGGCAGTTGCTGGCTGATCCGATTGCTGGTGAAATTGTTGCCGGACTAAGCTGCGTACATACGAACTACTTCTCGAGAAATTCCCCAAGTGAGTCATTTGAATTCTCTCTGTTTTCCAATCGCCTGAGGCGCCAGCTTTGTCGCCCATTTTTCTGTTGAGTTTCTGAGAAGTTCACACGACGACTCAACACTGAAATGATGTTACCAGGGAAAACAATCCTAGAAAGTGATTATCTTGAGACCAATCAATCAAAACAGTGATCGATCGAAGTCTTCTGTGCACCGCGTCGCATTTACTAATGAAATGGAACATGCTGTGTAGTGTGGAGATCTTCTCATTAGCGCCGATCCAATTAAGGCTGAACATGCTTTGTAATCTTTGTACCGCTGTTATCAAAATATATCTAAAATTCAAAGAATAGTATAAACAATTTAAGTTATTAAAATATCAAAGGGAGACAAAAAGCAGTTGGGATGACTAAAACTGGAAATAAAGATCTAAAATAGATGCACTGTTAATTGGCATTACTGTTAGGCCGACAAAAATGAAAATTTAATCCATGTAAATGGTTAAATCATTTTTTGTTTGTTATGAAGCTCTGATTTAATCAGCAATTGAATCTTTTGTTGTCATTTGTAAGTTTGAAACGCAAAGTAAAAGATGATATGGCTAAAATTATCACAACTAGCGTGAAGTGGCTCGCAGACAAAATGAATATCCCGTGCTGACACGAAAACGTAATTTGATTGGTCCAGCAGGCAGGTGGGGCAACGAGCACATAAAGCGATTGGTTTGCACACGAGACCTCGTGTACATCTCGTAACCTAAACTAACTAAAAATCGTACTCTTTTTCCCGATGAATAGTTGACGGACAAATAAATGCATGGACAACGAGCAACAGTTTCAGTTAGTATTGGGTGTCTTATTAGTTATATTTAGTGTACTGTTGTCAGTGTCAACCCAAAAAGATGTAAGAAATACCTTGTACATGCTTAATTACCGAAAAACTACCTTACCATCATAAGCTTTCAGAAGATAAACTTATTTACATCTCTAACTTATAAAACTTTAATGAAAATAGCGCTGCAGGGATGCTTGTCTATGAAAAATATCATTTTGTTTTGTTTTTAACAAATTAAATGATAGTTTAATATCCATCATATACTAGAAAGGTATCGCTACAAAACAGAACACCGCTGAGGGGAAGGATTCTTGGTCCTGAAAGCGATTTCCCTTATTCTGTCTACAATAACTTGGACACTGAAATAAAATTGAAGACTGAAGAGATATGTCTGAACTGCTCGATTGAAGGCATGACACGTTCCAGCAAACAACAGCATTGTGTAGCTTTACTTGTTGCTGCACTTCAGTTGACAGCGGCCGTTTTTTTTCGCCTGTCTTCAACGTTGCTTTTTATCAGCTGAAATTGCCTTCCTCGACGTCTTACAATGAAGAAAATTCCAAACACGATTTGTTTGTAAGAATTTAAAATGTTTATTTGCATTATTTCCTTTTTTTCAATAAATATTAAAATTGTTTCTCCATACCATCGCTTATATAGTACCGTGTTTTAATTGTTTAACCCTTTTATTACGAACAATTTCGCAGGAGTGTCAAATTTAAAAAAAAAAAAATCATAAGAATGGTCACACTCTAACTTGATTAAAAGAATCCAAAAATTTCTATGAGATAATCATTGACCAGTGAGAACATTACAAGGTCACACGTGATCACGCCCCATGTTCCTCTCGTCAGCTTGTGCCTTTTTACTTAGCAACCATTCCGATAAAAATTTCGTGCTCATGTTAACCAGCGGTTATCTTGCAATCCAAGGCTTTTATGACAAATTCATCTCAGTATACATACTGGTTATTTAACATTTACACGGGGAAACCAATTGGTTCACAGTTTGGGCAAATGGTAAGCAGAAACGCCGAACGAGAATTCCGAATGAGATTTGGCGTGTTCCATTTACCAGAATTTACTCGTACTGATCGAAACTGCCGAAAGGCCTTGAACTGGTAGATAAAAGCAAATGGTAAGCAAATTTACTTCAAGAATTTAGGTCACTTTTCAAGAAATCCCGTTTTCCGAGGAAATTTTCCGTTTGGGAAGACCAAATTAAGTCTTCATTTACATTCCATCCGAAATTTCCATACTTTTTGAGTAAATGGTAAACAGCCACAGTAACTGACCACTCAACTACTGATGAAACAATTGAAAACGGTAATTGATAAAATATATATTTATGACTCGTTCAGAAGATTAGCACTTTCATATGCACGATGGCACCTTCCATACACATCGAAGGTTTTAATTTCTGAACTAGCATTCTTGTTGTTGTTATTTTTTTCTGTTGTTGTTGTTTTGTTATTGTCAAGTAATCCACCACTCAGCGGCGATTTACAATCAACAAAAAGAAGTCAGCTGGCTGTGAATCCACTCTGAATGGCAAGACATAAATTCATGATGGTGTTTGCGATATAACGAACTGCACGGCTTGATTTGGACGCTTGATGACAGTTTGTTGCGCGTTGTTGTGCGAGCCACTGTTAGTGGTGTCTGTGAATCTGAAACAAAGCCAAAGGACTGTTCTTAGAGACAGCTTAGCGCAAAGTGCGAGCGAGAGAATACAAAGCAAAGGTCAGCCAGTTTTCGTATTTACAAAGAAAGAACACAACTTGTTCACAAGGTAATAAAAACTACTGTCGAGTTCACAAAAATAAAATCAAGTAACTTTCCCATTGTACAAAGTTAAAAGAACTACACCGTACAAAAACTGCTAACGCATTGTTCACGAGACACGTATTTACCACTGAAGAGTAATATGCGGGTCATGATAACCTTAACGAAATCGTTTTCTAATTTCATAGCATAACTACTTGGTTTAAAGGGGCACTATCACGGCTGAAATATCATATTTTATAAGAATGGGCCGTAGCTTGCTATAAATTGTACTTAATTGTCTTGCAATAGGAAGAAAAAAAGGCTTACAGTGGTAAATGCAAAGAAATATCAACTAAGAGGAAACAGTGACTAATAAAATGTTCAAAATTTCACCAGAATGGCAGCTTTGAATTCTGGACATCCTGTCCAAAAATCAATCGCAATCCACTTCCATCCTTGCAATCCTGTACTTCTTCCTCAAAATAACTGTTCTATCCTGTTTTGTGGGATCTATTTATCAAATTTATTCATGTATTTGGTGGCATTTGGAAATATACTGAGGAAATTAGAAAATAGAAATTTCTATGATCAGCCGTGATAGTGCCCCTTTAATTAACGCTTCAGTTCCAACGCCTGAATATGTTTCTTTTAGGTGGACGGGTGAATGAGAGTCAAGAAACTTATCAAATAGCAGTGTTGCCTTGTTGATTTATCAACGAGGTCATCATGTACAAACATCAACAAAATTCTTACCTTCTAAACCTAGACTTCCTTTATACATGGTTTATCGTATGATTTTCTCTTGTATGTTTTCTGCTTGTATTTTCGATGTGGTCTACAAAGGTAAAAGATAATGATTAAGTTTTTTTTAAAGGAGGGGGCGTGGCTTAGTGGTTAGGACGCTGGACTTGTAATCCGGAGGTCCCGGGTTCAGATCCTCCTCCCTTGTATTCGGTGGCCCCAAATTCAACTCCTCCACGCTTTGCAAATAGCCAGCTGGTGAGCCTAGTGCCAGTTGGGATTTTTAACACGTTTCTGTTCTATTTGCAATATTTGTTTGTTTATTTAGTCTCCCCAATTCCATTTCATCACAGGCACAAGAAGTAGTAACCAGGACCTTTGAGTGTCTGTAGCTACAATGAAGTTTGATACAAACAAGAACACATTTGACATGTCTATGAAAATTTACCTTTAAGTGTGAAAGATTAGGCTCACTTACTTGACAGGTTGTCTTGTTTCAATAAGATTCCTTCGCTGAAAACTCTTGAATCTGTCTTGAAACAAGTTTCCCTCTTGCTGTGGAATGATACACAAATGCTCTGATACAAACTTGCTTAAAGTTATACATTATACTCAATAACTTTAGTATACTTAATAAATATCAAAAACAATCACAACAATATTATAAAGTATGATATAATAAAGTGTCTTACGTCTTATTTGAAGAAAACATTCGAAGAACATGTACGTTCACTTCAAGTACTGTAGTGTAAGATAAAGTGGCCATACGCTCTATGTAAGATCAATTCAAACTGCACTTACCTTCAGCGTGCGGAGATTTCCAGTGATCTCTCCACTTAGTTGTATCTCAACATTTGGTGATTCGTATCTTTAGCTGTAGTTAAGCGATCAGTTAGGCTCATGATATGTGTTCATTTTTACCAATTATACAATGAAAAAACAAAAATGTCAAAGGACTACTAATTACTATTATAAAACAACTGACACAGTCGAGAGGTAAAGTCGTTTAATAAATATCTTATTAACAAAGCTTTCAAGACCACACTGCGAGTATATTAGCCCTTTGTCTTTATTGAACAAACATCGCTGTTCTGTCAAAGCCAAGGAGCGAGACTCTCTCAGATGGAGCCTCGTGCTTGGTTAATAGGATACATATATATGTATCAAGCTTCAACATTTTAATCATTTATTTGCAATACTTATGGCCAACACTTCCTTGGAGGCAGAGCCCATAATCTCTTTTTTGAGATGAGGGTGGAGGGTGCATACTACACGTCGTACAGTAGGATACTGGTGTTTGCCGAGTCTTTTTGGTTTTGTAGCAGAACTCTTTTTTATTTCCTCTTTTTTTCTCTTTCTATCCTCAGCTTTCTGGTCAGCTATCTTGATTTGTTTTTTCAAAGTTTTTATTCTGTGAAAAAAAGAAAAGAAATATACAGTTGTTTTGGTGGTTAGCAAGCATAGCTTTACACTGTACAACTCTGGAGCTTCAGTATTCTTGTTGTACAGTCTTATCTTATCAGCACAAAATAATGCTTAATGCTGTTGTTTGTTCCATTTTGCTGTTTGCTTACCACTTGGCAAAGAACAAAAATTCACCCAAGTCTATCTTGAAAAATACATCAACTTCAATCATTTTTGCCAAAACACATTAAATGCAATTTATTAATGACATGGAATTCACATCATGCAGATTAACTTTGAATATGCTCAGGCACGGATCCAGACCTGTTTCCACCATTTTACAGAAATCAGTCAACATCTTGCCCAAGTAACTCAAAATACCTGGAAATGGTTTTTAGGGAATCAACTTCTAAACATTTTCAAAAGTAAGCATTACCGCTGACCTCTCTACTGGCTTGTGCCTTGGACGCTCATGTTTTTGGAAGAGAGTCAACATTTTTTCCTGGATCCACGCCTGATGCTCCAAGTATAAATTATTGTACATGTACCGGTACATTACACATGCAAGAAACTAACCTAAATATCTCATTCTGTCTCAACTTCTCTTTCTTTTCTGTCTCCAGTCTCTTTTGCTGAAAAGAACACACATCCAGGCAGGTCATCAGACCATACACAGGATAACAATTTAATGACATATAATTTATCCAGTATTTGTATGCATGCATCAAAGTGCATACTCAATGATTACATGGTACACAGAATCATTCTTTCATTATCATTGTGCATGTTCATATTAAGGTACATGCCCAGTTCAAACTGGAGTACATGTAAAAACATGTGCACTGCAGTGTCATGTCAGGCCCCTGTGCATGAAATACGTTTAATTGATGCCTTTTTCCTGTAGAAGCATTTTTACTGCTAATCTTAAGTCATGGTTAAATCAAAGTGAAAAACAAGGAGGGGGGAATAACAGAAGCATTACTAGTAATTTATAAAAGCTCAGTGATTCCAATGCTGGACTGCAAACACTTGCCTCTTCTTCTTTTTCTTTCTCCTTTCTTCTTTGTTGTTTTGTTTTTCTATCCACAGCTCTGACAGGCCCAGCTGGAGTTCCTTCACACTCATCATCACTCTCAGCTTCATCTGCCTCATTGTCATCCTCGGCAAAAAGTCCTTGACTCATTTCTTCTGTCCATGTTGGCTAGTCATCATGCAAAAAAAACAAAGTCAGTGCACACAATAAAAAGAATCTGTTAAGAGATCAATAAACAATGAGCAGTGTTACTCGCTGTTTTGGGCATATCAAACCTATATCAATTGACACTCATTGTTTACACTGTGGTACTGTTTACCAGCTAGAACAGAAAATTGAAAATGCAAGACACCAAATTGATGTAATTGAAGCGAAAGTACAGAATTTGTTTAAAAAACTATTCAGGCTTTTATATTGATCCATGCTCAATTTTCTGTATATTTGCACAAGCACAGAACTGGCATAAATCTTTATCCCATCTTTTTAATTGCGAGTACTTACTAAATTGGCAGCCTCTTCTGGAGTCAGAAACTTGACTTGTCTTTTCAATTTCTCTACTTCTTTTACTTTTTGTGACTCTACATCATGAGCAGTTTGAAGCAATGACTGCAAACAAGAGATTCAGTAACATTTCATAATAAAGTACATGTACATTTTAGTACTACATGTAATGGATGACAACATACTATGGGTCCCAGGGGAAGAAGCAAATAAAATGTCTACCTGATGATCTTCATAGGTCGGGTTATATGAAGCTCCAGCCACACAAACTTCAACAGCATCTAGCTCTGATGTCTTCCTGTTGATTGTCGTTGGTTTCTGCAATACAATACAATAATACAGAAGACTCAAAATAAGTAGGGCTCATGTACATTTGATCTGGAACAACACCCTTTAACAAAAATTTCTAAGTGGTTTTCATTCAACACATTAAGTTTGATGAAGCTATAAAGAATGACCTGCAAAACTTGCAATGTATAGCTTGTAATTGTTTTTGGTCCCAAAGGGACTCTTAGCTGAAAGACAGTTCAAGCTCCAAAGTAAGCTTACATGTAAAGTAACTAAGCAAAGTCTGTATTCAAGCCAGAGCTTATTCCTGACTAATTAGCATGAAGGGACTACATGTAGCCTGATTATTTCTACTCCCCCCTGGATGGGATGCTAGTCCATTGCAGGGTTACCCCGAGCAGTAAATTCGCCAGTACCCATTTCTACACCTTGGTGAAGAGAGGCACTGTGAGAGTAAAGTGTCTCACCAAAGTACACAGTTCACAGTTACCCTGGCCAAGCCTCGAACACAGACTGGATATGGAGTCCAGTGCACTAACCCAACTTACATGTTTCTCTTTAGGTGATTCTGAGGGTAAAGTTGAACCACATACATGCATACATGTATCTATGATTCATGTGTTTTGAAAACACACAGCCACACGTTGGAGCACTTACCTTCACTTTACTTTTTCTTGTAGTCATGAGGAAATGTTCATCTCCAGAGTTAACATCTACAAATGAAAGAAGGATCTAGACTATATGTACAATACAACCATTGATATTTTATGAGAGCATGACCTTACTAGGGGTGGGTGTGGCCATTTTTTGGAATCAAATGTTCAATGGAATACGCTCATTCTACAGTTATGTACAGTACACCAATAAAATCAACACACAGTAGTGTGCAATTTTTAAACATAAAAGTATTGTAATTAATACTTGCAGATTGTTGCATGTATATGTTAAGAGGGTCTTTCTTAACTTCCAATTTGTTGCTAAGAAAGGTTTCTAACCACCATCTGGGCGTGGCTCAACATTTTTTTGTGTGTCCCCAAGAGATACCATTTTAAATCACAGTCAGATAAGAGTCACTTTTAACAGATAGAAACATTGGCAATTTGTCCTTAAAACCTATAGAGGAAGCACATGTATGAATACATGTAGGGGAACCGAAATCCGTAATTTACACCCCCAAGGGAGACAAGGGCATATCCATCCTGTTCATATGGAGGGGGACATTGGGGTTTGCGGTATTGCGGTATTGGCCAAGTTTTCATGCGGTATTTCGGTAATTTTAATCTTGAACTGCGGTATTGCGGTATTCTCGAAACCTGCGGGATGCGTTTTCTTTACGCTTTGGTCGACGATTGTCGGTACAAAAACGTATCCTTTCAAAACTTTAATCGTGGAAAATTTCGTAACGATATCTATCAACAAGACTGCAGCTGTAATTCTGATGATCCAAATATTTTGTGGGCTAACTGGAAAGCAAAATTTCTGAGCATTGTCAACATACATGCTCCATTTAGAACTAAACGTATAAGATTGCATAAGGCACCCTGGATCAACTCAGACTTGAAGAAAGGTATGCGCGATCGTGACGCTGCCAAGAGAAAAGCTGTTAAGTCAAATGATCGATGCGATTGGGCAAAGTATAAAAAGCTGCGAAACGCAATAAATAATAGGATCAAAACTGCTAAGGAATCTTATTTTTCGAAAGCTTTTATGCAATTTGAGGGCAACTCTAAGAAAACTTGGCAAACGATTAATGAACTTACATCTCGCCGTAAAAGCAATGAGACTGTGAAAGAACTAAAAGTAAATGACGTTGTAATCAATAATTTTAGTGAAATTTCAGATACTTTTAATGACCATTTTTCAACAATCGGGCCCAGACTTGCCAATGAAATACCTCCAATAGGTCAAAATGATGATTCGAGCTACACTAACTTTATCACTTGTAACAACAAAACATTCCATTTCTGTCCAACTAGCAGTAATATTGTTTTTTCTCATCTAAACAAATTATCTAGATCTAAAGAAACAGGTCTTGATAACATTTCTGCTAGATTAATCCGTGAATGTGCTGATCTTATTTCGGTCTCTTTATCTGACCTCTTTAACAAGTCTTTGACTTCTGGTATATTTCCTGACGATTGGAAATGTGCTAGAGTTACTCCGTTGTTTAAGCAGGGTGAGCGATCTGATCTAAATAATTATCGACCAATTTCAGTCATTCCAGTAATTGCTAAGGTATTCGAGAGGATCGTGTATGACCAGCTATATAGCTTTCTAACGAAAGAGGACGTAATTTCTAAACAACAGTCGGGCTTTCGTTCATTGCATTCAACTGTTACTGCTCTATTAGAAGCTACCGATAGTTGGGCGTTTAATATCGATCGCGGAAATGTTAATGCTGTAGTTTTTTTTTTCCTTCACGTCTTAACGAGTATTTTTAGCCGTTTCTGAAACAACCTGAGACAGCCTTGTTTTGTCACACATTTTAATCTACAATTTGACTGTTTTAACAACCAGTTTAAAGCCGTGCCATTGTTTTCACGGTCCCACCGCTCGTTTTGCCTCTATTTTTGCCCTCACGTCAACGAATCCACCAGCTATACAGGCTTACTATAAAATTGCGGTATTTTCCGATTTTTTTTACGGTATTGCGGTATTTGTCGAATTTTTTTGCGGTAATGCGGTGTTCAGCAACCCCCAATGTCCCCCGCCATATGGAAGTCTCTTGGGGGGGAGAGGGTTCACAACAAATAGACAAATAGCGTCCTTTAATGGAGAAAGAACAAGAAAATTAGTTATCAAGCCAAAAACAAAATCTTGCCGCCAGCAATCGGGACATTTTATCTGAATGCTTGTGTAAACAACAGCTGAACTCAATTAACTCATTCACTTTCAATCAGTTTTTGTTATATTAAACCTTCTTCAGAATGGCTTTTATCAACTTTTGACAAGATTTCACTAAACGTTTCTTGGTGGGTGTAGGAAGGCAGATATGAAGCAAGAAGGACATAAAGAAGGACCCCCCTGACAAAACAGACGAGTTGCACTGCATTACATGAACAGGTACCTTGTGTTTCCCATAAATCAAACGCTGCCAGTGTTTTGTGTTCATTGTTGTTTGTGTGAACAGCAACAGGTCTGTTTCTATCCTCTTCAACATCAGAGTCAGGTGAGTCACTGGGATTTTCAGCTTGTCTGTTCTTGTCATTAACCTTCCTCTTTTTACTTCCAACTGGTTTAATCTTACTTTCTGGAAGAAGAAGCTGATCTGCCTTGAGCAGTTTCCGTTTCCTTGACCGCGTTTTAGGCTTTCCTGCATTATAAAAAGGATTAAACAGCACTCTTCAGAATTATTTACATGTAAATCTTGTGTTATTTATGCACATGAATAAAATTCGGATGACAGAGGAGAAAACGTGGACCCCTGGTCCAAGGACCCCCCTTCATGGACCCGCTGGGGTCCATGGACCCCATATTTTTCTTAATGAAACAAGAAAAGTAAAACAAATAACAAGTTTGCCAAACCACAGTGTTCAGGTTGAGATATTTAATATAAATAATGTCAAGTTACTTAATAACTTGCGATAGATAAATCCGACGTTTCGGCGACATCTTGGCGCCATTGTCAAGGGAAACTAATTAAATATGCGATTTCAAGAGTAACTAAGAGTTCAGAGTTTCTAATTTGCATAAGTTAGACAAAGACTTTAGCGCGAACTGAGTCTGATTGTACATTTAAACACGGTCGTAATTGTTTAATTGTACAATCAGACTCAGTTCGCGCTAAAGTCTTTGTCTAACTTATGCAAATTAGAAACTCTGAACTCTTAGTTACTCTTGAAATCGCATATTTAATAGTTTCCCTTGACAATGGCGCCAAGATGTCGCCGAAACGTCGGATTTATCTATCGTTAGTTTTTACCTGTATATGTTTATCTAAATCATTGTTGACTTAATAACTTAATTGGCATATATTAAATTTATTTTTTAAATTTAGTTTAAAAGTGTTGATGGACCTGCATGACTGCAACATTTGTGACATTTATACATTTTCCATCTTATAATAAATTCACGTTTTCGACTGTTTTGCTTGTCTTTTGTTTCTGATGGGCACTATATGTTTGTTATTTGGAGGCAGTATAAGCTGAATAGAGCCGTAAGACCACGACCAAACAAATGTATCTAAAGGTGATACTGTAGGCCTCCTGTTTATAGAGTTTGACACCTCTAGCTCTGTATATTGCAACATGTTTCACTAGCGTGGTTTGTTTTGGTTCAGTTCTATTTGCTATAAAATGAGCTCTCAAAGTGTTTGCTCTGGAAGGGCAAGGTCTGAAATATTCTGTGAAAAAGTTGATTACTTGCATTTATATTTGCGATGCCAGACTGTTTAATTAATACTGAAGATTGCAAGATGTATTTATCTTATCATGGATGACCTATTTATCTTTGTCCGACCTCACCAGAGACTGTTGTAGCTTAAATACTTTGCGAAAGCTTCAAGTTGGTTTTAGAGAGACATTCTGACTGTTGTAAAGGTTATAGCCTGCGAACACGGATTATATTGGAGAAGAAAAGTGACAGCCAAAAGTAAGGGTTATGCTTCTTGCATAATTTGATTGAGAGTTTTGTCCCTTGAGCTCGATGTTTTACCTTGATGTTCATTGTGTTTGTTCTGGCACCACATGATTCAAATGTAGATTTCAAGTCTCACACTCGCAAGTCTGTTGACCGTTTTGCATATACGATTAAGTTCAGGGAAGCCCATGGTTTCAATCCTCTATATGGATCTCATCAGTAACTGAACTGCAGGAGTCACATAGGCCTGTCAATACTTTGAACACTCTTGGAAGATGGAAAGATAGAAGGTCCATGGCCTGGGTCATGGACCCAGTCCGATAAGATGTCTTTCTCATCTATCGTGTTGTTCAGCGTTAAGTTCTTAACCCGTACAAAAACACACAATACACTGTCTTGTAACTGTGTTTACGATAACACACAGGTGTACAGTGTGTATGCCAAAAACAAAAAAAAGACCACAATGTATTTCAATGACGTTATCTTTTTCATCATTTTCAATTTACTAAATATACAGTATAATAGAGGCTATATCAAATTGGATCATACCAGTTGTCTTGATTTCCTCAGTTTCCTTGTCCACAAAAAACAGACCTTCATCGGGTTTTTCAGAGACTGGACCACTGTTGCAGTTGAAATTGTAGAATATAACAACATGTTAAGTCGAAATTCACTGACTTATATTTACCGTTAAAACAGCTATTGAAGCAAATATTTCTAAGGAAATAACAAAGCTATCTACTAAAACTTTTGCACATCATTTTAATACGTCCCACGTGGATAAGCTTAACTTGGGAACGAACAACATCGTCGTCTGCGGTAGGTTTTTTGTTACTCAAAACCCGACTAAACTCACCCAGTTCTTTCTTCGCGCCTTGCTTCCTCGAGATGCTCCTCCACATCTTTGATATCCGTGTACTTCCGCCAACTGAGCTTTGATTTTTTACTCACCCTCTTTCGCTTCGTACTAGCCGCCATTTTGATTTCTTGTTTGCGGCGGACAACGTGGGCTCAGTTATTGCGCAACAAGCCGCGCCACACCGTACAAGCCACAGCCTCTGATGTCTAGTCTGGGGACGAAATCACCTAAGTGTAAATAAAATCAAGATTCTGTTACCCGGAGACAAAAGGATCGTTACTGAGTGCAAGTCAGCGAGGCCGAGGCGTGCAAGCCATTTCCCTCATTCCCTTATTACCCAACATAGCTAGCAAGCTTGCGATTAGCTTTTTATATTGGGATTAGAGATTTCTGCCTCACATGCCTTTCATTTCTCGCTGCCTCGCATATTTGTAAAACTCAAGACAGAATCTCCTTAAAGATTCTCCCAGACTTGTCACCTGTAACACAAATGAGAACACATTGTTCAACCATTGTTTTGTGAGTCATTGTATTTTGGGCAGTATTGTCCGTTGTCTTTTGTTTCTATTAGTTTACGTCATCAGTTTCCGGTACACGAAGTAAAAGCAAAACGCTCGAAGGTAACCTGCAAAGCATCCCATCACTATCACCCATCAGGTCACACAATGGCGCTGCAAGCTTCATTTGATGGGTTCAAAATCTTTTTGAAACGTGGACTGGTTTTACTCTTCGCTTTGCTCATCCAAACGAATCTTGTACACAGCGATGAAAAGCAAGAGGCTGAAACAATTATTCTGGTCTCAATCGATGGCTTAAGATGGCAGTACGTTGATAGTGGATTTGCATACACGCCAAATCTCGACTCCGTTGCTCGAACTGGCGTCACAGCAAAGTACATTAAAACGGCTGTACCAAGCAAGACATGGCCAAACCATCAAACCTTCCTAACGGGATTATACCCTGAAAGCCACGGGATTGTATCGAACAATTTCTGGGATCCACTTTATCAAGAGAAGTTTATTCTCGATTACGACTGCGCCAATTATGATCCTAAATTCTACAATGAGTCTGAACCGATTTGGTTGACTCTACAGAAGGCCGGTGGGCGAAGCGGGGTGTATTTCTGGCCAGGATTCGCGGGATATCCCGAGAAGCCGACATTCTACGAAAAGCCCGCGATCTGCCCCGTCAATTGCAGTGATGTAAACCCCAAGGATTTACCAAGCATGAGGAATACGACCCGTAGTGGCTGGCCTCCGTACATTCACTGCATGGTGAATCACAGTGAGCCATCGCAACAACGCATCGATAAAATAATAAACTGGCTCAAATCTGACAACCCTCCAAGATTTGTTGCCTTGTACATCGAACAGCCCGACAGCACTGGTCACGGATTCGGGATAACGACGCAGAAATATAAAGACGCGATGGAAGCAGTCGACCGTGATACTGTGGGATACCTGATTAACAGCCTCAAAAACGCCAACCTCTTTGACAAAGTCAATGTCATCTTTGTCAGTGACCACAGCATGACTGATACTTCGTCCACTCGACAAATTTTCCTTGAAGATTACATCAAGCTTGATGATTTTCAGCTCGTCGAGGGAGGAGCCGTCGGCCACATTTGGGCTGCTGATGATAAGATAGAAAAAATTCACCGAAATCTTACAGGCGCTGAAAACCCACACATGACGGTGTACAAAAAAGAAAACATTCCTGAGGAATACCACTGGAAGCACAACAGGAGAATCCCGCCAATTTTCGTAGACCCTGAAGTGGGATGGGTCGTGAGGACGTCGCGTGCAACGGTTCGTCAAGGGAACTGGACAGTAGGGGACCACGGATGGCCTGCAATTAAGTCCAAGAGTTATTCCGTGTTCTTCGCCCATGGGCCTGCCTTCCAAAAGGGCCTCAAAGTGGCACCATTCAACACCGTGGATCTGTACCCATTGATGTGCAAGTTGTTAGGTGTAACGCCACAACCGAACAACGGTTCTTTCGACAATGTTAAGATGATGCTGAATGAATATGCTCAACCTGCCAACAAGCCAACCACTAAAGGGGCCGCATCCACGTTGAAATCACGTGGGCCCAGTATCCTTGTTGTGTTCAGCATCATATTGTGCATTCGCAGTGCTTGTTGGGCTTAAACTGCCTGGCCTGGTCACGCACGCGTTTCTTAGCAAATGCTCGCTAAATTCTTTCAAGTCGTTTGCAGTCCAAACCAGCCACATTTTTTAAAAACACCCCGTTTAATAGGCCGTTTCCGAGTTGCCTTTTGCCTCAATTTCAAAACGAGTACGTGCGAAACCATTCAAATGAAAATGAGTTTGTTTTGCATGAACGTGAAGATGATACACACTCGTTTTGAAACAGAGGCAAAGGGTAACTCGGAAATAACCTTCTTTGCTCTTTCTCCTATTACTGGATCAATACTGGAAGTTATCAAGAAACGCCTGCACTGCAGGTTATGTGTTTCTCCTTATTAATTACTGTATCCAGCCATTTTTTTTTTTTTCATTAACGAGAAGCTAGCATGATTTTCAGCCCAGATTATATAATAATAATAATAATAATAATAATAATAATAATAATAATAATAATGATGATGATGATAATAAAATATTAAAGAGGAAGCGCCCGTCACGTAAATACGTGGTTTTCAGGGAGGTCCTCCATAGAAATAAAAAGTATTAAAATCTAAAAATGGGAAGTACAAATGTCACAGATCTAAAATATCGGAGGCAGTATGCAATATTTACTGAGTTTGATTTTACAGTGGTGTTATAATTAACAATAAAGATTAGCGAAAAAACTGAGGAACGACGTTTCGGTGTCATCCTGGCACCATTTTCAAGTTAAAAAATTATTTGAACGAAAAGTAACTAATTTATACAAATGGTGGAGGTGCGAAATTGAATAAATTAAGATTAAAAATAGCTGTTCACTGTTCATGTTCATTCCAGTGAGGTGTCAAACACTGGTAATGAGCGCAGTGTCTGTTCAAAGCCTAAACAAATACTTTTGCGCGAATGGAGTCTGACTGAGTGTTAGGTTTAGGGTTAGGGTTAGGGTTAGGGTTATTCTCTTGTGAACTCCACCATCACCCGTTTCGTTAATTCAGTGATGTCACCAGACACAAGATCGACGCCTCCAACAGAGAATATCTACCGCATTGTCCTGCCTTTTAAAGGAGAAGTTCACTCCAGGATGGCCATTTATTTTCTTTACACCAATAAAAAGTTTATACAAAAATATGTTATTCACCAAAATTTCAGTTTCCAACGAGCGCTAAATCCCTACGAAATCTTTCTCTAAAGTAGCCCAAAATTCTCAACTGAACGCCGCCATCTTGGAGCTAGTAATTTATGCGTGACGTCAAAGAGTTCAGCCTGAAGTTTAGCGGGAAAATTTAAATACTCGAAACTCCTTGTTTCTTTATAGTGGCTTTTGCTTGTCAAAATGCCTGTTTGTGCAGCTCCATGCTTCTCAAACAGAGCTCCAAGAGATACAAAAAAACCTTTCACCTTTTCTTTCCTTTCAGACAGGCATTTTGACAAACAAAAGCCACTTCAAAGAAACAAGGAGTTTGAAGTATTTAAATTTTCCCGCTAAACTTTGATCAATCAACAGTGCGTTGTTTATAACTATATATGTGATCTGTGTGATGCAGAATACGTCGGTTACACTAGCCGTCATCTTTACAAGCGCATTGAGGAACACCGATTTACCGCCATCGGAAAACACCTTCAAAATGAACACCGAGTTGATACAGTTGGTGACCTGACTAACAACTTTAAGATCCTAAAGAAATGTCAGGGAAAGTTCGATTGCTTGATCCACGAAATGTTGTGGATTCGCAAGAAGAAACCAAGCCTTAACACTCAGTCAGAGTTCCTCGCGCGCTGTTGTCTCGCCACAATCTCCCCGTCTCGCGTCTTAAACCCTAGTTTACAGCATTCCCTTTCTGAGTTCGAGAGAAAAGCAGACTGGATGCAGTCTATTTGATATTGAACTTCCATGTCATGGTCAATTGACAGCTGTCAAAACAAGGTATCCGCTGACCAGTATCACATGACCATATCGCGGGCTCAGGTGTAGAGCTAATCGAGGTGACGTCTTTTTTTGGAAGTTGACCGCTGATCAGGTAATGGTTTTCCAATTGATCGCGGGCTCAAATACTCAGTTTTTACTTAGCCTCACTTAGCCTGATAATTTTATTATCGCGTAAATTCAGATTTAAATAAAAGGCAAGGTAAATAACCCACAAGCTCTGCTTTTAGGCTTGGCTAAATCTATTTTAGAAATATTTAGTTTAGTTTTTTTCTCATGTTAAATAAATGATCTGGCCCCGGTTGTTCGAAAGGTGGATAACGCTATCCACCGGATAAATCGCTATCCAGTGGATAAGTGTTGGCAAAGCAAACTATGCTATCCACTGGATAGTGATTTATCCGGTGGATAGCGTTATCCACCCTTTGAACAACTGGGGCCTGGACAGTTCATTTCAACTTAAACGAAGCGATTGTTCGAAAAGGCGGTAAATCTTTGGTACGCTGTTCACCTTTAAAGCTGAATGAAAGATGCGAAGAAAGCTGCTGGCGAACATCATTTTTCGTGAGTATTTCTCGCTTTATTTACTCATGTACATCATGGAAACTTATGCCAAATGATTTAGGACAACCTCTTAACGGGAAGATCCGAAATAATTGCCGATTTGAACATGATATACTGGATAACAAGTCAAAAAGAGCGCGATGTCCAAGGTTCGACCTGCGGCTGAGCAAGGCTGAATATCACTGAATTGAGCTCAAACAAAAGTGAATTCAGAGCCGGTCAAGTTCACTGAAGTGAAGGATAAAAGACTGTTAAAGGCTACACCGATGGAAAGAAAGAAATTGTTGTTCGGTGATAATTCATATAATGAATATGTCGCTGGTGTTGGACTAAGCTTGCCACGAGACTGCCGTGTTCGTGTCCGATATTTTTGGGCTGGTTTGAAAGCTTTGCCCTGCAGAATTTGTAAGCCTTTTTCAAATAATGAGGTAACAAACGTAAATGTATGCACTAAGCATAAGCCTAATTTTATATTGAGAGAATTATACTTCATTAATGAATGAATTTGAAGATGTGTCGGTTTTCAGATCTTCACGTAAATATTTATCAAGCCTGTTCATGTTTATACATTTTACACATTAATTTTGTTCAGTAAATATTTTGTTTAGACTAATTATTTTCAGTTTAAGTTAGTGGATAAATACACAACAACAACTCTCTTTGGGGTTCTGTGGGTCTTCATTGCATAGACCAGCGCGATTTCACCCAGGGAAGGGTAGGGTGGGTACAAAAGAGTAAAAGGCTGTGGCTTAGCTTGCGGTAGCTCGCTAGAATTACAAGTCGCTATGAGTATATGCACATGGCTTAGCGCCCATATATACGCTGGGCTTGTCTGGCACTTCCGTTATCCGTATTTAATCCTGATAAACAGGTTTATCACTCACGTTAACTGTGATGTTCATTATTGGATTTTGAAAACAAAATATTTAGCTTCACGGATCAAAATCACGATTTCGGCTCGCTTGCATTTGTTTTGTTTATAATAATAATAATAATAATAATAATAATAAAAACATATTTATGCAGGATGACCATTTCAGTTATAAAAACTGCTATCAACATGGGTCCTGCGATTAAAAAAAAAAAAAAAAAAAAACTAGACCTAAAAAAAGCTATATAAGAAATCGAGAAATTATCCTAAAACTAGAATTCATATACAATTATTACAAATATCTGCCCCTTTGTAAAAAAACGCTCTTTTAGTCGATTCTAATTTAACCCTATCAATAACTAGCTTGTTCTTATTCCTAATATCATAATCATGAATATCATGTCGTTTAAGTTGAAAATAATTGGAAAAATAACTTGGGACCGTTCCCTTGAGGCACTTTTCAACCAGTTTTACAATGTGGTTTTCTCTTCTTCTCGTAAGGGTGTCCCAACCAAGACTTGTAACCATCTGTTCGGTGGACAAATGGGCAGTATTCAAGACTATTCTACCACCTCGTCTTTCTCTTATCTCTACTTATTAGTGAGTGTGTTGAATTTGCCGGTTTCGTTGCGAGTTACCTGTGCTAGGCTGAGTGGGTTCAGACTTAACCTACCGCATATTTACTTACCAGAAATGAAGAAAATTCATTCAGTTCTCTACATAAAATTCTCTTAGGCATCTTAATAGCAACGCGTACGATAAAACAGAATTAGTAAATCATGCAACCAAACCGCAACGAAAAGAAGACAGTTCAAAACAGTCAAAACAACATTGTAAGCTTATTCTAAGTTAGCGTGCACCACTTTCCAAATCACAAACTGCCACAATTCTTACACAAAAACTGTTTTAAAATGACTTACATAACCGGCACCATCGTTCTGCGTGAGTTCATTTTGTTTACTATGTGTTAAGCAGCGAGTTCACTTTGTTTTCTGTTTTTGCCTTGAGTTGATTTTCTTGCTCTGATGATTTTGTAGTAATAAAAACAAGGTCAAGGTTCTTTTTACATTGAATAACTCATAGAGGTCCTAGAAGTGTATTACGAATTAGTGTACAGTAAACGTTGTAAAAGGTTTTACTAAGATTTGTTTTGCGCCTACGTGCATACGTGAGCATTCCCTGGTGAGGAACCCAATAAAGTGCACTCGTCAATTTCAATTTTAGAACCTGTCACTAAAGGCAGGAAAATTCAGACGGGTTAACCACGAAATATATTGACGTCGCTTTCGTCAACAAAATCATGAGAGGTTTTTTGTACCTATATGGGCCACGGTATAAGCTTAGAAATATAGTGTGGTTTCTTATTTGGTAACACTGTAATTTACTCGAGCAAAAAAATGATAAATGGGAGCTCCGCTTTTAGGCCTTCCTAAATGTATATATTATCTACTAAAGGAATAGTCTGAAGTGTCAGCCGTCTGCTCGCAACTAAATAACTCCCCACCACCACCCCGAGGCGCACAAGTCGGATTGGGAGGGTGGTGGAGAGAGGGGCGACCAGTCCAAGGAGACGTCAAACCATTTGACAACGTTACTAACTACCCCAGACACCGTCAAGACAAATTAAGTTATAACCGCCATTCAGTCTTCTTGATCAAACACTTCAATTTTGAACGACCACCGGTGGGAATCGCGGGACGAGGGTATAAAAGATTTAAAATACAATAGTAGTAAAGTCGCGGGGGACACCTTAGGTAATCATTATTCATTTGTTTAAAGCGTACGCACGAAGCGCAACGACTGACATCGGCAAGTGTAAGGAATATTCATGAAAATATGGCGCGTGATTTGAAGTGTTCACGTGTGGCACGGACCCTGTGGCCCTACTCAACAGGACAGCAAAAGATCCAAGTCACAAAACATTTGTCTGCATTTCAAAATCTGCTGTAAGAGATTTTGTCTTGTTTATGAAATCAGTTTATTTTACAGTGCATTTTGGCTCTAAGTATAGCATGCCAAAAGTATCTAAGGACGTTTAAAAGTTTTCTTTTTTTCCTAGATCAGGCCCGTAGGGAAGGGGGGTGCGATGGGTGCGTCCGCACCCCCCCCCCCCCCCTCCCAAGAGCCTTGGAAGTCCGCTTATTGTTATTAAATTATCAATATAAATCAATAAGTAAATAAAGGGAAATGGTATTTCTGTGCTTCGCCTATTTACATTCAATATGGTCCTTTGGGTTTAAGGTCCATCATATATTTGGACCAAATTGTGTGATTCTAGGTTAATCTCAGTGACACATTCTACCTAATGTCCTTCAATTTTACCTGCCTTGTTTCCAAACAAACTGTTTTCAAAACGCACGCAAGGCAGTCTAAGATAACCTATTTTTTCAAGAAATTTCCTGGGGGAGGATACCCCCACACTCCCGTACGTTCTCGCGCCTGCGGCACTCGGGATTCAGTACCGGAGGCGCTCATGAGCATCACTACCCCCCCCCCCCCCCCCCCCACCCCGATGCAAAATCCTGGCTACGGGCCTGTAGATCAATAACAGAGTGGAACTTACTGCCAACTGACTTAGTGAATTGGAAGTCATTATCTGATTTTAAATTAAACTTAGAGAAGCATGTGAAATAAGTAAAGTAAATTGTAATTAAGAATTGTTATTTAATTATCCTACTATTTTGACATATCATCTAATTTATGCATATGTACATACTTTGTATTTATTTTGGCTTTTAGTTATAGCTGATGTGATGTCGTACAAGATTTTATCAACTTAATAAATGTAGATGTAGATGTATTTTTTTTTTGTAAAACCGAGAGCACTCTGCTTCGCATTGTTCTTTTCTGATCTCAACACTAAAGCGTGGAATGAAATTACCATAATTATCTCCCTTGGCACTCGTGTTTTAATCGGAACACTTTCGGAAATTTCAAAGTTTGGACTTTTCGGACAATTTTGTGTCCAAGAATTCAGTGCAGATTTACTTCATGAGCTGGCACTGCAGAGAGGTAAACTAGGTATACTGTAGTGTGTCATGACAGAAGCGGAATTTCTAAAGTGCGCTCTTTTAAAAAGATAAAAACGACTTTTCCGCGCTGGCAAAGTTTAAATTAAAAAATCCGCTTCTGTCATGACACACTAGAGGTTTTGGCTGATGCATTTTTGATGAAATCACAGAGTGCTGTTTTTATTCGATCCGCAAACTTGGACACAAAATCATATATCTTTCAATTTGGCACTATTGGCGCTCTAGTTAAGCGCAATCTATCAAATCAAAGACGTCATTCAACTTCCATCAAATTTCAGCTCAAGCGCACCCAAAACAGCAGAGATATAAGCGTTTTTAAAGATGTAGGACAAGCAAAATTTTGCCTAATGATTTATTCATGGCTAGGTGGCCCCGCGACGAAGCCGCGAAGCTTTTTGAAAACGCTGACATGAAATGGTCATGTGATATGTGTCATAGTCCCGTTTTGGTTTGATTTCAGTACAACAGCTCTGCGCATGACTTATTAATCTTGATACATTTCTTTTGCCGTTCTCTGGGCCAAATGAAAAGATGAAATCATTAGGAATTGATCGCTGTCTTATAATATTCCGTTGAGGATAGCTCTAAAATCTTTGATTATTACGAAGTGAAATACAAATCAGTAGTTTTTTGATTGACGTTATCCTCGGCGTCGACCAAAAAAATTGATTTAGTGTGGGCTCCAGCAATAATGTAGGCATGCTCTGCCATTCATCAAGGGCCGATGCCGCGTTTCGTTTTCAAATTTATCCGGATTAATGTTGAAAACGATAGTGTGGACGGAAAAAATTTTATCCGTTTTCGAGGCGAAATTTCCGTCACATTCTAACGATTTTCAACATCTCATGGCATACCGCTCTCGGCCAATTTATAAACATTCCATAAATTACAAGCAGCCCAACACGCCGAATAATAATAGTGTTTATGTATAAAATCCATTTCTCCTCTTTTTGGACAACCCTCGTCTTTATTGATCTGTTTCAGTTTAACCCTGTTACTTGATTATCATGCAAAGAAATCATGGAGGATTTGTGCTAGACCAAGTGTATTACAAAATAATGATATATTGCACAATTCCGCCAGCGTAACACCCTCGTCTCCAGGAGCTCAAATGGGCACCAGAAAACTTTAGACTTCAGTAATTATCATATATATTGTTTGCCGTATTGCGGTATATCTCTTCCCCTTGCGAATTGGTATCTCTAGCTTGCGAGAATAAAGAAAGACTCCTCAACAAGATAAACCAAGACAGAAATGTCGTTCTTTCGCCGGGTTGATCGATCTGCTTCTAAAAGTGATTCGGAAAGCCTCGTCATCGTCGTTTATCCTTTTTTTCTTTAGATTTAATGAATGTTAGAATCGATGGCCTTCATATTGATTATTATTATTATTATTATTATTATTATTATTATTATTATTATTATTATTATTAACACAAATAAAGCAAAGTAAACTTATCTAATAATAGTCAGTGCTACATTTAATAAGAGTTCCATGCAATAGAAAAGTGCTTAAACTAACGCCACCGTCAAACCAGGCGATATTTTGCACAATTACGGCTTGAGGCCCTCGTCTCCAGACAGTGGAAATTGTCATATAAATTGGTTGACGATTATCATATATATTGGTTTGGAAGTTAGTATGTTTATCCACTCAGCTATTGTGTATTCTCTTTGCGGGAATAAAAGAAACGCAGCAACCCCGTCTACTATAAATGGAAAAAAGAAAATTTGGCCTTTTAAATGCAAACTTCTAAAGCTTACAAAAAGACAGAACTCAGATATTTAAGGCGAATTCCAGCTGCACTGCTCTCATCTCCAAGAGTTCGAATGGTTACTACAAATGGTAGATAAAGCATCACGTATATTGTTTGCTCGCTGCGGTATATCTGTACCACCCGCGAATATGTATGTCCAGTTTGAAAGAATGAAAGAAATATCCCTTGATGTGTGGTGGGACGGTAGTCAAGTTTTCCCCATAACTATTAACCTGTTTCTAAAAGTGACTCGGAAACGTGACCCTCATTAAAATTTGATGCGAGGCTTTAGTGTCAATAATTTCAATGCAAAGAGGCCATGACATCTTTTGTTTACCCTATTTTGTTTAGGTGTAACGTATTGCCTGTTTGTATGTCAATACTCTTTTAAACAAATATTAAGGCATCTCTCGCAAGAAGAAATTATTATTCAGGAACATAAAAAAATAAAGTTCATGAATGTATGTATGTATGTATGCCAAGTAGACATTTTAACTGTAGAGAACTGACCGTATTGAACGTACCCGTCGGATTGAAATGACGTCAAAATAATTGCCTCAGACTAGCGGCTCAATTTACTTTTAATCATCATTCTAACGAAATATTGCTTGAACAATTTAAAAAACAAAGTATTCAGATGTATTCGAAGTTTCGAACTTGGCCATGGCGCCTAGTGCACGTGTAAACTGTGCACAGAAATAGTGATCATATCATATTGTATATTTTCTCCGTCATTCTGAAATATTTCAAGTGTTGTTCAATTAAACAAATACCCTGGGTGCCAGAGGGGCTTTTTTTGTTTTATTTTGCGACGACAGTGAGCGGCGAACCCGCGATCGTGAACAAATAACTCTCTGGCACCCAGGGTATTAAACAAACAGCAAACAGCTTTTTAAATACTATTTGAACGCTTCAAACGCATTTCCGACGTTTTCTTCTTTTTTCCTATACTTTTTATGTTTATCAGAGACTTTAATATCCTATTGTTACCTCATCGCTTCCGACATGAATTAAATTCACGTTTCCAAAACCTCAGCGACATTTATTGACAGAAGTTGCAGCTGATCCTATTGCGTGTCGTAGTGTTAAATAACAGGCGAGGGGAAAGACAGTACGTCTGTCAGAATATTTACAATAGTCGACCCGTTTTCTCTTAATCCTCGTCTCAGAGCTAGGACTTTTGCGTTACGTGACAGAATTTTATCTGTCGGTGAGTTAAATTGCATTTCTCTTATTTTCCTTGACTCTAAGGTACTAACAAAAACTGACAACTAAAAGACAGAAATTCTCTCGTTAGTTCCCTCCTCACTAGCTTTAGCCTGTAGCCACCTTTACTAACGTCATAGTCTTCGAAAGTTGAACATGTTGCCATAAAATTCAACGAGTCAATGTGATGCAGTCGGATGCATACCACTTGTTATTATGTGAGCTAATCTTTCTTTCAAAACCCATTAACTCGTTTCAGCACAGATTGTAATCATAATTTACGGAATTTAGTCCTTCAAATTTCCTCCAACCTACCGCTGTGAATCTGTCAAGCAAAAGCGCTCAAAAAATAGAATACAGGAATATTATAGTGAGGTAAAATTCTGTACAATTTCTGCTTGACTGCCCGCATCTCCAGAAGATCAAATGGTTACCTGCGGCAATTATCATATGTATTATTTGCCAAAATGCGATATATCTGCACCGTCCGCGAAAATGTTTCTCCCGTTTGCAAGAATAAAATAAAAATCCCTTAACGGGCGGGCAAATTGGAAAGGAACCTCTTTCGAAAAAAGACTCGGAAACGTGACCGTCATTTTGCTGCGGGGCTGGAGTGTTAATGAAAAGACGTCTCATCAGCTTTATTTACCCTTTTTTCTTGGGTGTGATAAATGTTATAAAATATGAGCTTCTTAGCCTTATTATTTGCTTTATAAAGCTGCATTCAGGTATAAAACAGCTTTGAATCGAGGCGATATTTTGTACAACTCGAACTTGACGCCCACTGATCTCTAGGAGTTGAAATCGGGTTACCTGAAAATAGTCGACAACATTAATTATCATATTTATTATACATTTTCTACCCAATTCGGAAATATTTTAACCATTGTTCAATTATACAAACAACGAACAGCGAAATACTATTTGGACGCTTCAAAATCACTTTAGACGGCATTTTCTTCCTTTTACTATTTATGTTCCTATTTAGGAGACATGTCCTATTGTTACCTCACCGCTTCTGACATGAGTTGCCACGTCTTAGGAAAAGAATCGTTTAATTAAATTCACGTTTCCAGCAACCAATGAGACATTTATTGACAGAAGTTGCAGCCAATCCTATTGGGTGTTGCAGTGTTAATGGGCGGGGGTGGGGAAGACAATGCGACTATCAGCATATTTACAAAAGTCGACCCATTTCCTCTTTATCCTCGTCTTAGAGCTTGGACTTTTGCGAAACCTGAGCAGAGCTGAAACAGTATTCTATCTGTTGGTGAGTTTAATTGCATTTCTCTCCTTTTCCTTGTCTCAAAGGTAATAGTTCCCTCATCTAACAGAAACTGAGAACTGAAAGACAGGAACTCTTTCGTTAGTTTCCTCCTCAGTAGCTGTAGAATGCAGCCACCTTTACTAACTTGATAGTCTTCAAAAATGTTGCCATAAAATCCAACGAGTCAATGTGATGCAGCTGATACACTAACAGACAAGTACCTACCAACGGTCGCTTTCTCGGGTGCAATGCCACTTGTTATTATGCGAGCTCATCTTTCTTTTAAAACCCGTGAAGACCTTTCATCATAAATTATGCTCATAATTTAGTCCTTCTCGATCAAACATTTGGAATTTGAGCGACCGCCGGTAGAATAGCGAGTGTATTTACAAGAAATGGCTCCAAATACTCAACATACTCTAAGAGAATTTAATGCGATGGTGGTTTGTTCTATTCTTTGTAACTCCACCAATAAATTCCCTGCCCTGTTCTCCTTCTTTTATAAATTGAACTGCTTAAAAATCATACAAAACATCATGAAATTTCATCCAACCTACCGCTGTGAATCTGTCAAGCAAAAGCGCTCAAAAAATAGAATACAGGAATATTATAGTGAGGTAAAATTCTGTACAATTCCAGCTTGACTCCCCGCATCCCCAGGAGATCAAATGGTTACCTGTGGCAATTATCATATGCATTATTTGCCAAAATGCGATATATCTGCACCGTCCGCGAAAATGTTTCTCCCGTTTGCAAGAATAAAATAAAAATCCCTTAACGGGCGGGGAAATTGGAAAGGAACCTCTTTCGAAAAAAGACTCGGAAACGTGACCGTCATTTTGCCGGCTGCGGGGCTGGAGTGTTAATAACCTCAATGAAAAGACGTCTCATCAGCTTTATTTACCCTTTCTTGCCTGGGTGTGATAAATGTTATTAAATATGAGTTTCTTAGCCTTATTATTTGCTTTATAAGGCTGCTTTCAGGGTAAAACAGCTTTGAAACGAGGCGATATTTTGTACAACTCGAACTTGGCGCCCACTGGTCTCTAGGAGTTAAAATCGGGCCTGAAAATCGCCGACACAAGTAATTAACAATTATTATATATTTTCTCCCGCATTCGGAAATATTTTAAAAAGGTAAATACTGTTTGGACGCTACTAAAAAACTTCCACGTTTTCTTCTTTTTCATCATATACTATTTTTGTTCTTATTTAGAAGACATGTCCTATTGTTACCTCACCGCTTCCAACATGGGTTGTAACGTCTTAGGAAAAAAATTGTTTAATTAAATTCACGTTTTTAGCAACCAATGAGAAATTTGTTGACCGAAGTTGCAGCCAATCCTATTGGGTGGGGTGGGGAAGACAGTGCGACTATCAGCATATTTACAAAAGTCGAGCCACTTTATTATTATCTTCGTCTATTTAGAGCTAGGACTTTTGCGTTACGTGTGTAGACCTGAAACGATATTTTATCTGTCGGTGAGTTTAATTGCATTTCCTTCTCTTTTCCATGTTTTAGAGAAAACATTTTTGTCAGCTTAGAAGAACTGAGAATTGAAGACAGCGACTCTTTCGTACGTTGGTTCAATTTCTTCCTCGTCGTAGCCACGCATGTTAACTTAATATAATCACCATTTAGTCGTTCTCGATCGGACATTTGAAATTTGACCAATCGTCAGCTAGAATAGGAAACGTACATACAAGAAAGTATGAGCAATGGCTGTAAAATGATCCTCTTTCTATAAATTGAACTCCTTAAAATCATACAAGAATCCTTGAAATTTCATCCAACCTGCCACTGTAAATCTATCAAGCAAAAGCGCATAGAAAATAGAATACAGGTGTATATATTAAAGTGAGGTAATATTCTACACAATGGCAGCTTGATTGCTCGCATCTCCAGCAGTTCAAATGATTACTACAAACTTTTAGACAAAGCAGTTATCATATGTATTGCTTGTCGCCTGCAAAATGTCTTCACCACTAAAATGTTTCTCCCGTTTGCAAGAATAAAATAAAAATTCCTTGACGGGCAATTTGAACGAAACCTCTTTCTGAAAGAGACTCGAAAACGTGACTGTTATTTGCTGCGGGCCTGAAGTGTTAATAACATCAATGAGAAGGCGCCTCATCAGCTTTATTTACCCTTTTCTGCCTGGGTGTGATCATTCAAGAATTTAAAAACTGCCAAGTAGACATTTTAAGTGCAGAGAACTAACACGTATTGAAATAATTAATAAGTGTCTCAGATAGCGGTTTTTCTACTTTAAAGCAGGCGTCCGGGCAATATTGCTTTAAAAGCAAATAAAAAACTCATTAAGGTGTTAGAAATAGAAAAAGGGTCAATTCAACAGATGCACATTTTGTGAAACACTGTTATTCAACAGCCGTTTAAACAGTTCGTCACCAACCAGACCAATATATATTCATAACCTTTGGTAACCTTTGTCGGTTACCACACGTACAAAAATTGTGCATTAAATTAATTTAAATTTCCTTACCGCGAGAACGGAGTCTTCGCCAAAAACTTTACTTAATATTGATATCGTGAAGGAAGCCAGGGTTAGAAGATCGTTTGGAATTTACTATAACTGTGGAATGTGAATGGCAAAATATCACTTTCTCACTTAATACTATGTTATATAATGCGCTTCTCCGATACTCGGTAATATAATAAATAAAGCCACCTTTTCTGAGTTGTCATACATCTGGACCTTGTATAAGTAATGGAAGGTGATATTCATGATGATCTCTAACCGTTTGTTAAAATATTAAAATATTTTGCAGGCCTAAGTGGGCGAAAAATGCCTTTTGAGGAGATAATAACAGAAGTCGGTGCGAACATCGCCCAAGAGAAAAGGAAACGAGCTAGGTTGGAAGATCTCGACTTGATTGTACTGGACAATTCCATCCGTGAGAGCACTGTGGGTCAGCTTCGAGGACACACGCTGGAAAACAAGTGGAAGATTTATGATGAGGTGAAAAAGTGCGGATTCAAGTTCATCATCGTAGCAGCCTTCTCGCACATGACTCGCGTGGACGACACGTTCATTCGTCAGATCGTGGCTAGAGGAGAAGACGTGAACAACCTTTTTGCCTTCACCGAAGTAATCGAGAAAGTGAATGATGGTATTCCTGACACTAAAAGCATTCCAGTGGGTCTGCAAAAAATGAAAACGGTAGGATTGATCAACCCCATTATTGAGATAGATCTCGCCATCGATTCCATCAACTGGGATGTCTTCACTGTGAAGGATATGTGCAAGCTGCTCTTGGAGAGGATTAAATGGAGTCGAAGGATGCTGTCCCCTGATGCCAAGATCATGGTCAATCTACGAGACTTTCCTGATTCTATGGTTTATCAGATGGAGCGATTGTTCACCGTTGTGGACTTCTTGGGATCCTTGTCTTCTGCCGAGCGTCCTTTTGGAATCATGTACGAGGAACCAACTGGCAAGTTCTTACCTGAGGAAGTCGGAGCTTGGACGGCAGGTAAGCTGTCCTACTTGAACTATGTCTGTGTAACCCATTTGATAGCAAACGAGAAATGTTGTGATAAAGATGTAGACCCATACAAGGCGGATCACCCGATAATGAAACCTGCCTTACTTCTTCTGAAGCCCAAAATATTAGTAAGACCAAAATGCCTACAGCAGAAAATTAAAGCGAAACTTCAAGCGTTTACCATTTGAGGTACATGTTATGTACTATTCGGGATGATAATTCATGTACACCATACGTTTCTGTACTATTCAGGTGTGCGTAAGATCATGGACTCCCGTGGATGGTCTGGTCATCTTCTGGCTCACGTTCACAAGAAGTGGGCCCTTGGAGAAATGACACAGCTTGAATGCCTTGTCAACGGAGCAAACGGCATCTGGGCAAGTGTCTGTGAAGAAGGAGCTGCTCTTGGTCACGCCTGTTCTACAGTGACGTTGATGAACCTTGTGCGAATGGGCAATACTAAAGTCCAGGAGCGTTACAACTGCACGCTGCTGAGGGACGCTGCATCTAACGTGACTAAGATCACTACCGGGATGCCTCCTCATCCAAAACAGGTCATCTATGGCGAAAGGGCGCTGGACTTGGCATTCGACTTCGGAAGCATAGCTGGTGGTACGGTTGGGGAAACAGACTTCGATCTGGCGGAGTTTTTTGGAGAGGAAGCTCCAGTTAGAATCAGCACCCTGTCTTCCGATCGCATGATCCATGAAAGGCTGGTGGACCTGTTTGGTGAAGATCCACAGTTTACAATGGAAATGGCACATACCATGAAGGAGACCATGCTTGCAGATCTGACCGGTAACAGGAAGGAAGAGTACATGAGTGCAGCAGGTGTCGCTCTTCTGTTTGATCGATCAGGAGGAAAGCTTACAGCCAAGATGGCAGACGTGATTGAAGTAGCGGAAGTCAAAAGTGTGCATGCTCAGCACCTCATCGAAGAGGTACGTAGGATCTGGGATATATGGGACATCGAAGAGGATAAAGAAATTGACGACCTTCTCAAATTCGAGTCATTCTACAATGGTTTCATGGCTCCATACTTTGGCTGTTTTAAGTGCTGTGATACACTGAAGGCGCTGAAGGCCATCAATATGGATAACAATGGATACATCGACTGGAATGAGTTCCTGGTGTACCTCAAATGGGCGATGCGTCAGTATCCTAACATCAAAGATGTCGATGAGCTACTGTCAGTTGCTTTCCGAAAGGGGATCATCCCAGCTATGCAGGATGAGCTACTTGGTATGCCGAGGAAAGCCAAGAAAATGAAGACCAAATGAAAAGCTGTCTTCATCTGCTATCGTACGCCCATAGACAGATCCTGAACTGTATTTAGTATGGTTTAAGTTTTAAGGCCCCATTAGGGGTTTTAGGGATACGGGATATTTGTGTAAAATATTATAGGGATACGGGATACTTGGGAGAAAACTTAATGGGATACGGGATATTTAAATCAGAGATTTGGGATATCGAAAATAAAAGTTGGAGATACAAACCATGCACCAGAATTGACGGGATGCATGATATAAAGGTCAAAAATTAATGGGATACAGGATACTCAGACCCCCTTTAATAGGGCCTCAGTTTTATAAATTGTGAAAATAGCCAGTAGTTGTAGTTAAATAACTTTCGTTTTTTCAATAGTGATTCATATGACGCAATAAAAATTAAATCCCTAAACCAAGCTTTTTTCTGCAGAAGTTATTTATATCAGTATTGGCGACCTCTATGCACAGAATAAAGAAAATTATTCATGAATTGCTTTGTGTCCTAAAATGTACCACTCAATTGGCATAAGGGCTCGATATTTTCTCGTTATTAATTATTGTCGTTGTAAGCATAAAAGCTGTTGGCGTCAACATTTTTTTTGTTTTGGTATAAATTATTCTAAACATTATAATGTCTTGATTTGTTAATGGAAGCATTGGTTACAGACACGTTATTGAAACTGCAAGTCAGTGACTTATTGTCATCTTCAGGTCACTGGGCTTTGATTAGGTTTTACGTTGTAATGTTATTTTGTTATCACTGCATTTGTAACCAGTTATGTTACTCAGTAGGTAGGAAGGAAATAAAATAAAAATGGCGTGAATAGCATATTTGACTGGAAATTTTGTTCATGCATGTGCGCTCTAGATCTGATTTAAGATATCTCTGAGATGGAAAAGTGTTTGCTAGCCAATGGCATGTACTAAGCGCAATTGCTGTAGACATGTTCCCTAGTTGCTTGCCTGTGATCATACGACTGATTACAGGAGGTCGGAGCTGGAAATTGCAACTGTCATTTGGACATCTGCAGGGGTCGAGTTGAGGGCGGGAGAAGGCTGGGCGATGAAACGAGCGGGTCCGAATGAAAATCTGTGATGCAGTAGACTGGGTTCCATTAAAAACGCACAGATTCTGCTTTTTTGTCCACTCTACCGCAGTATGGTCTAGAATCCAGCGAAATCTAGGTTCCATCCTTATCTGTTTTCGCCAGTACCTTTTTAGTGCATTGTTTCTGCTCAAAATCAAGAGAAAAAGGTACGTTTTTCACGACTGAAGGCAAAATTTCAAACTTGCGCTGTGAGTAAATATGACATGCACGCGCTAATTACACGCGTATAAGATTTTCAGTTTCTTTGCATATCTAACACCTGTTTCCAAGGTTATCTGACAACTTTTCAGATAAGTGGTCAATCATAAGTCAGGTAGTTCTTTCCTCGATAGTCCCTTATTGTTTCATCTTATATAGCGAGTTGGAAGAAATGCATGAAAAGAAAATCTTTTACACATCTGACGGGTACAGATAGCCTATGCACGCAATATAGCGCGCGCGGAGCATAATTTTTCGCGTCATTTAGCGCGCGCACACACAACATTACTCAACAGCATTTCCTTCAGGTTAAAAATAAATGCTCATTTTCTTCTAATTTTTTAACGTATTGATTTAAATGACATACGGTTGACTACAATATATCGCGATCTCAAGAAAAGTTTAATACTCTTCTTTGAGATTTTATTTGAATGCTTTAAAAAGGACGTATTTAGGAAATGTTGCTTACGTGCGTACGCAGCCAAATCTCTAATATCTTTCAAAATCTTCAATTAAAATAGTTTGTTATGAATTTTGTTGAACTGTTTCGATATTTTAATGCAAGAAATGATAGTTCCCTTTTCGGATTACTAGGGTTCCTAATATATACCTCGTGGGTGATATATTTACTATAATAGCCATCCAGGTTGCACAAAAACGAGCACGGTGACCCTCAGTTTTTATTCCATTTTTGTAATGTCAATAACATAGTCATGATACTCCTTATTTCCAGTGGAATCACCTTAACTGTCAACAAAATAATCTTGACCGAGATCTCTTCCGCGATCTTTTGTGCTTAGACTTTTCAACGATATTCGCCAAAATTTAAAATTTACCATCGCCAAGGATGTTTATATAAGAAAATTTCAGATCGATATGACGAAATAGACAAAAGTTTCGAGAAATCAAAAACCAAAGACGGCAACTTTGCTGAATATCTCTGCTATGATCTCAACATATCTCAAGCTAAATTTTTAGTATGTTCTAACCGGAAATGTGATTTGATGTGCTTTTTTACACGAGACCGCGGAAGCCAATTGGTCGTTCTCAAACTGCAGACTGACGCATCAAGCGCCGTCTCACTCAACACCGATTAACTTGGATCCTTACAAAAATAAAACTATTCAATACTTACAGCCGTAAACTTAATTTGTTTTTGACTTAATTCATATCAGGTGAAACTCGCGACCCGTAAACTCAAAAGAAAAACCGACTTCCGGTTTGTCCTAAAACAACTTTTTGCATCGAGAATACGCACCGGAAGAGCGAAAAGAGCGCTCGTGCCAGTCCTATTCCGCATCACACATTGCACAAAGCGCAGACCGCTCGTTTTATCGCCCAGCCTTTTCCCACCCTGGTCGAGTTCTCTCGCGGCGGCGCCGCTCGCTGACGCGGGCTTGGCCCGCACGAGAATTCGCTCAGAGAATTCGCTCGTGCTCGCTAATCCCGCCAGCTGCGCAGGCTAGAAAAAAAGCCGTACCACAAATTCACATATTCAGCAGCTCGTGAAACGCCATTAGATGACTCGACGACACCACGTGACCATAATGAAATAACATGCAGGCGACTCCGAATAAACTAATGGTAGAAATAACCTATATAAACTACTCAAAATGGTATCACAACAAGTTGGTCATTAAATTTTTTCGTAAATATAGCAAATCTCTCTAAAGCATGGAGGGCTTGTTTTTACAGCAGATTTAAGAGGAAAAATCTTCCAAGTTAAAAAGTGGATAAAGACAATGAGTCAAAAACTTTCGTTGCTTTGTACTATCCACTTGTATTTTATAACAAAGAGTACATAGTGATAGTGATATCCTCATTCGTCATGGCTGTAGCTAATCAGTCATAAGTAACTTCAATTCAAAACCTCGAGTCACGTTTTTTAACAGTAGAGAAATAAAAACCATTTTAATTTCCACATTCAAGTGCTTGAGAAACTCCTGCTCTGCAAACATTAACCGCCTTTTGAAAATAGTTGAGAAACTTCTGCTCTATGTATCAAGTTACTCAAGTTCGTCTCAGACGAAATGACGAAATTCCATCAGCGACAAGCTTTAAAATTCAGACGGGAGACATGCATTCATACCTGCCCTGACAGGGCCTCCTCTGCGGCTATTTGCAGCGCAAAAACTCGTCAAGTACTCTTGGCGTATTTCACTACATTTTTTACTATTCGTCTCGACCTAAAAATATTATTCTGTTAATGAAAAAGTAGTTGCGGTCAGCTTAAACGAAATATACTCGAGTGTGCACGAGAAGATCTATGTTTTCAAATCTTGCCCATTTCGATTATTTTTAAAGGAAGTACTAATTAAACACAATTCTGCCTTGACGCTTTCGTCTCCAGGAGTTCAAAAATTCAGCTAGAAAGCGGAAGCTGAGCAGTAGCCAAACAAACAAACCCAGAATGTATTATTAGCAATTCTGATGTGACTCAAGCTAGTAGGATGTGTTGGCTAAGGGCAATGTAACATGTTGTTATGAGCTGTTCTGTTAGACTGTCGATGCGGGAGTATGACAGAAGTTATAAAACCGCGAGCGAAAACGAATTATTCATCTTAGAAAGTAGAGTACATGTGTGAAAAGCTATACTAGAATGTTTTAGGTTCCCATTTTATGGCAATATATTTCCACTGATGTACCACCGTTTGGGAATTCGAATCCTTGACGATCCACCGCGTCCGTGGAAGGCAAGATGGCCAGTCGAAACGTTTTTATTCAGTCAAGAAATATCAGTGGAACTATTTTCTCCCTTGAGACAATTCTGCTTTGTGCGGTACTAAAGGTACTGACGCAAATACAGCAGTTGATGCCAGATTTCAGATTTTCAGACTATATTATTTCACACTATTTACAAAATTTAAACAATGTTACACACTGAAGGTGATATGTGATCTTCGCAGTGAATTTCCAATTTAAGCAATTGAAATAAAGAAGCCTGAAAAAAATCGGGGCTTCAACGGGATTCGAACCCGTGACCTCCGCGATACCGGTGCGATGCTCTAGCAACTGAGCTATGTGTCATAGCTCAGTTGGTAGAGCATCGCACCGGTATCGCGGATGTCACGGGTTCGAATCCCGTTGAAGCCCCGATTTTTTTCAGGCTTCTTTATTTCAATTGCTTAAATTGGAAATTCACTGCGAAGATCACATATCACCTTCATATATATCCGCAGTTCATATATGAATCATTTCATATACATTACATAGATCAATGTTACACACTATTTACAGAAAATATACTAATTAAAATAAGGAAGATATAACAAAAATAAGAACCAAAATAAAATGTGCTCAGTGACCAAAAAAGCATATGCTATCGTGTTGGCCACTGACACGTTCAAAAAGACAAACAAGACACATCATTTACTAGAAACAATAGAATATGAATATCGAAAGTATGCAGAATAAACATGTTCAAGGATGAATAAATCATTATTTAAATTTTTTAATTTTTTAAATTCATTTATTGTGACTGGGTCATTGGATAGATAATGGGCCTTGTACATAGCATGTTTAGTTTTAATGGATTTGAGCATTCCCTTTGAGATCCAAGGTTTTCTTAATTGCTTTTGTTTATTTCTAGACACTCGTTTTAGGGGTGCATGCTTATTAACAATTAATTTGAGTGTATCAACAGTTCTAGCTGTTGTTTCATGCAAATTATTACATTTACCAGAGATGGCATTCCAATCCACAGCACTGATGTCCTGAAGATATGATTCAGGGTTGAACTTACTATAGTCTCTGTGACAGAGTACTCCGACCTGCTCTGTGCCTTTGGGAGTGACTTACTACAAAATGGGCAAAAGTAGAGCATTTAAAAGACCTACCTTTCGACATTATCCACTACAAAACAATGTTGATTTGAAAACGAAATGTGTAAAATTCGGCTACACTCTTACGCCTAAATTTTTGGCCGAGGCAGAACCGAATATGGATGTTGTTATATTTTTCGTGTTTTGAGCCATGTTCTACCGTGATATACAATTTAAGGAAACTGTTATGAATGTGACCTGGAAACATAAAAAAACGGACCATTGTGCGCTGACCATTAAGCTACTTGATTCATGTCTGCTATAATTAAAAAAATTATCATGTTCTTTTTAGCTCGATGCAGAACTAAATATAAAAATGATTTACTTCGTCCCTGTTAGGGTAGGTATGCGTGTACCTCGCCTTTATTTTGAAGTTTGACATGTTGCAATGTCGCTATCGGACTTCGTCATTTCATCTAGGACGTGACTGATTAAGGCAGACCGAGCAGGAGTTTCTGGCACTTTATATTTAATTTCCAGACCGATTAAAGACGACGTGACTCTAAACTAAGTACACAGAGCAGCAGTTCCTCTTGCATATAGATTATTGTAATACGTATTTGAACAAAGAGAAACTGCTAATAAATAAATAAATAAATAAATAAATAAATAATAATAGAAATTCGATGTCGATTTATCAGCTTAGAAAGTGGATGTGGAGTGTATGTGTGGAAGCTATACTAGACAAAAGGGGTTAAGAGTATCCTTATAATCTATAAATAAAATGGCTAATGGCCAAGAAATTTCTGCTTTGTCACGTAGACATAACAGTTACAGTCAAGAGCCTCGAACCATAGCAACCAGAAGCCATCAAACTTATAAAAAACTTGTCAAAAAGATGTCAAAAGCTTAGTTGGGAGGCCACGGATCGAGGCGCTAATACCTCTTAACACTTAAAGACACTTGTGCTTTAATCAGGCCAAGATCGCTACGGCAACTGTTTAAGAAACTTCTGCCCTCTTAAAGGTATTTAGTTAAGTACGAAAGCGGACGCTCCTCAACTTCAGGATAGAAACAGCACAGCTTTTTAAAAGGGTAAGTACAGTTTTCTTGAATTACTCTCGACCAGTGAAAATTTCATTTGTCGAACGACGAAACGTTTTCAACAGAAAAAAATTTTTCCATTGATCGAAATTAAACAGAGTAAAGAATGGCTTGACAGACAAAATGTTTCAATAAGTGGCTCGCTGTTCTAGACTGTATTACTTTGATTATTACTGTTGATATGGACCCGCTGCCTGGAATGATATCTGGGCTTATGTCTTGCCGAGAACTTTTGATTAGTCGATAATTTTTAAATCGAGCTTTCGCGCAACTCTTCCTTTTTTTACGATCAGGACGTAACATGTCGATAATTTCGATAGTCGATAAAATTCGATCATTGTCGATCGAATTCGATACTAATCATCAACAAATATCGGAAATCGATAAAAGTCGATCACGCAATTCCTTGTGATTATCAACTTGTTAGATTTTGATCGATTTTGATCGGAAATACAAAAAACGATATATGGCAGGAGGCAAGACGTCAGTTGCCGCGCACACTTAACAACAACAACTTTCTAACCAAGAAAAGACTTCATACAATGCTTCAAAAAAAGAAAACTAAATTAAAACAGGATATTGGTAAGAACACTCAGAAAAACTAAAAAGTTTATCGAGCTGAGCGAAGTAAATTAGATTAAAACTAAGACGGTGGTTGGCAATAAAGCAAAAATACATAAATAAATAAAACGGTTAATGGAAAACGTTAATAGCTAACATAAACATTCTATAGCAAAATATATAAAAGCTAAATAAAGAAAATAAGTATTGAATAGTAAGTAACTACTAGGTGCCAGATGAACACTCATTAATGATGGCAGTATTTCTGTAAGATGTTAAGTTTTTTGAACATTTTGAGGGGGAGGTATTTGATGTTTTCATCCAAGTCATTCCAAACTTTTACAGAAGCAAAACGAATGTTGAATTTACCATAGTTTGTTTTGACGAGTTAATATAATAAGTTGATCCTGACGCAAGCCTGGTTTTGTACTGGTGAATTGATGAAACAGATTGAAAAAAGTTATCAAAGGAAGACGGAAGAAGGTTCTTATGATACTGATACAAAAAAAGTGCATTATGCAAGCTAACAAGGTCACCTAATTTTAGAATCTCTAGTTCTTTAAAGAGAGGCTCTGAGTGTTCATCTGGTTTTGAAAAAGTTATTATACGCATGGCTCTCTTCTGAAGAGTTATTAAAGGTTTGATCGAAGAACTATAGGTATTGCCCCAGAGTAATAAGCCATATGTTAAGTAGGGATAGATAAGTGAATAGTTACACTATACACATTTAAAGCCACCCAATCATAGCTCACTTTCCATCATTATTTCAATTCGCAACAATTAAATTACAAAACGTCTGGTTAGTCGGTATTTTGAATCACGAGGAGAAAGCTTATTGTCTGTAGTAATTGGAACCGTTTCCCTGGCTCGCACTGGTGTCATTCAGCTCAATGGAGTTCGAATAACATCTTTCACATTTCATTGAAATCATAGTTGTATTCAAATTTATTACGATACAAAATTGAAAGCGTATCATTACAAATTTAATTGTGACAGTACGAAAAGCTAGACAAGGATACCTCATTGACCGAGGTCACACTCTTTTAAGAGGTTTAAAATCCTCCGGGCATGAATAAGAAAGATGAAATGTAAAGCTATTTTTATTATTGTGTTAGCAGTAGCAGTAGCAGTAGCAGTAGCAGTAGCAGTAGCAGCAGCAGCAGCAGCAGCAGTAGTAGTAGTAGTAGTAGTAGCAGTAGCAGTAGCAGCAGCAGCAGCAGCAGCAGTAGTATTTGTAGTAGTAGTAGTAGTAGTAGTAGTAGTAGTAGTAGTAGTAGTAGTAGTAGTAGTAGTAGTAGTAGTAGTAGTAGTAGTAGTAGTAGTAGTAGTAGTAGTAGTAGTAGAAGCAGTAAAAGTAGTAGTAAACTTTATTAAAGTGTGAGTCGTTCTAGCGTTTTACAAACTAATTGGTGACACTAATTAAAAAAAGACTAAGAAAAACATTAAAATTTCATGGTGATCCTTTACATAATGTTGGGAAGATGCTAACTTTTGGTTTAATCCCATAGTTTGCAGGTTCAAGTTAGCGAAACATGCCATTCAAAGATGTAATAAAGGCGGTCGGTGAGAACATTGCCCAAGAGAAAAGGAAACGAGCTAGGTTGGAAGATCTCGACTTGATTGTACTGGATAACTCCATTCGTGAGAGCACTGTGGGTCAGCTTCGAGGACACACGCTGGAAAACAAGTGGAAGATTTACGACGAGGTGAAAAAGTGCGGATTCAAGTTCATCATCGTAGCAGCCTTCTCGCACATGACTCGCGTGGACGACACGTTCATCCAACAGATAGTTGACAAAGGAGAAGACGTGAACAACCTTTTTGCCTTCACCGAAGTAATCGAGAAAGTGAATGATGGTATTCCTGACACTAAAAGCATTCCAGTGGGTCTGCAAAAAATGAAAACGGTAGGATTGATCAACCCCATTATTGAGATAGATCTCGCCATCGATTCCATCAACTGGGATGTCTTCACTGTCGAGGATATGTGCCAGCTGCTGTTGGAGAGGATTAAATGGAGTCGAAGGATGCTGTCCCCTGATGCCAAGATCATGGTCAATCTACGAGACTTCCCTGACGCTATGGTTTATCAGATGGAGCGATTGTTCACCGTTGTGGACTTCCTGGGATCCTTGTCTTCTGCCGAGCGTCCTTTTGGAATCATGTACGAGGAACCAACTGGCAAGTTCTTACCCGAGGAAGTCGGAGCTTGGACTGCAGGTAAGCTGTCTTACTACTCCCCTGTGTGACCAATTAGGTAATAAGTAAAAATACATTGTTCACGTTGTAGACGCGGCACACTTTTTTTCATTTATGTTCTGGAATCTCATTCAAGGCGGAACTCACAATAATAAAGTGTCTTACTTGGTGGGGGGAGGGGCCTAGAAAGGAGGTCTGGGACTGAATGACGATGTTCTTAAAACATGAAAAGCGATTCAAGTATTGAATATTAGAAGCTTACGCAAACAACGACTACAACGTAGATTTTAAAAATGACTTTTACTTTTTTTAAGAATCTCACTGGCTAGATGTACTATTCAGTATTTCTAAGCTAATTCGCTGAAAATGTAAACGTATTGTTCAAATCGAAATATTCACCATCGTAGCTCAGTGAAAATGTATTAAATGCGTTAGTTTTAGCTTGATTTCACAACAATTATCACCTCGTGTTAACACAAGAACCTTTCCGAAGACACTTTCTCCGCTTCAAAGACACAACGGAGAAAACTTCAACTGCTATAAAAAAAATGTACAGTATCGAACTTTCCAATTGGCTGCCATGTAGGCGTTGTTGACTTTTTTGGCAAGCACAAAACAGAAATGATCAGCTCACGCGCCTTACAGGTGTCCGCTGACAACCTCACCAATGATTTAATTTAAGGGAATGTATCTGAAGCGGTTTCCCCCACTTTCCTAGTCTTACCTCTTTTAAAGCTAAGCCCACAATGCCCGTAATACGTGCAACAGAAAAGTACGGCGGGCGTTCTATTTGCTGCACTAACATTAAACGTTTCTGTATTATTTAGGTGTGCGCACGATCATGGACTCCCGTGGATGGTCTGGTCATCTTCTGGCTCACGTTCACAAGAAGTGGGCCCTTGGAGAAATGACACAGCTTGAATGCCTTGTCAACGGAGCAAACGGCATCTGGGCAAGTGTCTGTGAAGAAGGAGCTGCTCTTGGTCACGCCTGTTCTACAGTGACGTTGATGAACCTTGTGCGAATGGGCAATACTAAAGTCCAGGAGCGTTACAACTGCACGCTGCTGAGGGACGCTGCATCTAATGTGACTAAGATCACTACCGGGATGCCTCCTCATCCAAAACAGGTCATCTATGGAGAAAGGGCGCTGGACTTGGCATTCGCCTTCGGAAGCATAGCTGGTGGTACGGTTGGGGAAACAGACTTCGATCTGGCGGAGTTTTTTGGAGAGGAAGCTCCAGTTAGAATCAGCACCCTGTCTTCCGATCGCATGATCCATGAAAGGCTGGTGGACCTGTTTGGTGAAGGTCCACAGTTTACAATGGAAATGGCACATACCATGAAGGAGACCATGCTTGCAGATCTGACCGGTAATAGGAAAGAAGAGTACATGAGTGCAGCAGGTATCGCTCTTCTGTTTGATCGAGCAGGAGGAAAGCTTACAGCCAAGATGGCAGACGAGATTGAAGTAGCGGAAGTCAAAAGTGCACATGCTCAGCACCTCATCGAAGAGGTCCGAGGGATCTGGGATAAATGGGACATCGAAGAGGATAAAGAAATTGACGACCAACTCAAGTTCCACTCGTTCTACAATGGTTTCATGGCTCCATACTTTGGCTGTTTCAAGTGCCATGATACACTGAAGGCGCTGAAAGCCATCAACATGGATAAAGATGGAAACATCGACTGGAATGAGTTCCTGGTGTACCTCAAATGGGCGATGCGTCAGTATCCTAACATCAAAGATGTCGATGAGCTGCTATCAGTTGCTTTCCGAAAGGGGATCATCCCAGCTATGCAGGATGAGCTAGTCGGAAAGCCAAGGAAGGCCAAAAAAAAGCATTGTTAAGAGACATCACACGTGCGCTCTTATTAAAAGACTTAGGACACTACCTTATGTACTTCGTACCCCATGAGAAAATTTTCAGTGTATAATGCAGATTTAACAAATTGACAAAAAAAACTGAAGTTAGCTTATTTAGTGACTGAGACAGTCATTTGAACTATTAATTGGGATGGGAATCAAGATTAATGTGTATGACAGTGTGTCAAAATTGTAAGTGTCTCTAACACTGTAGTGCTAACAGTCGGGCGTACTTCGCGGCATCAAAAGTTTGCTTTCTGAAGCCATTCAGGAAGTCTATAATCATGTTCTTAAACCTAAGATTTTAAGTTGAGTTGTTATCTTCGTCATTTGTAGCCCGCTGTATCGCTTAATCAGTAACATCAAAAAGGAAATAAAATAATGAGCGTGAATAGTGTTGACTGGAAAAATGCACTGTGATGAAAATTGGTTTCATAAGACGCCCTATACCGTGAGCGTGTTATCATCCCTCTGCCGTGACTTTATACCCATTCAAGAACCATACAATGCAAAAATATCAAAAAAGCGAAACGTTAAAGGTCTGGAGCTCTGTCACGAGGATTTTGCAGATTTTTGGTCTAAACTGTTAAGAAATTAGAGGTAGGCAACTTTACCCATGAAAAACATTATCTTTGAACATCTAAAGGAAGATATAACCTTAATTTGTGGATAGAAATCAAACTACGGCTATAAATATCGATTTTTTGAAGACGCGCAGAAACAACTTGAAAAGCTTAGCTAACCTTTCCAAGTTGTAATCCATTTCCATCGAAGCCATCTGCAGCTAAAGACGCTTGTTAACAGTTTCGGTGCTGTAATATAGCAATTGTTAATAAAAAATGGACTATTATATATTTTTTGTTTTCCTTCGACACAAATATAAATTTTGGCTGTTCAAAAATCTGTTAAAATCAGTGACAAAGCTTCTTTAAAAGCAGGTTACCGCATATACTGGAAAACAGACATTTTTTCTCGCGAAGCGCCGATCATCACGCAAGAAAAAAAAGACTGCTGTCGGCTTTCCATACAACCAAGCCGGAAAATGGTACTACACAAACTTGTTGCGACCATGGGGCCAAATAATGTCGCCAAGTTGTCAGAAATCTCTTGACAGCTCAATCCATATTTAAATTTTGATACCCTTGATATGAAAACTCCCACGAAACAAGCATTTTTTTTATTTCCTAGTTCTCAACGTATTTAATTGAGTATTTGGTTCATTCTGGTGTGCAAAATATTATGAGTATCGAATGGAACAACACCGAAGAAACCCCCCTCTCGACGAGAAAGAAAGCGAAAAGAATTGTCAATATCAGAACCTCACGCTCTAGTCATACACTCGAACTAAACTTTAATAAACTCAACAGTGGAATTATTTGACAATGTCGTAACTTTAACGTATTTCAACAGCAACAGAACGTTTTCTATAACTGAGTTTCCTTTTTAACTGAAACTCGTAACCGTTCTTAAACTCTATCAACCCATTTGAAAAAGTCGGTAACTTTACTTTGCACGGAAGCTTTTAGCTTTGCGACACAAGCGATAGCTGCAGCAAAAGGCAAAGAAAGTGAAAGGGTCAAACACCGGAAGTCGCGCTATTAAGCTTCTCTTTGTAATAAAATGGTTTTAACTCATCGAATTCTGTCATTATTTGACCAGGGTCCAATGTCTTCAAGTTAGCAAATAATCGTGACGATGAAAATCCACAGTGCACATATAAATAGTGTCCGTAAAGCGGGGTTGACAATGTATAAGAGTTTGTCACTCGGGACACGGAAAAGTGTCCGTTGTCCGTATTAACAGGTGTCTGTATTAAGCGGGTTAATTTAACAGAAAATATATGAGGTTTTCGTCGGGACCAACAAAACTGTCCGTAATACCGGGGTGTCCGTATTAAGCGGGTGTCCGTTTAGCGGGGTTCCACTGTAGCTCGTTTTGTGGGAGATCTTCATTGCCGCACTCATTCACCCCCTTATATGGTCTTTCAACTTAGTAAAACTTACCAGATGAACTGGAGAGGGTCAAAATGCGCATTCAAAGATCGCATTCAGAGTCTATAGTCTTCTGCACTTCTGCACTTCTGCCGCATCAATTACTCCTCGTTTGTTACATGCGAAATAGGTTTCAAAATAATTGCACGAGCGCTTGAGAAACCTACGGCACTGAAGAAAACTAAAACACGTACGCTGTGAATAACTATCTTCACATTTTTAATACTTTTGCAACTGGCAAAGGTCTTTTGCCGGCCAGCAAAGTGCATACAACGCGCACTACTATTACAAACAACTCAAAATACTTTTAACATGATATTACAGTACCGCTGTCCCGCCTGTTGTCGTTTAGTGCTGTAGCAGACTGACCGCTGTCCCGTGTTGTCGTTTTGTGCAACAGCAGGCCGACCTCAAAAATTCTAAACTGACAGGTGGCTGATGTGACACTAGCAGAAGTCATTGTGCGTTGCCATGGTAAAGAAGAACCGGAAGTCGCGTCAGGTGTTTATACCGGCAAAGCTGCCTTTGTGTGTTTTTGCCCGCTTTTTTGCTTAGAGCGAAAATCCCAAAAACGAGCTCCGCTGTGACGCCTTTATGAATTTTAACTTGCTGACTAAGTTGCAGCTTTTCCAATGCTGAACTCTACCGTAATCCAACGAGGTAAGTATTTCAAATTTTATTTTAACGCATACCGGCTGTTGTAGCTTGTTTTAAAATGTCACGGATAGGACAGGACAGACCATTTATCGTAGAGGATGCGGCTGTCGCTAAGTAATTCAGAAATAATCTGTACAAAAGCACTGGTTAACCGAAGGATAAGTGCAATGTAGATGTTCATAATCATATCATTAAAGATTTTAGTATGAGGGTGTTATTGTTTTCATGCCCAAGTAATTTATTATAGCGAATTAGACTATACCCCGTTGCGTCCCAGAATCGTTTGAGACAATTTTTTCCGCGATACCTTGGCTTTTTAAAATAGGAACAGGCCACACGTATGACTATGTTCATGGTTTTACCATAAAATTGTTTCGTTTTCAATCAGTACTATCACTGTCATATTGAATCGTTTCCTTTTCATTACTACTGTCGATTTTCTTGCAAACACAAAAACCTCGGTTATAACAGCTAGCACAATTGATTTCACCGACAGGACAGTAACTGGAAGTAATATTTCTATCAGGAATTTGGATCATACCGGCGTATCACGAAGGTTAGAATGTTAATTTTTACAGTGTAACAGGTACATTTATGTTTTGACTTTAATATATTTCTATAAACTCCTAGAAATTCATTTTACACGCCAATTCCTGACTTAACTATTTGTGGGTAAAATAAATTTAGTTTCGTTCGGCAGGTTATTTTTTAGAATGAATATTGTATTATCAAGGAGAAAATTGAGGTACTTTGGCTCAAGTTTGTTTTTTTTCTTTAGTCTAAGGTCTTAAAACCACGCGCAAAACCGCACGCTTTACTGACATCTATAGCTTAGATTGAACTCACTCCAAAATATCAATTTGAACGTTTCCTGTTAATATATAAAGTGAATAAAAAGAAATGCTCAAATCTTAATTGAAATTTCTTTCTTTTCTTAAATACGAACAAAACAAAGGTTTGGGTTTTCAATGTATTTTGCATGAGCAAGAAATAATAATTATAATTTTTATTTTCTTGGCCCAGCACGCAATTCGCCTCAGAATATCGCATTCACGGTGCAGCCAAAAATAATTGTTATATACTTCTTTGAAGTTTAGCTTTAACATTAATAAGTGAATTTAATTTCAACGAGCCTACCTTTGGAATAAAATAGTGGACAAGTCGACAAAATTAGGCCACATATTAATGATCAGAAATATCGCTTCCAGGAAATGAAAGTCGACATCAGATACACATGTACTATAGGAAATTTGTAGCTATTTCGCCGGAAAATAAGACAAATACAGGTCCTCACCGTCAAATAATATAATTTATTTATTGCATGAACAAAATTTCAAAACGGTTATAGAAAACTGGAAGAAATATACGGGAAATTGTTAAATAGACAACGATTTTCTCAAAGGAAAAACCATTTGAAATCTTCCCTCTTGTTGAAATTACATCAAGCTCGTATTAATCTTGATACAGCGAAAACAGTCGAATTACTTTTGGCAAAAATCTTAATGGCTACGTTGTGACCTCAGTATTATTTAAATTAGCTTCTCGGCAAATGTTATGGTAGAAATCGCTTTCGGTGTTAGCAAAATTAAAAGCGGAGTTTGCAACTGTGATAAAAAATTTTAACGATGGAACACAAATCGTTGCGGTAGGCAAACAATTAATAGTTGAAATAAGAACAAAAACTGATTAAATTTTTATAATGTTTACCAAGCTGGCGGGGCTAAAGTTCACTATAATAATACGCATCCTCTTTAAAGCTAGCGACCCAGCATTTAGAAAATTTGTTCTCTGAAAGTATCTAGTTCTTTATTTTAAATATTTCCTGAGTTTTCTAGAGTGCAACTCCTGCTTGACCGCTAACACTGCAGGAAAAAAAATTTTTAGGCTTTTACTTTCTCTTTTATTAAAATCAACTGAAAATATTTATTTCCCGCTAAAATGATTATTAAAAGCTATTCCCTTTTTAAACCGCCAAGAAAATTACGTCTCGAAATGCCAAAGCCTATTTATAGCTCAGCCTTGTTATCTATTGTTAAAGCGGTTGTATATGACTTGGGTAATGAGGAGAGTAAAACAAAATGTTTATTTAATAACCCTGGAAGAAGAACTGGCAACAGGTCAAGGAACTGTCAAAATATTGGACAGAGAGTTAAGGACAAGGGCAGGCGAAATCAGTTGAGAAATTTAAAATTGCTCGATTAATCTGCTAGCTCAATTTGTACTTCCTTTGGCCATTTCATCTTGCCGACCATATGGCATTTGTCAAAAATCACCCCCCGGTTTCTACGTTCTTCAGATTCATGGCGTCTTTTTCCTTGAAAATCCCAATATTTTACCCTCAAAGTCTACATTTAGGCCTTCCCTTTTCCTCTAATTCTTTCATATCTTTGCTTACTCCAATCACAGAGTTGTTGAGTCTCTCAAAGGGAGATAAAGGGGTCGGGTGGGGGTGGTTGCGACAACATGTTTTTTCCCTCATTTTCTCTTGTTTTTACCAATTTGCGGTCCGGCTGTGTTCTCCTTCTCGCTTTTCTTAGGGCTGGCAAGTCCTGACCGGTGAAAGCAGCAATCCTTCAACCTGATAAGGAATGGATGACCCGGAGCTTTGTAACCCAGCGATTAGCTTAAAGAACGAAGAAGCGCCAAGAAGTGACCAAGAAAACGACAATGAAAATGACAGCAACGAGAAACAAGATGAACAAACCACCAGCCAGTGCACCATTCCAAGGTAACTTAATCTGCTACCTTATGTCTGGAATGATATCCAAAGAAATTATTACATCTTGTTCCAAGCTAGAGAATCAAAATTCTTGTACGTGTATAATTTGAGGACCGAAAGCGGCTGTTTCTTTGTGTTAAGGTGGGGGGTAAACGGCAATTTGAGTTAAATTGTAAGAGGTTTAAAGATGGGATAGAAGAAAGATTGGAACACCACCGGACAGTTGACCCCCACGCAAGAGCACTCCAGGTTGTCAGGGGACTGTTTGGGTGTCCATCTACTAATTTTTAATTTCAAATTCTAATTTTAAAATCACATTAAATCTTTAATATTTCTTATTTTTCCAAATTTTACTAATCCCTTGAGAAAAACTATCTCTTCCCAAACACCCACAAAAATCACCCAAAAATTAACAAAACACCACTAAACATAGCTTTGTGAAATGAGCATAAGGTTTTGGATTGCTTGAAACGCGAACGAGATATTTGCATCAAACCCAAGTTAAGCGTTGGAAAAACGGGCTTCCGGTGTACCCCCACCTTAAGCAGTGTTGAACAGATGTGCAGTTTTAATAAATCTTAAAACCATATTTTTATTGCGATCTTCAGGTACTCAGTGCTGCTAGCAGAGTACCCGTATGCAGTGTTCTTCGTGACCTCGTTGGTGATCGTCATTTGTGGTCTCTGTTCCTTTGTCCCCCAGTTTAATGCCCCTGATATTCCAGATTTTTCAACTCCAGTTATGGTAAGATCATACTTTTTTGTTTTTGTTTTTGAACATCTTTGATTTAGGTTCAGATTTTAATATATCACTTCTGATTGTCAACATCAATAGCGACGAGCAAATAAGCAAACACTGAGAAAAAAAAAACGCGCCTAAGGATCCTCTCACAATGTTTTTGTGACTATAGGTGTGTATTTGCGCTTGTGCTCTTTGGCGTTAATATCAGTGGACTCTTGAACTTCGCTCAAAATGCAATATTAAAACCAGTTTAATTAGTTCCTTTATTCAATTGAGAAATTTATTTTATTTATCTTAGGGATTTGAGCCTCGTGGAACGGTGATCAACAAACGATACCGCACGAGGCTCGCGCTCGGAAAGGCCGCGAATAGCGGTTTAGTCGCAACGAGCCCGACACCAGACGTAAACATTACGATAGGCAACATATCCTCACTTATTGAAATGCTTACTACGCAATCGACAAAAACTCGGAGAGATGAAAAGGTGGGTCAGGTAAAGAACAGGTATCGCCTGGCCATGTGTGACAGTCCAAATGTATTCATGAAAAATACCATCACCTACAAAATGGTTTTCGCGTCGAAAATTTCTGGCGGCAATTTGTTAAATGCACCTGATCTGCGTGCCGTGTGTCGCATGGAAGAACGGGTCGTACGAAAGACTCATGGATTCAAATCAAATTGCTTCAGACGAAACATCCGTTATGGCACTGTGAGAGTTAGCGAATGCTGTCCTAGTTGGTCTGTTGGCAATTACATAGCAGCACTTTCAGGGAGATCGTCTTGCCAAGATATAACTTCAATTGATGTAACAAAGGTATCAATGTTACTGAGGCAGTGCGCACCATTTTTTAACAACGCTACGTTGAAAGAAAATTGTTGGAACTTTAAATATAACATGGCGTATCCAGTGTGTCAAGGACTTCCGTTAGGGTGTATCAGATACAATGCAGTTCACAATATGTTGTACTACCTTACAGACAAAAACTTTTTCGCCCCAAAGGGGGATAAGTTAGTTTATACCTCCGTATTGAGTCCAGCGGTTAGCAGTAGACAGTTTAGAAGACAACTGTATGAGAAGCATATCAAGAAGGGAAAAGTGTCAGACGGAGATGTTAAATTAGTAGGCACGGAATTCTATTTTCTAAAGTACGACATGTTCAACATAATGCTAATGGCGGACATCATTTACCCTTCTATCGCCATGATGATTATTTTACTGATAATGTGGTTTTACACCGAGTCCGTTTTGCTGACGTTTCTTCTTGTGCTTTCTGTTGTAAGCGCATTGATCATCGCTTACTTCATCTACATGATCGTGCTTGGTTTGAACTTTTTCCCGTTCCTGAACATTACTACTTTAATATTTCTGGTGGGAATAGGAGCTGATGACGCGTTTGTCTTCACTGATGTCTGGCGCCAATCAAAACAAAACAACCCGGGCGCATCGCTGACGCGAATCACCGCTGACACTTTGAAGCACGCATCGCTGTCGATGTTTGTCACAAGCTTCACAACAGCAGCTGCCTTTATAGCTAACTTCAGCTCTCAAATAACCACCATCAAATGCTTCGGGATCTACGCCGGCATAGCGATTCTTTGCAAGTTTAGCATGATGGTCACGTGGTTTCCAGCCGTTTGCGTCATCAATGAGAATGTATACGTGCCATGGTCGTGTTCTAAGGAATCTTCGCGCCAAAAAATAAAACTACTCTACGAGAAGTACGTGGCGACGTTTGCACGCTTTTGCTTTAATGATTTTCTGCCGCGAGTGGTAATAAAATTACGGTTTTTCTGGATTGTCTTGTTTTCACTTCTTACATTAGGTGGTTTAGAAGTACTTCTGTTCGAGCCCGGATTCCGGCTTCCGACATCCTCAGACTTCCAGATGTTCGAATCTTCCCATCCCCTTGAAGCGTACGAACTCTACTTCAAAGATAAATTCCGTTTTGAGACAAGCCCCGCACAAGGAAGCGCTACTTTCCCAATCGATATTTTCTGGGGAATAAAGGCTGTCGATAACGGAGATTATCTAAATCCGTACGACCATGGGGAAATTGAATGGGATGAGAATTTCGACATTGCAAGCAAGGAATCTCAGCAATGGCTTATGGCCTTCTGCAAAAGACTACGCAAGCAGGACTTTTACGCCATGAAAAAGGGTACAGAGAACTATTGTTTTCTGGAAACGTATTACAATCAAAGCTGCAAAGATCCGCTAACACCAGGAATTTCTTATTATCCTTGTTGCAAAGACACGCCTTTTCCTTTTAACAAAACTGTTTTGGATTCGTGCGCCATGTCAGCAAATGCGCGTGCGCAGATTTTGAAGTACAAGAGGCAAGACTCCACTATAGGAAGCTTCATTTACGACTTACACGGAAATCTTAAGGGTGTGCACATGCGTGTCAAAAGTAACGTGAGAATTTCTCGCGCTTACGAGCCTGCGCACCAGTTCTGGGAGCGCATTGAATACTGGATGAAGGATGAAGCGAAAACTGCACCAGCGGGCATGCGCAGAGGCTGGTGGATCAGCACCATGGAGTTTTACGACTTGCAAAGAAGCCTCTCGACCGGAACACTGGTTTCTATGGGGATTGCCATCGCTATGGCTTTCGCCGTAATGCTACTTACTACGCTAAACGTTCTTGTCAGCATATACGCCATATTGACAATTATTGGTATTATTTCTGTTACTATTGGCTCGTTAGTACTCAGTGGATGGAAACTGAATATCTTGGAGTCCATTACAATGTCTGTCGCGGTTGGTGTCTCCATTGACTTTGCAATGCATTTCGGGGTGGCCTACTGCCTGGCTCCTAATAAGGAATGTAGAAAGGCGCGCGTTCAGTTTTCACTGTCCCGGATGGGCTCAGCCATCACCATGGCTGCTGTCACAACATTCATTGCAGGTGAGTTACAAGTATGGGGTTGAAAGGGGGCGATATCGGAAACCCGAAAGAATAAAGGCAGGAGGCCCAGGAGGATTATGGGGAGCGGCGGTGGTAAAGGGGTGGTAAGCGGGGATTCCTATGGTGGCAATAGGGTCCGTGGTGGGGGGGGGGGGGGGGGGGGGGGAGGCTGCTGACTTAATGCAATACACTTAGAGCGATAACGAATCTTTGGGAGGTCTCGATCTTTGGCCAAGACAGGAACACAAGATGTTTGAACACAAAAACGCTATCATTATTTTTCAGGTGCAATGATGATGCCTTCTAGGGTCCTGTCCTATTTACAGATGGGCCATTTTCTGATGCTGGTCATGACTGTAGGATGGGCCTTTTCGACTTTCTTCTTCCAGGCCCTTTGCTGTACAATAGGACCACAAGGGGACTGGGGACAGTTCAGCTGGAGCGACATTTTTTCGTGGTGCTGTAAGAAGACATCGGATAAGGCGCCACAAAGGGAAGAGGCAGTATTGTTAAGAAATGACTGTGAAACTGACGAAACTGCGCTAGAAATGAATGTTGTCAGCGGCGGAAAACGTCTTGTTGTCAATACCACGGACGTCGTGAGTGAACAAGCTACTTCAGTTTGAGGACGTTAAATATTACTTTTTGAGTACAATCAATTGCTTTTCTACATGTGTTAATATTTTTAAATGTTATCAATTGAGACGTGCAAGGTTCAAAATGGTTTTATTTAAACATTCTCCACAAAAGGTAGCTCCTCAGATTCGTTGACCGTTGTGTTTTCAGGGAGATTGCAAGTGACCGTCTCCACGAGTAAGACCGTGAATTATTACAGTTTTCAAAAAAAAAACACGGTTTAACTTTTGAAATTAAAGATAATGGGTATTTTGTCCACAATTTATAGAGAAAATTATTATTATTATTATTATTATTATTGTTATTACTAATTTTATTGAAACAGCGTAAGTATAAGCGCAAAAGAAGATCGAACACACTCATTCGTTATTCTTATGCGTTTATTCTTATACCCAGAGAAAACTCCAGCTAGGCCCCAGTTGTTCAAAGGGTGTATAACGCTATCCACCGGACAAATCACTATTCAGCGGATAGGTGTTGGCAAAACAATCTACACTATCCACTGGATAGTGATTTATCCGGTGGATAGCGTTATTCACCCTTTGAGCAATTGGGGCTAGTAAGACACCGCCTCTCTGGAACCTCTATTTTCATTCGCCCGCTGTAAACACTACCTCTATTGTTATTCAGGGGTGGCCTGTTATCTATTGTTTTAAGAACCAATGAAGTAACTTGTTCCGAGAGGTAGTGGGCGACCCCGAAAACTCGTCCAAAACGCTCTGTGTATGCTAGCTACTATAGAAAAAAAAAACATATCTACATGGTATCAATAACCATGTTTGTTATATTTGTGCCGGAGTAGGAGTTTCAATAATTCTAGATAGTACCAGTTATCAGTGTTTGCAGTAGTAGTGAGCGCAGGCTTTTGGTTTGTAGCAATTTTTCATTCTCTAAGAATATATTACCGAGAATTTTGTATTGGTTTCCGTTTTCAAAATAAAGCTTTTTTAGCTTCTGGAACTTAAGATTTGCTTACTAGTAATCAAAACAATGTATCGTGTGTAAAAAAATATCAAAGGGTATAAAACTACTTTAGAAAAATGTTTCACTTTAAACGTATTTTGATTCCTTTCTATTACAAGGGACCTCTGGAGATAATAAAACTTTATTCTAGTTTTACAATGTTGTTTGTCTCTTTCTTTAAGAAAACAAGTAGTTTTATCGAAGGTATCGAACATATCGCATTGTACGTATCTCGGTGTATTGTATCGTATCGTACGCGTATCTCAGTGTATCGTATCGTATCGCGTCTTAGGGTATCGCATCGTACCGTAACAGGACCAGCAGCCAAATCTGAGATAATGACCCCCTCGAGCTCTCTTCCGAGCCCCTTCCTATCATGTACCAAGCCCTCAACCCAGTATTCTCTTATGAGGAAAAAGCGGGCGCTGGGAATGATAGGAAGGAGCCGCTTTCTTTGTGGGGTTGTGGTGGCGATGGGGGGGGGGGGGGGGGGGGGGGAGAGGGAGGGTAGGGCTAAGTGGAGTAAACTATGATGGACTACCCCACCCGTCCTGAAACAGAATCCGTACTATTCACTTCACTTCAAATTTAATACGCTTATGAGAGGTTTCACTGTATTTACAATCACATTATGAAAAACAATTTGTATGGAGTGGTTCAAATTTACCGTTCACCATCGTTATTTCCCGGAGCTAAGTGTCATAGTTTACTGTTTCGTGAATCTCGGAAATTGTTATACAAAGGTTGTGGAAAGGAAAACGTCGCCATAACACAATCAAGAGACATTAACATGATAAATTCAAATAGGTTTTTATTTACCAATTTCATATTATATTAAAATTCTTAGTCTTTATTACTTAATACGATGGCCTTTTTCTAAGCTGGAGAAGAGATCGACTATTGCTATGCAATACAGTCATTAGACCTTTGTGCAACAAATGATGTCGTTCGAATTCTGACCCGAAATGCCGCTTGTGTTTTGTTTACGTCCGTAAAGGCACTTTCGCAATATTAATCTCCAGATGTACACGTAGTCAAAGCATTTCTTCCCTTGATTAAAGATACTCAGTTCAAAGCCAGTAAGTTACTCAGGCATTTTTTTATCGTCACACATCTAAAACGACGAAGCTCCAGCCCCAATGATCTGACGAGCTCTGTCATGTTTCCAACAAGCAATGTGTGCTTTGCCCATGTTACCGGGCAGATAGGCGAGGAGTTCCTGTAAATAAAATAAACAATTCACTTTAATATTAACAGTTGAACCAATTACCTTCAGCTTTGATGACAAAATAAATATTCTCCTTATTGACCAGTCTGTAGATTTTTTATAGTATTGGTAACAAGAGTTTGATAAGAAATCATATATTGGCCCTGCACACATAACTTTTCATTGATACTGTGAAGAGAAATTACACGCTGATCAATGCTAGGACTGCCTACCTGGCATTCTATCAGGTCTGGCGAAATCTTGAGCAGTGGTCGAGAGACGAGTGGCTGGGGAGAGAGGAAAAGAGATTGTTCTATCTTCAAAATAATGGTCTGACAGACTGGTTGATTGAGAGACAGACAGATTGACACACTGACCGGCACGCACACATACGGACTGACACACACACACACACACACTGACAGACAGACAGTCAGACAGACAGAGACAGACAGGCACACACACTGACTGGCCGACTGCCTGACTTACTGACTGACTGACTGTCATGTACACAAACCTCCCGAGTGATGTTTGTGGAAGTAGTGCGAGTTCACTGATAAAGGAGCAATCCTCTTAGACATTTCTATCGTGCGTAACTGAGCAGACGTGAATCTATAAAGAAAATAAGCACGAGGTCAGTCAGTTAAGTCTCCTGCATTAAAAGAAATAGCTTTCACATCTGTGGACAACACCATAGCTTGTGACCATTAAAATGAAACTGCCGAGCAGTGCTTTGGTTTTGAATACCTGACAAAATGAAACAAAATTTTGAACTAAAAAAAATTGTTGGACATAAGAAGTCATCACTGAAACCTCATCCAGCTTCTTCTTTATTTAAAGTGGTCACCGCACTTAGTTTACAGAGTTTACAGTCCATTTCATAACTAATTCGCAGACATGCCACTAAAATATACATTTGGTATAAGCTGCTACAACAGTGGTTTGCATTTACCTTCTCTGTTCTGGAGGACAGTAATCCGATTTCATCACTGAAGAAGACGAGGGTTTCATTCCACGACTCAGGGGGAGATCCTTCATCAAGTGTTTGGCAAATTCTTGGTAGTCGACGTAACCGGTATGATTTGTATCACATCTGAGTATTATAATCATGTAATTGGTTAGGGCAAAGTTTGCTTTGAGGACGTCGCACGTGCTTCAAGGAGTTGTAACACGCCTTTATTTTTCATAATTGTTGTTAGTGATTCATGTTTATCTCCTACTAACATCTTTCATTGGACCTTCGCTTCTAACTGCGACATGAAGAAAGCCTGCGTCGCCACGCTTTTGTTTCTTTCTTTTTTCGCGCGAAAAGCTACTTTTCTCGCGCGAGTCACGATTCCGGAAAGTAAAAGAAATGGGGACAATGTTCTTCTTGCTCTCCCCGGGCTCAAAGAGTAAGCCCCATTGTCATGCTCAGGTACCATCTACGCAAGCTAAAATGGAGAAGTCAAATAATGTACTAGAGGGAATAGGACGCCGGATGACTTGAAAACGAATTTCAAAACAAAGAATGCGATAATTTTCACTCACATTTCGAAGAGCTTTTCAAAGGTGTCCTCGTCCATGTTTACACCAAGATTATTTAGAACGAGCCTCAGGTTATCCTTGGAGATTGTACCACTCCTACACGAAAGAGAAAATGAAACAACTCGCTCATTACAAGTTAGTTATATATTTCTTAGTAGACACGTTTTGACATGGAAGCAAGGATGTTTTTATAACATGAATTTGTCGACGTTGTGCTTGTTTTTTCATTTGGTCTGTTAGTAAGTGTAATAACGACATGCAAAACAGATGCAAAATAAGCGACAGTTAACTAATATACTCACAAGCTTGTGTCAAATTCCAGAAAGGCTTTCCGCAAGTTAATATTCATCGGGTCTTGTGGGCTAAAAGGCCTGTGAGAATGAAACAGTAACAGGTACAAGAATACTGAGTGTAGGAAAACATGTCAAACTTTCAGTGCGGGCACATGTTACGGTTCAGTAAAACAGGACTTCTTCCGGCTTCTTCTTCCGGCGGGTGCCGCTTCGGCGGCTGCAAGGAATTTGCTAATAAATCTATCTATCTATCTAAACACATACACATGAACATTTTGCCACAGAAATAACTTCTAGAAAAATTACTTCCCGGAAACTTTCCATGTTGAATCAAAATTCTTAATTTAGAATATTTGCAAGCATTTATAAGCGTGAGGTGTGTTAATTTTTCTCACTTGGTTCAGAAATTCATATACACGACAAAGGTTGTTCAGACAATGGTTTTTCTAGGCAGAGGCTGGTACCGCCAGGTTGGACGATCGAATACATTCTAAAAATTAACGTTTCTCCTGTACTTTTATTTAAAAGAATTGTGAAAAATTTTTTGAATAAAGTTGAAGTTGATGCGTCTTCAGGCATTAACGTGCACAGAACATACTAGCGAATAAAAACAAACGTTTAGGAAAAACCGTTTCTCACCTGTGTTGACCTAATTGCTGTATTTGATTCTCAATCATCGCCACTTTATCTCGTGCAGGAATTTTTGACTCAATGTGTTTTCCCTGGTCTGGTGATTCACTGTTACAAAATAGTTAAAATTACTAATAAGTAACAAGTAAATCAATACGCGCTCAATAAAATATTAATGTTGAACATTTATTAGGCTGACCTCGGATAGACATGAGAATACTTCTGTTCAGGTCCTTCACTTTTCCCAGCAGCAGGAAGGCACGGATCAAGGTGAAGTGATGAAAAGAACTGGTCATGCTGAAATAAAAAAGACAAAAGGTTTATGATCATGCTTAAGCTAAACAAAAAAGGCCTATCGGATTATTGGCAGGACTTCTTGTATTCCTCGAATAAAAGGTTGCTGCTGGCTAATCTGAAGCTCAAGAGATTTTAAATCTCTCAAGAGATTTTATGTTCTTTTTTCCACCCACGGGATGTAAATGGCTGTAGAGGGCAAGAGGAAAGGTACGGGGAGTGGTATAGGGGATAGTTAAACTCAATCACCGTTTAGTAGTCAAATCATGGTCCACGCACATTATTAAGTTAACATAGAAATTCTCACAACTGATCTGGAGTCAGCACCAGTTGGGAAATTGATTGTCGATCACTTCATTGTCTGTTATACCGTTTTAGGAGAAATAAGGTGTTAATGCTGAGTATGATTATTGTACCTGTTCAGTGTGTTTGGGCTCCTCATCTGAGCCAAACTGAAAATGAGTGCTTCTGTTGTCTTGAGTTCTTTCATTGCAATCAGCCCTCTTTTCTTTAAGCTTGGCTGTTGAATTACCATTCACAAACTCTTCACTGGGAATAAACTCCTCCTGATTAAAAGATTCAAGAAAAACAGCACATATTTAAAATTAACCAACGAAAGATATCACAACCCCCGGGGGGGGGGGGGGGGGGGTACTCCCATATATGGGCTATGTAGGTATGTGCCACGTGATAGGGTATGTTTTTTGAGGTTCTCGGTCCTTAAATAGGGTATCACTTTTGTTCCTTTTGGCATTGTGTTCCCGTTGTGATCCTTATATAGGGTAGCTAAATTCTATCAGTTCAAATAAACGCCCAGTTAAACGAAAAAAAAAATGGTCTGTTAAAACTGAACTATCCGTCAGTAAGTATTAACAAAGCGATTTTGAAAGATTTGAGCTTTGCCGTGCACGGTTAGCCGTTACTTGAGTCATCACGCAATGCTTCTCCTCCCCTTGAATAGGGTGTCAATTTTTGGGTTTGGGCCTTAGAAAGGGTATTACTTTTCGTTTTCTTTATCCTTAGATAGGGTCAGGGTTTGAGAACGTTTGCGGCACACACCTATCCGAAATTTAGGGGAGTACCCCCTCCCCCCCCCCCCCGGATCACAACCTTTTACAGAAAAATAACAGTCTTACATGTACAACACAACAGAACAAAATGGAATCACACCTTGGTTTCAGAAGGTAAGGGCCACACTGGCATTTTAAGAAGGGCTCCATCACTGTCCAGATATCGATATCTACTTCTGGGTTCCTTCTGGGGTTCCAAATAATCATGGCTCTTTGCTGGAGGTAGGTAGTCAGCCCCTGTCACTGGAGAACCACATGGATCAACAAAAATGGCACACCAGAATACCAGTAATACTTATATATACGTTTTTACATTTAACTTATTATGTTAATTTGTTGGATTGCAATACATGAAAGACCATCAAAATTACATATTCAATGCATGAATTGAGTTGATTCTCGTTGTATCCCTGATTAAACACTTACTTGATGCCTGTCTGTCGCCTGGGTGACGTCCTGTGTCACACGTTAGCACAACAGCTGGGGTATTATGACGCTCCTGGAAATGAAGAAAACAAGAATTTTGCACAATATTACATGTAAGTTTTACCTTAGCTTGTTGCAAACAGCTGTATAAAAACGTTTGAGTGAAGTGCAGATTGAGAACACGTACCCGATTCAGTTTTGTCTCTGCAGCTCTTCCCTGAAACAAAAACAATTAATTCAAAATTGAGCCTCTTCATCTTGAGTTTAACACTAATCATTGAACTTCTTAAACTCCAAATAAATTAAAAATTGTAAGCAAAAGTTATTGAGGATCAGTTATTCATAAGTATCCTGTGGCTAACATTATAGTACAATGTATGACTGATCACCTGTCCAATTTCCCTGATATGAATCTTGTGGTCAACATAATCTGCTTTGTTTGTTGAGCAGGACATCAAGCACTCCTCAAGGTTTGGAAGGACCTGATGGGTTGAAAACAAACAAAATTGTGTAACTTTACCATAATAAGGATTTAAGGTCTTAAAATATAAACTGTTCTGTAGTAAATTAACTGATATGAAACCAAAGGAAGAGAATATGCCAATTGACCAGTATTCACATAATAATGGCACGCGAGAATTCAATTGAAGGACTTCATTTGAAGTAATAATCCAGCTTGCGATCAAAGTACTGGCTGTCTAAAAGGCAGAATATTTTTCTGGATATAAATTTCAGCACCCTGATCCACCACTAGCCAAAATGGCTTCTGTAAAACTATAAAAACCAAGTTGAGGTACATGTAGCCAGAGTATTGACTGTGCAAAAAAATTACCTTGGAAGATATGGGAGGAGGAGCTGGAAGTGGTTTAATCAGGAAGTCTCGCTTACCAAGCATGAAATCTACGGGATAAAAATTAATGTGTAATATTAGTTACTAAGATAGTATATGACAAATGTCAGTAGTTTATAGCATGAAATAATTTGTATGGTCTCACAAGTTGTCTCTAATTTATTAGAGAATTATACATAACTAATACATGCATAATGCAGGACCTGGAATAATAAATCTCAAAGCAGCCATTTTAAACAAACTAATTAAAATTTGAAAAAAAAATACCTTTGTAATAAAGTGAGTTTCTGTCATTTGCATTGGTTCCTAACTGTAATAAGAGAAAGGTAATCAGAGAAACTTTAATGAAAAGATAAGCATAAAGATAAGCGTAAAGATAAGCAGATGATGGATTCACATTGTAAAAAAGTGAGATTTTTGTAACTGCAGTACCTCAATCAGTATGGTGCATTAACATCCCTAAGAGGTCTGTATGTTTCACATGTCTTGTATTCAAAATGTCTACTTATGTATATCCATGTACTAACTTGGTCCAAGAAGGGTAATACAGAATTGGTTTCTCAATTAAAGAGGTTTGACTCCCTTGTAATTAATTTCTGCATATTTATAAGTATTTATTATTCTTACCACAAAGTGAGTGCTGCACTGATAGTAAGGATGGCTGGGGTCATCTGTCAAAAAAGACATTTTGCTGCCAATTAAAAGTGAATAATAAAATTAAAGACTCGTACTTAATTTTTCAATATCTTGTAACAAGTGACTCACTCTCTGAAAAATCTCCTTTTCCTTCTGCCTCATGCTCTGTATCTTTCAATCCATTTGCGTCATTAGAAAATGGTTTAATGTGGAAATCATTGCATGTGACTGAGTGCTGCACAGACTGTGGCTTAGCTACATTCCAATCACCATGTCTAAAAACGCTTGATTTGTAAGTCTCCAAAGCAGTCTTGGAAGCTATATTTGTAGAGCCAATATCTTCTGGAGAATGTTCCAACTTGCTCTTGAAGGAATGTCTCGTTTCTGTGCCATATCTGCATGATTGTAATTAATATATATTAATGTCATGAGAAACAGATCAGTCAAAAACTGTATGAGCTTATGAATAGTCTGATCGAACAATTTAAGGGTACATTTTCTGGACTTTCTGGGTGATAATAAATAAATAAATAAATAAATAATAAATAATAACTTTATTATTGTGTCAAAAGGAGTAGCTGAGGGGAAAAGTCCCCCTCTACTAATTGTGGATGTTTGTTCCCATAGCCTATGAGAGCCTCCATTTTTTTTGGCTCTGCTTTTCTCGGCGGGTGAAACAAGAGCAAAAAATGGATGCTTTTGCAGGCTTTTTCACACAAATTATGCAAAAAAAAATTAAAATCAGTGAGGTACTCACTCATTCAAATCAGTTCCAAACTGGAAATGAGTAGCATTCAGATCATCAGTATGCTGTTGACATTCAGCTCTGTTCTTTGCACTAGAGCTTTGTGCCTGATCTTTCTGTAAATCATAAAATTATAAGTAATATATGAAATATTACGAAAACTAAATCATAACCCCGACAAGTGAAATCCAATAAAAAAAAGTCAGCTTTGAATGTACATACATTATTAATATCACTTTTGTGTAAGAGTACTTATCAGCTGATGTGCGCGGAGAGACACAATTGAATGAAAGTTCAAGCTAATTGTTATAAAGGTTTAGAGTACATTTAATAATAATTAAACAATTATTAATTTTTAGCTTCTTATTACCTTTGCAAACACGCTGTCATAAACAGATCCACACTTGCCAAATGCTTTATCAGTCATGTACTTAGGAGCAAAATCCTGTGACAAGAGAAAGTACATTGTGTATGAAATAATTCATTTTGAGCAAAATAAAAGTTAAATTACAGTCAAACGCGCTGAACCGTAGCCACCCGACTAAGTTTTTGACATCTTTTTGACAAGTTTTTGATTAGTTTGATGGCTTCCGGTTGCACAACGGTTTATACGAACGATCTGTGAAAAGTTCAGTTTCAACTGGTTTTACAAACCAAGAAAACATTTCCTGTGCGAAAAGTTAAGTTTGAACAAATTTTTGTCGGCATAAAATTTATTTATCGCCAGTTGAACTTGGCATAATCGCTCGTGAGAAGCGTTGTTTGAAACCCTTTCAAACTCTGACGTTTGAAGACGAATCATGCAACGGTTGATACCCCGCCTTCCATTTTTCAAGGCATCTGATTGGCAGTTTAAAGCAACCGGAAGCCGTAAAACTCATCAAAGTAATCAAAAACTTGTCAAAAAGATGTCAAAAACTTTGTTGGGTGGCTACGGTTGAATGCGTTTGACTGTAACACCTGTTTCTGTTTTAAGTTATTAGGTGCAGTCATGTAATAAATGTATAATACTAAGGGATTTATGTACATCACTTACAGCAATGCTTGTTGATTGGCTTGGGGCAGCTTTAACTGGGGCTCCTTGGAGCTTGTTGTCAAAGTCCTTGGCTGTAGTTGCCTGCAAGGGCCCCTCCACTGAGCCCAGAAGGAAACTGGTGACATTTGTCTGGCAAAAAAAAAAAACAAGAACGTTGATACAGCTTTACAAAGTTTCAAACAGTAATACCTGTAAACTGGCATAAATTCTAATCAAGACAGACAAACTCATTAGAACTCTACACTGGCCATATACAAGATTTTCTAACAAAATTTACAAACTCGACGATTAAGTTCTAGAATAAAAACAAATTGCTCCCAGATTTTTTATCAGTGCCAGCAGGCAATCTAAATAAAAACATTTGAACAAGACAACCTACCCGCACATCTAGTTTCCTGCCACGTTTGATACTTTCATCCACGCCAGGTTTCTAACAAGAAAATTAATTTGGAAAATAGAACAAATTAACTTGGAACTGTCGGATGAAATATTTATTTCCGTCAACGTTTAATAATACTCCGTAATTCATAATGATTCAGGCGCCCTTTGGAGAATTTAAGTTGTCCTACACCAGTATTTCCCATTTACAAGTAACAAAATACTTTACAGTTAGCATAATAAGAGGCAGGCAGGAAACCGATACCCTGCTGTGATGCGGATCACGCATGCATGCCCTCAGTATGTATATTATGTTGCGGTCCTTCAGTACAGTGAAAAAACAAAAGCATATGATCAAGCAGTTCATACAATCATGAACAATTCCTAATTCTGAAACACTTAAAAACGCAAAAACTGTAAAACAGAGAGTGCAATAAACAATTTGTTGCGGTCCTTCAGTCTTTTGACCCTTAACGACCTGTTGGTGGATTGTGCGGATTCGTTTGATAAAGAAACCTGTTTGATTTTTACATTTTCTCCGGAAGATCTTTACAATCACGCGCGATTGTGCATTCTACAAGTTATCTCTCGATAAAGAAGAGTTTGGCTAGCACCTACCTCAAAAGAAATCGAAAATGACGTCTTCCAAGGATTCTTTTGCTCGTGTTGAGAATACCACTCTCCCTCTTGTAACACATGATCGTGCAAAAGAACGTCTTTGATTCCTGTCCTTGCACTGATCCGGGACGGGCCATAAAGATCCTTGTTTAAACTTCTTGAAAACATCGGAATCCAGGTAAATTGATTTGTAAATACTACGCTTATGAAACAGAGTGAAAAGTATTTACTCTGTTCTCAAAACAAATAGAGCGTGCTGGGCGGGAATGGAACAAATCGAACTGTTGCTATGCAACGCCAACAATTAAATACCACCTAGGGAGGGGAGGGCTAATTACTGATAGGTCTTTTGTTACGTGACAAAGAAACAGGCAGAATGGAAGGCAACAGGTGCTAAAAATCTTCAAAAGTTCCAAGTTGATATATAAAAAGAAGTATCACTCACAGTGCTTGCTTTTCCTGTTCCAATGAACAAGGCCAAACTATATTGCATGTATTCTATAAACTTTTACCAAGCGGCTGTCCCAGCAATGTGGGATGTGCGCTATGTAAACGTAACCCGACTGACCATCCCCTTGTTTATAATTGGTCTTACTGACTGGTGACTGTGATTTCTATTTTATTTATTGATCTAATTAAAAAAACTATTTATTTATTTATAAATAATTTGTAATTTTTAAAACTTGAGAAACGTTTATTATATTGAGCAGTTTTGTTTATCTCATGACCTAGCACTGTACAATTTTTTTAAAGTAAAAAGCTTGTAGGAATCTCAGAAGAAGATTGTTTTCGATAATATGTATTTAAGTTATCTCTTGCAAACCAAGACTGAGCTATTGTAGCTGCAGACCAAACAACAAAGCCAGGTACCACTATCTATAAATACTTATCTGAATTGACTCCTGTATAATGTGACATTCAAACATATATAAATTTTAAGTTATATTTCATTTTTAAAAATATTTGTTATGAAAAGCTCATATTTTTCATTTGTTAGTAGAAATTTTAATCTGTACTTGGTTTCTTGCATTAAACTGCCATTAAACCTCTATCATGCCCCAGGGGAGGTTATTTATTTTTAGAACTTTTTTTTTGGTGGGGGGCTAATAGAGTGGGTGGGTTATTAAACATGTTGTGGTTGAAATTTATCTTTGGTTCAAATTTCATTTTCCTTTGTTTTAAACTTATTGTCAACCATTACCGTACCCAGAAACAAAGGAAAATAAAATTTGAACCAAGGATAAAATTGAACCACAACAGCTACCGGTACACAAAAAAAGAAATAAAAGCGACTTTTTAATGTTGCTGTTTGCACATTTTCACAAGATACCAAAAACAAAACGGCTGTCAATAAATAACTTTAAAAGCATTTTAAGCTGCCTTGTTATAATTTGCCATGATTTTATACCATCTGGAAGGGGGGGGGGGGGGGGGGGACAGGGGTTGCTTAGAATTTTAACAGATCTGATCAAACATCCAGACTACGGTAATTGTTAGTTACTTTGAACAGTTCACTTCCTGACTTACCTTAGACTACTTTTATGCACGCCTTCCTTGTCGAGTTGTTAGCGCTGAGTTTTCGTGACGATGTCCGTGCCGTGTTTTTTATTTTTAGACACATTTCGTCTAAATATAGAATCATTATGCTAATGAATTTTTAACCAGAATTTTAGCGGTTTCCATCGAAACGGAATCAAACTTAAGACACGTTGAAAAAAAAAACTGTAGACGAAACGATAAAATCATCGCGTTTCTCGCTAAGTATTTAAAAAAGGTAAAAAGATTTTTCTTTCTTTTCGATGTCCGCGGAAATGGAAGAACCAAGTGGAACCATCTGCTCCGACAAAGCTTCTTAGCATGCTCCTCACAGTCAACCGCTGAGCGGTCTGAGGCTGTCGTGGTCGCTGAATCCTTTGGAAAAGGGTTTCATGGAGGGAATCGCTTGTTTTGGTTTGAATTTTTCCATGTTTTCGTCAGTTTTTCTTTTGTATTAAGAAGTACAGCGATTCTGAAACGATGGTGAATGAATCGGAGGCTAACACAGGAACCCCAGAAGTCGTACATTCAAATCAGCTGCTCAAAGGATTGAATCAACTGAGGCAGCGTCGAGAACTGTGCGACGTTGAACTGTGTGCTGGAAAAAACAGGGTTTCGGCGCATCGTGTGGTCCTGTCTGCTTGCAGCCCTTACTTTAATGCTATGTTCACGGGAAAGCTTCTTGAAAGCCAAAAACAGGTCATCCATTTGAAAGAAGTAGACGAAAGTGCACTTCACATTCTGGTTGATTTCGCGTACACCGGGAAAGCTCAAGTCACACAAGAAAACGTCCAAGTTTTGCTACCAGCTGCGAACATGCTGCAGTTAAACAGAGTCAAGGAGATATGCTGCCATTTTCTAAGCCAACAGCTTCATTCTAGCAACTGTTTAGGAATAAGCAAGTTCGCGGACGCCTACTCTTGTCAGAGCCTTCAGAAGAAATCAAGAAAATTTATTCAAGACCACTTTCAAGAAGTGATCCAACACGAGGAATTTCTCCTTCTGTCGGCTTCTCAACTGACGGAGCTACTTCGGGATGATAACCTGAATGTTGTATCAGAACAAGTTGTATTTGAAGCAGTGCTATCTTGGATTAAACACACGCTACAAGATAGAATTTCGCTACTTGGAAAACTGCTTCAGTACGTTCGTTTACCTCTGTTGACATTGCGATTCCTCACACTAAACTACGAGACAAATGAATTAATTCGCGCAGATAGGACAAGCCAAATTTTATTAAATGAAGCGTTGAAGTACAGACTCGTGCAAGGAAAATGCCTTTCTTGTGATACAGCAGTGAACCCTCGACGAGCCCCGAAGCGCATCTTTGCGCTTGGTGGTAAAAATGGCCTCTTTGCGACTTTGAGTAGTGTTGAATATTACGAACCCGAAAGAGACAGATGGGTCGAAGTGTCGAGCATGAATCTTCGAAGATTCGAGTTTGGAGCAGCCGTGTTAGATGGTAAATAGTTTTATTTACGTCAGCAGTCGGCAATAAATGCGTCAATGTTTTGTTTTTTAAATGGTGTTCAACATGTTCAGCCTGGCCTTTGTCACGTCTTCAACTTTGATTCCAGTGCTAATGAATGACGTTTGGGGAATAATTTGATCAATTGCAATGTTGATTGATAAATGTTTTAACGTGAAATTCATCTCGAGTTTGAAAATCAGTTAATACTATCATGATCTTTCAATCTTTATTTTATGATCATTACTATTTGTGGTAAGGGAAAAATCTTATTTGTCATGCCTGTTTTTCTAGGTGGATTAGAAAAATTTTATAGGCATAGTTATTTTCAAAGGGAAAATATATTTTGGAGATAACATGGCATTGCTGTTTGTTAAAGCTATATGGTATGCCCCAACAGAATTGTATAATTATTTTACAAATTTAATCTAATTAGAATAGATTATTTACAGCTTAATATAAAATTTTGGTACCCCACGTGAAAATATAACAATCTTTGTTTAGCAACATTTTAAATTACTCACTAGAATTTCAATATATTTAAACACCTCACTTTCATGCTGCTAAATCTTGTTTTGAGGTATTGGCCACTTCTGTCCGAGACACACAATTCTTCTGGGTGGAGTTATTCAAGTGTTTCTATAGTGTATCTGGTTACGCAACAGGGCTAGATCTGAGAGAATAGTTATGCATCTCACTATTATAATATTATTAAAGGTCGGGCACAACATGGATTAATTTATCAAGATGAACTTTCTGCTTTTGTGCCTCTTATACAGCTATTTCAATAACCATCAGATCAAAGCTTAAAGACAAGACTGAAAGGTAGTATGGGTAGACAAGAGCTACCACACGTGCTGAATACCGATTAGATATAACAACATAACAACTGCAAATTTGCACGTTTTCTTTCTCTTCCAACATGCGGAAACAAGGTATTTTTGGCCGCACTGTATTTTAAGCTACAGAAAAAAGCCCTCCCTAGAGGAAAAACAATTCTTCAGATGCAAAAAATACAAACTTGTACATTTTCTGCAGGCCGGTACAACCCTCCAAGTTAAGACCATTTTAGTCGCCATGGCGACTAAAATTTTGGAGCTGGCGACTAAATTGCAACCAAAGTCGCCAGTCTGGCGACTAAAATTAAGAAGGAGGATTGAAAGCGTGAGCTTAATTTAGCGACTAAAATTTTTCACTGGCGACCAAACTTGAGCAGTCGGTGGCCAACTGGCCACTAAGGAAAAAAATAAACTTGGAGGGTTGCAGTATGCAAAATTCCAGTGAATAGCCAGACCACCATTTAGTTTTGTCTTGTAAGCTTTAGGCTTTGATCTGACAATGTCAACTGAAATAGCTATATAAGCAACAAACTGACAACTTGGTGTATCTGACAGTTCACCCTATTTTAACACTAGTTGTAGAAGCATATAAAGGCAGATGCATAATCCCTCTGCACAGGTTATGCATCTCCAGCATAAAAAGGCCATTTTCTCTGACTTACAGTCAGCTACATGGGGAGGGGTGCCTGTAAATGAAATATCAACAAAATAGATGATTTGGGTAGCTGTTTTGGGTAGATTGTTTGTAAGTCAAAATAAACCATAACATGAGATGCCAGGGAAATGGTTGCAGCTAAGTTAAGTCATCTAGACTGTGTACCTAGCAGCTAGCAGCTAGCAGCTCACTCAGTCCAAGTACATCATTCAGTAACAAAGTGGTAATGTACTAATGCTATAGGCTAAGGTATACCAAGCCATACAAGGTAACTTCACATTATTTTTTGTAGGGAAGCTTTATGCAGTTGGCGGTCTTGTTTGCGGCGTTGGTGTGCACAGTGGGGCGCCATTCAGGTATTGTGATAATGGAAGTGAATGCTTTGACCCTGATACTGGTCAGTGGAGCAGAGTCCCCCCCATGAATCAGTGTCGCAGCAACCACACAGTGCAACCATTAGGTAAGGAAATTACATTCATCTGACAACTTGACAGCTTAATGAGTTCTGAATTAGAATCGTCCCAAATAAAAGCTGGTATATGGCTCACATGAACATAATGTTCAATGAATGTGGTTCAGGTTTCACTGAACTTATTATGACTTTTATCCACGGCAGGTGGATTCCTTTATTCTCTTGGAGGCTATGACGGCAACTCATATCTCAACACAGTGGAATGCTACAACAGCCGCACCAAACAGTGGAGCCATGTTGCACCAATGCATTACAGTCGAAGTTGCTTTGCCACTGCAGTGTGTGATGGCTATCTTTATGCTCTTGGAGGCTATGGGCCATCTTACCTCAGAACTGTTGAACGGTATGATCCAGCCACAAATTCATGGGAAATGATGCCAGCCATGAGTACTTACAGAATCAATTTTGGTGTTGGAGTTTTGAATGGATGTCTTTATGTAGTTGGTGAGCAAGTTTTGCACTCTAACATTTTAGTACCTGTATTTCATTTGTGTTTCTTAGTGAGTATTTTAATTATTTTAATGTTGAACATTATTTTAAAACCTGTTTGTATGTAATGCCATCATAAATTAAAGAATTGAAGCAAAACTATTATCTAGTACTGCACAAGCATGTCAAAACATTAAAATGGCATGTTACTTGGTTCCCTTAAAAAAAAAAAATTTAATCTTAGTGACGAAACATAAGATAAGTTAACCTGTCCTCATTTTTATTTTTTATTTATTTATAAATTTATTTTTTGCCAGGTGGCCACAATGGTGTGTCTCATTTACGAAGTGTGGAGCGTTTTGACCCAGTCTCTAGTGAGTGGACAATGGTGGCACCCATGAGTCGGCCTCGGACAGGTCTTAGTGTTGCCGTGTTGAATGGATTTCTGTATTCAGTTGGTGGGCATGATGGGTCGGGTTATCTCAACCTTGTTCAATGTTATGATCCGTCTACCAACGCTTGGCACAATGTCAAGAGCATGTGCTCCAGTAGGTGTAGTTTTGGTATAGCCACTCTGTAAACCTTTTTCACTCTCAAATAATTTTGTGTAAATAATTGCCAGTAATACAAATTTTATTATGGATAGAAATAATTGCAAAATATTATATCATAACTAGACACAGGAGCAGTGCATGTAATGTAATATCCTATATGGAGTCTAACATCTGGTTGGCATGAGCTAGTCAGTAAAAGCCATCAGATCTGACCCAGCACACATATGCAATCATTAAGCATGCACAATTCAAAACACTGATGACAAAATCAAGGAATTTGGCTATCAGTCATTATTAAATTCTCAACCTCGGATAATGCAATTCTAGCTTTCTGATTGGTTCACTAGATCTCGGTTATCAGCCATTATACCTGCGTTTGACCTTATATGGGAAACGAGTGCGGCAAGTGTCGCTCAGTTTAAAAATTTTCCTGCGGGAAGCGAAAGTTACATCAGAAAAATGGCAAATTTGGCGAGGTTTATAAGCTTATACAAGAAATAATCGACAGTGCCTTCCCTAAAACCACAGAAATACCAGTCAAAATGCCATAGTTGACTCAACTACGTAAAACTGAAAGGATTGATGCGAAATGTGTAATTAAAAATACTTGTAAATGTACAACAAGAGCGACTAAACGAAGAAGAAAAGCAGCAAATAATTTACAGGAAGACCAGAAAACTGACACAATTTCATTCAGTGGTAGACGTAAATGTGGCTCAGCACTTCAGTTAAGTTTGTTACCTTTCAATCTTGATCTTGTCCTTTTATACTTCAATAAACTTCATCGAATCTGAGTGCAATTTCATTTCAGCATAATGTAGTAGTCTTGATGACAGCCGTGGAGCCGTAAACAAGTACAATATGTAAACACTTGCTTCGCTCGTCTTGCACAAGGCGTATAATTTCCAGAAAAGCTATTGCTTCGGATCTTCCCGTAAACCTTAATTGAATGGCTTGGTGCAACACAAGCGTAAGTGACTTTTTCGGGTGAATTTTTTTTCCCCTCCAAAGTGCCTGAATTTTTGCATGTGGTTTTCAATTAAGTAGTAAAACATTGCCCGATATTTTTTTTGGCTGGTTTACGTTTTATTTCTGAGAAAAAAACTCGAAAATTTACATAATGGTTTTCGCTTGTTCCGCCTCGTTGCGTTCATTGTGCACGCTTCGATATTTTCTCCTTGTTTTTCTCAGAAATAAAACGCAAACCAGCCAAAAAAAAAATCGGGCAATGTTTTACTACTTAATTGAAAACCACATGCAAAAATTTAGGCACTTTGGAGGGAAACAAAATTTCACCCGAAAAAGTCACTTACGCTTGTGTTGCACCAAGCCATTCAATTGTTGTCACAATTTTCCAGGATGAAAAGACGATTTACAAGGAGATTTTCCTGAGGAAAATCTTCAGAAGAAAACTCTCTTGCTCGCTTTCCCCGCATGTTTCATTCAACTCAAAAAGTGAACACCGCGCCACAAATTTTCCCGCCTCCTCATACTATCACTTCGTTTACATCAAAATGAAATGTCCAGTTGATTTATACTAAAGAAGAATTTAATAAAACAATTATTCCATTCGCCCTTGTTGGATACGAGTGGTTATAGCCAACTCGGCGCTTCGCGCCTCGTTGGCTATTTACCACCTCGTATCCAATGCGGGCTCATGGAATAATTGTTAATTATACCATGACTTAGAGCACCCCTTAAATGTCCTATGGCTTTCCATTGCAACCGCGCAATGGCACCATGAGGTACAGGGTGGGGGTGTTAAGCAACCTCATTCCCAGGGTCTCTCTCTCCCCACCCCAAGAGCGCTCTTGCTTTGATTCTTTAATATTTTCAACATCTACTATTCATATACTATTCATAGCAACAATATTGTGGACTCAAAGACTACCAAAACATTATGAGAACTTCCCAGTGGGTTGTTTCATTCGAGTAATCAAAATTTAAGATTTTAAGGATGAAGTTGACATTGTAAGTGTGGGATTTCCCACAACTTGTATGGAAAACACAAGCTTTGTCTATTTGCGACATGCAAGTTTGTTATCGTAATTATAATCACAGTTGGATTTTATAGAATATACAACTGGACCAATAAATGCATAATAATATTATTATAATAATTATTATATCATTTTTGTTTTATAAAATTATATAAATCTAGAACATCACTTAAAATATTATATTGAAAGACTTTTGTATGCAAGGGATAGAATAATTTAAATTCATTTATTAATAACATACTGCATCATTACTGCAGTTCATAAACAGTGTACATAGAATAATTTAGCTTTATTTAACAAGTAGTAATTTACTACTATTCACTTAAACAGAAACAAGGAATAGAACATCAGGGAACTATTTTGTAACAAAATAGGGATTATTCTGCCTGTTTTGGTCACTTGAGAGAGAGGCATGCTGATGTGAATCAGTAATGACATTCAGTCATGCCATCTTGGTGTTGATTAAATCAATGCTGCCAAACATACAATGAGTTTCTTAATTGTGAGGTCATTTCAGTATGCAAAAGAATGATGGCCTGGATAAGGATTATGTGCCCCGCATCTTTTCATATTGTGAGCTAATTTAAGTCATAATATAGTCCTAGGTTGACCTCATTTACTGGTCGCTACATTCAAAAAATAATAAAAGTGGCGTACCTTCAACTTTGCATAATTTTTTTAATTTCAGCAGTTAATGCATTAGTGACCAGAGGAGGCAGATTCTAGTCATAATTCTTTTTACGGATACTAAGCCATGCATTTAGACTCATTAAGTGTTTGTATTGAGAATTCATCCAGCTGATTAGTTTTTATATTCTCATCACCTGACTGCTTAACAATGTATTGATACCTAGTGAGAAGTTAGATATTGGTCACTCTTGTTGGGGTTTAAAACAGGATTATAATACTTTTGCTAACTTACACAGCCAAGTAACAAAACAAGATATTTTTCCAGTTGCTATAAGGAGTGGGTCAGTAGAGGTCTTCAGAGGATGAGTGGCAATTCTTTTTACTCACTTTTTTCGTCTTCTTGCAATTGGGATGGGGGTCCCGGGATAGACCTACCTGGAGTTTGCACAAACTTTATCAGTCCAGGATTTTTTTCATTGTTATTACTATTTATGATTCATTTATGAAGGTTTTATTTTTTTGTTGTTTTTCAGAGGGGTGGGGGCTAGTCCCACTTTAATATTGCACAATTTTTTTCCCTTTATAAAGGTAACAAATGCCTTGGGAGGCAACAGGACTTAAAAGTCATTTCTGCAAGCTCAAGACTTTCTTAGTTGAGACAAGGCTCTGACATGGTGCAGGAAAAAAAAAATCAAGATGGCATGCAGTATTAGCCACTCATCTTTACAAACTGGAGTTGCCACTGCAGTTTTCTAATAGCCCACTCCTTCTAGCAGTCTTGAAATGCAACTAAATAAAAACATTTTGTATGTTGTATACTGTTACACCCTGTTGCCAAATACCTGTACCAACAGGCTCGACATCCAGGGGGAAAAATATTACTTCTTACATCTAAGGTGACAGTTTAATGATCTGAAGTTTTCAATAAATTTTTAAAAAAATATTTTTTGAAGTGCTGACTAATAGTAGCCAAGAACTATTCTTAAAATCAGACATGTCCCTTTCTTTGGTAAAGGTTTCCAAGCCAAGGGGGTCTTAGCTGCATGACGTTGGCCCAAGCCAGGAGATCAGATATACTCAGACGAGCAATTAAGCCACGATAGGATCTTGACCACTTCTTTGGCTTTTGTCATGTTCATGCGCAAATTACTCAACAGTATGTCAATCATCAGGTTGTAGGGCTGCAACGATACACCGGTGCACCGGTGAACCGCGATATTTTTTGTCACGATACGAATATCGATATTTGAATGGGATATCGCTGTATCGCAAAACAACAAAATATTTCTCATGAAAAATGAAAAATTACTTTACCAACATTCAGAAATTACTGTTTTAATCAGTTTTATGACTCCTTACCCAAGTACAGGCCTTTTTTTAGCCACAGGGCTTCGTCGTTGCTTAGTATCGCTTCGCATGCTTCCAGTCACGTATTTTTCAAGATGGCGGCACGAAAGCATGCGAAGTTTCAATAAGTTGTCAGCTGACACAGTCTTATGCGCCCGCAACAAAAACACGCGGTTCGTTCGTCACGATGGAAATTAAAGATTCCAAAGCAGTTTAGTAACATTACGTCACTTGTCAGTTGTATGTTATGATGTATCGTATCGTGTATCGTATCGTGGCACTTGTACCGAGATATGTATCGGTTGCTAAGAAAATGTATCGTTGCAGCCCTATCAGGTTGCCTTGACAATCAACTAGTAACCATGAGTACAGCCACCCGCTCTCCTCAAGAAAAATCAGAGATGGTGAATCTCGTTATTTTCAGCATCTGATGTGACAACAAATCTGCACATGATTTCTGTACAGTGACTGCAAATGACCTTCGCGATTATAATCATTATTAAAACACCACTTAAACTTCAAATTTTAAAATGTAAACCTCACAAAATGTAACAAATTTCTAAAAGAGTGTGGTTTTCCCAAGAAATTTGTCAGCATGACCGATAAATTGCCAACAGTTGGTTCCCTTTGGAAATGGTACATTTTATAACATTACTTGGAGGGATCCCTGACACAACATTAACAATGTGTCTGTCATCTGCAATAGAAACATGCAGGAAGGACACCAGACAGAAGCAAGGATATTGAAACAGTAACTGGAATATATTGTGGCATTTCATTTTTATTGACATCAATACTCTAATTCTCCACATACGCATATCATGCTTCTTCAATATGGTAATCAAAGTATGCTGGCAGGTCATATTCTTACTAACAATATTTTAATTACTTATAGACTGATGTAGAGTTAATGTCAAAACAATGTTTTGTTTTATTTATGACCAAAAACAACTTTTTCATGTGATAAAGTGTTAGTACTGTACAAGTGTTTGCAGTTAGAGGATTAGACTATTGCTGTTGGAAAATGTAACAAAACTGTACACAACTGCAGTTCACACTCCTTTTAAAACTGCAGATATATTTCAATAATTATTATTTCTTACAACAGTAACAACATTGTTGTTGTTCATACTGCCTCAATTACAGAGTAAGAAACTAGGGTCTTCTACCTCAACATCAGAACAATTTCAAACTTATTAACATTTTATGCAGTCAATAAGTAATGTGTTCTAAAACCAAAACCAAAGTAATCACCCTGGCCAATCACAAAGGACGATTGGTTTTGGTTTTACTTCTGATTGGTTGAGAAAGTGGCGCGAGTTTTTTAAACCAATCAATGAACGTAGTGATGCAAAACAAATACAAAATGCAAATTACCTTTGACTGCACTGAAATGAAAATCGCTCTTTACTACTAATGCAAAAGCGCATCACAATTATTTCTAATATTCATATCCATAAACATAATTTATGATATGTACATACATGTATCAAACAAATAAATCACTTGTTATCATTATTTTCAGTACATTTTCTTTTCAAATAATTTGTTCTCCTGCCAGTTGCAAACATACATTGAATCTGATGTTATCTGATCTTCAGAATAAATTAACATTTTATTAAGACTTTCAATGGTGTTATTTCACCAATTAGATAACTACTATACTTAATACATCTTACACAATAAACAAAAATAAACAATGTGAAATCATGCACTGTGACAATACAAACAAATGTTATAGGTTTCTTTTATCATGCACCTCTAAAATAACTCAAATGCTGTCTTCTTTTAACAATTCATTCTTTTCCTTTCTTCTCTAAAATTTTTGTTTCCGTGTGATAAATAATTTACTAGTAACAGGACTTCACGTGATCTAAATTCAACCTTGAAGTAGACATACTTGTGAATAACAAATCACAAAACACCACTCGAGGATGAACATATGCTCAAAGAAACATTGTTGGAAATTTTTAAAAATTTAATTTTTCACTTGTTAACTTTCCACTGAAAACAAAAAATAATTCATCTTGCATGCTATCAAATGCTGTACACAAACAGTTGAGCTCAACTTGTGCTGTGAACAAATAATTATTTCAACTAGATATCTAAGAACAATTCCTCTTTTGTAAATCCTTGTGATAAATAGATGCACTTTAAGAAAATAAATTTAAATATCTCTTTAATGTTTGGTCTGTACAACTTTCAGATGTTAAGTACAACTACATGTAGCAGACAGATGTGAAGGCAGTGAAATAACTTGACAGACATGCAATACGTGGGTTACTAAAGAAACATTGATATTCCCAATCAATTATATATTACAAAAAATTCTTAACTGTACATCATATCATCTGATTTGAAAAGATTTTGAAGAAAATACAGCAATTTCTCTTGTGTACAGCAGGCTTTGTAAATTAATCATGAAGTTGCTAGTAAACAGTTCCTATGCACAATCATGCAATTTTGGATTTGGAAAACAAACATTAAATTTCATACTACATCATTCAAAATTTAATCCTGTTTATGCTTTTAATGTTTAGTTGCAACATTACATGTACCTTCTACACCCACAACATTATCCACATCACGCTACTTACATGTACATGAAATTTGGGAGCAAAAAAGCCATACATGAAGTGAAAAAATGACGGCGTCACAGTCTCTGCAGTCATTTTGTTACGTATGGTGATAAATATTCAGGGCCCAGTTGTTCAAAGGGTACACACATATACTGCTACCCACTAGATAAATCACTATCCAGTGAATAAGTGTTGAGAAAGCAGACTACGCTATCCACTGGAAAGTGATTTATCCGGATGATAACCCTTTGAACAACTGGGCCAGAAATATTTTTACCGCTTTGCAGCATCAAATTCATACATGTATTTTCACTACAATACAAGTATAATTGCATAAGAAATCTTGAAAACAAGACTTCCAAAATAAAACTTTAGCTTAGTGAGCACGTCAAGTCTGGTTAGCCATAAGGTATGAAACCCTCAACATTTCATAAGTTTACAGCTGACAGAGTAAATCTCCATGAAAATATTTTGTGAAGCATGTTTAGCTACTAAACCTGTAACAATTTCTATACAGCATAGTTACTGTATTTTAAAATTATTAAGAAATAATAGTAGTGCACTAGTTCCAGTAAGGATCAAGAGAAGGCTGCAGTTTAGTTGCTGAGGACTCTATGTTCCAAGCAAGTATGCCCTTACCTGAAGAGAAAGAAGAGGGAAACAATGTTTCAATTCAAGAGAAACATGATTACATCACTCTGAAACATTTTACATGCTACAATGAACAAGATGCATTTTCACCACGCTGAGACGCCATTTGGATTGTTCTTGTCTGCATTATTCAAAAATAGCATTTGAAAAATACTGTATGCATTAAATACATCAGTAAGACAGACAGATGGAAACAGCACTACATGTACACATAAAAAGCTTGTGTGGACAATGCTACACTGTATTTTTCTTACAATTACTGCTTTCAATCAAATGGAATGGAGGCTTTTCAAAAAGCACAGTGTGGACAAGGACCAACATATGTGTACTACATGTCAGATTATTGTATATTTGTCATTTCTACCAATCTCATACCTCCATTAAATGCAGTTGAGAAAACACAATGACAAATGCCAGCTCAAGAGGACCAAAGTAGTTCAACATCTGCACCCAAACCTGAAATTGAGAGCAATAAATATCAGTGGCGCTCTCTAGAAAGTTTTGATTTTCCACAAATGCTTAACGTAGCTTGTGCAGAGAAGCCGCCCGCTGACTAAATTATGACAACATAACTACCACAAACACATGTTACTAAATGCCTTGAGCAAGCAACTCTTTAGAGGTCAGGGTTTTCAATTATAAGTTGGCAACCACTGGAGTTCCGCTGGATACTTAATTACATATCACTAGTTACTCTGGTCATAGCAATGCGGTAGAGTCGCAGCTTCAACAAGGTCTCCTCTGATTGGTTGTTTGATCAGCCAGGTGGCGAAGGTGGCAGCCAATGAAATTCTTGATATTGCACACGTGTTAATATTGCAATCACGTGCTCAAATATATGTTCGCTTGTCTGAGCTTGTCGGCCCGCTTGCCTTGTTTTCTTTGGCTGTAGGTGAAATTTGTCGGAGGCTATACTTGTTTTGTTAGAACGATAGTAGGTGAAATTTGTTGCCTTGTTAGCTGTTTGAAGTATTGTTGATCCGGTTGAAGTTGGTGAAGTCCACACAGCAGATGTGAAGTTCTTTTCCACGTGCTGATATTGCATGACTCGGTGGTCAGGGTGGTCAGGGTGGCGAGGGTGGTCAGGGTGGTCAGGGTGGCTAGATAGGCAAGGGTGGTACGGGTGGCGAGGGTGGTAAGGGTGGTCAGGGTGGCTAGATAGGCAAGGGTGGTAGGGGTGGTAAGGGTGGCGAGGGTGGTAAGGGTGGTCAGGTTAAAATAGGGTTTCCATAAAATCCGTGAATTAAATAACTAATACAATTTAAACATAACAATTTACAAGGCGATCTATAACCGATTACTTTACAAGTGCCGGTAGTAAGCCTCTTTTAAACTTTTTTCAAAGACCTTTCTTCTTTGAGGTAGCGAGTGAGAGCATTCCAGACCTTGACTCCACTGAAAGCAAAACTATTCTAACTTATAGTAATTTGTTCTTGGGCAGTTCTCGGTCGTAATTAGAAGATCTCAGACTGTGATTGTTAAGGTGCTATTAAGGCGTTATTGTTAAGGTGTGAACATTTCGGTAAGGTACGGAGGTGCCAGTACGTTAACGATTTTAAACATCATAATGGCCTTGTGAAATTGTCTCAAGGAATTAAACTGAGTCCATGCAGCCTAATTCATAAAAAACTTCTCCAGAAGGCTTACAATACGCAGCACCAGTAACAATACGAGCCGCCCTATTTTGAAGCCTTTAGAGACGATTGCTTAAGTTGTCACCTATTGAGTCTCAGACAAGACAACAACAACTGAAATAAGGCTGAATAACTGACCTATATAAAGTATCGATGTTCTAAGTTTGAGGACACTTTTTGCTTAACACTTTGCAAGTGACCTTCCCATGTCAGGTAATACTTGCCTGACATCCGTATTAGCCAAGGAAAGTTCTATGTTACCGTCAAGAGCGGCAATTCTTTGTCTTTAACAAATTAAGAGTAAGTTTGTTGACATTGTCAGGCAGGAATTTCATTAAGATTATTACTCATTTTATTTTGCAAAACAGGCAGACTAGTGGAAGTTAAATTTGTGTCGTTGGCAAACAATCTCGCTGTTCCGTACCCTTAGCATTTTGACATAAAGCTATTTCAATTAACATTGTCGGATTGAGGCTTAAAGCTAAAAGACAAGACCGGAAGGAAGTATGGGCGAAGGTAGCGTGTTCCACGCGTGCTGAATACTAATGAGATATAGCGATATAGCAAACGAGTCGTTTTGCGTTTCCTTTCTCTTCAAACATGTGAAGAAAAGATCCTTTTTCGCCGCATTTACATTTAAAAGAATAATCCGAACCACATAACAACAAAAGAAAGATACAAGAAAGGTATCACTGCAAGAAAAACAAATACTCCACGTGCAAAAATACAAACTTGTAGATTTCCTCAACGCTTATATGTAAATTCCAGTAAATACCCATGCCACCATTTGGTCTTGACTCGAAGGCTTTAAGCTTTAATCCGACAATGTTAATTGAAATAGCTGTATCATTAACGTAAATCAAAAACAACAGAGGTCCTAAAATGGACCCTTGAGGTACCCCACAGAAGATTGTCTTAGTAGAAGAGACGACGCCGTTAACACAACACGCTTGCTGTCTGTCTGCAAGAAAAGACGATGAACATCTCACTGCAATCGAAGGTTTTTGTTGAAGTTTAATCCAGGCCGTCGACGATGCTGCAAAGAGCTTTGGGGGGAATAGAAATTTTGTGCTGTGTGACGTTTTCCTGTTCTAGAAAAGCGACCATAAACCGCTTACAGGATCTGCTAACGAAGGCTTCCATAAAAGTGTCAATTCACTGAAATGTACAGCACCTTTTTGAAATGTTCCCGCAGATAAGCCGCACCCCCGATTTTGAGCGACGATTTTTGGGAAAAAGGTGCGGCTTATCTGCGGGTGTTTACGGTATTTCATTTCTGTCAGTGTGCCGTCTCAGACTATATAAGGTGTTTAAATGAAAGTGTTTCATTTTTTTAGAAGATTAGATGCGTCCCTAAATAGTTATAGTCTTGAAAATTACGATTGCGTACTTTGATAAGGCTGTCCTAAAGATGTTCGGCAACTGTTGGGAAACTTTTCATATTTCGATCAACTTGAGAGCTGCCTTTTCACGCCTACTTTTTACAATATCTAGGCAGAAGATTTTCGAAGATTTTTTGAGTACTGTTCGGAGGTCGTAGAAATGTTTCCGAGCATTTTCCAAAATTCTTTAAAGATTTATAAAACCTGCAGACTATTCAACATTGAAAACTTGTCAGAAACCTTGACGTGCTCGGTATATTCACGATTGTTTTTGGGTAATCATTTCAGTTCACATGGATAAATCATCAGCTTCTAAAATAAATACTTAATTCTAAGATGATAACCTATAATTAATATTTGCCGCATTCCAGTGCCTTTGAGTCCTTTAAATTGCCCAACTATGCCACCCTCGCCACCCTGACCACCCTCGCCACCCTGACCACCCTCGCCACCCTGACCACCCTCGCCACCCTTACCACCCTCGCCACCCTTACCACCCTCGCCACCCTGACCACCCTCGCCACCCTTGCCACCCTAGCCGCCTTAACACCCCTCATAGCCTTAATCCACTGCCAACGGCCTTTACCCAGTTATTGCCTTTAAACCCCGTCATGTCACCGCCTTTCCTCCCCCCCCCCCCCCCCCGCCCTTCAACAGGAGGTCATTACACTCACACTCCTTCCTAGGGTCTCTCCCTCTCTCCCCGCCAGATAGACCCTTAAGAATAAGGTTGCGTTACACTTGGTGCTTTTCATTTTACAATAAAGAGAATACGCACATATTGAAGAGCAAAACATAAGTAATTGGCAGCTAGAAAATTTGTCGAAAAAGAGAACGAGCCAATGAGAATCAAGCTTGTTGAAGCTGCGACATGACTCTAGCAATGAGCTTGCCACAAACACGCTTGGCACTGTCACAGCCTCCTACTCTTCCAGTTGCTGGTGCCTACTTCAAAACATTTTGAAACCTCTGAGAGTTGCATGTACAAAGGGCCAGCTGGAATTAAAGTTTTTTGCTAAGCCCTGTGTGAAGGTTCCAGGAACATGCCACTTACCCATAACTTGTCAAACAGGATTGCAAGGATTGTGAATTGCAGAAATGCATCAGCACTGGACACTTTCCAAAGCCACATGACAGCCCAGGTGCTGCGGTAACTTAGCACTTCAGCCTGTAATTCCTGTTTCAAGAAAATGAATGACATCGATCAGAGCTTCTGCTTGGAATTTATTACAAAGAAAGTTATACCATTACTAGCCTGATTTAAGGAACAGTAACTCACACAACAATCTGACAGTTTCCTTCACAAAAAGACATTTGTAGGAAAATCCCTTTTGTACATGCATAAGTAGTCCAAGTTTCTAAGCTTTGCCATGACAATTAATTTGCCTTCAACTTCAAGACCCCCCGTGTCATCCCCAAGTCCTGCTACTTTTTTGGTCGCACCAAGAATGCAGACTCAAGTCAAGTCTGATTTGAAAGTCCACAATTTGCAGTCTTTGTGTGCAGACCCAGAGTTGTTTCCACTCAAAGCTGATTGGCTGACTAGCAATAATGAGAACAGTAGTCTGTAGAAACTAAATAATCATTTTGGGACAGTTTTTTCACGTGTTCTTGCTCTAGAGACAAATAAAAGTAGATGATATGTGACTCTGCCTGGATGGGAGGTCTATTCCAGGTTTGTCTAGTTGTCTCAAAAATACACTGACCACACTGATTTTAGCCTGCAATGAAGAGTAGGCGAGAACAAAGGAGAGCCTGCACGCATCGCTTAGAAATTTGAATACTGCGTCCAAATTTTGGACGCAAAATACTGATTGGTGGAGATTTAATTGGTTGATGACATCCCAAACCGTGATCGGCTTCTCTTTCGCAAAGCAAAATGACAGACCGCAGCGATCGAGTATTCCGAGATGCATGTGACAAAGTTTTGGAAAACTGTAGTATTACTTTGCAGTCAAAGGTCGAGCAGCATCCAGCAGTGACTTCTTTACTAGACGGAATGACGTTCTCGCCGTATTACCCACGTGATTCAGGAAAAGTTTAGTCTTCCAACTCTTTGTTATTGTGGCCGAAATGGAAATAAAGCGTCACCACACCATGTTAGTTGTCTGCCCTTTACAGAGCATTATCGATGAGATGAAGACCAGATTTCAGCGGCCAGAAATATGGGTATTTCAGCTACATCTAAAAGACGGTAAATACTTAAACCCGAAAAAAGGAAACGAACCTTGCTTGCGATAAGAACTGCGGCTTGTTTGCGGTACGCTTTCACTCCGGTTTGCTTGGGGTTAGCTTCCGGTTTGCTTCCGGTCAGCTTTTATTTGTTGGTTAGCCGACAGTGCTCTATATATTTGTTTCTTTTCGGTGGTTTCGCCCTTTCGCTGTTTCGGGTGTAAGAACATGCTTTCAAAGACAATTGTTCTTTGCTACTGCCATTGATGAGACTACCGAAAGCTGCAGCAAGTTCGCATTGACAATGTTGACATTCACCGTCTCCATAATTGACTGATTTTTGACAGCTCGCTAGACGTCGCATCAGCAGGGTACCTTGAGGGCGGCATTCAAATTTCTAAGCAATGCGGGCAGGCTCTCCTTCCTTCTCACCATCTCTTCATTTTTTTCGCCCGGAGAGCCTGCTCGCAGGCTACACTGATTTGTACATCAGTACTGTGAGAGCTAAATGTCTCAGGAACACAATGACCCAACCTGATACACCACCTTGCTATGCTACACCACCTGCCTAAAGTATGACAGCTAGCTGGTTAAATTAACGCAATACAGAGCATAGCAAATTAACTACAACAAACTTATCAAGATAATGAGCATATCAAGACAATGATCAAACCTAGTTATTAATACCGCAAGACTGAGCATAAATAAAAACAGCCAATGTCTTAATTGTTAATTTAGACATTGGCTGTCATTGTCTTCACTGAATGACAAGACACATTATATTCATCTTCTCAGACATCTGTTCATCCAGAATTAGTGCATCAATATAAAGATGTTCTACTAGCCTTTCAAAATTATCAAGAGCAGGTTTCTTCTCATGATGATGGTTTTATTTTCACCTTGACTAAAAGGACAGTGCACAAAGGCGATATTTTGTCTGTTTTGTGCATGCTGCATTTACATGTATAATTTCTAGACACATTGTTGCAGACAATACGTCTATTTTCACAGGTATAAGCACATCACCAATGCATTTACACCCGAGGAATATAGGTCTTCCTCAATAAATACATATAAGGCCACGAACCAAACATTTTAGCACATTTTCAGAGCCATTGAGTGCTTAGTAAGGTTGAACTGGGTGAGGACTACTTGATATGAAATTAAATTTCAAGAATGCTCTGATAGTTAGAAATGTTTTCAGAAGGTTTACAGTTTTTATTCATCTATAAAACAAATTTCATTTAAAAGAAAAATAATTATCTTGTATATTTTTCAAAGAATTAAGCTTACATGTAAATAATTCTACTTTTCTTTACCAGATAAAGCTTAAAATTTATACTGTGAGCTTAACAACTTGCAGGTCAAACTTACCCTGGGTATATCTGGGTTAGGTTTCTCAAGTAACTCAACATACGAGTGCAGGTAATGATCCCAAAAGCCGCTTCTGGCAATAATCTGCACCACAACAAGCAACATTTTAATATTTACTGAGCGCCGGCTTACATGGACGTAGCGCTCTTCCTCTTCGTTATGAAAACACACAGCCTTTCTTCCCGATTCTAGTTCGTCATGAGGTTTTGTCCTTACTCGCTTCCACGGTGGATATCGATTTAGAAATACAGCACAGGCTCCTCCGACTAAAAGACCGCCACACATATCGGCAAAAGCGTCGACAAGATAACCCATCGAGCCCCAAACGGACATAAAATTGCCTTTCATATTTTGTTGAGCACGAAATACAACACCGTCTAAAATATCCAGCTGACAGCGCAGTTCGTAAAGAAGAACTCCCAGCCTTCGGATACCAAGGGAGCCAGAAATGAAGCATTTCGCAGCCAAGACGGCAAGAAAGAGATGAATTCCACTAATAAGATTGGGAGTAACGCCAGGAACAGCATGTAAGCCGGTATTCTCGTTGAAAAATTGCATCCATGGAAGGTTTACGTAATGGTCCGTGTGGTCCTGCATGCGAAGTTTTATGGATTTCACCGGAAACATCATATTTTGCGCCATTGATGCATTGTAGAATGAACCATGTTCGGCAAGTTCATCGAAAAAGCTAAGGTCCATCCACACAAAGAACGTTACCAGCGCAAAAACAAAGTAAAATCCACAGCTTTCTTCACAACCGGCCATGATGTCGTGTTCAGAGTCGTACCCAACTTGAACAGCTAGTTCTGCCTTGGACGGCGGTGAAGTGGGCCTGTGGTGGCGTAATGCCGTCGTGGGAAGACGCAAAACTTTCTCAATCCATAATGGCTGTTAACTATGCTGACTTTCAAGTTATTTTTACAACAAAACGATCAAACCTTCATTTCTTTTCAGATTGGATTTACTTTGGCTTGAGAACCACGTGATCGATTATTCCATATTTGGAGATGACAAGTGGACCATGCGCTTTGAATTTTTTTTGTTCTAATGATTTTCACTCGCTTTCTTGTTTGAAATGTTTAAAAAGACTCCTTTGAGCACAGCAGTGAAAAGAAGGGTTCTCCGTGAAGACAAATCTGTTATAAGCTCCTTCGCAATGACGACCCCGAACAATACCTCAAATCATGCCACTTCCCATATATGGACTTCCGGTCCAAAGGACTACATTGCATTGTGGAAGTGAATAAAAATGAATAAAACATAGGCTTAGAAAGATAAAGAGAAAACAAACAAGCTAACAGATGAAATAACAAAAAATGAGAAATTAAAAGTGCTTAGATCGAAAAGTTATTGTATATGTTTTCTATTTATAGGTATTAACGCATTCCTCGAGAAGAAAATGTACATACGAATCTTTGAAAATGTCATATGATATCACACCACTTTAGCTCTGCCAGGGAAAACCCTTTTTATAGCAAAGGTCATGTTCAGGTGTCGAAATTGAAAGCTTGATGAGTCATGCATAAACTCATGATTTGAAATTCATGCATGGCCTTACAATGCTGGCTTGCACTGTCACGCCACTGAAAAACTAAATTAGGAACCGTTCAATGAAAGAAGCTAACAAAATGAAATGCTATAACAGACCTACACTGTAGAAACGTCTCCAAGTCTCAGGTCTCGGTGGTGTGCCGTTTCTGAGTTATTCGCCAAAATGTTTCACGCAAATTTATAGATCTTTGTATGGAGACGCCATGTTGGTGTACAACATTGGTACACCAACATGACCACCACAAATCAGCCAAATCGTCTGAAATGCACTGTTGCGATGAAAGCGCTTTCTCTTCGTTCGTGAGCTCCTATATATGCGCATAAACACATCACCTAAGACTTTAAAATGTTTGAAGTGCTGAAACCCACAAGAGGAGACCTTTTTTCAATCAGTACAGCTTTGTCGCGACCACTATCTTCGTGTCACGCAAGGTTAAAATTAGGAAATTCAAAATGCTGTATTTTCAAAGCGACACACACTACAGGACTGAAAATTTGCAAAACGATTTTTTTAGGTCATCTTCAACCTAGTGTAGAAAAAAAGTTCAGAAGACCTGACAAAACTGAGTTTAAAATTTTATATGACGTCACATGCAAACCAAGAAATCGTGGTGAGGGGTCTGGGGAGGGTGGTTGTAAGAATGGAGATTGACTTATTCTCGGAATTTATGTTCTCGCTTTCAGTCATCAATCTTGGCTCTTTGTATTGGAAAACCAAACGTTTCTGTTTCTCGTGAAACAAAAAAAATATATATGTGAAAAATGACAAGTAGAAAGTAAGTAATTTTTATTCTGTCTGGAGAGAAATATGTTACAATTTTCTTGAAAAAAGTTTAATTTGAGATTAATTTAATTTATAAAGCAACATAATTATTAATTCAAGTTAAACGCTCTCGCTTTCGCACATTATTAACCTTGTAGAAAGACGAGATCGGACACGGAAGTGAATCAATGCAACACATAATGACCAACATACAATTTCCTCTCACAATATCAATACATTACGAAACAGACAGGTGAGGAGAAGACAGAAAATCATCAGCTATAGGGCAGATTGATTCACCTGTTAAAAATATGACAGTCAATAAAAGCAATGAATATCAAATGTTAACACTGCAGAAAAGAAACCAAATGACGCTTGCTGAGATATTTCTACTCGTAATTTAATAGCCGAAAACTGACACCATAGTAAATTGTTTGTTTGCGGCAGTCATGTGACCAAATTTGACAAAAGCTGTTATAAGTTTGGTTGTATTGTTGTTACACTGTCAGAAATCTGCTCAACTTGCCCAAATTGTAACTCAATGAGGCTCGTCATCGCGAAGGTTGACGGCATGATTGCATGGAATAAGTTCATTTTTCTTCAACAACAAGTCGATACTTCTACATTTCGTATTTATTTACTTTGAACTTTATAAATAACCTACAATGTTTCTTATAGCAGTAAAACAAATCCATTCTTAAAATTTTGCTAATTGAAAGTCTGGCCCGTTCGTCAAATGCCACAAACACCGAAGGGTATATAGTGACCGTACGCATGATGCAAGAACAGATTGTTGGAACTACAAGTTATCTATATATTTCTGAATCAGGTTCCAAAACGGTTTTCGCTGCTAATTTTACGTTCCAGTTCAAGGGCACCCAACGGAATATTTCGGTAAAATATCTGTTCGGATGGAAGGTCGCCTAAGAATTTCGAAGTTTTTTTCCAGTGACGCTCTAGACTTCTCAAATTTTTTCGGAAAACCATAAAGTTTCCCTAGAATTTTCGGAATTGATGTGCTCACTTTTATCATGTCCCATAATCTTCGGACGGTTTTGTTGGTTCTCTAAAATTTTCGTTTGGCTTAATTATTCCAAAAGCTGCTAAAAGTTTCGGTGAGCATTAGAGGTAATCAGGAATGTACGTGAACCTAATGAAAGATAAAGGCAATTGAGGTGATTGAGCTCGGCATTAGCCTACTTATCAGATTATCAGTGTATGAAATCAAAGGTCAAACAAGAAAGGGTGAGTCCTGCGTCACTTTTTCGGGTTAAAATAAAAAAACATGTCTTTCTTTTTCTAATTAGCGGTCAAATTTAGGGCCACGACCGCGTACTCGATCCTGTCGTATAATTTACACCCCCTAACGTTTTCGGATGAATAGGTTTAACGCCTAATAATTCGGATAAACATTTATATTGCCTAGTATTTTCGCGAAATTTCGATAGGCACACGTATAACGAAAAACTTCCCCTAAAATTTTCTAGTGAAAATATGGTCTCTCAATGTCCTCGAACTTTCGACAAGATCCATCAGGATAGCTAAAACTTTCGGATGACTCAAAAAAGGACCCTAGAATTTTCGAAACGACGAAAGTTCCCCTTAAATATCCGAACAGATAAATATTTTTTAGGGCATCTCCAAATTAACTAAAAAGCCTTCTAGAACATAGAGAAATCCATTTACGACACTTCTGACGTCTTTGGAAAGATTCGGTCGTTGGGTGCCCCTGCCAGTTTTACACTGCTTCAAGTAAAAAACTGTGGAAGAAAAATTATCAGAGCATTATCCATAACTGCTTACACTGAATTCAAAGTTAACTAATCCTTGATAAGCTTGATCTCGCTTTGAGCAACTAGGCCCAGATATGATAACAATATTCAAAAGCTAAAATCGCTATTGTGATTTTTTTGTGCTACAATTATCATATTAGCTGACATGGACGCAGGATTATTGTTTTCGATATCTTGTTTATCGAATCGAAGTCGTCAAAAGTGGTGAAGTTGTAAGCGTGATGGCTTTAAACGTGATGCCTTAATTTTTTGCTTGACGCGTTATGCCTTTTCCCGGATTGTTTTTTCCTGTTTGGTCGCTTTCCTCCTATCAAATTTGACTTGTTGAATGTCTGATTCGACTAATTTTATTGCCATTTCTGGTAATTGAATTATGTCATAGATATACCTTCATAAACAAGGAAGTGCGGGTAAATCCACAAAACAACTTTCATATAATGAGTCGAGTTTACGACTGAACTATCCTTGAAACTATGTTGAGAATTTTTGACCTTTAAAAACTTCAATTCTCGTGGATAAAAAAACCTAGGCAAAAAGAAGCACATATCCACCTGTTCATTTATCAATAAAAAAAATTCCAAATTAATCCGCTCATTTCAAAAATTAATTACGTGTTACGGCCGATTCGCACTAGCGGAATAGTTTGGTAACAATTGGTAGATTTCTTCATTAACGTGTCACTTGTTGCAAGACACAACGGAGGGGCCGTTATCCTGCCCGGAGGCAGGACAATTCAGGACAATCCGCATTGTTGATTGGCTATATGCATTTTGTTCTTCTCTGAGAATTTACGCGAAGCTTGAAGTTCCGAGAAAAAATACACCGAGCTTTTAATTACTGAATATTTTTTTGCGAAAATAATTGTTTAAAGTATTCAGCTGTTTTGTAGAATCTACTGTAGTAATCATCGCTAGTTATGCCTTCATCAAATGCAAAGCACCTCAAATTTTTGTGCTTATTTAGTACTGCGTATAGCAAACATATTCATGAAGCCAGAATTTGGTAATTTAACGTTTTTTGGTTTGCATACTGAGCGGGTGAGAAATGCACTAGATACCAGTAACACGTGCAAAGGGGCATCACTATGCATTTTACCTTTTGTTCTCTTCAAGATGTCTTTGACAACTCGTCCGGACAATTTTTTTTGCTAGTGCGAATCGGCACAGGAATGACAGAAATGCTCGTATTGATCAAAAAGTTCTGTTTGTTAAAAAAGTGTATAACATCTTGTAATCAAGAAACATTGATTATATGAAAAATTAGAACACATTACCCATTAAGCAACTTTTCAGAAAACGTGCAACTTACATCTTGAATAATAATTAATTAATAATTAATTTTCCAACGGGCACAAAGCTAAGAGATATGAAAACACACAGTTAATTACTTCAACATTCAAAGCCAAATTCGAGAAACATCACGAAGTAAGCACGTTTTCAACATTAACTTGCAATTCCTCCCTCGCAAAGAAGGCTGATATGCCACACGTTTTTTCCTCCTTGGGACGAGCCAAAATTCCATCCCAAATTCGTTCTCCCTCCCACCTCCACGCCCCCCTTGTTCTACAAACAATAGAGAGTTTGTGCATAATAATTCAAGTGCAATTAGTGGATCACGGGAAACAAGAAAAAAAATGCTGCGAGAAAGGGAGGGAATAGAAAATTGAAATATAACAAGTAAAAGTCCCAGCTGGTAAACTACATCTTGATCATCAAACTAGTGAGGCTGCTAATACCTGTTAAGTAGTCCGCAGCAAAAAGCGGGGTACGTCAATGACATGCATGGGTGTTTATCATTTCCCTAAAAAAGATGGAGCTTATACCATTAATTTTATGATTCGCAGTTTACTGGTTATTGTTTTATCTTTATGGGAGATTGGAGAGGAGAGATATGAACAGATGTTACAGACTTTTTCGACGGTTTGTACCAACGATGTTTTTTTTTTCAGAAAATTACTGTTCCAATTGCTTTCCAATTTAACGAAAACTACTGGGATTTTGGTAGAATACATGGACCCAAAGACTCTAAAATTTCTATTTGCAAAAGTGACGACCTTCCTCCTCTGTGATTGGCTGATATCATGAGCCTGGGCGCCCCGTGGTCTTCAGTCGAGCTAGCGTGTTATTTAAAGGCGCAATGAAACCGTCTAAGGTTTTCGCAAAATAAAATTTTGTATTTCGTTTTTGTCGCTTAATCATTTGGTAGATTACATGTACCTTTCAATTCAGCCTGCCCACGCTGCATGTGAGGCACGTAGTGGCGTGTGGTTTAGTTTACTCAGTGAAATCTCTTTTATTGATCGTGATCTCCAAATACAAAATAAAATATCCTGTTTGAGTTAGGGTATGAAATTCACCTCAAAATGCTTTGAGCCCGGCGTTTTTTTTAGTTTGTCGATTCACTTTGATATAAAAACGCGAGCTAGTTAGAAAAACAGTCCTATTTGCCTTAGCTTGTTACCTCAGTACTCGCAGAATAATGCAAATTTGCTTCAGAAATTACATTCAAACTGTATGTTTACCCAGTTGGAGGTCAGTTTCAAACTCAAAGCCGCTGTTTTGCATGCAATACTTACTGATCATGATGAGATAAGATTAACCGTTCATTTTCAATTTATTATAATTTAAGAGATATATGGCCAATATATTTGCTCTTTAATAAATCTTGTCTTTTCAAATTGTGCAATATTAATGTTGTTTTAAACCTGTAGTGTCATAAATTCAAATTTAGTGTTTCTGCAAGCAAATGTTTAATTATCCTGTAAATCAAATGGAAATGGATTTGTGTTTGGTTTATTTGAGTTTCAGTCTAGCAAGGTGTTTTTTTTTTTCAGAGTAATATATCTTTCATCCGCCACTAATGGTTGAAATTTTTGTGTCGACTGGCAAATAAGAAAATAAAAATTACCGCCTCGTTTTTGAGAACCCTTTATACAACACTTAACCCAGCAATTAGTTTTATTCGGCTGCCAGCTTGATCTCACAGAGCCAGTTTTAGACCACGCAAACATGGTGAAACTAATATAGGCTAAAAATGATAGCAAAGCGAATAATAACGATACTAATATTGGACAACGAGTCTGTTAATTAGCGTATTCTTATAAAAATAAGGTTTATAAATTTTGCGGATTGACTCATTGCGCTATTTACAATATTTTGAATATAAATTTTACGTACTCCCATCCTATTTATGCCGATTAGCCAATCAGAACCCTCCTTACATGCCGCTGTGCATGATTTTGATGTCAATTTCTTTCATCCGGGAACCTACGTCTGGCCGAGCTAAAGTTTGTGGAATTTCGTTCAAACTCTTGACGAATGTAATGGATCAAATGCATTTCCTTATCTGATGTTTTCTTTGCCTGGCAGCTCGTTTTACGGATAAGAGGCTTTTCTGACGAAGGTGTGCATTCGTCATTCAAGTTTACAAAACCCCTGGCGATGGTTATGTAGCAGCGGTTTGTTGATAATTTCGTGGCAATTAGTAGATTTACGTTCCGTCATGCATACAGTAGATGGCTAGTAGTGTTGCCAAGCTCAAACCACTGTCATCAGTGATCGCTGAGCCCGATGAAGTCCTTGTACAAAATATGGAGGAGAATGAAGTGCTAGCTGGACTAGCCAGAAACAGTGATTCGGCGACGAAAGCGGACATTTTGGACGAGCTCCGAGCAAATGCACGGCGAAATGGTGGTCGCTTACAATTTGACGACCGACTCGCTTTGTTTCGCGTTTTGCAAGAAGCGCTGGCCGACCTAGACTCAAACACAAGACTACGTTGTACCGAGTTCCTGTGTGAAATCATCCCTGAATTTGGAGAAGATTTGGATAACTGTATGACATTTGTCCTTCCTCAACTGGTGTCAAACATCGGAGACAACCAGGTGTCGGTGAAAAAATCTGCGATTCAGACTCTGCATGTGTACATGAAACATTCTTCGCAAGTCAGCGCTGTTTTGAACGCTATCATCGATCATGGTCTTGAAAGTGAGAACAGGAGAACAAGGACAGAAAGTTTAGTAGCTTTGCCAATTCTTATAATGCCAAATCTGGCCCACGAAGATCTGTTTACGTTGACAAAAGCGCTCGTTGGTAGGTTGGAAAATTCATCGAGGCCCGAAACTTCACCTGCTGTCATCTCCCTTGAAAGGATAAAAAATGTGGTGGGATCCCCAATTTTTGATATCTACCTTAATCGTTTATCCCCAGACCAGCAAAATTTATGTATATTGGCGCTTCAAAATCGTAGTGCTGATCCTGTGAAAGATTTAGAACTTCTTGGAGGTCGCAAAGCTAAGAGTGCCGGACACTTGAACTCAAACGGGATCATCGCAGACGCTGATCGACCAGAGAGGGGAACCGTGCTGGACAGAGGACATACTATAGCGATAAGTAACACTACTGATGATTTCCTTGATGCCAACTACGGACCGCTAGAATTTGGGTTTGTTCCAATGCCCGTGATGTCAAAACTTCGAGATCAGAGCAATTGGAGGATAAGAGCACAGGGAATTGAAGAGTTGAAAACTCTTATGGGACAGTTGACCGATACAGAAGCTATTCATCCTAATCTTGGATCACTCTTTGCATTACTGCTTGAATTCCTGGATGATGTAAACTTTAAAATTGGTGTCACTAGCCTTCAAATTATTGGATTACTGGTGGCTAAGTTGGGGGTGGGAGTGCGTCCTGTCCTCAAGCCTCTACTGTTAGCACTTTCAAACAAATTAGGAGACAATAAGATTGTAATTAGGCAGGAAAACATGAAAGTGCTAATGCAGCTTATGCAAATACTCTCTCCTAAAGCAGTATTATCTGTGTTGACGTCAAACTTACAACACCGCAACTCCAGAGTACGTGAAGAAACTGTCAATGTTTTCATTGCAGCGTTACTAACATTCCCTAGTTCAGACTTCAATCTACCAGATCTGACAAATGCAATTGCTCCAGCTTTGGTAGACAGCAAGAGAAGAGTGCGACAAGCAGCATTGGAAGCCTTTGCAGTGATAGCACAAGCGATGGGACCTGGACGTATTCAACCTGTAGTGTCAGCTGTTGATGCCATTGAGCTTACTATGGGCGGCGATGGTGTTATGGCTGCTATTACAGCCAGGTTAGCACGCAGACAGCTTCCTCGCCTGAACAGAGATGGGTTAGTTGAGTATGCTGTCCCAATGCCGTCGTCTGGAACAATAAGGGGTCAGAACAACACACCACGTGGTGCTGATATTGACTGGATTTTAGCAGGTACTGCTGGGACTGGTTCCGCTGATCCCACAGGCTCTGCTCGCTCTACGCCTGGACTTAATGACTCACTGAATATGTCGGGGCCTAGCCCTCGAAGGTTCTTCAGTGCAGGAAAGAATCGACTGCCGTGGGAAGGGGAACAGGGTCGGGATGGTAACCAGGTAAGATTTGTTACTTGTGGTATGAAACTTAATTTTAATTTGTAGTGCTTGATTTCTGACTTTCTTCCCTGCTAGCAGAGTAAAAGGAGACTGCTAGCAGGGAACTGACTTTCATTTGTGCAGGGTTTTCTTTAAGTTCCAAATAAAAGGTTATGAAAATAGATTGTTGAAGAAACAACAGAAATTATGCACCATGTATTTCAGTACAATGTGTATGTACAACATTAATTTTAAATATTATTTTATGGCAAGATTTACAGATTGTGTCTCGAAGTCACAAAATAAGTCAGGTTATTAGTTTTGAGAATGATTGTGCAGCACTTGAATATGATGGTGATTATAAATTTTTGAATAACCAGGTGATTTTGTAGAATCAACAATTTGCTTTAAACTGTGTAATAAGAGATTTGGATTTGAAAACAGTTCTGTTTGAGATAATATTGTGGCAGGTGAACATCTCTTTAAAAAAAAAATGAGTGACCAATGTGATTTAAAATACATATACTGTATGTATGGTTTGTAACAAAAAGTAGAAAAACTATTTTGGAAGGAAAGTCTTGTTGTCTCAACCACCTAGTGTTCCTCTAGGACACATCATCAATTATTCAGAATAATAATCACACTTAACATACTATCTTAAAATCAGCCAAACATACAAATTCAGCCAGTTGGTTGTTAGGATATTAGAACAGTTTGTTTCCAAAACACTGTATTACACACATGTACATGTATGTTGTGGGTCATTTATTTGCCATAGACGTTGATGGTACTGTGTACCTAAGATTTTGAGGTGTAATTATCTAAGTGTGATGCTTTGATAACCCATAAGGACTTTTGAAATTGCCTACTGAGAAATATTAGTTATTGTATTTTTTTACTACTACTGTAACTATAAATACAGTCTTTGTTGTTGTTATATTTGGTGGAAAGACTAACGACAAATGACTGGTCCATTTTCTTGTTAAAGACCCCAGTAAGCTAATTTCATTTGGCTCAGTTTCACCAGAATATCTGCAACAGTTGGATACAGGAAGAATTTAAGTCCTTAAACTACTGTATATTTTTTTATTGTGAAACAAAACAATAATAATAATGTCTTATTGAGATTTTGACTTAAAATTCTCATTGAAAGTTTGCAAGGATATAAATCTTTTCACATGTTGAAGTTGCGGTGAAGAATTTTTTCATTTTTTAAATTATGTTCATGTATACCTGTTTGGGAAAAAAATAATAAAGCTGTGGTAGCTAAATGGTGATTGAAATTAATATAGAACAGGAGTGATTGTTTTGGTATCCATGGTAATGACACTTCATACACATATATTTTCATTTTTGTCCTTTTTTTTAAAAAAAAAAATAATAATTATCTGCTGCATGTTCTTACTTTTTGAGAACTTGCACCTTTTAATTTCATTTTATTGGCTGAAGATAGATAGTAGTTTTCCCCCTAATCCCTCAAATAACTTTACTTTGCCATTTGAAATAATAAATTATAATTATTATGATTAATTTTATTTGGCAAACTGGGAACTTCAGACTGAACAAATTTAAGATGGTTTCCGCTGAAAGTTTGAGCAATAAGTGCTAAAATTATTTACCAAAAATCTACTCAAAGAGAGGTAACGTTTTGTGTACTATTTGAACCATGGACTAACTGTAATTCATTTCTATAAGTTACCCCGCGGTTAAATTCCAAAGCATTCTCGAGAAAGTTAATGTCAAACCTTGTAACAATGCCTAAAATGCATGTTGTTTTCTTTTTAACTGATGTGAAATGTCGTTCTAACTAAAATATGAGAACTTCAAATTCATTTTTCTCTTGTGGGATCAGCTTGAGAGCTAGAGCTTCGATAAGTTCTTCTTAACTGTATTCAAACTGTTAACATGCTATGAGTTTCTTTTTGGTATCTTCATTTTTGCCTTTATTACTTGATTGTTGAGCAGAAACCGTCTTAATTATTTTAAAACAGTGAAAGGAAAGTTAGGTTTCACCCTTTGTTATGTTGACCTGTAGTTACACGTTACTGTAAAATTTTACATGTAAATTGTCTTGTTTTCCTGAGATGCGTGCACTTTTTGTTTGTTGTGAAAGAGAAAAGAGAACTTAGGAATAAACGTGCCATTCCAGCTGGGGTTTAAAGTGTAACTTTTGAATTTTTCCATTCTAACAGCCAGTTACCGATAATGTTGAACCAATGCGTCCACCAATGAAACTGAATTCATGGGCTCCCACTGAGATAGTCAATGACCGTGCTGTGAAATCTACACCTCAGTCACGAACAACATCACTGTCAACTCCAACTAAGTCAAAACTAACCACCTCTTCCTACGCTGAAAAGTACCACGCCATGAGTATGCAAAGGGCAAACCAAGTATCTGATCGTCATGCTGCAAAGGCTACAGAAAACACACCTGGAAGCTCCTATGCTGAAATGCACAGGGCAAAGGTCAAGAAAGACAAATCCAAGATTGGTAACCCTGTGGTAGGTCTGAACCAAACAGCTCCTCCTGGTTCTGGGAGTTCTGTGAATAGTTATGCTCTTCTATACAAGCGTGGAACTATCACAACTAAAGCAAAAGCCAGCAGCAGTGCTGAGCCAGCCATTGGTGAACAGACACCCAAGGAAATTGTTCCAAGAGGTGCACAATCTGTTACACCTACTCCTTTTCCCCTGCAGAGCTCATTTTCACCAGGTGAAGATGACATGTTAACTACATCACAGAGGAAAACTTTTCCCATGTTGCTGTCCAGTTCATGGCCTGACTGGACTGAAATGAGAAGTGAGATGAAGCCTTTTGGCAGACTGTCTCCTGTTTCTCATAGTAAGTGTTCTAGATTTCAACACATTTTTACAGCCAATAGGATCAGAGAGAATCAAGCATGACAGCTGTGCATAAACCATACAGTAGAGCAGTGTGCAGCATTTTCTGGCATTTCTATGGGTTCAAATACCACGCAAAAATTCAAGGGAATTCCAATATGTTGAACAACCAAGGAAAAGGAACATTGGTTTGAGGAATGGGAAGTTTGCAAAATCTTGGGTAAAAAAAAACTGTTTGATGTAGTGAAGCAAATTCAAGGAAAACACCTTTAAATTTGAGTAATCAGGAGGTTATTGAGAAATGAGGGTTCCACTGTTACACAATGATTTTCAACGCATAGGCAAAAAATATTCTCATATGTTTACCGTTTGTAAATGTACATGTATGTAGGTTGCATAAATGTTGTGGTTCAATTTTATCCTTGGTTCAAATTTTATTTTCCTTTCTTTTTGGGTATGGTAATGTATGATAATGAGTTTAAAACAAAGGAAAATAAAATTTGAACCAAGGATAAAATTGAACCACAACATATACACCTGTACCTTTATGTAGTAAATACTTATTGATGAAATTTGAGCAATGCTGAGATGTGCTAGGGATTACAGCCATTTTCAGTACAGTATGTAGACCCTGCTTTTTCAAAGTATCATTCACCTGTCAATCATTCACCCAAGTGTACTGGCGATAAATTAAGTACATTTCATGCTGCAGCCATGACTGATACAGTGTTTTTAACTGGTGTAGATTGTGGCGCGACTGTTGTCTGGCTGTCTCGGCTTTGTATGAAATTAATTTTCCATAAAAATCAGTAAACTGTTCAGATACTTCCAGATACCTGTATCTGGAAGGTCATGGTTTCGTCTCCCTTTTAGGGTTCAGAAAATTCTTTTTCTGAGAAATTTGACTTGAGACCACTTTTTCATTAATTGTTAAATATTTGAGTGTATGTGTTTTTTTAAATAATTTTCTTTTATCCCCCCAGCTGTACCAACAGAAATGGATACATCTACTGAGCAAGTGGACAGTGAACCAAACAAAAGTGGTATGTTATTTTTTTTACATTGTACAAATTAATTGAGTTCCATGATCTGTAGTATCCATAAGGTTTACATGTATGGACATGGCTTTTATATTATGGGTCATAATTCAGGCTGCATGCTATAATTAGTACCTTGTACATAAATTTGCTTTCAGGGGGATTTGTTAGTTTTTGTATAATTATTTAAGTTCTGAACATGCAACATAATATTTTCTGACAGATGTGCCACAGACACCCATCCACATGAAACCTCAGCTTGCACGATCTGCGTCCAAGACTCGTGGCATAAGGGCTCCTGAACTGGGAGAACCCAAAAAGGGTGAAATCCAGTCAAGTGTTATGGACTATCTAGATATGACACCTACACGTCCTACTCAGCTGGCACCTGTTAAGGTAATATGCGTCAATTGCGTCAACCTGAAGGTAGCTTACTACAGTTTTGAGGGGGTAAATGAGCCCAGCTTTTCACTCTCTTGTAAAATGTTCAGAAAAGTTTTAGCTTCCACTTATTACTGTTCATTGCATCCTACAACCAATATATGCAACATTTGAGCAATATAGATGCCAAATAATAGCCAAAATGAATATACGAGTGCTTAAGAGGAGACTGGGCACTAGTATTTTCAATGGCATTTTTCTCAAAATCTGCCTGCACGACGCTACCTCAAAAATTCAGAAATAGGAAATGGGATATTTTGCCTATTTAAAAAAAATAGCCCAAAATCAGTTGTATAGATTTTTTAAAAATTTTAGCTGTGGATGCGATTCACCCCTAAAAAATTAATTGTGAAAAATTCATTATGTGTTGTATGGTAGGTTTTTGAGAAATTTTGAGCTGAAATCAGGTATTTACGACCGACAAGAATCGAATTGTGCATGCCCTTTTATTTGAGCGCACGCTCCTGTAACGCCACATGTTATGTGTGATGAAAAAAAAGCAAATAAGAACTCCTCTGTCAGTTGTTTATCTACCTATTTTAGTATTTTTTCCTCCTATGATATGTCTAAAAGCATTCTGAGACTTTTAACTTTTGAATGAAGAGCTCAAACTTGTAATTTGTTTCTTTTAGTGTTGCTAGCTAAAGTTTTGCATGCTCAAGCAATATTGTCGTCAGGCAGCCAAATTGTAAAAACTTTAGTAAGCCACCTTAAGATCAATATTATCCTTCTCTATCAAGATAATCAAATTCTCCTATCCAGTATACTATGAGGATTATGTGAACCAGTAATAAGAATCTGTTTATCACTGCGTTCTTTCTGTTAGGCTGGAAATATTCCACCTCAAGACTCGCTTAGTCAAGTTCACAAGCAAGCAGATTTGAAACGGGCACTGAAAATGTACTCTGTGATCAGCGATGGCGAAGATGGAAGAAGTCGTACTCCTTCACCGTCAGAGAATAACAACGATCCACCTTTTGCACCACTGTTTGAAAATACTGCAAGGTGCGTATACATTTTAAGTTCTTTGGAAAGGAATGACATACAGTACAGCCCCCCTGCCCCCTCCCTCCCTCCCACTCAGGGTGCCATGTTTGTTTAGTTCTGCACAAAAGTGAGTACGATAAAACATGACAAAATATGACTGTAGATTTTTTTTTATTAATTTACAGAACATAGTGTTTGTTTAAGTAAGAGTGATTAGAGTAATTAATTCCTTTGTTGGGAAATTAACAAGGGGTGCAATTATTGGTGCAAAACATGGTACATGTAAGATCAAAGAAGTCAGTTTTAACCTGGGTGACGATTTCTTTATTCTGCTTACTGGTGTTAGTGTACTGACATGGCAAAGAGAAGGTGATTTTGATATACTCATCTCTCTACAGATTGTCAAAACTTCCTACCAAGCCAGAATCTCCATTTGATAGCAAGCCACGCATTGCAAGAACACCAATCCATTCAAGAAGACTCTCGGCAGAAACTCCACTGCCACTTCAAAGTCCAACACCTTTACCTAACAAGTCATCAGACCTAGAAAATCCAGGTCTTGGTGTAACAGGCCATGGTCTCTTGGCGACCAAAGGAGGCAGGGCAACTGAGAATTCTCTGATAACAAATGGCATGCATCATGATGATGATAAACAGGGCAAAACTTCAGGGGTGGGTAGCAGCATCTCAGGTAATGAGGATATACTGGAGATGCAAAGAGTTGAAGTTGTGGGTCAAGGGTTGTTAAGATCAGATAAACAGTACCAGGGTAAGGATGAAGAAAAGAGTCAGCTACAGTATGAAACAGAGGAGTCAGATGAAGGGATGGAAGATGATGATGGAGAGGATGTCGAAGATGATGATGATGATGAAGAGGATGAGGATGAAGAAGAGTTAGGAGGGGATGAAGAAGCTGAAGAAGAAAGTGGAACAGAAAGTGAAGAAGAAGAATACCCAACTCCATCAGATTCCCAAGATGCTGACGTCTCAGCTACAACAACATCAACATTAACAACCACAGACACATCAACTTTCAAGAGTGAAGAGAGCTCTGACAGCCTGGAAGACAGCGATGAGGACAGTGACTCAGGAATAAGAGGAAACTCCGAGAACCTGAGGGATATGACACCAAAAACCATGCGAAAAAGCCTGTCAAAATCGACACGGGAGAGGATGGAAAGAAGGCGGCAAGAAGAGGAGGAAAGACTTCAAAAGGAACAAGAAAGGCTGGAGGAGTTTGAGAGGGAGCGCATGAAACAAGCACAGATTCAGCGTGAGGAAGAACAGAGGTTGCGACAGAAAATCATGAAGGAGCAGTTAGAACTTGGGAAGATGCTGGACAGGAAGGAGAAGGACCGGGAATTAGAACGGCAGAAGCAACAGCAGCTGCAGGAGGAATTGCAGAAACAGGAAAAGGCACTGAGGGATCGGTTACTTAAACAGCAGGAAGAGTTAGAAGAGATTGAGCAGGAAAAACAACGTGAAAAGATGAGGCAGAAGGAGAGAATGAAAGAGAAGATGAGACAGAAACAGAAGCAAAAGGAAGCAGAGCTGCGTAGAGCAGAAGCAGAACGTAAAAAGAAGGAACAAGAACAAGAGGAGGAGTTAAGGACAAAGCTTGCAGAGAAGGAAGCTGAGTTGAAGAGGAGACAGTTGCAGAGAGCAAAGGAAAATTCTGCTGGATCCGAGAACAGTGGTTAGTCACAGAACACTGAATTTATTGGATAAAGATATTGTACGATTTTCTAAAGGTTTCTGACTAATGTTTGTCCCTATTCTTTCCAGATCTATCTGTAACAGGGTCTAGTTCCCCACTTAAGTCAAACAGAAAACCGCCCATGGGAGGAACACATAAGAAAAAGACGCCTGTCTCCTCGTAAGTACAAATAATTCATTTTCTACATATATTATTGCGTTTGACGAAGGAGAACGCACCCTAATCGAGATTTTCTCTCGCTTTTATGGACTATACGACGTTGTCAATTTGGCCCCCCCAGAAAATTTTTCAGGGGCGAATGACGTCATCTCTATGCCATGTGCTTCTGTTTTGCTGTTTGGAGTGATTTTTCTCGACAAAATTGTCCTGTGTTATGGTGTGTTATCGCTGCTGTTTGGAGGGTTTTCATCCAAAGTAGAAGACTTTTAATCAGCCACCGAACGTCGTAAAAGGAGTGGAAATCGAGTAACTCGATTCGTTGTTTTATAGGCAAGGTAAACCAGCGTGTTTGCATGCAGAACGATTCACAAAACTAGCTAAAATATTGCAAATCGTTAGTATTTCATGTAAAACGAGTGAGTAGAATAAGGATCAAAATTGTTTTATCGCTTCTTTGAATTTGTATTCTATAGTTATTCGCAGAATTTTTAGGCATTTTGATGAGGAAATCATTATTGAATATTATGAGTGTATTGACTATGAACGAAAAGTTGATGTGCTGTGCCTCGGTCTATTTTCAAATTGAAGTGAAAGTATTTGTAGAAGTCTGTGGAGTTTTAGAAGTTGTGTAGTGCCGAAAGATATTGAACAACTAAAGTGAAATAAATAATTATTTCTCGTGTACATGATAATCCATTTCTATTCCATATGAATTTCAGTGTAAAAGAAATGAATGCAAATTGCCCATTCATTTATGACTTTGTACGTTTCTGCTTTGTGAATGTCACATGAAGTGCTAGGAGCGACTTCTATTCACGTTGTTTTACAATATTCTGACATCAATGAGAATTTGCCGTTCCATTCATTATTTGAGGTTCTTTTTGACCTTTGGCAAACAATCAGTCAATCACTGCTATGATGACAGATCATGTTTCCGTCCGGTTGAATGGCTTCTTCTGTTAACACCCAATTTACGATAACATAGCTTGCAAGCAAAGAAAAATTCTGCTTTAACATCTTCGAAAACAACACAACCCATTTCTTGATGCGACAAATTCCAGTTTATTTTGCAGAGAGATGTTCTTTTGGCTAGTCACGCAATCTTTCCTCCAAAATGTTGTGTTATGAGATTCCTCTCTCACTCATCGCACCATTTGAGGCTTATTAAATGGCATAGTTTGCCAACAGCCTTGCTCCTTTGCTACTACCTGACTCTCCATCTTAGGTCGAACGCACTCCCCTAATCGCTGATTACTACTAGTCTGTTAAATTTATCTACCGGTTAGTGCATTATTTTGTATGAGGGAGAGAGCGAGCAGACTTCAACCTTTTGTTTTTTGCAGGGCGCAGTCTGAACGAGATTCCAGTTATGCTGTAACAGATGACCCGTCTGAGATCAGACGGCATTATGCTGCATCTGCAGGCAGCACTGCATCTCAATGCTGGGAAGTTAGTTTGGAAGATCTCCAACCCTTCAATAATCCAGACAATGCTCTGAGAGAGGCACTCAAGTATCTGGCAAACACAGAAGACTGGTAAGTGAAAAGAAATTGTAGAGGTCGTCAACAACTTATGGATGTACAGCTGTAGTGCTCGGTTCCTTGATACTATTGGCTTCGCCAATGTTTGCAGTTGTACTTTCTAAGGGGATTAACATTGGGTTTCGACATTCTCATCAAACTCACTGACTAGCTTGGAGTGTGCCAAGAAGTATATTGTAGATTAATAGCAGTGAAACTTGTCACAAAGTATTTCACAACTTGAATGTACAGTCGAACCTCAAGTAAGTGAACATGTTTTTGTGGTGTAAGTGAAGGATTTATGTTTGCACTGGAATCCAACTTAACACAGTAACATCAATCTTTTCTTTACGCACAATTAGGGAGATGAAATGTGAAGGAATTCAAGGGATCCGTCGACTTGCTAAACATCACCCAGAAGTACTGGTGGCTCAATTACATGCAGTGGCCCTTGCTGTCATAGCAGAGGTACGTTGTGTCACGGTCCTCATGTGTCTCTCAGTCTGTAGTACTGTTTTACTATAACATTTTACTTTTGAAACAATACAATTTTTCATCATGCTGGGAGTTACATGTATGCACTCAACTGGTGATATTCATTAAATTTATATTGCTTGGCAGGTCAAGAATCTTCGGTCACAAGTTTCTCGTTCAGGTATCTGTTGTCTTGGGGACATGTACACAACTCTTGGCAAGCACATGGACAATGTAAGTACACTGTAATGAAATACTGTTCAAACTACCCAATTACTTTAATAGAATGAATGGTAAAAAATGATGGGATAATGTTGGGCTTGGTACAGAAATAAGAAAGATTGATTGACCGTCGGTCACACACACGTGCAACTGGGTTCTAATGCATGACTGTTTTGCTGTTGTTGTTACAGGAACTAGAAGTCACTGCAAAAATCCTGTTAGCAAAGGCTGCTGAATCAAGTGGGTTTATTCGAGATGATGTGGAGAAGTCTTTAACAGCCATGGTGTGCTCTCTGACTCCAACTCGTGTGCTAGTCGCGCTGATATCAGGAGGGGCCAGGTTTGTTTGTACTCACTCATAAGTGGTAAATAGTGTTTCTGCAGTGCTTTAAATACTGTAAAAACAGATTTTTCGCAGATAACCCCTTCATCAGTGTTATAATGATGTTAAAACATATCCCCCACCCCTCCTGTTTGTACTTATCGCCAGTAATGGCAAATTTTAAATATTTCTGTTCTTTGTTGTAACTGTCTTACTACTCTGCATTGTTTACAATGTTAATGTGTTTTTTGTTATTTTCAGTCATCGCAATGTAACCGTTCGTAAGACTACTGCCCAGTTTCTCAGCTTGCTCGCGGAACGCATGGGAGCGAGTCGCCTGATGAGCGGAGCGAAAGATGTCACAGAAAAGATTTTACCAACTGCCGCTCAGTTTGTCACGGATGGAGGACCAGAGACCAGGTACACTTGTGACGAAAATCGTGATGTAATAACTATCAACATTTAAATCTCTACTCTCTTTTTTTTGTTTGTTTTTGTAGATACTTCGGACGAAAGATTCTCCACATTGTTTACGATCATCCCGAGTTTGACAAGCTCGTGTCCAAACACGTGCCGTCCAATCTGCAGAAAAACGTGCGTGACACGGTAGAGAACCTCAGGACAAAGGTGGGCAGCTAGTACTTTGGTTTGTCACATAATATTCTTCTGTTTTATTGCGTCATACGAATAGTGAATAGAAGTGGGTGGCGTTGCTTTCCCTTTCTTGCGTTTTAAGACATTTTGTAGCTTTGAAGACAATCTACTTGTTTTCAAACAAATATCTCTTCTTTCGCAGGGTCTCGGCGACCCCCCCAAGGACCCATCTTCCGCCAGGCAGCGGAAGCCCGCGTCCGGTGGTGGGGGCTCCCGAAGCGGTGGGGTGCGAGGATCTGTGGTGACATCCCCATCATCTAATACAAGGTACATGTCGTTATGTAGATCAGGTTTGACTTGTGCTTCTGATATAGTGTCTTCCTCATAAAACAGTCACTCGTTATATCCAATGTTTATACACGCAGCTAGTATAATTTATAGCATAAATTTCTCCATGTCTCTTCATAAAAGTGTAATTGTTTGGTTTAAAATGTGCTTTATGCCTTTAAGCGGAACTGTAATTATACTATTGGAACCAAAGTATAAACCCGTCTGTGTCACATAGTCCGTCCGTCACATAGCTTGGAGTACTGGGACTTGCTCGGAGCATACACTGAAAGCGTTTGATTGGGGTCGTAATTACAGGAAAGGTGCGCGGAGCAGTAAGGGAAACTTTAATGCTGATGGTAAGCGTGGAACGATAATGAATATCGTTGTTATAATTTCAGCTCAAGAGAGTCTTCACGGAGTGGTAAACCTGTGACTCGAGACGGACTGGTTCAGGTAAGTGACCTGTGCAAATTAAAAAGATCTCGTTGCAGTAGTCTTGTTTCTAATGCGTTCTTTTTGGTAGGGCGAAGAGGTGATCCCGAACCTGGTCAACTCTCTACAGGCGAATGACTGGAAAGAACGACAGCAAGCGGTCGATCAGTTTGTTGACTTGGTGCAGTTGAATCCTGAAGGACTGGGACCGAAGTTTACTAAGGTATAGTTATAGTGCGTAATCCGTGCCAATCTTGCCCAATCTCAACCATCCTGGTCCCTTTCTGGTTTATTAACACCTCTTGGGTGCGTTTATTCTTTAATGAACGATTATTTGGAGGTTTTGCTCAGTTTGAAGGTAATTTGGGCGTTGTTTGTTGCAGGTTTTTGATGCGTTCATTCCTCGGCTTCAGGACTCGAACAGTAAAGTAAGTTCAACACGCTTGGTAGTATTGCCTGTGATCAATTTCTTACTTCTTTTTAACTTTTTACAACAAATTCAAGCGGACAGGTTATAAGAAAAACGAACCTGATCAAATGCAAATCCTTTGAAGCAGTATTAGATAAAACGTATGGAAATAATACACAGACAAATCCCGAATTCTGGAACATTTGATTTCCCGAACCTTCCGATTACTCCAGTCACAAGTGGTCTCCTTTCCACACTCGAACACTGAAATTTTACCCGGGATTTCTCGAGCTGTCGAACCCATGGAAAAATGGGTGCTTACCATTCAGCCAAAAAATCTGGAAATTTCGGTTGAAAGTGAAATGGAACAGTAATTTTCCGGAAAATCCGTTCGGAAATTGTGGACTACTCCCAGAGGTAGTCCTCTTTTTCCGTTCGGAACGGAACGTTGGAAATTTCCTTACCATTTGCACGATTTCCCAGTTCCAGTCTCTCATCAACCTGCCAAAAAAACGAATTTCAAATGGTAAGCGCCATCTCGTTCGTTTGGTTTCCTGATTTTGGAAAATCCCTTGCCATTATTCAATGTTCATCCCAACCGTTTCATTCCGACAAATGGTAAGAACCCCAGTATTCTACTGTATTGTAGTACCGACAAAATTGAGAGTTAACGTTATTTACGTGCGTTCACTTTTGTTTTGGCAGGTTAATCTTCATGCTCTGCAGTGTCTTCCAAAGATTCTTCCCTGCCTAGCCAACCAATCCGGAGCTCTGGTACCTCCCGTGGTAGCCGCTTTGACATCGAACTTCGCTTCCAAGAACACGAATATCTTCTCAACGGCAGAGGAAGGTCTTGATGAGCTCATCAAATATATAGGTACTAGTGTAACACTTTTACTGGAACATTAATAACAAAAGTTGACATTTTGAGGGCCCTGTACCACAAGTGTTTCAGTCAGAACTACCTACGAACTACCAAATGTTTCTTTGATGTAAATATTTGTGTGGTTGTACTTACTTCTCCTTTTGTTTTTCCAAGACAACACGCTCCTCGTTCAACCATTCTGTACGACGACACAGTATGGCAGCAGCCGAGTCAAACCTATTATGGTCGACAAGTTAGCAGGTGCGTGATTAACAAACTCAATGTATAAATTCTCCATACCAGTTGTCATACATTTCTCTTGACGTTAGTTATGAGAACTCGGTGGTGCGTTAAATATTGAGACAATATCTTAGTCCTTCATTCTACTCTGATGTCTGGCAGACTTTATTTTAATACTGCAAATACCACTGTAATTCGCTAAATCGAGACGAAGGCATTCATTTGCCATATCAGTGTTTGGCTCTTAGCTTTTCGTGACAAGACCTGATTAACTTCATTTGCATAATCTTTTGGTATGCTACGGCGGTGCTTATGGCGATTTTTTCTTATCACTTTTACCCCAGATGAAGGCTGTAGTCTAGGCCGAAACGGTGGGATATTTAATTCGTTTTTTTTACATCTTTAGGCATTTTTCAAACCAGCGTAACATTTTCAATATTTTTAAAGAAAAAAAAAAGCTGTTGCCTTTTCTTCTCTTTCTTTTCGCCTCTTTCGCACACACAAAAAAACAAATACAAAAATCACCAACGACGACAACAGCAACAAATAACGACAAACGGCAGCAATAACAACAAAACTATTCACAACAATTTCCTTTTGTTATTTTTCCCATTCCACTGGTTTTTTTTTCTTCTTCGCTTCCCATTGTTGCAGTTTGTCTTGAGTCCTTGCTCTGTTGTTTCTTTGCTATCCACTTCTCAATGGCATTGCAAATGTTTATAGCAGTATTTGTTTCTGTGTCCCATTAGATATCGTACCTTCAGTATACGCACGGAAGCCTCAAGTTATCTCTCGCCATGTTCTTCCCTTGTTGTGGAATCTTCTCAACGCCACCAGTAATGGCAGCGCTGGAGCCGGTAACAGCGCTCTCAAGACATCGACCAACCGGCTAACAAGCACACTGTACTCCTGTATGGGCAGGTCCTTGATAGAGCAGGCATCTAGTCAAGTACCGAGAATACAGGAAAAAATACAACAGATTATTGGCTCCTGACAATCTCGATCAAGCTCGGGTGATTCTCGAGGGGTTCTCGCACGCCCTCGGAACACGTCGCTCTGCACGAATGAGCTTTCGAGCTCTTCGGTTCTTCGCTAGTTGATAGCGTCGGTTTGGTGGGGTTTATATTTCAAGGAGTTCGCGTCTTGAAACTCTTTGTATTAGCGCTTGTTTATACAATCGTAAATAAGGACCACACCATTAACAGCAGAGGTTAACCTTTAATTTATTACAATTCTGATAACTCTGTACAGGCGGGGAGGTAAATAAATTAATGTGCAGTTCTCGTAAATTATTTTAGTCAGCTGTGTAATGGCAAAAGTTGAGAAACTGCACGATAGTGCTAGTCAGAAAGTATCGCCTTGTGCATATGAGTCCTTGATAACTTAACTTGGTTGCTATGTTTCTGGACGACTGGTGCACACAAATCAAACAGCGTTTTGAGGATACTAAGTCACGCTCTCATAGACAAAAAAACCTAAACCAGACTTTTGCCGGTTTGCAGAGTTCATTGTCCTTGTGGAGCATTTCTTGTTTACTGTGTAGTTTGATAACAGGGTTATTTTTTATGAAGGTCTTTTCAGACAAGTTGTAGGATCTAATATTTAGACTACATAAATTACTGCACTGCTATTTGCTTCTCATAGGACGCTGTGAATCACGGATTAAAACCGTTTCTAATAGTGGTGGCAAACGAGGACACGATGTGGCGGACACAAATGTTTCCCTGTTTGCCCACGCGGGAAACATTTGCTGCGGACACAAAATTTGTGTCCGAGACACAAAAATGTTTCTGATTTCTTTCAGAAACATTTTGTATCCGCAACAAATGTTTCCCGGTTTGCGCAGCATAGAAACAATCATGAGCAACAATCTGAATGTGTCCGCTTAAGCATTTGTTCGTAACCATTTTAGCCCACACCGGTCCATGGATCATTAAGTTTTAAGTCAGGACGTGTCTTGTTCCGAAAAGAACAGTGCTTTCTGTGGTTTTATCAAGTGTCCATGCGACCTTTAAGTTATTTTACTGCGTGAGTAGTGCTAAATTATAAACAAGCTTTAAAATGATTACGTCCTGCTCGCTGTGGGAAACGAAGAAAAAGTCTTCTGTCACTCAATGGAATTGAAAACGACATTGGAATTGCAGAAGCTATTATAACCACATTATTTTTGTAACGTTACAGATTTTTATTTGTACAACAGTAGCAAGCGTGTTAATGACAGGTAGTTAACATATTTATTGCAAAGTGCAAATCTTGTTTCCAGAGCGATATTTGTGTGTTTGGTCGCCGCTGGCCAGGTGCGCACTTGCCCTGGGAACTAGACTGCGCCATTGTAATGGGAACAGATGCTTTTTTCATGTCAGTTTTAGAAGAACCAGTTTCTTAGGTCAGCCGTATGAGCGGGGCTTAATGATGTCAGATATTGTTTCAATTCCCATTCTTGGGGAGATTGCATTTTAAAGAATATATTCAATTTAGATTAAGTTAATACGAACACAATGAGAGTGGAAATAAATTATAAAACTTCAACAATTGTCTGTCACTGTGTTACCCGATTTATTTACATTTAGATTCGTGTTTATTTGTGTTGTTATGGAAATGTACCAATCAGGGGGAGGGGGACTCTGAGATCATGCCCCCCTCCCCTACTTATCATCAGTGGAAGGGGGCATGATTACTGGAGGGATTTTAAATAATTTAATATAAGGCCAAGAGGCCAATTAAAAAGGGAAAACAAATTGTTTTGCTTGAAGATGAAATCTCAATATGATCATGGCCCGGCGTTTCTTTTTTGGAGGGGCGGGGGAGGAGCGAGGTGGTAGGTGTCGTGCCTTTAATAATAATAATAATAATAATAATAATAATAATAATAATAATAATAATAATAATAATAATAATAATAATAATAATAATAATAATAATAATAATAATAATAATAATAATAATAATAATAATAATAATTTATTTGAGGGTCAAAAACTAAAATAGCAGTAATAAAACCACTAAATGGGGACACTTCAAAGTAAAAGAAAAATAACAAAATCTAAATATCGTAATAATTGCTAAAATCGTTTAAAATTGGTTAAAATATTTACAATTTATATATATCTTATTAGACGTTTTGTTGTGTAGTATCGCCGAGCATTTTTACGAGTTGTGCCGTATTTTGACGAGCCCGTAGGTATTATGTTCCATATCTTAGGCCCAGTGTATCTGATCGTGGTAGTCCATAATTTTCATGTTTACGATTGGGGACATCTCGTGAACTTTTGCATAAAAAATACTATTATCATAAAGACGATGATAATACAGTATTTCAAATGGAAATAAATGTTTTTCGTTGAATTGTATGTCACATTCCGTCCCCTGTTAAAGGGGCAGACCATTAGAAAGGACAGTTTTGAGGAGTGGGGTAGGGATAATTTTTTGGGGGGAGGGTGAGGAGGGTGAAGTCTTCTTTTAATGGTGGGCTAATATTGTCGATACATGAATCTTTTTCCGCCGTTGGCTGTGAATGATTTTTTTTTCGAAAAGTTTCCCTTTCACCTTTTTTTTTTTGGGGGGGGGGGGGGAAGGAGAATTTGGCCACCCCTCCCCCAACCCATAACTGTTCTGATGGTCCCTCCCTTGTCACGCCCAGGCCCCCTTTGTCTCACCCGTCACGCGACGTCTGATTTTATACTGAGAAAGCTGTTGGAGTCGTGCTCACGATCATTCATCAACAAAGCGAGGTTCTCTTAACCGGTTAATCAAAGCAAAGCTTGCAATTTGTTTTCTGGTGGCATTGTTTTAAGGTAAGTCTTCTGTGACCAATGTTGATCGAATATTTTGCCTGCTAATTTGTATTGATGAAGGCACATATAAGCTTTGTTTATGAAGATCGTACTATACCTCAGTTGAAGTTGTTTGGTGATGTAGATCGAAAACCAGAGATCTAAAACTTTGCTTACATACCTAAACTTTGATAATCAAATTATTAATCTTGCTTCAAATTGACAGATGCAGTTACGGATTTATGAACAATGCAAATTTGTTCCAAATTGTAAAGAATATATGAAAACCGAAATTAGCTTAGGGTCGGTTGATAGTCAAGTTTTGAAGATGGGGTGTTTATACTCTAGATCAAAACGAAAAAGAATTTTACGACCGAAATAATGGAATCTTATCTTACATTTATAGAGATCAACTAGAAATAGTGAAAGATCATTCCTGAATGTGGGATACAATTGAATTACTTCTAATGACAGTTTCGGCTGTTCTCAAAAATGTCACTTAGAAAAAAACAAAGGGTGGTATATACAAGAACCTAATGTATAGATCTTGTAAAACCACAGCTCAATAATCTCTAACTGTGGAGAGTAACTCAGAGTGTTGTTCGTGCAGACAGGCATGTGTTCTAGCTTATTCTTGAACGGACAGAATATAATGTTATGCTTCAATGAGACTACAATATATTATTCTCAAAGTGTTTTGCCACTTGTCTTGTGTGATGCAAATTCAGAACTTGCGTTACTAACAAGCGTGATTAAAGCAGGCAGTTACTACTTAAACAATTAAGGTGACCACACACAACGGGACATGTCACAGCCACATGTAGCAGCTACAAAATCCCTCGCAACATGTACGTGCACAAAAAAATGTGGCAGGGACATGTCTTAGGGATGTGTTGAAGCAACAGGTCTCCTTTTGTAGCAATTTTGCCTCTGCAACATGCTGCACAGAGTTCAGTTTGCTGAATGGGACCACATATTGTTGTTTTGCAGAGGACAGCTAATAATTACAACATATCAAGGTGCACATGCAGACCCATTGTACTGTTCATAAAACATTTTCTTTGTTATTTGACAATATTATACTGCAATCCAAAGCATACTGATTATTTTCAATTCAAAAGAAAACTCGCTCTAGGCAATACACAATACACAGCTTGTTCATGCTGGGGATTTTTGTACCTTGGACATTCTGCCCTGCTGCATTTTGGGTGTCATGTAGTACATATATTATTGAAAATTTGTCGCTGCTGCACATTCCTGCTAGTGTACTTGACTTGTTTGGCCAACACGTCATAAATCATGGACACACAAAACCAAATTTTGCGAGGGATGAACGAACAGCTACTGAAAGTTTCAGCATCGTAGAGGAAATCCCCTTGTCAAATTGCAAAAAAAAACACTAGTGGGGGGGGAGGAGGTGAGGTGTTCCGATGCCAACAAGTGCAGCATTGCAAGTGCATATATATATATGTAGCTTTTCTTAGCCGTTTAAATTAAAGTAGCATAATTAGACCATAATATTGTTTTTTTAGATATGGCTGATACTGCAGAAGCTCAAGCAGATCCCGAGGAGATCATTGTCATCCCATCTGATGTACCACTGGTGAAGTTATCCCCTCCTGGAACGCCCAGTGGCATAATTGAAGGTCAATCGAACATGTCTGACCAACGCCTGGATCCTAACTCAGCAATCCAACAGAGTGGCCCCATTTCTGGACAACCAAAGAAGACCACTGGCATCGCATTTTCCGGGGGAGGCATTCGATCAGCTGCATTTTGCTCTGGTGCACTGCGTAAAATGTTACAAGATGACGTCCCTCTGGAATATTTGAGCTGTGTTTCCGGGGGAGGATACACTGGGGCGGCCTTTCTTGACTGGAAAACGCGCCGGTCAGAGGACCCGGAACTGAAGAAGAAGAGTGACAAAGAACTGCATAAGATGTTCTTTGAAACAATGCGAAAGAATGCTGGATACATGTGCGACTGGCAACGTCCCTGTTATGGAATTTGTCATTCAGTGCTGTTTTTGTTCCTCTTGATCGTTGTTGTATTCATTTTGCCATGTATTCTGTGGTTGCCCTATGCATTTCCTATAGCCGTGGTTGTAGATGTTTTGTTTGGTGGGATCCTGCGAGAGAACAGCACCTGCCCTCAATCTGTGAATGTGGGCACCGGGACGTCATTTTTGATTTTGGAGCTCTATGATAACTGCCAACCTCCCGCCAGACGTATGGCGCTGTTTATTATAACCTTTTCTTCTTGGATCGTGTTCTTTATCCTTTCTAGAATATATTGTTTGAATGTTGAGACATTGAAGAAATGTTTTTTCAGATGCCGAAACCCATTCCGATTACTGTCAATAATCAGTGGATTGTTGTTTGCTTTCACCTTTTTCCCATGGCTTGCACATGACTTCCTTTGGCCTTTAAGAACCTGGATCAAAGTTGTGGTTCTCTTGATTTGCCTTGTAATTCCATTTTTCTTTCCCATCGTCCGTAACGTTGCTGGCATATTCCTCTTTTTCTATGCCTACACAATCATTGTGAGCTGGAAAGTCTTCAAGACAGAGTTGTTCGGAGCGCTGCCGTACTCTGATGACGTGTTCTATCCATTCTTGATGGGGTGTGCTATTGCCATCTTCTTGTTTCCATTAATTGGGCCCCTTCACCAATCTCTATTCAACATCTACTACAGGTCAGTTGTACTCATGTAAAATATAACATCAGACTTCCGGTGATCACGAAATTTGTTAAGGGTTTTCCTAAATGCTCAGTGACACGATCAGTACTTACTGTCTAATTGCAAATCTAAAAGCTCAAAAGGCAAGACGTGAGCAGTCTCTTTTGCTCTAAAGCGTACGCGTGGGAACGGAAGCGAAAGCGAGTGAGTTTGATTAATATGACCGTCGAAGCCGCGACTATCACGCTCGATGCTCGCTTTCACGTTCGTCCCCACGAACTTAAGGGCAAAAGAGACTGTTTGCAATCCATCAAAGGTATATTTTAGAAATATTTCGTTAAACGTTCTTAACAGCAGCGGCAAAACACACAGACTATGTTTTTGCTACTGTTTTTGTAGATATCGCCTGTCCAAGATGTTCTTCAGAGAACCAGCAAGGTGTCGATGGCAAGATTTTTTCCCAGCCTGTGGAAGACCAGTCAATATCATTACTAATGCCATGAAGGGCAAAGGATTTACTTTAATAAATGACACGGAAGGCGAACTAACACTCCAAGATATCGAGAGCGTTTCACCCAAATTTATTAGTAACATTACAGTTAACAACTGGCAGATGGATAGCGACGCCAATTCAAGTCATCAACTGATGTCATTCTCATCTGAAGGGATCAAAGTTATTGGTACTGACGTTGAAGAGCCACCTGATTTCAGCGAACGTTTTAAGCCAAGCCACATGAGGCTATCTGCAGCGATGGCCATATCTGGGGCAGCGGTGAGCTTTGACATGGGAAGTTATGAGACTGGACTGGATATGGTGTTAGATCTGTTGAATTTACTCGGAATTGGAATGGGAGATGAGATGGCGAGTGATCAGTGTGCCTGCGGAGAAGCTCATAGCAGCACTTATGGAAAGATACGTCAGGTATGTAAAGTTCTTAATCACCAAGCAGGAGGTCCGGCTGTATGAGAGAAACCTGACCAAGGTTATGAGTACAAACCGAATGCAGTGAGGTCTGTACTCGCCCGTGATCACGGACAAGATTCTCCCATACAGACCGACTAAGCTAGGTTAATAAGCTATTTATTAAATGGACAAACGAAAAAACATAAATTCGCCGAAAGTCGCTCTTAACATGTAGATGGCTCGTACTCGCTACTTTTTGCTGCAAACGAAGATTTAATAACTAGACACGCCGTCTCAATTTCGTCTCCAGCTTGTTTTTTTTTTTGGCTCTTTCATTTGGTATTTTTAGCAGAAACACGCCAATGGTTTTGTATTTTGTGTGTGTGTTTGTGTGTTAAGCTTTCCCACAGTAAATATAACAACGTGACCGGAAAAGATGTTAATTCTCAATAGGAAAATCTGGACTATCTTATCCAGCATCGATTTGAGCCAATCAAATTCGTGAATTTGATAGTTCCTAGTTCTTGTGAGAAACGGCAGCGGTATAATAAATAACCATTTATACATACGACACCTCATGAACGTAATAACTGTGTATTTTACAGTATGTCCTACCTACCCTGGCTGAGATTTGCTGTGGACTTCCTCTTCTCGCTGTCCCATTTCTGTACTGGTTGGGAAACAACAAAGACTGGGTGGAATATCTGGTGCTTGTTCACATTGTGATTGTTCTAGTGCTCACTGGGATTGCTTTTGTAAGGACGGGATCGCCTGAACCAGGAATGTGGCAACGTTTCATCAGGTACTGGTATTTTTATCAGGTAACCATGCAAACTATCTATTACATCTTAAACGAAACAGAATCAACCTAATTTCACCGTTGCCATGTCACAACAACCATTGCCATTAAAACCCAAATCACTACCACCGCCAAAACAATGATAAAACAAATAAATTAATAAATAAATCACTTTATGTAAATGTAAGGGTATTTAGCGCCGTTGTGCTAATTGTGGACATTGTAAATCCGTAAACAAATAATACAAACTGAACAGAAATTTGTTTAAAATCGCAACTGGTAAGAGGCTGACCAGCTGGCTATTTACAAAGCGTGGAGGAGTTTGCTACCAAACACAAATTCATCTAGTGGCAAAGAGCAGAATTTGAACCAGGGCCCTAACAACTAGGCCACGCACACCTCCGTAATTAACAGCGTGTCTGCGGCATTAATGCGCTATTATCACAAAGGCAACCTTTCGAAATCCGGAATTATGTGCAGAAGTAGTGCAAACCAGGGAATAAAAATTGTCGCTGACGACTGCCATAGTATGTACAATTAGCTGTACCTTCACATGTGACCATTTTGATTTCATGCCTGCTTTCTTTTCCATAGATGGTGGATTAGGCATCACTTCTTTGTTCGCTTCATTCGTGGATTTGTGAGCATCGACAACGTTGGTACACATCCACCGCCCGTTTTGCGGCTCAGTGACGGAGGACACTTTGAAAACTTGGCCTTACTTCCTCTGCTGGACAAAAGACGGGAAAAGATTGTCATATTTGATGGCTCCTGTAACCCTGGTGATGAGAAATATGCCGAGTCCCTTTTTACTGCTCTCAAGTTGGCGAGAGAGAAGCTTCACTGCTCGTTTGAGGGAATGGACGGCAGAGATATAAATGAAGACATTAGAGTAAACTTCCTGAAGATTAAGTCCAAAAAAAGACCAAGGAGCTACAAGTTCAAAGTCCATTACTATGACAAAGACAAAAAAACAGGTGAAGGAGATATACTCTTCGTCTCACCCAGACACCCATCTGAGAGCATTCCACTTGCGGCACCCAGACCGCCCTCTGAGAGCACACCGCTCACGGACGAACCCAAACCATGGAAAGATGTCGACGCCGAACTTGTAGACCTTGACGAGAAGTTATGGGGTAAAAGCCCTGAGTTGACAGAACGCGAAGCAGACAGGCTGACCTTTTGCTGCTGTAACCGTTGCCACTCTGATAATAGCTGCTGTCACTGCATTTCTAATTGTTTGCTGGGAAAGTTTCCTCATCACATCACAGGTAACCAGTTCTTCACTCCGGACACCTTCAGTGCATATCATCGTGAAGGGTACGCAGCTTGTATTGAAGCTGATGTTGCAGGTTTCTTTAAAGAAGAATCGACACAGGACGCTGAAACACAGACGGCTTTTTGAACCTGACGATGACATAAGCCGAAAAAAGCCGATTTTTTTTTCAATGCAGTGTATCAAGCTTGTAAGATACGTCATTATACAGTTTAGTATATCTACTAGTATACTAATGCAAATGCTGCAATCTGATTGGCTGAGCTATCATACACTATCAGCCATTAGCAGAAACTCAGCTGAGAGTTTCTGCTAAAACAATAAGGCTACTAGCCCTCGTTTCCTATTAGCGTTAGTCAACTCGGCTGCGCTTCGTTGTATTATTCGCTTATAGAAAACTCGTGGACGTTAGTATGCATTGGCTGAAGATCTTCTACGAAATGATGACATTTTCTCCTTTCCATGACGTTTCGGGGGTAGTTTAGGAATATTTACTGGATAATTCAATTACTGAGAAGACTAAAACAAGGACATCCACCATTAGACGAGTTTAATGAATGAACTGGAGACGGTGCGTTCACAGTTGAAAGTTTCAAATGACAATAATTCAGTCGCGATTTTGCTAAAGCGTGACGTTTATACTAGTCCATTGGCATATGTAGAGAAGTGATCATTATTTGAATGACGAGTTAGAATTTTACTAAAGTAATGAGATTACGAGCTCGAGAATTCTATTAGGTGAAATCTCGAGCTCATAATCTAATTGTTAAATAATACTTTCGTTGATTAGATACTCGACTAAGGCTTAGCAGTTCAATTGTGCTGTTATCGTGCTGTCCAGCACACGCAAGCCACTTGATACAGCTGAGGTTTAATGTACACAGCAGTCTGTTACAGTCATTCTTTCTAGCGATTTTGATACCTTTCCGCAAATCAGACGAAAACGTCGTTGAACAATAGTTTTACATCTAGTGCCAATTAAAATTTTGGCACTTCACTTGCGTTGTAAAACTTGCCCGTCGTCCGCGCAACATTGACCTAAGCCCAAGTGTTTTTAAGGTGTATTTATTTCAACATTGATGTGTTCCAGTAAAAGTAGTAGTAACAAGTAGTGATGATATCTCTAAGACATTTTCCAGCAATAAGACTAAGATTGCAATACTAATATGTAACCCGTAACAAATACAACGCATTGATTTGAAGTCAGAATTTTTGACTGTTTTTGTAAGTGAATGTAGACGTTTGTATTACATTTTGTATTTAAATGATATTTGTAACTGTAGTTCTTATTCAGAGCAAGTCCACAATTTTGTTAATGTTATTACTAAACACTGAACTTCGAAAATGGAATCCCCCTCACCTCCAGCTCCCTCCGTCATCTTCGACGCGAACTCCCGCAACGCTTTCGCACTGGAGGTGAACTTCCTTTAAAATACAGAGTATGCGCGGTACTGATTTGATTTTCGCAGTAACGAATTAGTTCTGGCTATACTATTTTCGGGAAAGTTCACTTCCATCTGAAGCAAGGTAATTTGATCATTTTCTTGCCTTTTTAAGAGAAAAGGCTATTCATATTTAAAAGTTTGATTTACAGGCTCATTACTATTCTCATTGCATTGTTAATTAGCAGGTCGCCCGGGAAAGGTTTAAATTCCTACGAATTCAAACAGCGCAGGCCGAGTCACTGGGTTGTGTTCTTGGGCAAGACACTTTACTCTCATAGTGCCTCTCTTCACCCAGGTGTATATTAATGGTAACCCTGCTGATGTACTAGCATCCTATCCAAGGTGGGTTGGGGGTGGGGGGGGGGGGGGGGGGCGGTAGAAATACTCCTTGTCACGTAGTCGCTTCCTGTCACGGAAACCGGGATACGTTCCGGCCCGGTGGGTCACTAGGCTCGAATGCGGACTTAACCTTACTTTCCTCCCCTCTCCGCCCTCGCCCAGGTCTCGTGGCTGGTTCAGTGATCATGAAGTACTATTTCCAAAACGAGAGCGAGTGTTTCATCGGGGTATCCAAACACCGAGAAACAATTGAAAGCACGAGGCCGTAGGCCGAGTGCTTTTATTGTTGCGAGGTGTTTGGATACCCCGATGAAACACGAGCTCGAGTTTTGGAAATAACTTCTCAAATGCAACAATAGAAAATTATGATGCAGTGACATGTTTTGTCAAATAAAACAATAAGAAATTATGCAGTGTCAAATTTTTGCCCTTTTCTGTAAGAACGCGATTGCATGCATGATTCATTAGCGTCCAAGCTATGAGCGAGGAAGGAGCGGCTTGGTTTAGGAACCGAAAATGGTTTACGAGGAAGAGAATTAAGTCAAGAAAGCCGTATTCCCCGTCAACAAGGTATAAAAACAAATACGCGTTAATGTTTTTAAGAATGGCGAAGAACTCGGGTGGAGAAAAATATCCATTCTTTCAGGAGGCCCGTTTAGAGATTCCAATTTGCATTAGGTTTCGAAGCGTTCGACTCTCTGAATTGTTGGCAAAGCAAATTTTGTCATTGAAGTAGAGCAAAAGGAACGAAGAGTTGTATCCACCGAAAACAATTTGTGTAATAGTATTTAGTATTTAGTATCCGACGCTATCTGCATTTAAGGAATTGTTGTTAGCATTATTTCGGATTTCATGAGTTGTATTGTTAAAACATTTCAAGGATACTACGGACTAATAAATATTCATTCAACTTGTCGATGTGCATAATTTAGTGGTATATACCACTCTCACTGGAGATTGGTATACTGTTTTTCATTGGGTATCCAAATGCATGCACGTGATGTGGTATACATCTCGTGATTGGAAGTTAACTTAATGAATTATTAATGAGTTTGAGAAGTGTTGTTTAAGTTTTCGAAAGTTTCGGCCATCCCACCTGCCCCGGTGGTGGTCCCCGCCGTATGTTACATTTGTAACGTCATAACTTAGCTTCCAGTGTCAGGGCAATCATATACAGTGTAGACTACGAGCCGTCCCTACTAATTTTCGCAGTCCGTCGAGCGTGGAGCGAAAAAAAGTGCCCTCCCCTCGCTGCGCCTCGTCTCCAATTTTCACGCGGGCATTTGCGAAAATAAATAGGGTCTGTTCGTAGTCTATACACAGTGAGAATGTTTTACTAATCTCGATGAATAATATACACCTGACACACAGGGCATGGGGCATGATGCAAATCACCCGCTTCCCGCTCTCTAGCTGCGATCCACGAGAACGTGAGCCCGCGTTCCTTGTTCCACGGTCAGCGGATGGTCGCCAGGTGGAACACTGGGGAAATGGAATTTTTCGTCCCAAGAAACCTGGGCTGTTGCAGGACTGTTGTCAAAACGAAATATGAATAGTGTGATATAGTTCTATTTTATATCGCTTTCTTGGTTAAAACTTTGATGGCTCGACCTCTTCGTAGTTTCATTAACTTCCGGTATGATTTGTGCGTGACTGTAGCCTGAGTGGCTTCCACTGTGTTATGTATATGGCTCTTGATGTAGAGCATTCCGACACGTCACAGAGATAACGCAAACCGCTCCCGAACCCAAGTTGGCATCACGGACAACCCATGAAAGGTACAGTGTAATTAACTTTTGTTAATAAGTTGTGACAATTAAAGTAAATCTCACTGAGGTTCTTGTTCTTATATGATAGAGCAATGATTCATTTGTTCCATGCCCGCGATTCTGTGTCTTATACGTAGGAGTGGCGAATGGCCTTTCAAAAATGTTGAGTCTCGGCAAATTTACGCCGAGTCTCGGAATCTCGGCGCTTAAAAATAGCGTCTCGGAATCTCGGATTTCTGGAAATATGACGGTCTCGGAGTCTCGGATTTTGAAAATTTGGATCTCAAAGTCTCGGATTTTGAAAATTTGGATCTCAAAATCTCGCCAATGGGAATTCAATTTTTTTTCCGCAAGCTTATCCGAAACGAGAAATTAAGAAATTTACCCCTGCCGGAATCTGCATTTACAATTGTTATGTAAAATATATATAGGAAACCGTAATTTCCACTTTATAGAGGAAATCGTGTCATGATAATAGTACATGGGTACCCAACGACAATCGTTTGTGAATTGAACTGTTTCTCGTATTTTCTGATCAAGTGCATCTCGGGCTCGGATTTTTGTAGCGCTAAGTCTCGGGCTCGGATTTTACAAACAAATTCAAGTCTCGGGCTCGGATTTTTAAACTAGGGTCTCGGCGTCTCGGCAAGGCTCGGATTTTACCATTCGCCACCCCTATACGTGGTATTTTTCTTTTTAAAGTGACACAGTGTGTTGTAGGTTTAGTCGTTCGTTAGAAAGGAATATCAGAAAACGACAAGATGCAAAGAATCCAGCAATTTTTCCAGAATCCTCGTCGTTTAATACCGCGAGAACCCATTTGAATCCCACAATATTGAAGTATCAATTTGGAATGTACCCTCTCCCCTCCCCCTGTCCATTCACACACATTATGGCATATTTTTACAGGACAACTCGGATTAATATTAATCGGATTAATATTAATCCTAATGATTATTATAATCCAGTAATGGATTATTATAATCCAGTAGTAGATTATTATAAGCCAGTAATAGATTATTATAATCTATTACTGAGGTTTTAGCCGTGCCTTAATCTATTAGGATTAATATTAATCTTATGTAAGATTAATATTAATCCAACTTAAATTTTTAATTAAATATTAATGTTAATATTAATCCTACATAGGATTCCTATTAATCGCACGTAGTATTTATATTATTCCTACCTAGGATTAATTTTTGCCCAAAGCTTCTGAAGATTGGCATTATTTAAAGATCTTAGGCTTGCTTATCACTATCTTATACATTCTTGAACTCTTTTGACTCTTTTGCCATTGTGATATGCTGGCTCTGAACCTCAAAACAGTTTGTGTCTTTAGGATTGTCGCTATTTCTATGCAGCTGGTAGTTATTCCCTTTCTCAAGGTCCCCTTTTTTATAAAAGCACATGCCCACGGCACGGATTCACTGGCGCAGAGGTGCTTGCTCCTTTTCTTTCACGTCTAGGGTCAACATCGTGGTATCTACCAGCTTCAGCATTTGCAAGTGATTGTCATGTGACTGACGTGATCAGTGTTATGTCCCGTCAGTCCTGTGTTAAATGTCTGCAGTGTATCTGTTTTAAAGCTGTATATCCGAACATTCACGGGATTTTATCTCGATTATAATAGAGATTAATATTAATCCGGATGATATTATTAATAATAATCTAATCCTTCCAATTTTTTGCCTTGCCTTAATCTATTACTGGATTATAATAATCCATTACTAGATTATAATAATCTATTACTGGATTATAATAATCTATTACCGGATTATAATAACCCTATTATAATCTATTATTATTATAATCCACAGATTAATATTAATCCGAGTTGTCCTGTTTTTAGTACAGCTTAAAACATTTAATGAAAAGCGACATGCAGGCTTCTCATATATTGGATGTTATAGTTACTTATTTACAGACGATGGATAGCCGTGTCGGTGAACAAAATTCAGTGATGGTTCATATATTCTTGTTTGCTTTGATCTTGGTAGTGAGGTGTGTGTAAGGAAGTAAAACATGTCAACTGGGTGGCTTTGTATTGGGGTAGACGTTGGAGGAACGAACACTGATGCGGTAATCCTTAAGAAGAAGGATGTGTTATGCTCAGCTAAAGTTCCGACCACAGCAGACGTCACATCTGGCATCAGTGAAGCTATCAGATCAGCACTGGGACAGCTTCCAGAAGAATTTCAACCAAATCCTACTCAATATGTGGCAAGAGTGAACATCGGTACTACTCACTTTGTGAATGCCGTAGTACAAAGGAAAGGTCTCACCAAAGTAGCTGTGTTAAGATTGTGTAGACCATCCACTATGGCTATTTCCCCCCTGTGTGATTTTCCTGCAGATCTAAGGAATGCCATAGGTGCAATGCACTTTTTCCTCAATGGAGGTTACCAATATGATTGTTCCTGTATAACCAAAGTTGATGAGGATGAAGTGAAGAGGATCGCCAAGGAAGTGCACACAGCAGGTAGGGTAAATTTTGTAGATTACATTCTTTGATGCCAATTTGACAGATCCTCTAAATCCTGCAGGTGTTTCCAGATTTTGCCCAAAAGTATCCTAGTTTTAATTAAAAAGTATTTTAGTTTAAATTAAGTCCTAGCTACATGTAATGTCTACCCATTGTCTGACTGCCCACCCATATGCATGAGTATTTGATTGAGTGTCAGTGAGTTGCTAGGCAGCCTGGCAAATTATGCTATGGTGGGGAGGGAGAGATTGGGAGAAGGGAAAGTAATAAACCAATGATGGAGTAGCATTTCATTCCATGGACAAGGGGGTAGCATTACTTGGAATATGTTTCATGCTATATTAAAACTCATTAATAATTCATCAAGTTCAAACAAAGAGAATCATACCATGAAGGAGGTTTGGATACCTGATCTTAATTTAAAAGCATAGATTTTTACAATTAATTTTATTTCTCTGTTTACTCCTTAGTTTTTGTTTCAGTTTTATTGAGAAGATATATCAAACACTCAAGACAGGGTTTCATCTGCTATCCAAACACCTTGAATTTCGTCAAAAATACTCTGCACGCTGCCTTTGTATTCTAAACTCTCTTGTTGGTGTTTCGATATCCCAATGAAACACTCAGTCTCTTGTGTTTGAAATATTACTTTTAGAAGCCTGAATTTAGTGCTGGCTCTGAAACCAATAATCCTAGCATTGTAATGGACCTTATACTTAACTTGCTAGACACGGGGGCTGTTGGGGGCACAGTGGGGAGGGAGATGAGGAGATGCTGGAGGAAGAATGTTGCTCCTGATCAGAAATGGATTTTCATCCCATCCAGGGGGATTATGCTTCTATACATTTGCATCTTGCCACAGGAAACTGAGAATGTCAGTGGCTTTTCCAATTTTATTCTACAGGGCTGGAGCACTGACTTTAAACCCTGTTTATTAATTAACATGTAGGTGTACAAAATATTGTCATTGTTGGAGTGTTCTCTCCTGCCTCCAAAGAACAAGAAATGCAAGTGGCTGAAATCATCAGATCTGCATATCCAGACATGAGTATGACGCTTTCCTACGAGGTGGGCCTGATAGGATTCTTAGAGCGTGAGAATGCTTCCGTCTTAAATGAAAGCCTAAAGCCACTTTGCCGTCAGACAGTGTCGGCATTCTGTGCAGCTTTGAGGACACTTGGCTTAACGTGCCCCTTTTATCTCACACAGAATGATGGTACCATAATAAGGTAACTCATAATAGTCCATCACCTCTCCGAGGCTACGATTTTTTTTCTTAGTACGTGAAAGTTGTAGACTAGACCTCCAAAACACACTTATCACTCTCTTATCACATGCAGTATCATGCAAAGGTAATAGAAATAGAATCCATGAATTCAAAATAATTTGATTCATCTGTTTTATAGCCATGGATAATATATTTTATTATTCATGTTGTAGTAAATCAGTTCTCTGTAAAGAACGTCATCAGATATAACCTGCAAACACTGACAGATTTATGGCTGCTGTTTCATACTGCCGACAAACAGCATTAATAACAGCCGCAAATCTAGCTGTCTGTCTTTGCAGGCTGAGTACATCATCATGTGAGTGAGGAGTTTTTTCTTGAGACTTGAATCTCAGACCTACCTAAAATAAGAAATGAATGAAGTAATAATAATAATAATAATAATAATAATAATAATAATAATAATAACAATAATGATAATAAATAATAATAATAATAATTTCATGAAATAATGTCAGTAAAAATTTCAATAGCCTACCTCCATAATAACACTGAAAGCTTTTACACGCTCTAAGCTTCTATGTACACAAGTTAAAATATTACAAACTAAGGTGAACTATTTACAAAATATAAACTTACTTACATATTTCTGTTCGTAAAAAATTTGATTTTCATTTACGTCTTTAATAAATATTTCAAAACCAAAATTTTACAAATAGTGAATATAAAAGAAAAGAAAAGCTGTAAAAATTCTATACGTATTATTCTCGCTATAACTATTGCATCCGTGCTTGACCTTTATCTATTTCCATGTCAATGTCATTAATGTTAAGATTGTTCTTTCTTAATATTAATAATAATAATAATAATAATAAAAATAATAATATAATAATAATATAATAAATAATATTTATAATAATAATCTTTATTAACATATTCCAGACAAGTTGCCATTTACAAGGTAAAAATTCCAATATTAAAAATATCCAAGGCACAAAAAGTTATTATTATCATCATTATCATCATTGTCATATCATATATGTCATAATAATAATAATAATAATAATAATAATAATAATAATAATAATAATAATAATAATAATAATAATAATTTTTTTTTATAATAATACTTTATTGAAAACTTTTCATGCAAAACTTGAATCCTAGGTGTATGTGGCTTAAAATAAAATATACAAATTTTGTTTTTCCCTAAGTTTGTTCCATGAGATAATTTCAGTAAAAATTTCAATAGCCTTCCTACATAATAACACTCTGAAAGCTTTTACATGCTCTATTCATACAAACTTGAATCTTAGGTGTATCTGTCAAAAAAATATATATACAAATTCTGTTTTTCCTGACATTCTTCCCATGAGATAATGTCATAAAATAAATAAAAGAAATAGACTATTAAAACCTATTTGAACAGTGTTTGCACGATGGCTCCCTCCTGGGTTTCAACGTCAATATCAATGTTCTTAAAGTCACAAAAGGCTTTCCTTCTAGCTCTTGAACCTCTTAGACAGATTAGTGCGGATCTTAGTAAAGCGAAGGATGTCCTTGCTCTTATCCAGGAGATTGTTTTAGCATAGTGTTCTCCTTTCTTGATGGAGATCAGCTGCGCCAGTCTGGAATGGTATTGCAAGCACTCGTTTCCCATGCCGCCTGTTGACGTGAAAATAAGGGGTGTAAAAGTTCCTTGTTCGATATCCAAAACCCTCCTCGCGTAAAGGCGCTTCTTCTCGTTCTCATGATTGCGGTATATCTGTTGGAGCTCTAGGTCCCTATACGAATCGGCATTAGGGTGACAAACCCTCACGTCAAAGAATGCTGATCGTTGGTTCTCCCAGAACCCGCGCGCATGAATATCCAATCTCGCATCTGGAGCTCGATTAGAACCTCTTCCCAGCTGTTCACCCGAGATATCTTGCAGGACAGGCTCAATCTCAACATCGGTACAAACCATATTCAGGAGTTCGGCTTCTAAGTCCCTCAGCTCATTGTGACGTTGGGTAACGAACCCACCTCTCTTGCATATCATTGCGTGGTCCACTGTAAAAGCATCACCGCATACACAGGTGGAGGGGATATCATCAACCGGCCAATCGTAGCGCAGTTTGATTGCATCGCGGAACTCTCTCTTATTTAGATTGAAACCCATTTCACGAAGGGGGAGTACCGTCAGCCAAACAGATGACCCTTTTTCCGCAGCAAGGTCAAGTGCCCGTTGGACTTTCTGTGGGGCTACTCCTCTGATATGCTCTGCCCTGTCTTGGAGCACCGTTGCTCTCTCACTCCTCATTGCCTGTTGTAGTGGCTTGACCAAAGAATCATCCGGCATCTGATGGGATTGAGCCACGATCTGTTGGACCAGCGGGATGGTAACTTTGACGGAGGAGGATTGCTCAAGATTTGCGTCAAGACACGGGTTTGTCATGCCAAGCCCCCCTAGACGGACTGGCAGTGCTAGAATGTCCCTGTCCAGCCGAGTGCACCTATGCTCTGTAATTGCAGGGATGAGCACCTTAGATATGGCATTCTCCAAAGGCTCCAATAATTCTTGAATATCAGGCAAAGTTCTCAAAAAATAGGTCCATCGATGCTTGAGGCCAAAGGTGTAAGCAGCATAACACGCTTGAGGCTGAGAAAGAGCAAACTCTGCCAGCTTGGTAATCTCGCTGACCCAGTTGGTCACCTTCTCGCTAACGTATTCCTCTAGATATTCCCGTGAACCTATCACCGCACCCAGATGTTTTTGTCCCTCTACCGTCACATTGACAGCCGTGTCCTTGAACACTTCTTTCACGCTTGCCTCTTTATCTGGCTTTGAGATAATCCAACATTTCTTGGGGTTGGGAAAATAGCCAAAGGCTGGGCCAAGGCTGTTGAGGACATCCCACCATTTCTTGATTTCCAGTACCGAGCCAGCTCCACAGGCATCGTCAGCAAACCAGCACTGTTTAGTACTGGACGCCGCCTGCAGGCTTGTGATCAGCGGCTGCACGCTTAAGGCGTAGAGGGCCATAGCAAGTGGGTCACCCTGTGTTGTTCCTTCAGCTGACGTGATCTCTTTGCCGCCGGTAATAAACAAGCGTGCCGACTTCCTGTAAGTATTGATGGCGTATGCTGCAATTATAGGGCAGAGAACCCGGATATTATGCAGTGAAGTTGCTCTGTTAAGTGCATTGAATGCGTTAGAAGCATCGATGAGCAGTACCGCGTCAGTGTCATCTGCTTCAAATATGGCATGCATAGCATGTATAGCAGCCTCGCTGCCGGACTTTTGACCTGCGCATAGCTGGAGTGAACCACTCGCCTCAACCACGTCTCCCTTAGAAACGTTCATTACACACTTTCCAATAATCCTTCGTATCACCTCGCCGACCCCTAGTAATAATAATAATAATAATAATAATAATAATAATAATAAATATTTAAACAGACTGGTGTAACCCCTTCAGTTGCAGCTCTCGGCAGCCCTGTACAATGGGTCGCCATGCAGCTCTCGTAAGGTCTCACATGAGTGGCTGAGAGAACAATAGAACAAACAACAAGAACAATGCCCCTGGCCCCCAAAACAATAGCAGCTGCTACACTAGAGGACCAGTAGAATTACAAGCTTACGAGAGCTGCGTAACTATTCTGTACAACATACAATAAAAGAAAGTATAACTTAAAAAACTAAAACCACTTTAATTTTAAAAAAGTCATAGACTTAAGCTTTAAACACCATGCATTCTAACAAATTTGAATTACGGATTAAAATATCCTTATAGCTATCAATCAAAAGCAGAAATAGCCCAGGAACATTCCTTGGGTGCATAAAGAGATCAGGTCTGTACTGGAGGGGTCAGTAAGTGTATATTTCTTTACCCTTCTTGTCCTCTAGTGCAGAACGAACCCTACACCTTCCAGTGCTTACATTTGCATCAGGTCCAACCAACAGCATGCGAGGAGCAGCATTTTTGTCTGGGGTTCAGGATGCAATAGTCGTTGATATTGGAGGAACGACCACTGATGTAGGAGTGCTCAAAGATGGATTCCCAAGACAAGCATCTACAAGGGTTAAGGTATAAATTATTATAGTACATCTGAAGTCTTACAACAAAGTCATGATCTTATTCTAACTTTTAGAAATTCTTAGGTTCCTCTGGGGCAGCAATATTGCCTCTACATTAAGTAACCTTTAAATCTCTTTCATCTTTTCTCTTTTATATTAAAAATAAGCCAAAAATAAGAATTACGCTCTTGATGCATATACTGATTCAGAAATACTTCCTTATTCCTTCTACATTTATAATAATTTTAATTTACTTTTTAACTGGCAGTTATGACTATAATTATAATCAATCACATGATGTAATTAAATTTATATGAATACAACAGATCAACACACACATCGTACATTTCAGTATATTCTATATTTTAAGGTTTTAATATATTGTAAATTATGTGCTTTTGATCATTTCTATTTTAAAAGGTGCACTATCAACTAATAAATTATTATTATTAATTATTATTAAATATTATTATTATTGGGTAATATTATTATTATTATTATTATTATTATTATTATTATTATTATTATTATTATTATTACTACAAATGTACACAGCATATTGCAGACCTTTATCAACAGCTGTATTTATTGATTCTTACTCATTCCCGTCACAAATTACAAACTAGACTAGACAGATCAGAAGTATTTGTAAGACAAGTAGAGCCCTGACTACACCTGACACAATTTTTACTTTTAATTAAACAACTAAAATTACTAGATTGGAGGTGTGAATACCAACTTCCGAATGCCTGATGTACTAAGTGTGGGCCTTGGAGGCGGATCAAGAGTGGAGAAGTCACAAGTTAGTATCTCCCTGTCCATACAGTGTCATTTAATCTTAAAGGCTATTAAATTTAGATCACTGTGATGGCTACATATACATTATAATTGGATAATTTTATTTTGTAAACAGTACTGATTGTTTTATTGATGATATATTCAGAATTAATTATTGTAATAAAGAGGAAAATGGTTTACATTCACATAATAACATTTAAATATTTACCAATTTTATTGATTTACTAGGACTCAGGTTTAAGTCTGTAAAGGATAATATCAATGCCTGAGTACTGCAAGGTACTACAGTATTGTGTACTTGGTTACATGTTGTCTTACTTTGACTACATGGTGAAATATACTCTCTTTATGCCAAACAAATGGTGTGTTCTGTTTTGTTAGTTGTCAGTTCGTTTACTGATCGATCTCAGGGAATTGTAACTCTGTATGATATAGCCTTCCATAAGGAATCCAGTATAGCAGTAATAAAGCTTCAACAGTTGCCAGCAAGTTGAATTGTGCCTCAAATTTGTTGATGACAGTAATTGGCTTTTTGTTATCATTTCTTGGATGGTAAATTCACCCAAATTCTAATTAATTTTTACGTTGTATACTGAATATATCATCTGTGGTGAGCCTGGCTTGCCTGTGGTGGTATTCAGCTCTAGGTATAATTTTGGTCACCCCATATTCATGTAATATCACTGCATCGTACACCAGGGTAGAGTAACAGTTGGTCCATCAAGTGTTGGCTTCAAGCTGACTTCTGAAGCCCTTGTTTTTAACGGAGAGACCATGACATCTACCGACATTGCTGTCGCTTCTGGTTTCTGTGACGTTGGTGACAAGGAAAGAGTGAAGCACATCCCAGAAGAACTTAGGATTGGAGCTCTTGCAGAGATCAAGAGAAAGATTGAAGCAGCAATAGATCGGGTCAAGGTATATTGAAAATTTCTTTTAGATTATTAAATTGTTTTCTTTAATAAGCAGCTGGAGCAGTGACTGATTTTTCAGGGCTTGAAATCTGTGTTTTTGCAAAGTCTGTGCACTGTTCTTGTTCACTTGGTCGCTCTGTTAAACACTGATGACATTGTGGACTTAGATTGTATGATCCACTTTGTCAAACTCCTTGTGGTGCAAAGGTTTGTTTCCTTTCTCCAAAAGCGTAGTGCAGGGAATTCTTTTCCTAGCATATTAGAATAACATGACAATGGGTCGGATAACAGACTGCTGTCAGCTGTGGATAGAATGCAAAGTCCCTTGGTAGATCTCTTTCCCAGCAGTTGGTAGGTTACATTTCATTTTCTGGCAAAAAGAATTTAAAGAGGCCGGGTAATTACAAGGTAGGTCTGACAATGCATGTAGCAAGGACAGGCTCGTCATCTAGAATCTCATGAAAACCGCTTTGACTGAAAACCAAATTCCTCCACAAGGATCCACAAGACATAAAGAGAATTTAATATGACAAAAAGAAAAGAGAATATTGATACGGATCAACCTGTATCTTCCAAACAGCTCAGTGGTGAGGACCAACCTGTTATTCTTGTTGGTGGTGGTACCATTCTTGTGAACCCAGATAAATCAGACACTTTAAAAGGAGCTTCTGAAGTTATATGTCCTCCACACTATCAGGTAATACAAATGATATCTTGCACTCTTACTGGAAAAAACTTTATGTAACAAACGCTCTGAGTGGATGGTTATGTAACGCGAACTTTGATTGGATGGTTATATAACGCGCACTCTTATTGGATGATTATAGACGCGAATGACCCGCTGCTGTGAACTGCTGTGTTTACTGGGGCTATATGAGCATGCGCGCGCGTATTCTCGCTCTTTCGCTCTTAGTTAGTAATATATAAATGTTTATGTGAACTTTAAGTAGATAGTAATCACTAGCTGGTGGAATCATGGTGAAGAAAATAAAAACGCGACTGGGGAATAAAAGAAAACTGGTTCGTTAATAGTAGCTCCCCTGTGGAGCTACTGCGCTATTTTGTCTAAGGTGCGGGATTGCAGAAAAACAGGTCATGCTCATTTGCATCTCTTTAAATAACAAAAGAATAACAAAACAGCACATTTGTAATATGCCTCGTTCTTTTATCCACTGAATTAATTTTCCGCAATCCCGCACCTCACTCGCTATTTTTTAGTGTCTTACAAATGCACTCCAATTGATGCTCTGTAGGCGGCAAATGCTGTTGGTGCTGCTTTAAGTAAAGTCAGTGGCACGTTTGATCAAGTCATTCCCATGAACAATACAACCCGAGAAAAGGCACGTGAGGAGGCCGAGCAAGTGGCACGTGAAAGGGCTGTCAAGGAAGGCGCTGACGAACAAACTTTGTCTGTTATTGATGTGATGGAAGTACCGCTGGCTTATTTACCTGGAAATGCAGTACGTTACTACTTGAGAGTTGTTGGAGACTTAGCCGACTGCAAGGATGAAAGCCTAGAGGAATTCTCAGCGCTAGGTAGATAAAAGTGATAATGCACGGTTGCTTATAAATATGAAATTTTTTAGTGACAAGAATAATACCTCACGCGTTAGATATTTCACTGTTCCTGTTATCACAAAATTCATATTTTTTCTGAGTGGAAAGGCTAGTGACAGACAATTCATTTTTTCTCAACAAGTGCCATAACTTAAGGTATGTACGAAGACTAGCAAAGATATTTGTTGTAACATTAAGAGCTTATAGTTAAAACTGTCAGCCATTAGGTCATGCTCGTTTAACTAATTCTACTTAGTAAGATAGTTCTTTTATAACTTTCATTTAAAGGATTTGAAGTAAGTGACAGTGATTCAACGAAGGAGTCTCCATCAATTCAACAAGTTCCTGCTCCGGCTGAGCAAGCCAAAGCAGAGGAAGAAGAAGACATGGAGTTTAGTGAACCTTATGTGGACCCAGCATCAGGTGACTGGATACTGAACAAGTTTGATATCGAATGTATCGCTATTGGAGCAGGCATCATGGGTTGCGGTGGAGGGGGCAGCCCCTATCTTGGCAGATTAAGGGCCATGGAAGCTATAAAGAAGGGAAAGAAAGCCCGTGTTATTCACCCCAACAGGTATGTGACCATGCTGGGATGTGGTGGGCGTATGACGACGTCAACGGCAACAACGACGTCTTTAAACATGGTGATCGCGACGACGATGACGGAGACTATCGTTGTGATTCAATTTTGCGCCCTTTCCCTAATTATATTCCCCTGAATACGATGCCTCCCCCCCCCCCCCCCCCTCCCCCGTTTGAAGGTGTTTGTGAAACAAACGCCCCAATTTTCATAGTATAATATGTTACCATCTTCTAGTGCTGAGTGGAACGAGATTTTCTGGGTCTGGTGTTCGGATATTTAAGAGATTTGAAGTAAAAATCTTTAATAAGCGCCCCGGGGCTAAATTTACGGTATGTTTATGATGACAAAGACAAAGATGCGATGTCATGTCATGTCATGCGATGCGGTGAGATGTGATGCAATGTGATGTGGTGTCATGTCATGTGATGCAATGTCATGTCATGTCATGTCATGTCATGTCATGTCATGTCATGTCATGTCATGTCATGTCACAGGGTTCGCACAGTCTTGAAAAGTCCTTGAATTTTAGGGGGAGTCCTTGAAAAGTCCTTAAATTCCATTTTTCCTTGAAAAGTCATTGAATTTCTGTGTAAGTCCTTGAAAAGTCCTTGAATTTTCTTCAACTTAAAATGTAGAGGCATCAAAACCAATTTTGCTGAGTATAGACTGATTTTCGTTTCCTGTGTAAAGCAACTTCAAATACTGTAAAACACGGTTGTAAAAGCAGCTAATAACGAGAAAAGACAAGTGAACTGAAAAATGTAGAGAAGGAGGTGGAGCAAACACTTGAAGCCTTAGAAACCTGTCAGCTTGAACTGGGAATGTTGCCTTTATATATCATCTGCGAAAATACGATCCTGGTAGGTGGTCCTTGAAAATTCAATTTGGTCCTTGATAAGTCCTTGAAAAGTCCTGGAAAAATGGTTGCGATTTTTTGTATGAACCCTGTGTCATGTCATGCAATGTGATGTGATGTGATGTCATGTTATCTTATGTGATGCAATGTCATGTCATGCGGTGTGATGTGATGCGATGTCATGTCATGTTGTGATATCGTGGTGCGGTGGGATGCGATGCGATGCGATGCAAGGTCGATCACGATCACGATCACGATGACCGTGTTAACTTCTTTTGTGTGTTGTGTTGGAGGATCATTGTTTGTGTGTTTGTTTGTTTTTCAATTAAATTTCCAGGTTAGGATCCACTCCCGAAATGACCGGCATAGTGGCGTCACCAGCTTTTATGGGTGCACCAGTAATCCTTGTAGAGAGAGTGTTCAGTGGACTGGAATCCATTTCAGCACTGAAGGCAGCTACAGCGGTTTCAGTGAATACCGATGCAGTGAAGGAAAAAGACAATGGAGATGGAATCAAGGAAGTGGAAAATGTTCAAGAATTGATGTCTGTGGGAAATGAGGTACGTGAGCTTTCTAACAGAATGGAAACGAACTTCAGTAATAAACAGTCATCCATTTTGTATGTGGTGAGGAAACTAGTGGGGTTGGAGACGGGAGGGAGTGGAATCTTCAGCATGAGGTAAAACGGCAAACGCGAGCTTGCCTTTCATTTTATTGTTACCTTTTTATTGAATTCTAAAATAAATCCTTCAGTCCTCCCCTCAAGGTTGGTCACCCAGTTTGATTCTACAGAAGAGTAAGCGTAGTTGACTTATGTGGTAGAGAGTTTTAACAATGACATTAATGAATATTGCTATGCAAAAGAATGCTTGTCTGCCCATTTGTTCCTCGACAGTCCTTATCAAACAAGAAGCTCGTCGCAGTTGTGAGTGCCGAGATAGGAGGAGCTAACTCTATCGAGCCCTTAGTAGTAGGTGCAGAACTGGGACTCCCCATAGTGGACGCGGACGGCATGGGGCGAGCCTTCCCTGAGCTACAGATGTTTTTGCCTTTTGTTTACGGTAGTCCAGCATACCCTGCGGCAGTCGGGGATGAGAAAGGAAACGCGGCAGCAGTCTCATTTGCTGAGACACCTAAACACTTGGAGAATTTTCTGAGGCAGAAAACAGTAGAAATGGGGTAGGAATATCCGTTTTGTAAATTTGTGGTAATTTAATGAGTTTATATAGTGATCGCGTTTTTATATTTGACTTTTTTTCGATTTTCTATCAGCTGTAATTTTTACGTAGTAATTTACCCATTTGAAAGTTAGTATTGAAATCAGTTTGGACCAAATTTTTCCCGTCCCGTCCCGTCCCGTCCCGGCGCAATTCAATGCAATCTGTTTCGTTTTTTTCAGTAACCCCAAAACAGGATTTTGTTTACCTTGAGTGTCGGAAATCGTCAGCATTTTCTCGTTTCTTTTCCTTTTCCTAGATGTATGGCTGGTTTATCGTTTATTTTTGACTGGAGAGATGTTAAAGAAAAGTGCGTCTTGTATTCTCTTAGTCGAACATGGCGCCTGGGCAACACCGTACTTCGTGCAAGATACAACAAGGCGTCCCCTGTGGACAGCATTCTTCAACATGAGAATGGCAAACTTCTGATTACAGGAAAGGTTGGTTATAAGCAAATTTTTATCCCGAATCTTTGTCGATTCAATTCAATTCATTGAAGGGTTTCCTCCCTGGTCAAACATAAAAACTTAATAGTGACTTAAAAAACAAACTTATATGGATACCACACCTGGAACGAGCAGCCATTAATTCTTAATGCCTTCTTTTACCTTTCTTGTTTTTGAAACAAACTCAATTGAAACCAATAAGAGAGAGATTGGTAGAGAATTCATGACAAACAATAAAATGAATTGTGATCAACATCTGCTTACAGATTGCTGACGTTAGCCGTGTAACGGAAGGCGCTTTCAACAAAGGAAGGTTAAGTGTCGAAGGCTCTGGCAAGTTCAGTGGTTTGATTCTCGGCATCGAGTTCCAGAATGAAAATTACGTGGCATTCATCTCGAAACCTGATGGTTCCAGAAACATTCTGGCCACAGTTCCCGATCTAATCTCTTTAGTAGACGAAGATACGGGCGAGCCGATCACAACAGAAGAAGTTCGTTACGGTTTGCGAGTCGCTGTTATTGCCATGCCCTGCTTCCCGCTCTGGACCACCCCACAGGGACTGGCAGCTGGCGGCCCGGTGGCGTTTGGGTATCAAGATGTCGTTTACAGTCCCATCGATTCGTATGAGGAGCACCCTCCCATCCCTAGAGATTGACTTGTTTGGTTATTTGGTGATAAACAAGCAAACAAAGTAAATGAAAAGATTTTAAGTAGAAAACATAGTTATCATTTTAAACCTAGAGCTTAAGCTTCATCAAATGAAGAAGTGGAATAGAATGTAATAAAATGTACTCAGTTACTGAGTTTTTAGAAAAACGAATTGCTTTCTTCTGGTCTCGTAAAATAATATTCTTGCGAACTTTTTCACAGAGTCCTGTACCATTGTACATTCCACCATACATCCAAAATCGTCATTTATTTTAGGAGAGCAATGGCAAGTGAAAACCAAACCTTCCAACAGCTAGCAGAAATCGTAAGAGATATCGGTATGTGACCAGTGGCAAAACCGCAGGTGTTCAACAGAGGAGGGAGGGGAGGGGAGATGGGTGTTGGGGGTCGAGCTAAACTAGTTGGTGACCAAAAGTGAGCCCGCGATAAAAAGCAACCAAATCGTAACTTACCGACCAGTGTTTCGGGAGGATAACTCATATAAGCCCCTTGTGTTGACCACAAAACAATCCCCACAGGTCAGTTGTTGTTTTTTCTTTATTTGAACATGTAATCCACAAGTATCCTCTATTGATGAAATACGATTATGGAGTGGCCTGTATTTCTATGCAGCTTCATTCATCAAATAATGATCAATCTTTTACTTCACACGGTGAAATCACAAGGTTTGTTATGTAGTAGGTTGCAATTGCCCAATTTTAAAGGCCAGTGAGTTAATTTGACAGGATAATGGCTTCTGGTATCACTGCAACTTGAGTACAACAATTGACATAACAATTTTCGTATGTTGCAATCGTACGTTTTTCTTCATTGGGAGTTTATTTTATTTTTGAAAATTGTAAAAATAAAAATTTTCCAAAACTACATTTGAAAACTGTATTAACACATTTCTGAGAATAAATACAAGCAATTGGAATGGTCTTATAGAGTCCTTATACAGTTTTCGTACTTGCAATAATAATACTTTATTCAAATACAGTATACAGTATACAAATGGTATTTGAAAAGGAGGACCATGAGGTTATCCCTATTTAGGTCCCCTAACTAAAATTACAATCTAAAATTTTAAAATTCAAAACATCTATTACGTTAGTAATTAACAATTTAAAATTTAAAAATTTAAAAATATCTGTTAAGTAGATAATTGACAATCTAAAAAATTTAAGAATTTAAAATATCTATTACGTAAACAATTAACAGTCTAAAATTTAAAATCTAAAATATCTATGATATCTATAATATCAAGTACTGTGGCATAAGATTAATGAATATTCATCCACTTTGTAAGGCTTGATTTGAACCTGTTTACACTGATGTCGTTGATGTCGTGTCCGAACAAATGGTTTGGCAAATTATTCCATTCCTTAATAATTCTAACAAAGAAGGAATACTTGAAGGCAGTAATTCTTGCTGATTTCGTTTGATCTTAAACGGATGGTTTGCTCTAGTGCTTTTGCTTCTACAACACTCGAAATAGTCGTTAAAGTGCCCCTGTGATCAAATTTTTGAGTTTCATTTTTTTACATTTTCGTGTCCTATTAGACTTTCTTACTCACCTTGCCAAATTTCAATCCATTATGAACATCAGAAGTCATTTTTTTTTAACATTTAATTCAGAGAATTTACGGCCGCCATTAATCAACCTTGTTCCAAGCCTTGGTTGCAAATGAGAGAAAGTGACGTCAAAGGCTCAAAAATACCTCACGGGTTGAAATGAGAATAACAATAAGTGTTCAAAATCACGCGAAAAGGAACAAAAACCTTGGACGTGTTCTTCGTGCAATTTTCTATGCTGATTGTTATTAAAATTTCAACCCGAGGTATGTTTGAGCCTTTGACGTCACTTTCCCCCATTCGCAACCAAACCTTGGAACAGGGTTTTGTAATGGCGGCCGTAAATTTTCGGAATTAAATGTTAAAATAAAATGACTTCTGATGTTCGTAATGGATTGAAATTTGGCAAGATGAATAAGGACGTCTAGTTGTACACGAACATGTAAAAAAATACAAATCGAAAATTTGATCACAGGGGCACTTTAAAGTTTAAACCATTTAATCCGAACACTGTTTTGTAACATTCTACTAAGGACAGGTACTCTCGTCGATGCTGAAGGGAGTTCCAATTTAGTAATTTGCATCGTTCTTCGTATGGCATCTCACGGGGTTTTTGCCCAAGAGCGATTCTTGATGCTCTTCGTTGTACTTTTTCAATGGCCAGTATATCTTTGACTAGGTGCGGTGACCATACAGGACATGCATATTCTAGGATCGGTCTCACCAATGACTTGTAAAGCATGGAGAAAATGTCTTTGTTCTTATTGCCAACTGTACGGTTTAACAAGCCCAGCACTTTGTTTGCTTTGTTCACAATTACGTCCACGTGATTCGACCAGGATAAATCTCTTGACATGTTAACACCTAGGTCTTTATATGAGTCAACAAATCTTAATTCTGTATTTGACAGGTAATTGGCATGTGTACTTTTGTCCTGCTTATGCGTTATTCTCATTACTTCGCATTTCTCAGAGTTGAACTTAACTTGCCAGCTCTTTGTCCAGTTTTCAAGGGAACCAGGTCAGACTGTAGTGCAGACGTATCATCGACATTGTTGAGTTCACGGTAGATCTTTGTATCGTCAGCAAACAGTTTGATGGTAGATGTAACGACATTTGGTATGTCGTTAACATAAATCAGGAACAAAGTAGGTCCGAGAATTGTGCCCTGGGGCACACCAGATATTACCTGGGACCAACTAGAATAGGTGCCACGTATTACGACCCTCTGATGCCTGTTTGTTAAGAAGTTTCTAAACCATCGCAACAGTGGCCCATCAATATCGTAGCGGCTAAGCTTAAGTAGAAGGCGCTCGTGAGGCACACTGTCGAATGTTTTCGACAAGTCTAGGAAAATGGCATCTGTTGTTTTCGAGCTATTTCTGGATAGGCACCAGTCGTGGTAACAACTTAAAAGTTGTGCGAGCGTCGACTTTCCTTTCAAGTATCCAAACTGATCTGGATTTAAGACATGGTGGGTGGACCAGTCAGCTGGCAACATTCCAGTCGTGAAAGACTTGTTGAATAACACGCACAATGAAGTTGACAATTCTAGTGCGCATTCTTTCAAAATATGGGGTGAGATTAAATCGGGCCCAGGGGACTTGTGAATGTTCAGTGCCTTTAGGTGTTTTTCCACTTCACTGGATGTGCAAAGAATGTGGCTCAAATTATCGAAGATCATGTTGTCGAATTCAGGTAAATCGCTTTGTTCATGTGTAAACACAGATGAGAAATATAGATTCATTCAATTGTGCAGTATACCCGGCCCACTTATTTACATATGTCGAAACGCTTTAAGAACGAGGCATAACACAATAGGTACTTTTGTTATTCAATGAGATGCAAAACAGTGGGCCGGGTATTCTGCAATATAGCCGATGTTGCCATTTCGCTGAGTTGCATTTCTTTTTCAGTAAGTTATTCAAATTACGATAAGCGGCCCATGTTTCCTGCCTTCCCGACTTTTTTTGCTCTTTTGTACAGGTTCTTTTTCTTCCTACAGAGTTTGATGAGATCCTTGGTTATCCAGGGCGCTGTGATTCTTTTCTTTTGTCTGAATTTTGGGATACAATCATCAACCGCGGCGAAGAAAATATCTTTCCATTTTATCCAGTCGTCATCAATGTCTTCATCGGATAAGACAAAGTCCCACGGGGTGTTTTGGAACAGAGATCTAAGATGACTCCAGTCTGCTTTGTTGAATGCATAAATGAACTTCTTAGAAATACGACTCAAGTAAGGCGCACAATTTAAAGTGAACGTGATAGAGTTGTGGTCAGAAAAGTGTTCGCCTACCACAACGTTATTTATCAGGTCAACATTAGTCGTTAGTATGAGGTCTAATATGTTTTGATCTCTGGTAGGTTCGTTCACTAGCTGGTGCATGAAGTTGTCTTGAATTATGTCAGAAAGCAGTATATGGTGCTCAGAGTTCCTTAGAGATCGATTGTTGGCCCAGTCAATTTCGCTCAGGTTGAAATCACCGAGTAATACGATGTCTGTTGTTGTGATGTTACTTAGGGAATTCTGAAGATCCTCCAAAACGGCAAGTTTGCTATTTGGCGGCCTGTAAAATACACCCATTGTTGCGTTTACAGTGACTGGTATCTTGTATGGATTGTCAAATAGCTCAAGTAATCAGTCAAACACTGACCTTACGATAACTATATTCGTTATTATTAGTAGTATTTATTTCACACGAAATGTCCTCTGGCAAATAAACTTTTTTCCTCTGAGTTCTTTTCAAGTAATACAGCTTTAGTAACATGCACACGCCAATCAAAAAAGCACAACATGGCCAGAAAAACGCGTGAAACGTAACCATTTCATGAGCGCTGTTGTCGAGGATAACTTCTGTAGGTTTATTTTGGTCAAAATAGCATTTTACAGTTGTTCCAGTCTTTCCCTTTGTGTTTTTGTAGTCAAGCACGGACGCAAAGTTTTCTTTCTCATTTGGCTTGCAAGGTGGACCGTACGTGCACTGAAATAAAAGTGGAAGAAATAAAACATTTACTGTGAACAGGCCGGACTCATTGTCGCTTATCCGAACTTACTCGAGCGGCTTCCGAGCTTAAACCATTAAGGTATCCAGGCTATTAGATTCCATTAAAGCACTACAAATCCTCCCATTTTTGTACCATTTTCAAAATGGTGCCATTTCTTCAGCATTCAAATACCATTCTCGTTTCCAGAGTCTCTGTTTCTTTTGCTCACGTGGTCGGTGAAACCGAATCATGTCATTTCAAAACAACGCGTAGCCCTGAGAAAGAGGAGAGAACGACACTAGACCGAGTGGGCAAGTGAGGTGAACTCTTGGCCGGGCGGAAGCACGAAGAAAGTTGCGGTACTCTCACTTCAAAAGACGTCGACTTAATTATATAATGTTGGAAACTTTTGTTTCTGTTGAATGACCTATTGAATAACTGTAAGATCATATACGAGATGGCATTGTGCCGAGTTTCAATGTGCAATAAACAGAAATTCATTCAAATGAATTGGACTGAATAAATTAAAACCAATTCCCTTGATCTGAAAATACAACTTAGCCAAACTGCTTTGTCTAAACGCCTTAGCGGACAGAGTATTACAAATTCCGTCAGGTTCAGTAATTTCGATAGCCAGCATGAATGGTGACTGTTCATAATGTAAAACAAACTTAAGCATAAAACTGAAGATAACGCAGCATGCAAATATAACGCTGAGAATCTTTTTGCATAAATTTGCTTTTGGCCGCGATGTAAACAACTGTTTTAATAGATTGGTTGAAATTCACAGTGGCAGCTTTGCATAAAATTTAAAACATCCCTCTCTTGGATTTTGCCTTAGCCTTTTTTTTTTAATGGCAAAGACTTCCTATCGCAGATTTTTCTTCAGTTTCATGACCGATCCGTTGTCATGAGTGTGAAATTTAAATATACTTTTCTAAAGCATGATTCACCGTGTGTATTGTTTAACCTGCTTTGTTGACCAGCTGGCTTGTAGCCTGTTCGCGCTCTTTACGCGATCGACTTTTCAGTACATTTTCAAATGGTACCTCACAAACACATTTGTAACAGCCAAACCATTCTAAAAGCCTTTTTATAGAAATTTGGACCCTGCGTGAAATATTTTGCTGCACATTTCAGTTTACCTTAAAAAAATAAGTCATGAGCTCCTATTTTATAAACATTGGCGCCACAAATACGCACAAACGCTGCAGAAAACGACGACCGACTTACTTCAGATCCCAGATCGTAAAACGTGTTGTGCAAGAGTACAGCTTCTGGTGTTTGAACCTCCGGCCCCGCTAAAATTCTCACTGAAACACGCAGACAAGGATAACGGCTAAAACAAGTGCGCATTCCACAGTCGCAGCTGATGTTTCCACCGGTGAAGATCGATTCTTCCACGACACAATTTCCACTCTCAAAAGCGAAGCCTTTGGCGAGTTTTTGAACGACGTCTACACCAAGAAGCACCATCAGAAATACGGCGAAGCAAATGAACGCTGTCGCTCCCGAAAGGCACTTCAATCGAAGTGCTGCCCGCTTTTCTTGCTTGAGAAGTTCTTCGTAAACTCGACGTATTTTCATCGGGCGATAGATGTGGCAATGTTGTGAGGAAATAAACAACAGGTTTCCGCAATCCAGTCGAACTCAACTTGACAGCAATGGCTCTTCATCCTTCGTCGCTCGCAATTATCAGTTCAGTTTAGTTGCTCTACTGGTTCTCGACTTTTGTGTTCTTTAACAGCAGGTGGTTTATAAAAACACTATGCTGTTGTTATAACTCTTTCTGAATTTACCCAACGCCAAATAAAAAAGTTATGAATATTCATCTTTTGTGAATATGCTGTCAGAGTATTGAAACCAATTGCCGTCAATAGTGTATTACCTGAATGGGGCTTTTTACACCAGGGACTTCGAAGTCACAATTAAAGAAGTTTAAAGAAGTCATTCATTATCAATTGACGCGCAAAATCATTTCAAAAGATAGATCATAAGTTCTTCGGCAAATGCTATAACAACACTAAAAATATATGAATTACATTTTTATAAAAGAACATTTCATTAATCGCAATTTTCTGTTGTTGTTTTTTGGGCGACGAAATGGAGAAGTGGACTGCACCAATGGATGTGTTTGTGTTTATTTTGTTACTAATGACAGCTAATTTCGCCATTTGTTCGACTAATCCAACATTGATGTGTTATTACGAGGTGGATGTAAATTTTGCTGCCTCAGTCTTTCACTTATCATCTTTTCATTTGTTTTAAAACTATCGTTCCCCGCAGAATTAGACGCTCGGGTTGTGGAATAAATTCTTTCAACTAGTCTTGGTAACATGCAAGGAATATTAAAAAGATTTTGTATTTTGATATCAGGGCTAAAGCCTTCAACTTAAATGGGCGATATCTAAATTGCGAAGCTGAGTGAAAGCTAACATCAGAAAGGAGAACTTTATTTACACATATCAGTTCCAATCAGTTTTAAAATACACACCTTGAATTGCTGAATATACAGTGGCGGATCCACCTTATTTTTTCGGAAATAGCGCATTTTCTTTGAAGTGCCGGAATTATCTTCATAGTCAAGCGGGCCCCCTCCTTAGCTGAAGGTCTGGATCCGCCACTGATATAGTACATGAAAAATGTGTAAAAAAGTTCAATGTTGGGTGTAACAAGTTCAAGCCTTTAGAGGAAACAACCAACGAATTCAAATTAAGGGAAGATGGACACTCGTGCTATTAGATCGGATTTCACTCGTTCTGTTATGCTATTACAAAATGAAAGACTGCAGTCAGGAAAATCTTAATATAATTATACAAGTGAATCAAATGAATGTGGAGTAGTTTGCCACACTTGGGAACTATTTTCTGGTTGAAACGGTCTGCGCATGCGTACGAGAGGTAATCATTTTAACCACGCTGCGGTTTCCTTCAGGTACGCTTTATTTTCGAGAAAAGTTAAAACCAAACGTTTTCGAGTTGCAGAACGTTGTCCCGAAATTATCAAAATGCACATTAAAATTACTCTGATCATTAAAATATCTCTGATAAGGTACTGTCAGAAGTCCATAACTAGAAGTCTACATCTGGTATTGGGGCGCGTGCTATGTCTTTCGCGTGTAGGCTATTTTTAGAAACTGATGTCTCGCGAGAAAATGACGTAACCCACTATTTCGACACGATTGGAGTTCTAAGTTGCGGCCGAATATTTTGGAAAGTGGCAGATGAAATAAATCAAATCACATCAAAACACTTGGCAGGCCATTCTCTTTAATTCTCACATTTCGACAGAAGTAGTATCGTAGATAGTGATTTCAAACGTCTGTTCAGTGGCGTTTGAAGGCGAGTGAAAAAGCAACCCGTCGCCGGGTTTCCGTAGACAAACTCACAAAACAAACAGGTCGACTTTTTATAATTTACGAGAGAATTTATGAACAGAAGTTCCCCAAATTTTTAGTAGTTAAGTGTGTCTTTATTTTGTACAGCATATCCTCGTGTTAAAATACTGAACAACATACACAACACAATAGCTGCACACTGCGAAGTGCCCGAGAAGCACAACTTGAATTAGACTTTTGACGGATGTGAATGAAATCATCATTGTTCGATGAATTAAACTCGTATTTCTATTCATATTAAAACAAGTACATTACCTTAGTCAGTCTTTTGTTTTCATGCCGTCCTTATAATTCCAAAAACATGCGAAACTCGCCAAACTTGTCGTTTTCTCTGAATGTTGTTCTCAAACGAATCAAACTTCATTCTGTTCATTCCGCGCTCGATGTTGAGCGCTTCAGGGGTCACGGTTTTGCTTTTCAAAATAGCAACGAACCTGTGCCAAAATGCACTTGCTCTCTTAATGCCTGTCTTCATCTTGAGAGTACCATTAATCTTTAGTGTCGTCGCATTTTGAATTTGACTCGGAATTAGTCTATCTTGCCCGCTGCCATTTCGTATTCTGACTCCAAAACACTGAGGTCCTCTCGCTTATTTGGATGCTCCGAATTTTTACAACTTCGATGCTATCGTCATCGATGAAAGATGGCCTGATGATTCTTGTCCGGACGATTTAATCCTCACAGAAACGGAAATTACGATGACCAACAAACGGAAATTTCGTAATGCCGTTCGCTCGAGTTCACTCGTCCTCTGCAGTTCTGCTTTTCTTCAAAAATTTGTTCAACCAATCAAAGGCGCGAATTAAAAAATACTTCAATGTGATTGGCTACTTGTTCGCGGCAAAGCTGTTCTAAAAATAGCCTACACGCGAGGAGCGCGAGGTACACGCGAAAGACATATCTCAAAGCCTATTACCAGAGATGTAGACTTCTAGTTATGGACTTCTGGTACTGTCCATGATCGATTAAGCGCCGCTACCGCACCTTTACCGAAAGTATTTAATAAGCGCAGCTCCCGAATAAGCTCCGCGGCGCTAATTTGGGTATTTACGAATGAACTCCCCGCCTAGCCTTTGTAACGGCGCTCGAGAATGAGAAGCTGTGTTCATGTTACCTCTTGTATTTCATTCGAAATGATTTTATATTAAATTGTGCATACCTGGTACGCGCCTCACTTAATTCTCTCTATATTCCCCCCAGTGTTTTAGCGATAGTTGAAATGAGCGCCGCTCTCGAATTAGCGCCGCACGTTTAACAGGGAAAATTAAATAAATAAGCGCCGCGGCGCTTAATCGATCATTTACGGTACTCTGATCTGTGGCCTGCGGTCTAGTTTCTTTGTGATGAAATTGTGGTTATTTGGAAGGCTTTGCAGAGGCTAAACATAACATAATAGAAGATGAATACACTAGACGATGTTCAGCAGTAATCCATGGAGTAAGACGATTACAAGAATAATTACTCAATCAATTGTAAGTGGCCATCGTATTAACTGAATGCAAACTAGAAATTACCGAGGAACGAATCAAGACTGTGAGCAACCGCACAGAAATGACTCACAGGCCGCAATCATCCATATTACAATTGCAGGCGCAGACGTAACTACGTTTGGTGTTGAAGCAGTGAACGTTTTTCCACACTCCACGAGGTTCATGATCAACAAACATTAAAGTGCAGTTGGAATCTTGCAAATCATTTGGTTCACCAGGACGCCAATTGGTGAATGACACGTCATACCCATCATCCCATTCAAAGACTCCATCAGTTGCCAAGTCGTTGAGTCCAGTCCAAACGGCAGAAGTACGTGAGGGAATCTGAATACCAACTAGATCCAGAACGAACTCGTTTTCTTCGGTACTATGTATCGAAACAAGGCTACCGTTCAGAATGCGGCAAGCTTGTTGGGCTTCGAACCAGTTTACTTTCTCTCCAAACGCCTTGAAATTCTCTCCGTACGCCTTGAAATAACACCCTGTGAATAATGATAAAGAGCATTTGCTTTAAAACGATAAGTTGCACCTAAAAAGCTAATATCTATAAAAACTTTAGAGCAATGATGCCTATACAATTACAAATAACATGAAAGTGTCAATTTGGCTCATGAATATTATGGAAAAAACACACTATTTTTGGTTTTGGCGATGTCCTACACAAGATGACTTTTAAACTCTATCGGATTAAAATTCAAAATAAATTTATCTGAAGTGGAAAAGAAGTATTTGAACAGATTATAAACCGAAGGATAAACCGAGGATAAGGAAAAGATTGCGGACGATTATTTATCTTATAATTCGACTTACATAGAAGTTTTTTGATTGGCTTACCAGTTTCGCAGAATTTTCCCGTGAAGTGAGGAGGGCATGAGCACGTGAATCGTTTGCCCATGACGTCACATGTCTCGTGACAGATTCCTCCGTTAAGACAGGGTTGGCTTCCACAACAACCGTTCGTGCATTCGGCAGAGGGTACATTGGCCTGGCAAAATATGGAACAGAATTCGGTGACTTCGACACCTTTCACTCCTCAGGTGTGAATGCACGATCAAGCAGCTTAATGGAAACTGTTTATGCTGCAGTACAGTAAGTAAAGAAAGTATAAAGTAACTTTTACTTAAACACGATAAAAGTAAAAGCTAAGAAGCTTGTGGGGTCGTACATAACTGTCTTACGAGGTCTCGACCAATGAATGCTCACGGAAAAGATGCCTACCCCGTGAGTGTTAAGGGTTATGTTAATAATTTCAGGTTCTAGTTTGTGACCGTCTTGTTTTCACTGGATAGCGTTCAATTTCCTTACCTTTGAGTCATAATATCTGCAAATCGGTCAAGGGAGACGGGAAATGTTTAGAAAGGGCAAAGGGGAAGGCACTGGTAGAGATAATTCTAGCAGAAAAGGATTGGGGAAATTAGAAGTCCTAAAATGCCAGGAAATCGTACCCACCCGTTCGTTTAATTGTTATTTTTTGATTATGTAACTTTTTATTTCCCTCTGTACATAACTTACCCTTATGTCGTAGTTAATAGTCAAATCATAGTATTGTGATCCCTCCACAGATTTCAGCGCCGTGAAATTGGTATATCTGTTTTCTTCATTCAGTTCACAGTTATTCTCGTTCACATTCGTCAGATAGTTGAAAGAGATGCACCGACAATCACACCTACATTTTCTAAAGCATTCAATTGGCTGTTTAACTGTAAAGTTATCAAACACGTGACCGCGAAGGGCGTGGCTGTTTACCATGTTTCTTCCGGGAGCAAAGAAGAATCCGCCTGTTAAACAATGGTCATTGGGACACAGCGCGCCTAGCTGTATTGTATGAAGAACAACTTGAACAGCTATTATGATGATAAAGTCCTTGAGTAGTTCAATATACATGACTTGATTTCACGCAGACAGGCCTTCCACTAAAGAAATGAAAACAGCTGTCAAAGTGCGGTTTATAAAATCGGTCGAAAACTTGCGAATACAATGGAATCCCGATTGCTCGAGCCCTTGATCTCTCGAACCTTCAGATAACTCCAAACAAAAGTCGTTTCTTTTGAATTTGACTCACTAAATCGAACACTGCAGTTTTAGCCCCGATGTCTGAAACTTCTGTTTTCTCGAAAAAATGTTTTCTTTCCCTTACAGGTCCGAGAAATCTGTTTCCACTGTAGAAATCTGATTCACCTTTTTACTAAATCCACCTTATTGCATGATTTGATTTCACGCAGCTTTATTCTAACATAAATAATTAAAGAAAGAAGATGTTCAAAGTTATTATCAACGATCACAAAATTTCAAATATGCGATGTGGAAGGTCTTCCCCTTTTTTCCTTACTGGTGATTTGCCACATATTTCCATTCCCATCACGTTTGTTCGAGAGTGCAAATGGCAAATCAAGACCATAAATGGATTTATGAATCATTTGCAAACAGACCTTTTTCACCTTTTTGTTATTATTTCATGTTCAAGCTAATCTGCTCGCCAAGCCTCGTCAGCATGTACAAAATACTTCTGTTTGAACTCCGATATGAAGTATGGCGCTGCGGACAATTAACATAAACTTAAAAGAATAATTAGCAGCGTGATAAAGGTGTATTCCTTCACATACGTTGGATCGCGATTTCCTCCGTCGGTCGATCACTGGAATTTTACCTCCGATCTCTCGAGCATTCCTTTTTCTCGTACCAATTTTGGTTTTTCCTAGAGATTCCGCTGTATCCATATTTGGGATAAGGCAAGACGCTTATTGAATCTGTAAGTCCTTTCTCGTTCGACCCCATTCTAACCATTTTTGTTTCTTAACTATTACCCGTTTTTGGTGTTGTTCTATTTCAAAAAGTTATTATTTTGAGATTTCTTCGATAATTTTGATGAGAATTATAATAAATTAAATACCTTTTAAAGTAAATGATGACTGATAGAAACTTAAAAAGCCAGAGAAATATCCAAAACTTTACTTTATAACGAATCAAATAGAAGTAAATGTAAAAAAAAAAAAAAACATTTTCAGTTAGGTCTTGCTGGCTGTTAATTCCTGCCATAGTATTCGTGTGTGCAAACTGCCAACAAGTAAAACATCTGGGCCCCGATGTTCGAACTTGGGGTGGATAACCCTATCCACTGGGTAAAGCGCTATCCAGTGGAAATATTTATTCACAAGTAACTGTCAACTTTAATTGTCAATTTTTCACTCGAGCTCGTGATTTTGTGCAGTCGGGACTTTGAGCGCGATGCTCAACGAGGTTGCTGTCATCATTCTTTACGAAAGGGACTTTGAGCGCGATGCTCAACGAGTTTGCTAGCAGAAAAGGTCTCTGAAGAGTCCCTTGGCCGGGACGAAACGCTGCGTCAGACTAGCCACGAAATATTTATTCACTGTAGATATTTCTCGACAAAATAAACTACACTATCCACTGGACAGTGATTTATCCGGTGGATATTGTTATCCACCCTTTGAACAACTGCGCCCTGCAACAGAGGATGCATGACGCTGATCAGTTGAGTAGAATTACAGTGTAAGCCGACACAGTATAATCATGCACTTCGTTGCGGCAGTTCAAAATTTCTTGAACTTGTGAGATAATTTTGGGTAAAGATGACTCTATTAAGTTGAAGAGTGTCGTTAAAGGTATGAGATGCGTTTGCAAATGAACCCTACCGTACTCACGCGATTGCGCTGGATACGACCACCAAATCGAGATCTGTTTTGTGCGAACTTAATTCCTCTCAGGCAAGAGAAATGACCACAGTCTAAACATTTTGAGTTGATAAGTGTAGTGGAGATTATCAGAAGGTGATATTGTTTTTAAGCTTGCTTGGAGAAAGAACGTCGCCCGCTGTGAATTTCAATTCTCTTTTAATCAGTACATTTTACCCCCATGTACTTCATCCCATTAGAACGAAGATCCATTCTTTACAAACTATAACACAACAATTTCACCTTGACATTGTTATGTAGTTGAAGCTGCGGTAATTAGACGAACCAACGCAGACGAAAACATAGTTGTCGTTTCGGACCTTCTCGAAACGTAAAAGATTCAGTAATTGAAACGAAATAGTACGCATCGATAAATTCTCTCGGATAATCTCGATTCTTTCTAGTCTAAAGGATCCTAAAGTTTATTAAGTTCACTGAAGCAGGTATGCAGGTGAGACGAGAGTAACCAGAAGATAAGAAGAAGAAACAATTAGCTAGCCAGTTATATATTTTGTCTAAAGCTGTTCATTATTTGAACAAATAAAGAAATTGTTTTGATAACTTTAATTTAAAAGATTTATTTTCAAATTGAACATTTGCTCGCTTGAAGGGCCAATGGCAGAAAAATAAACAAATTTACACTGAACACTGAATTATTTATGCGCCGGATTAAGAGTAGGCGGATAAAGATTTATAATGCTCCAGTAACCATTCTCACAAAAAACTGAGCAAAGCTTTCTCTTCTAGTGGCCTTTCCTTTGCAGCAAAATATTTTTGTCCCACAACAGTCAACTGTTTGAACGTGTTTTAGTAAAAAGCGTGGTTTTTGTAGTGTGGCAGAGTGTCTTAGGGTGCGAGGGTCCCGGGTGGAAATCTGTAGCTTCCCCACTTGCCACTCTTCCATTAGCTAGATTTGTTCTCGGCAGCCCAGAGTTCGACTCCTCGGTCGCGCTTTGGAAAGATTTATAAAGTACAGTAAGCAAGCCTCCTGACTGCTGGGATTCGAAACATGTTATGTATATTTGCCATTTTTGTTTTATGTCTGTAATTAAAACAAGTCTTGAGCTTAAGTCAATAACCACTGGCTGAAAATACATTGTGAAAACGGTACGATGAGTATGTATTAAAAGGCTATTGTAAATTGGTACCATTATATCATTGGCATGAGCATCGATAAGCAAACGACTATTTTTATGAAGAAAATCGCTAAGGAAATATGCCACTCATTTGAAAGATGCTGCTACCGATCAGAGGTCCCGGCCTTATCAGGGAAGGAGGAAACAAGTCAACATCAAGGTTAGAGAGGTTAAAATCACAACAGCAAAGCAATAAAGTGTACCGGATCTATTGTAGACCTGGATCAGTAAAGATACTTGAGCTCCAGCTAATAAGACAAATATTGACGTGAGCGGAAATGAATATGAGACAACCTGATCATGAAGTCAAATTAAAATACTGTATTTACAGAATCCATTTTTTTCTTGTTTACATGATCTTTTTTTGCGCCTCGTTATAAGTTCGCCGAATTGTTCTTATTTCAAACATTACAAGCAAGGTGTCCGTTGACAGTGTGAGTATACACTAAGCGAGAGAATAAGAAAAATTCCAGTGGCCTGCTCCTAAAGGGGCGCGTTATATAGATAAATTTGGGAAAGCACATTTTCAGGGTTATAACCTGTAATAACTTTAAAACAATTGTCACCTTCTTATTGCATGACAGTCAGTACCGTGCGAACCTCCATATGTATCATCTTTTGTTTCACAGACCGTTTTCTGCTGAGTAATAACTTAATTGGGCCTTTCAATGAAAATCTATTGAAAAAGTAACCAGGTTATTGGTTTATGAAAAGTAATTCAGTTTAAACCTGACAACTGGCGACATATAAAGTAAGAATTTTCATTTACTTTGACAAGCAAATGTTTAAATCTTGAAATAAAATGTAATTCTACATTGTAAACATAATTTATATATCAAAACAACTGTTAATCCCAGACTTCAGTGATATTTTCGTTTAGCAAGGAGTGGGAAACTTACGTGCAGGTTTAGTTAACTGATTTCGGCAGAATTCAAAAAAGAGCCAGTTTACATGTAAGCACAGGACAGCAGCACATCACAGACTTATTGAACATTATCATGTCTTTGAACCAATCGACGGTGCCTAGTCCAAGTGATATTTCACCCACGTTAGTTCCTTCACAACAGTTGTGTTCATTTCTGGATCTACAGACGGTAATTTCTTGGTATACCATGGATTTTTCCATCTTCCTTGTCATTGTAAACGGGATATCTTCGATAACAACAGTTGCTCTCAATCTACTCTTTTTGTACGCAATTCTGCGAACTCCATCACTCCGGCAGTCACCAAAAAATACTTTGCTTTGTTCTTTGTCCTCATCGGATGTCTTCGTCGGGTTGTTGTCGCAGACAAGTTTCATGGCCACGGTAGGATACAGGGATACCACTCCATCGAATGCTTGTATCTTGTGGTTCTTGTCAGAGACATTTGGTGGCATGGGTGGTGGGGTAACCTTCCTTACTCTGTTTGTTATGAGCATCGAGAGATACATTTGTCTTATGCATCCTCTCAGATACCAAGCCATCGTCACAAAGAATCGTGTCGTATTTGTCGTGTCATCCTGTTGGATCTTCACTGTTTTCTCAGCCTTGGCGCGTTTCTTAGTAGCAGAATTAAGTCTGATTGCTCATGTACTCATTCCGTTGCTTTCGATATTGAATTGTTTCATTCATCTGAAAATCGTTTTTCTGGTGCGTCACCACAAAAGAGCTATAAGAGATGTAACGCGCCATCTTCAGTCGAGCCAAAGAAGAGCTCGTGATGTGGCATCAAGAACAAAGACAACTTTAACCATGACATACCTCTTCGCACTATTTCTTATATGTTACACTCCCCTTTACTGCTGTTTCGTTATCATAGCACTCGAAGGGAGAGTCACTACAGATCTCCATGTCGCTCTTGGCGTTTCAGTAACTATGGTGTATATTAACTCTTCACTTAACCCTGTTTTTTATTGTTGGAAAATGCGTGAGATCCGGAGAGCCCTCTGGAAACTTCTCAAAAATAGTGTTTCTAGGCAATGAAGGCCCATGAAGAGATGCATCGTCTAGCGTGAACGATCACGTTTGCTAAACCGTGTAAAGCAAAGAACTGGCTCGAAAGCATGGGACAAAAAATGGGGTTAAAGTGAATACTCTAGACATGCTAGAAGCGCTGGTGTCCTATCAGCTCAACAGTCGCTTTAGTACGGTTTCCGTAACATCAAGCAACTTGGAGTATCACTATTGCCCAGCATTTGAGGGCACAGGTATCAGTTTACCGGCTTGGGCTACGCCCTGCAAGTTGCCAGGACCCAGCAGCATTTCTACTCGCGGAAGGAGAGAAGCAATATTGGAATCAAGTGTCTTGCTCAGGAACACAACTCACAATGACCCTCAGCCAACACTAGAACCCAGACTGCTCGACCCGGCTCCGTCAAATAAAACAAGCCAAAAAAACTTGGCAAATGGTATGTGCCTGCAAAACAATATATATTTTTTTTCATATGTATATATGTTCACTATTTCATGTACATCCTTGTGGTGTGCAATGTCTGAGTGGAATACAGTGAAATATCTGACACTTATCTTGACTTTACAGTATACATTGGCAAATAAAGCTCAAGTCACGAGTGGAATATTTCAATTACTCCACGAGGAAACATTGCATAACAGTTCAGTCGACGATGGTGGTCATTTGCATTGCTTGTCTCAGAACATTTGTTGTTCATGTAGGTGAAAAAGGTTTTGCATTCCAGAGTCATATATTTTTTTCACCATGTTAAAACTTTCAGATCCTGTTTGACAAATTCCCCGACGTCTGTATAAACTTAAGTTTTCCCTCTCTAGACTGTAAGGTTTTTCGGGAGCTTTAACTACAGAAAGTCGAATTCGAGAGAATTTTAACTTGGTTCATCACGATATCATTCATGTCTGAACGCTTTCTCGCAAAATCGTAACTGAACTAAACGAAAAATACCTGGCGTGTAGGAGTCCTTATGAGTCAAATGAGTCTATAACTCATCGGTAAAAAAGACAACTGTCTAAGGACTGAGAAACTAAAAACCATACCTTTCCCGCGGCACATACCTATTTAGCCCATATATGGAAGTATCCCCCTACCTCCCTCCCTGCCGGGAAGAACAGGGCCTTACACAATACTGTGTGCTTCGATATTTTTTCATTAAGCTCGTTCATTAGACTTCATTTACTCAAACCACTGATGTATTTGTCAATAAAGTAAACACAATTCTTGCCTGGGCACTAATTCATAATGCAATATTCAGTTTACTGTCACACAGTCAATGAATTTTTCTTATGACGATTTTTGCGAGTTTTGAGCGTCCTCAGTTGGTACATCATTTGTCTTATCAGTTCATCTCCATCTCCACTCCATGTGCGAGTCATGCTTGTAATAATAGAGGATCTTCGAAGCTGGAATTAAGCAGCTGTCTTTTGCTTTTATTGAAATTTTGATAAAACATGCAATTTGTACAACTCTAATTAAAATCTCACGACACCTGTCTTTACACCTTAAGCTTCAACACGGATGAACATGCAAATTCTCGCCACAAAATGGATACATTGTCAAGCACATGCATAATGAGAAAAAGGGAAATCGTCAGCTAGAACACATTGTCTTGATGTAAAACCAATTCTCAATACCCACATTTAAAGAAATGTATGGGAATAGCAAGGAGAATAAATAGCTTGATCATTCACTCTTGCTAAGTAAATTTCATTAAAAGAGTTAAACAAAGGAGACTAACTATGACACCTATACTACTTAAAAGAAGAGCTGAACAGAAATAAAATAAAGACAGTTGATTACGGAGAGTTTGCGAAGCTGTTCTGTAAAGAAACTAGAGCCAAACTGTAAGAGGATCGCGTAAACTTAGCTATTTGAGCAATTTCTAAACAGCAATAAGCACAACCTTCAGCAATGAACACCACAGGCTTATTTAACGCGGAAAAATCACAGCAAACGCTTGACAAAAGCTGCTACTTCCTCGAAATTAACCTCGATGTACCTTTTTACGTGTTTTTCATGAACATAACGACTTCCGTTATAAACGGACTTTCATCTGTTGTGGCGGTAACAGCGAATGGTTTAGTGCTCGTTGTTATGTGGAAAAATCCCGCGCTTCACACGGCTGGTAACGTTTTATTAAGCTGTTTAGCTATCTCTGATTTAATAGTCGGCTTAGTGTCTCAACCCGCATTCATTGTCTACAAAGTGAGTGAAAACCTCGGAGATTTTCAACTTCTTTGCATTTCGAAGCTGGTTGCAGAGTTAACTGGTTGGTCGGCTTCGGGAGTTTCATTCCTTACTTTGACCGCTATTGGTGTAGAGAGGTACATCTCACTGTTTCGACCTTTGAGATATCACGCACTAGTTACAACCAAGAAGACAGTTTCTACAGTACTGTGCTTTTGGACGCTTCTCATTGTACAACAAGCCACGCGTTTTTGGTTCTTTGACAGCAAATCCGCCAGCTACCTTAGCGTCGTTGTGATCGTCATCTGCCTGAGCGTAAGTTTATGGTCGTACTGGAGGATCTACACCCTCGCATCACGACATCAAAACTCTGTTCGAGACATTGCGCGTGTAACCGCGCGCTTGCACGGTAGAGAGATCGCAAAATCCACGCGTCGCGAGAGGAAGGCGGCGAATGCAATGGTAGGCGTGTTTTTGCTGTTTCTGTTTTGCTACTGCCCCTTGATGTTCTGCTTGATAGCGTTTCAGGTCACTGGGTTCACGACGTCCGTTAAAGTTGCACTTAACGTGTCCGGGACACTTTCATTTGTGAACAGCTCTCTAAACCCACTCTGGTATTGCTGGCGTATTGAGGAAATACGACGGGAAATACGGAAGTTATTTTCTAGAAGCAGAGTGGGCGATATATCGACGACAACTGATACAGCTGTTAGAGCGGCCTATGTGTGTAGGAGTGAAGGTCTTGCTTTCAATAAGTCTGAGATGTTCACAGATGAAAATAATAGTGTCGTGCCCTCGGGGATTCTGATGCAGTGAAACTGCATTTTTCAAAACGTAAAAAAAGAAATGCTTTCATTCTTTGTAATCGGCTGAAAGACAAAATAGGTTGATGTGGATCCCACTTGATGGCGTGGCACATCTGTCGGTCGTGTTTTCATGTGCATTTAATTAAGTTGACTGGCAACGTTTTTCAGCACTTTCCACCACTTTAACAACGTTGGCTGGGTCATTAATATTGACCTATCAACGTTATTACTGGTATTTGTTTGAAATTATTAAACGAATACCCAAATTACAAAATTACAACAAAAATTACAAAATTACAAAATTAATTTGCACGGAACGATATAAATGGTTTCAAATCATTGGTGACGGAACAAGTTGTGGTCATTTTCTCGGTACAACAGCAAACCATAGCAACAGTAACCCACTATTATTACTATTACTACCTATTATTTTAGCTTTTATAAAGCGCTCATAACTCAAAAACAAACTCAGTGACCCCCATTTTTTGCTATTGAATCGTGATAAGTTACAACTATTTGCGAATTTTTAAAAAGAAATTATACAGAGCCGTTTCCTAGCGAATTGCATTTTTGAATAAAAAAAGCAATTTTGTTCCCACTTCGAAAAACAATTTGCACGGAAAATTTAATAATAAATCAAAAATTGAAAGCAACACTCTACATATTCATTATAATTTTTTTGCCAAACTTGCAATAGTGCTGTCACCTTTATCGCTTAGCAAATGAAGAGTTACATACACATTATATAAGGCAGAAAAATGTTTATTAGCAAGAAAGCGAGTAATTTTACGTCATGGCAGAACAATTGAAAGGTCTGCTGACTCGAACGTTTTAGAGTTAATCCAATACTTCAACAACAAGAAGCTTTATTTACATAGCATAAATAGAGTTTGCTAAAGCATAAAACTTCACTAAAACGAGGCTGATAACAATCTCAATCCTGAGATTCTAATCATATAACATTGAAACAGCAATTATGTTACATCAGTTTGATTTTATACTAGATTATTACGTTAATCTAAGCATGCCAAAATAAACTTCGTCAGTTAAATCATATTAACATGATAATTTACAGTATTCATTAATTCTTTGGTGGCTTGTATAGGAGGTCATTGTTTGATATTCGGTAGTCGATACTCTTTTTTCCTGTAAAATCGTAAAACTTGCGTATTTAGTGAAGTGGAATAATTAAGTAAATTTCATCTTCTATTATATCCACGAGTAGGGCAGAATCTATTAACCTTTGGGATTTGATCATATCTGCCATTTTCAATCATTAGTTTGTGATTACCTTTTCAAAATTTCACTTATTCTTCCCTTTAATTTGTTTAACTTCCTTGAAATTTGTTTAACTTCCTTCCTTCAAAAAACAAATTAGAAGGAAAGAATTAAAGAAGGCGCATAGTCATTCTTAAAATGCTATAAAATTCTAGTTTCTTAGAGTATTGAATAGCACGTTGCCCATGTAAAATATACTCTTGTTGCATTAGTCTAAATCTATGAAAGTTATACAGTTTCGAGGACCACGAGCAGTGACATTTGCATCTATTGTGAAATGACTTTTTCACCAAGAGAAATTATTTAAAAAAGTTAGTTAATTCGAGAGCACTGTAAAGAAGAGGTGTCAACAATGTTTAATTGTTTTAACTTGCATGAAAAAACGTCTGATATTTGCATATCGTAATTAATATTACCTTAGATAAATTATTGCCAGGAAAATTAAATTTTGTGTGAAGATGAATATACTGATACTCGTGTGTCGCAATATGAACGTGAACGCTACATTGTAAGTGACTTACATGAATAATAAACACTAGTTACATTGCAAATGATCCAAAATGGCGGATCTAATAACATCATATGGCGTCAAATGACGTCATAAACAACAAAATTGTGTCATCTTAGAGAAAGTTAAGGACTTTCTACTCAGCATCAATACTGAACCAAAAACATAGGGAGGGTTCCCATAACGGGTAACCCTACTTCCCCCTTCTCCTCTGAGTTTTAAAATTTGGATCAGAAGGGCCACTCTATTTTGCAAAAGGTAACGACTTTCAAAGTTTTGGAGCATGTACTTTAAAAGAACTATCACCTAATTTTGGTTCGAGTCCTATATTAGTAAGAGCCCACCGCAATTCATGGATCCCATTCACAAACGTAACTCAAATTATTTGAGTGACAGTCCAAGTCATTCCACTTGCCAAAGACTGAGCTGATATTGACATAAAGTTGGGTGCAGTTTTCAGATCCTCCAGAATTGTTCGGTTCCCCTTCCGCCCAATTAGTGAATGAAACATCTGAGCCATCTACCCATTCAAACATGGCGTTTTTCAAGTTGTTGAGTCCAATCCAGACTGTTTCACTGGAGGACGCAACTTTCTTACGAACGAAGTCGTTTTGCTTAGCACTTTGTATCGATGTTAGGTTGCTGTTTAAGCTGAGACAATTTTGTTGGGCTTTGATCCAGTTGACCTTCTCTGTAAACGCCTTAAAACACGATCCATTAAATTGAAGCCAGTCTGGAGAAGAACATATTGCTGTGGAAAGTGTATTAATGATAGACTGAACAGTATGCAGGTATTACTGGAATTTTAGTTTAATCCTAATTTGATCCATTTTTAACTGGTTTGTGGAACTGTTAAGCTTCTATTTGATAAAGTTATTCCGGCGGTTCGTGCCGATTTTGTTGAACATTATGCCACACAGTCTTATGACGTAGTATTTAAACTAGTTTTTTTGTAGCTTATAACTTTTATTGTTTTATATTCTTGTTTTCTGTAATTTTAAGCCATTTTAGATTCATATTTTAGCATTAAGCATTAAATTATTGGTATCTCTTTTTCTTCTATTCACATTTAAAACGCATGAGATCATTACGCAATGTAGCGTGCGCTATATAAGTTAACAAATTATATTTTAACGTATAGGTCGTTGACAGATCGCAAACAACGTGTGACAGACTAAATGAGATGAGAGATCGGTAATTTGGACCGGCATAAATTCACCAAAACCGGCCATCTTGAATTTCACTTAACTTACCGGTTTCGCAAAATGTTCCCGTGATGTTTGGCTTACATGAACACGTGAATCGTTTGCCCATGACGTCACATGTCTCGTGACAGACTCCTCCGTTAAGACAGGGCTGGCTTTCACAACAACCGTTCTGGCATTCGGCAGAAGGAAAAGTGGACTGACCGGAAACAAAATAAAAAATAGAAATGTATTACTTAACTTAAAACGATAGATAAATACTGTGAAGAGTGCTGACGGCTCGCAGTGAGACAATATTGAAACGTATTGTATTAATCAGTCACATCATCATCAAGTTGGCATCGATTGATCTACAAACTCTTGATCTGTAACAAATTGCTAAGCCAATCCATCATGTCATACATGGCGAAAAGATATTTCAAAGACATGTCCAGGTCCTGGCCCCTTAAAACATCTAGCGTTTGCTATGGTAACCAAGGATAAAAACTCTCATACTTTATAATAAAGCTAGAAATCGGATTCTTCTTACCCTTATGTCGTAGTTAATAGTCAAATCATAGTATTGTGATCCCTCCACAGATTTCAGCGCCGTGAAATTGGTATATCTGTTTTCTTCATTTAGCTCACAGTTATTCTCGTTCACATTCGTCAGATAGTTAAAAGAGATGCACCGACAATCACACCAACATTTTCTAAAGCATTCAATTGGCTGTTTGACTGTAAAGTTATCAAACACGTGACCGCGAAGGGCGTGGCTGTTTACCATATTTCTTCCGGGAGCAAAGAAGAATCCACCTGTTAAACAATGGTCATTGGGACACAGCGCGCCTAGCTGTATTGTATGAAGAACAACTTGAACAGCTATTATGATGATAAAATCCTTGAGTAGCCCAATAAACATGACTTGAATTCACTTGTATTCCACTAAATAGATAAAGTAAAATATAAACAGATAAGCTAAGACATGAGAACTAACTCATTATGAATATTTGTTTTTTGTTTTCACGTTCAGGTCCTAAATATAAGTTTTTAACCTCTCCTACTTCTTGACTTAAATTTTTGTCGATCCTATTTAGACAGAGTATTTGTTGATGGTGGTTTTCGGTCTTTTGGGGCCGGGGGGGGGGGGGGGGGGAGTGAAAGGGGTGGTAGGTGAAGTATCTAACATCTGTTCATCTGCCATTTTAGGATTTCATCATTGTCGCCAGTTGCGTTAAGTTGTTTTTTCTTTAAAAAAAAAAGCCAGTTAAACACAAAAACTGGATAAGCATAATTGCTATAGAACTGAACATCAAACTCGCTGATCGAAATATTGTCTTGGTGTCCTGAATCCATAAAATTTGATGACTGTTTACAAAGATGAAACATAGTATGTATGAAAGTATTTTTCTACCGTTTTGTCTCAAATAAAAGCGATACGAAACGTACGCATATAAGTGCATGTGGACGAGAATTCGAAAAGGAAGGCAAATTTACCCTTCTCCATTTGCATTCACCAGCGGATCAAGCTTAAACGTGCTTTCCTTTTCTTGGAATATAACTATTGATATTAATTAAATGCCACGGATGGAGTTGGTTCAAAAATCATATCTGCAACCAAATTACTAACAGCTAAGCGGATTATCACAATATGCGAGATACATGTATACCGACACCTGCCAGGACGAAACAACTCTCCGCGTGCCGTACAGCACGTGATATTACGCGTGCAGGTGATCAGCTTGCTGCAGCTAACTGGTGTGTCGCACGTACGACTTTAAGAAGCGCCGTGAATAATAAATTTAAATACAAAGTGCAAAAAGACAATAATAATAAATAATAATCATAGGTCTACGTCTCACTTGAATCTTTCAGTATACCGACTTTCTTGAGATGTTACGTCAAAGGGAAACAAAAATCAAACTGGTTTGAAAAATTTAAATCGATAGCCACAAACGGGAATAGGTTCAAAGTTTGGTGTATTTCCCTGCGATTAAATGAACTAGGATGAACATATTGGGTGACTGTAAATAAGACTCTTAAGTAAAACTTGCAAACCATTTATCTTTACATTTATCTTTAATTTAGATTGAAGGTTTGTCCTTTGCTAAAACAATTACTGTTTTTCGATTTTGTCACCAAACCAAATCTCCAGTTTCATGCTGTGGATAATCAAGCTCTTTTTATTTTTTTATTTTTTTATTGTATGCATATAAACACACAGTGAAACCTTTTTTTTTATTTACTCAACTAATTATTGTTACTCTAAGAGAACGACCACGCGAGGACTGAAATTTGCAACGCGAGCCGAAACCAATTGTAGAAATGCACGCATTTTAGGTATCCTACTAATGAACGGTTACAACAATTAGATATTTACAGGAGCTACTATTGTGTTCGTGGTCTGTCCCCTTAGAATAGATATATTACTGTGAATTTGTGAACAATTTGGGCAAAATTTAAAAGCCTTTTACAAAGAAAATAAAATGACCGTTTTATTTCTCGCTAATCGACATGTTAGAGCCGTGGTTGGAATTGCCAGCGTGGCCCCGTTTGTTTAAAGGTTGGATAAAAATATACTCTAGCCACCAACTAAATCGGTATCCAGTGGATAGCGCCAGCTTATTTTAACTTATCAATATCAGGCGCGGATCTAGGAAAAAAGTTGACCGATTTACAACAAAACGAGCGCCGAAGGCAGAAGCTCCTAGGGACTAACACTAATGTTATTAAACAGAAATAAACGGCGGCCGCGTGCAACATGTATTAATGCAAACAAATTAATGATCGACGCATCAGGTAATAAGCAGAATCGATAGATTTGCAGAATCATACATACCTTGATCACAAGTTTTCTGTTTTTGGCCTTGGCTGGAAATGGCGGTGAGAACGGATAAAGAAATAAAAAACACCAAATGCCTTTAAACGTGTTTCTCCTAATCAGCGATCAACTGTGTTAACAGTTGTGAATAATATCAATGAATACAATCAGCAGGCATGAAAATGTTTACATTTATAAAATGTGATGGTATTACTTGCACGCGGATTGGTTCCCTAGTCAGTTTGCGTAATAACTAATTAATATCTTTACGTGCCGTAGATTAAATTTCATCTCTTTTTTCATATGTATAAAAGATTTCTTGGTTTGGGATTAAACATGAGCATAAGCATGTCTCAGCTTTTTATAAAATTTCGAGGTCTCCAAAATGATATCCCACTTCAAATTTGCGTCAGAATTAGCTAGAGCTTTCCCCTTTTGCACGCGGTTTAATTAATTAAGATTTTGACAGTTTAGCCTAAACAACGCATCTATATATCAAATGCACCTGTTTAAATGCCAAAATATGACAGCGTTACTAAACGAAATTAGAAGAGGACCAAATGAAAGTCAAAAGTGTACGTAGGAGTGACTTAGTTGTTGCCGAGTATGATAAGCTTTTAAAAACGTCTGTCGTTTTAGGGCTATCTCGCAAAGGACAAACATTTCTAATTCTAAGGACGACTCATGTGGAATACATGTATTTTATTTTTTATTTTGCTTGCGTTGAACTACTTCTTTGCATTCTAAACACTAAACACTGCACTTGATGATGAAACGGCTATGGTTTCACATTCTATAAAGGCATCAATCATCGATCGGTTCTCAAAGTTTCTTTATTTCCGAGCGTTTCAGGCAGGGTTCAGCTGTGACTAATAGTTTCCTTCTCCTGCACAACCCAGCGTCCAACTCCACCTCCACCGCCTGAAACGAACAATCATTATGGTTAATTTAGAGTTGCCCAACTTCGGTGTTTTTTAATCGATTCTCCTTCGGAAGCGCAAGCGTTCTGCAGTGGGGGATCCACCTTATTTTTTCGGAAACAGCGCATCTTCTTTGAAGTGCCGGAATTATCTTCGCAGAATTCAACATTCATAGTCAAGCGGGCCCCCTCCTTAGCTGATAGAGATAGAATTCGTTTGCTCGTCTTAACAACACAAACAACAATAGTGACAGTGATCGCTACGGTTTCTTCTGCTAGTTGTGTTCGCTTCAAATTTGACGTTCCTCCCTTCTTAATCTCCGTAATTACGCTATTTTTTTATACGAACCTTTTCTTTGTATACGAACGTCGAGGGCGAGATTGACAAATTCAGTTAGAACGTGCTAAGAATATACACAAGCTGAAATTTTTATTTGAAAATACACTACCTCTGTCGAAAACATAAGTCGCATGCAAGTATCCCAGTTATGAAAACCCAACTGGGCCCAAAATGTTTCAATATACACAACTGTCATAGTGGCAACATAAATTTACATTGTATTTCAGTTTAAAACAGCAAACGTGTATAAAACAACTGATAACGTATACATTTGTACTCGAACGGCTGCATGTTAACAACGTTTTAGGCTCAAATTATAACTTATAAAAAATGTCATAGATTACCCGTGACGGTTCAAACTGTAAACCAATTGTGACTGTACCATGTTTTTGGCAATAAACCGATGAATATGATACAATTTTTGTTATATAAGAACGTCTAATTTTGGTGCTGAGCCTGAGCGTTCTTCATTTTTTGACAATTTGAGGCTGAAAACGTTCTTAAGATGTTCTTAAGTTGCATGTTATTATCAGAGGTGATCAGGGAACGTATCAAGGAGCATGCATTGTTTGCCGAATGTGGTGCATCAAGTTGCTCTTTAGTTCTACTGCTCATTTAACAAGAAATTTTAAAACAAATGGGCAAAATAAAGACGTTCTCCGACTCTCAGCCTGGGGTATGTTCTTAGCATGTTCTTAAAATTTGGGCAAATCTCAGCCTCAACGTGTAATGCTGTCTGCAGCGGCCTTGATTCTAACTAAGGAGTTGAATATTCTTACCTCCGCCAGCACCGAAGGCACATTTGACGGGGTTCCCTCCGGATACGGAGATTTTACTCTTCGGGTTACCGTGAAGTTTCTTGGTGATGATAACCGCACTTCCACCTGCACCACTTCCCCCAGGGGCTGATCTGTGAGCCTTTTTGTTTAAACACTGGCCTGGTTGACCTGTGGGATGCAATTGACGACAGATATGCTCCTTGTTTAACATGTTCGTTAGCATCTTTTACAGTGTGGGTTTCCGCAATAAAGATGTCTGCCATATAACTGTTTCAACAGGGAGCAAGGGGTGACCCCTATCCCAAACCACCACCTCGCTCGTCGACACAATAGCCATTAATCATTTTCTCCCAGAGTAAATGTTTTTCATTTTTTATACTACGCCACTGTAGAGTTTCAATGCACCTGATCGAGTCTTCCAGTTAAGCGAGACAAAACTAAAAACCGTCCAGGTCAATGAAGTGAATCTTTTGCGTAGAGTTTGTTTGAGACCATAAGGCATAAACATCACATAATTTATATCTTACTTTTGCAGGCAGTAATTAATTAATTCAAGGTGCATTCCACCAGAATGTATTTCATACCATGCGTGCAACTAATTCAAGACTTGGAAGAAAAGCGCCAACTAGGGGAATCCTAGTTACTGATTACAACAAATTACCTCAATAAGTGGTACGATAAAAGCATAATATTTTATAGCCAGAAAGGTGATTTATTCACAAATGATCATATACCATTTACATTGATGGTTCCGTTAATCGTCAGTTCTTCAAGCTGCAGATATACCAGGCCCCCTCCATTTCCACCCCTCCCTCCTGGGTTGGGATCGTCACTAAATGCACTACCTCCACCTCCACCACCACCCCCACCGTAACTCAGTCGTGACTTAAAGTCAGTATTGCCAAATTGACGTCCGCCTAAGAGATAAGAAATGATCAGAAAAGCGTTATTTACTTAATATATCACTGAACCAGAATAGGGCATTACACACATTAATTATCCGATCAGATTGAACTGCCTTGTCAACAAATCAAAACCAGCCGCTATTCATCAAAATTGGTCATTTATGATAGACTGCGAGAAGTCGCTTTTTGTTCCTGAAATCCTGCGCGCAACCAGAGAAGTTAAAAGACATGCAAGTCGAAATAAAACGAGGAGGCAGGCAAAGGAAGAGACTGCTCACAGCTTACATTCAATATGCGGGCAAACATGATTAAATTGGAAAGAAATGTAACTCTCCGGCAGACATGACATGATCTGAAATACGGGAACAATTTCATTTTGAAAAAGGAATAAAGTTACAAATTTACCTCCACCACCACCACCACCGTACGCAGAACCGCAAGAATCACCTAAAAATAGAAAAAAAATAGAAAGAAACACTCTTCTTTTGTTATTTTTCATGTTCCTTTACGATACATAGAATACCCTCAGACCCCGCAGTACTAGACTTTTACCTCGTTTTCGCTCCCATCACTGCCTTGCAAAGCAAACTATATATAATTAACGATTGGATTATTTTATTCGCTGGAAAATTTCTATGAGCTGTTAGTCAAATGGACCGCGGGTCGAACAACTATCATTCAATCTTCTATAATTCTATCATTTGACGTCATAACATGACTTATATAATATTCACGTGATTCGTTAGTTTAAATTAACCTACCCCCTCCACCGCCGCTACTAGCTGAGCCCGCGTTACCACCTGCTGCACTTTTGTCATAGCAATGTGGTACTTTGTTTAGAGCCCAGTCTCCTGCTTTTCCCCCACTGCCGCCATTTCCGCCTGGACATGAGGACTGACCTCCACCGCCAGCGTACGCACCGATCTGAAACACCCAATATCAAGATTATTTAGAGAGCTTGCAAGTTATCACACCGTTTATTTGATTGAAATAAAAAAAATTAAGAAACTATGCGAATGGTTAAGCGAATTGTCTTCAATATGAATTTTTTGCCGTAAGGCAGCGCTGTTAGTAAACTTGGACTCAGACTCAGCCAGGGGAAAGGGACAGAGAGAAGCCGCCTTGTGGCTAGTTCAATAAAAATATTGCTTTATATATTTCTCCCCTGAGTCGCTAGTATTCTCTTGTTAGCGTCAAACAGACTTCAGGTGTAAGAGGAGGCCGCGGAGAAGGTGCACGTATAAAAAAACCCATATTGTTGATTATATTTATCAATTATGCAAAGTAAATCGCTTACGTTTCCAGCCGCTCCTCCTTTTCCTCCATCTTTGCCTCCACAGCCACTGCCTCCACCCCCTCCTCCACCACCAGAGAAATGTCCACCACCTCCCCCACCGGCTGCTCCGTCGTCACTGTTGTAAGTGGAATCTCCTCCACCACCACCGGCGCCATAGCCTCCAGAACCACCTTTGTAGCCTAAGTAAAAAAAAAAATAGCTTTTTTCACCAGACGAGTGAGTAAAAGTGCACGGTTCATATATTGTTAATCGAGTTATGTTTTCGTTGCCTTGACACCAAACTACTTGCAATTGAGGCTATATATCAATGAATGAGTAGCATAGCATGCGAACAATGTACGTTAAATGCAATTCATTTCACTCAATTGTCAGTCTTTGTTTTTAGGTAGTTTTTAAGAACATTAGACAAATTTAATATGTTAGTACGTGGGAGGTGGGGTAGCCTAGTCTGAAATGTCATCCGTCCTCTCTTCCTTACCCCCCAGAGGAGGGGCGCGGGGTAAGGAAGAGAGGACGGATGACATTTCAGACTATGGGGTAGCGTAACGGTTAGTGCACTGGAGTCCAGATCGGGCGGTCTGGGTTCGAGCACTGCTCCGGACACTACGTGGTGTTCTTGGGCAGGACACTTTACTCTCATATTGCCTCTCTCCACGCAGGTCTATATAATTGGGTACCGGCAAATTTACTCCTGAGGTAACCCTGCAATGAACTAGCATCCCATCCAGGAAGGAGTAGAAATACTCCTAGTCTCTTCATGCTACGGACACCGGGATACGCTCCGGCCTGATGGACCACCAGGCTCGTATGCAGACTTGACCCTATCTACTGGGGTTTATTGCAAGAACAACGTTTATACTGAAACTTTATAATTCACTGAATTTACGCCATATATAAATGCCTACTCATTTTTACTTCAGCCATTATTCTTATGCTATATACTTACCAACACGAGAAGACGAACCATCTCCAGCCCCTCCTCCTCCAATTCCGTCATTATTTTTTGCCCATGCGACTTTGATGTCTCCTCCTTTTCCCATATTTGGTTCTTTCACAGAACAGAAAAATGTTTCACCGCCATAACCTCCTCCTCCTCGGTTATCGCCTCCATCACCGCCACGAAAACCTAACAGTGACATGTCAGAGCCGGAATCACCATACGTAGTAAGTTAATATATTCTGGGTTCTCATATATAAAAATGACTGGGATGGTCGTACCAGAATGCGTTTCTGGGGGCTTAGCTCAAGTAAATTTTTTCCCCTAAGGTACCAATGTAACCTATTTTATTGACCGTGTTAATTGCACGAGTTGGTCAAAAGCCATATCACAGGCAAATAATCATTTTTAGACATTTGTTTTTCTCTGTCTCTGTCCCCAAACTGACTGTAAGAGGCACCATAGTATGTAGCAACTGTACAAATTCGAAATGACACGCCCTGTGACGTACCAAAACACTATTTTCAGCCTCTAGAGAAATGTACGACGAGCACCTCTGCCAGTGCTATATAGACGTTCCCCCGATTGGGAGGCGCATGTCACAATCAAAGGACAGGTAAATCCGCCTGCTGTTGATGCGCTAGATTTCCTGGTTGGACGCACAAACAAACCAAGTGAAATTGTTTTATTTGCGTTCAGTTACAACCAAGTTTGTACATTTATGTATCACCCGTTACAAATTGAATTGATTTTTAATATAAAAAGTATTTATAAGCTATATCTCGTCACCATATCTTCACACTCTGCGTAAGATCACTCAGTGATCGTTCGCCGTCGCGTCTGATCAACGTTTTCTTTTCAACTTCTTACTTGGCGTGTTATGAAAAAATTTCATGCTTAATAAAGACTACGCTGCAAAATTGCTAAGTTGCAAGAACCCCTCCTCCACCTCCTCCTTCCCAACCCCCCTCCCTCACCCAAAAAAGACTTATACTTTGCCGCTGACTAGATATAAATGTGACGCTATCCCTATCCGCAGCCAACCTGTAGCTGTCACTTCAAGGCTAGCGCTAGGCCGGACTTGGTGTCCGTTGCACCTAATTTTCAGTTGTTTACATTTACCTTTTCCAGACATTTCTATTTTGGAGGTGTGATCGATGAGCAAACGTCTGGCCCTAAAAGCCAGAATTCCGCCCAAGCCATCTTTTTGCTCATCGCATGTCAGGATGCATTTGTTGCGCAAGGAAACTATACCAAAATACGGAAACTTTTGGGCAATCAAGCACGCGTGTTCGTCTTTTGTTAGAAACATACTGATTGGCTTGTCCAGGGTAACATAGCAGACAGTGGACCTAACAAGGGAATCGAAAGAATGAACAGAGGCTTATCACGTAGCCAAGCACATAATCAACATGACCAACAAATAAATAGCAAAGGTCATTTCAGCAACTCCTAATTGGCCACCTTTGTCGCTACTTACGGGGTCGCTTCAATGATCAAATCCTGTTAAAAACTAGTACATTAAACCCTTGTCAAATTTGTAAAAATTCTTTTTCTGAAGGTTTTAATTGCGAAAGCTAAGATATATCTTAACTGAACTCATGCTTTGTTTCTTTTCATTTTCATTGTAAATTGCAGTATTATTGCAGTGTATGGCAGTGGAATAATTGTGTGGAGAGAAGAACTCAGAAAAAATTTCGGAGTTCACAGACAGGATTTCAACCTGCGGCCTTCCAGTACACTAGTCGGATGCTGAAACAAATGAGCCACTGAGAACTCTAGTGATGAGCAGTGGTCGATAGACCATTTCCTTATTCTCGGTAATGGAGGCTAATGTGGCGGAATATCATTGAAAAGAGCTTCATGTGATCGGCATTTGAAAAGACTCCCCGCATTAGCCTCAGTTGCAAGTTATTTACAGGCCAATACCGAGCGAAAATGGTCTATTGTGGGCTATGTGTAGATATTGATTAACAATTCAGTGTGGCTTTCATAGATTTTTAATTTTTATTATCAAATTTAAAAACTGTAATTGCTTTTAGTGATATCACAATTTGGTCACAAACCTAAGCTGACAATGCCCGGTGCCAACGGCACTCCGCCAATTAGCACTCTGTAAAGCAACCTAGCTTTACAAAACTCAAACAGTGCAAATATTCTTACCCTTTTGAGTCACTCGTGGAGCTTATCATCTTCGCCGTAACTACTTCATACTTGCCGTAGTTTTCCAGCTTTCCACTGCTAACAAACAATAGAAGCTGGTCGCCAGCTTGAGGTTGCTCCTTTTTGCAATCAAGCAGTTTCAACTGATCCCAACTGATGCGAGATATCTTCCAAGACGCTAAATAAATCTTACAAATATTAATTGTTTCACCGTCGCATTTAAATCCACTGGCTGTAAAAAATAAATATATAGATACAAAGAATGAATCAAACAGTTACCACGCGGAATATGTTAATTGGGAACTAATCCATAGCCCTTAGGATACCAGTGTCCTTCAAGCTGATATAGAGCAGTCTCCCTTCCCCACCCCCATCTCTCTAAACACCCGGTCCAACTGACTGTGTCCTAATGTTCATATAACTTAATGCAAATACTAGATAAGAATGAGTTTACAGGTATTTAAAGAAAAAGAATTGAACGAAAAAAAAAGGAATAAGATTATTGATCACTTACTACCGGGTTCGATGATAGTACAATTCGGCTGACAGGCTTTGGTCTGGACTACCTGTAAAAGAGAAATTCTTTGGGTATTGTATAGTACAGTGTATTCAATAGGCTGAATTACCCTAGGACTCGATCCTAACATGAGAAACAATAACGTCCTACTAAATATCAACATTTAACCAAAGCAATTTTAATATAAAATTAAAATAAATTATGAATTGTTATGTTTGTATTTCATATAGATCTTGCCTAATCATCTCTCTAATTAAAAAAAATGTTATCGTAATTATTAATTAATTATTTTTGCATCTGAACTGCAGAGTTGCCTTTTCTTATATTCTTTCAGCTCAGAGAAATGTTAAAATATGTAATCTTTCTATAAAAAGCGCTTGATGCGTAAATATATTAGGTCACGTAAAACAGATGAATTTTGTCTAGATCTCGCTCAGAGATGACAAAATCGACGAATTTGTATTTTTTGGACCTTTTTCACGGTTATTTTTTGCACAGGTAAACAAAAAATAAACTGCTGATATAAGATGATCTGATTGTAAGTGAAGATAAAGGCGATAAAGCCATCACAAGATGTTTCTTGAATAATGATCGGCGCCACTCAGAGAAATCGGTCCACAAAGAGTACAGCCGATGGAGAGGCGCATGTACAAATAAACGAGACATGGTTTGCAATATGTCGGGACAAAATGGGTAAGTAGGGAAGTTTACTGTTTTGTTTTGGTGCAAGGATATTGTGTATCACTTGTTATTCTTACAATAAAAATGAAAGCATCAACCTACCAACTTATCGTGAGCAGCCAGGCAAAAATACAGCAAGAACAGAAGATGACGAACGGTCTTGATCATTGTTGATTCTATCAAGCAAGGATCGAAATGCGAGGAAAACAATAGTTAGTTTTAATATACGTGATATGAAATACAAAACTACATCAGAGGATTGAGTTATATAAGAAAAACGGTAGACTCTTATTCTGCAGATGAATAAATATAACTAAAATGGATTCTTGTTTAAAACAAATAGGCTCACATCTCTAGAGAGTACTATACTGTTCAGTTCCAGTTGTTATTGAGACTGGATAGGTGGAAAATTGATTTTCACTCTAATGTGGAGAGAAAAGCGGCAACTGTTAAAGATGACAATTCTTGATCCTTTTCAAAGAGATAACTTGCTTTGATGCACATGTTATATAAAAATTATATCCTCTAAGATTCGTTCTGTTTTGTTTATGTTCTCTTAGTAGATATATAGGAAAAGAGAACAAACGATAATTTAATTCCTGATTTGCGAGTAATGCAATGATTCAACCCCAGATATTAAAACAATCGTCTGGATGTTTTGATTTAAAAGATCCACCCATTTACTGAAGGCATGGGCTTCATTGTAAATTAAGGTTTATAAAATCTCAGAACTTAACTGAGTAAAGAAGAAAGGTATGGTAGAAGTGACTATTTTTTACAATAGCTCTATTAAGATATGGTAATATTCGCTTTTTATGTGTAGAGAAAGTCATAAACTTCTTACCTTCTCGGATTATAGATACTCAGGATTTACCGCGATAACAACTGACTAAAGAACACGAACGACTCTCACGCTTGATATTATTGGCGTGATTTTATTGGTTAAAAAGAAGTAATTGATGCTCTGACAGCTCTGACTGTCAGCGATAAGCCAGAAATACACACCACAGTGTCTTTGGAATAATCCTTTTATCACTAAGAAAATATCGTTTATTTATTGATGCAATTAATTTAGTGTGCCCCCATCTTAGGTAAATCTTTCAACCTTAATTAAAATTTCGTTTGGGAAAACAACCTTTGTTGTGCTCGGCAGGTGAATAAATGTATCGAAAATGGATTTTTGTTTAAACAGATAGGATCAAGTATCTACTTAGTAAAACTGTCTTAATGCCACTCAGTTCTTGACAGGATACATAGAACATTGATTTTAACTACATGTATGTCGCAAGACAAGCAGCAATGGTTAAAAATGACAGTCCATAACTGATGACATCGTAAAACTAAATGAAAAAAGAGTTTTACTTCTTCAATGCAGCTTGCGACGAATGCATCTATCAACTTCCGGTCTGGGTGTACGAAAGTCGAGGAAGGACTTCAGACTTCAGACTTCAGACTTCAGACTTCAGACTTCAGACTTCAGACTTCAGACTTCAGACTCACGAGGAGCCGCAAGCAGCTATTTTTTTGTCCCGAAGATAATTAGATTTATTTGGCGGATCACGCAGAGAATTTTTCGTTGTGGTTGCAGAAGGTGTTATTATGTGACAATCAAAGTTACATGTAAAGTTTGGATCAATTGATCGTCACGTACGAAGATCAATTTTCATTTTAGGCGGAGAATAAATTATAATGTTTCGCGGGGAACGTGTTTGGCGGCAAAACATGAGGTCTTGTAGGATAATTTCAAGCTACTAACTCGATGTCGTAGAACGATTTCGTAAGAGGAATTGCCGGTCAAGTGGGATCACGTACAACAAAAAACCAGTCCTGTTCTTCGAAATGGTGAGTTACAGCGACTTGATATGCCGTTCATCGAGAACGGCTTTGCCTTTCAAGATTTCAAATTGCTTCAAGATATTTCAGATGGAATAGATATTATTTGCTCACCGAAAATGAAATGTTCTGTCGCCGATCGGTGGTGAAGGTCTGTTTTGGTTTTTTGCGCAAAAGCATGTGCTCCTGAAAGCTGCTTTGTATGTCGAGTCTGTTTATTTGGGTCATGTTCACATCGCGGTCCATTGCTTAAAATCAATCATAAGTAAGGAGGATCCTAGGTAAGTCTGTTCCAAGCTTAAATTTACTACTTTTCATTGAATTCATAACTACTAGAGGGGGGCCCTCTACCGGCAAACTTTCTTGCAATTTTTTGTAACATATAATACATTGAAAATTATTAGTCTTGCACTATCGTGGGTAGCGTATACCTTACGAGTACAGGCAACTACGCAAAAATATCGCTCTAATCAGACCTGTACTGTCCTGGGTAGCGTATACCTGATGAGTACAAATAACATTGCAAAAAATATCGCTCTAATCAGACCTGTACTGTCCTGGGTAGCGTATACCTGATGAGTACAATTAACTTTGCAAAAAAATATCGCTTTAATCAGACCTGTACTGTCCTGGGTAGCGTATACCTGATGAGTACAAATAACTTTGCAAAAGCATCGCTTTAATCAGACCTGTACTGTCCTGGGTAGCGTATACCTGATGAGTACAAATAACTCTGCAAAAAATATCGCTTTAATCAGACCTGTACTGTCCTGGGTAGCGTATACCTGATGAGTACAAATAACTTTGCAAAAGCATCGCTTTAATCAGATCTGTACTGTCCTGGGTAGCGTATACCTGATGAGTACAAATAACTCTGCAAAAAATATCGCTTTAATCCGACCTGTATTGTCCTGGGTAGCGTATACCTGATGAGTACAAATAACTCTGCAAAAAATATCGCTTTAATCAGACCTGTACTGTCCTGGGTAGCGTATACCTGATGAGCACAAATAACTTTGCAGACCTGTACTGTCCTGGGTAGCGTATACCTGATGAGTACAAATACCTTTGCAAAAAAAATCGCTTTAATCAGACCTGTACTGTCCTGGGTAGCGTATACCTGATGAGTACAACTAACTTTGCAAAAATATCGCTTTAATTAGACCTGTACTTCACCCCGTAATATTTGATTCTGGTAAAAGTGTTTTCCGATAGTTACCATGCGCCCAAATTTTGCGATGGGACGGGAAATCATCTTTTAGACCAAGCGATATATACGCGCTGGCATTTCTGTTCACACATTTTCTGAACGTTCTTGATGCGAAGAACTCTTTAGTAACATTGCTCGTCGGAGAACGACCGACAATCCAAGAACTGAAAGCGGCATTAAAAATGAAAAAAAAAGCGCAAGACAGAGCTAAAAGGTATTTATCCAAAAGTCGAAAGAACGGAGATGACGGCTAACAATTCAGACAAAGACTTTCCTAAAACTCAAGCATTTGCCTCCATTTTTTGTTTAATCTGTTGTAATTAGCCTTTATGTACAAAGCGCATATCGATTTAGGGAAAGGGAAGAGTGTTATATTAGTTGACATGTGGTTTTGGATCCCGTGGATCTTTAACACCTTCGGTTCAACTCACCAGATAAAAATATTCTAGGAATTTGCCATTCAGTTCCAAATTCTTTGATGTGCCGCCCGCAGCCGTGCAAAAAAAATAGCGCTTGCGGCTCCTCGTGTCAGACTTCAGACTTCAGACTTCAGACTTCAGACTTCAGACTTCAGACTTCAGACTTCTGACTTCTGACTTCAGACTTCAGACTTCAGACTTGAAAACGTCATGATAGACATGCCTACACAGACTTCCCTATGTGGGTTGGCTTCAGACTTCGGACTTCGGACTTCGGATTTTACATACTACCGATTGTCGCGGATATTGTTCATTTGAAAGCTCGTGGAACAAGTATGTCAGTACGGATGTGGCGGATGTGACAATTTTTACCTGGAGAGGCATATTTAAAGTTTTACCGAAATGTTGGTTGTAGTTGCTAACGCAGTGGTATGTTTATTTTCTTTGCTGCTTTCACTCGCCGCCTTTGCACGTTCGGTTAGTGTTCACAGCACTACAAGATTTACATTTTAGGCACTTGTCATGTAAGCATGTTTTGGTTTAGAATGAACCGTCGGCGACAATCTGCAGGCATCGAAAGATTAAAGATTATTCGAAACGGGTAGCCGGAGAGCCGGAGATTAGAAAAAAAAATCGTTGCCAAAAAAACTTTCACAGATTCCCTTTGCTCGGGAAGGATGTCAGATAGTTTGAAGTTCTTTTCACCGCTTCAAACGCTAATTTCCCACTGATCTGTCGTGATCGCCGCCGTGTCTATTTTGTGTATCTGGCAATTATCTGGCATTCATCGAAAGCGTAACTATGGTTCCCCGAGATCCACTCGACCAATCACGATGCACGAAAGAACGGCCACACGCAAGAGCCAATTAGAGGCTGTTATAGAAAACCCTGGTAAAACGCGGGCTAGAAATGGCGGTGACAACGGATAAAGAAATTAAAGACACCAATGCCTTTAAAAGTTTTTCTCCTAATCAGCGATCAACTGTGTTAACAGTTGTGAATAATATCAATGAACACAATCAGCAGGCATGAAAATGTTTACATTTATAAAATGTGATGGTATTACTTGCACGCGGATTGGTTCCCTAGTCAGTTTGCGTAATAACTAATTAATATCTTAACGTGCCGTAGATTAAATTTCATCTCTTTTTTCATATGTATAAAAGATTTCTTGGTTTGGGATTAAGCATGAGCATGAGCATGTCTGAGCTTTTTATAAAACTTCTAGGTCTCCAAAATGATATCCCACTTCAAATCTGCGTCAGAGTTAGAGTTTTCCCCTTTTGCACGCGGTTTAATTAATTAAGATTTTGACAGTTTAGCCTAAACAACGCATCTATATATCAAATGCACCTGTTTAAATGCCAAAAAATGAGAGCGTTGCTAAACGAACATGTCAGTTTCAATTTGTACAGAATGATCCAAGGTTTAAATGGAAGTTAAGCGAAAGCAACAATAACGCAGAAATTAGAAGAGGACCAAATGAAAGTCAAAAGTGTACGTAGTAGTGACTTGGTTGTTGCCGAGTATGATAAGCTTTTAAAAACGTCTGTCGTTTTAGGGCTATCTCGCAAAGGACAGACATTTTTATTTACAGTGGAACCCCGTTAATACAGAGACCAAGGGGACATCCGTATTAAGCGGACTCTCAGATAAAAAAGTCATGGCCTCTGGGTATCCCGTATCCCATTGATTTTTGGCCTAAATATCCCGTGTCCCGTTAATTCCAGTGGTTTGCATCTCCAACTTTTATGTTCGATATCCCCGAATCTCTTGTTTAAATATCCCATATCCCGTTATTTTCCCCCAAATATCCCGTATCTATATACTTTAAAACCGCCGACCGGTTAGCTCAGTTGGTAGGGCGCCGGACTACTGTGCGGGAGGTCTCAGGTTCAAGCCCCGGACCGGACTAACACTCAGGGTCTTAAAATAACTGAGGAGTATATGCTGCCTTTGCAATGACATCTGCAAATGGTTAGATATTCTAGTCTTCTCGGATAAGGACGATAAACCGTAGACCCGTCCCCTGCATCTTCACTGTTATGGTCAACAGGGGGCGTTAAACACACTCAGCGTAAAGAGTAGGGCACGAAGTTTCCCGGTGTTGTGGTCTGGTCTTTACCCGTTGTACCGTTGTACTGCTGAAATGCTCGGAGACGTTAGCACTGTTAGAGCTACTCTATAATCGCAGGGTAAATTAAGTATTCACTCACTTACTCACTCACACTTTACCCAAATATACGGTATCCGTAAAACTCCTAACAGGGCTTCAAAATGGCAGAGGTACCAACCCATGGCGGCAAGAGTTTGAAAACAAAGCCGTAATAGCGAATTCGTTTTATCGCATACTAGCGTACTACCTTCGCGATATCCATGATTACACTCTTTTTAAAAGAACCCTATTTAATTTATAGAACGTCGAGCGTGAGGTTGACAAAAGGTCTGGGAACATGCTACTAAAGAACATTCCCAAGGTGAGATTTTTACTGCTACTCCTCACTACTTTTAAGGAGTACCTCCGCCCCTCCACCCCCCCCCCCCCCACCCTCCCCCAGGGGGGCAGCTGACAAAGGACAAAATGATCAATTTCTTCAATAAACGAAGGATAGCTTGGGAGGAAAAGTCCATTTTATTTTTCATTTTGCGTACATTCAGCTTCGTCATTGCATCCCAAACCCAGCAACTAATGAAACGTCTACAATTCTGCACTCTACAAGCTAGCCCAAATCATCAACAATTTTTTTCCAAGCTCGTGGTGGGTTTTAGCTTTGATGAACAATAGTTTGTTCACGATTTTCCTGCACAATCCAGCGTCCAATTCCTCCTCCACCGCCTAAAATAAAAAGTAAAATATAATCATAAAGCATGAATTTGCCAACTGCGGATTTTAATTTAAATAAAGTTTTCCCTCACAAACAAATAAAAACCTTGAAGTGTTCTGAGAACTAACAATAATCAATAACCTCCAATAAAGCTATACCCTTTTAATATGCTGGTACGAAAACACAAATGCCCCTTGGCGAAAATAAGAACGTTGTCACTATTTTTCAAATAATTGGCCCGCGGCGTTTAGTACTTGAAATCTCACTTGTTCCTTAACCTCCATGATGAATCTAATAATTTTACGTAAATTCTCTTTTTTTCTAGGGATATTATCAAATAATGTCAAAAAATCGCAAATCGCCATTTCATCTCAAAACCTAGCAGTACTTACCTCCACCAGCACCGTAGGCACATTTAACGGGACTCCCTCCGGAGGCAGAAATTTTACCCCTCGGGTCTCCGTGGAGTTTTTTGGTAATGATAACCACACTACCACCGGCACCACTTCCCCCAGGGGCTGATCTGTGTGCCTTTCGGTTTAAGCACTGCCCTGGTTGACCTGTGGAACACAGTTAACAACAAAATCACTCAACACTTCTTGTTTCAGCTCATACGTGATCCGGCAACATTGCTTAGTATTCACGACGACTTCTTTTTTAACCGCTGTTGATTGATTGATTTACTGACTGACTGACTGACTGATTGATTGATTGATTGATTGATTGATTGATTGATTGATTGATTGATTGATTGATTGATTGATTGATTGATTGAGAGATTGACTTCTTGAAAATATTTACTTGCTTCTCAATTTACAATATAGAAGTAGTGCAAGGGCTGGACAGACAACGTGAAAAGGCGTTTACACTAAAACTTATGGCACTAGCTGATCTCAATTAGTTGTAAAATCAAAGCATTACATGTTATAGCCACAAAGGATAAACTGTAACAGATTACCATACCATTTGCATTGATAGTTCCTTTCAATGTCAGTTCTTCAAGCTGTAGATAAACCAGGCCCCCTCCATTTCCTCCTCGCCCTCCTGGGTTGGGATCGTCACTAAATGCACTACCTCCACCCCCTCCGCCACCCCCACCGTAGCTCAGTCGTGACTTGAAATCAGTATTGCCAAATTGAAGTCCACCTAGAAAATGATCGCAAAAAACGTGCTTTTCAGTATACGGAACTTTGTCAAATCACAGCCGTGGAAAAGAGCTTTTATTATCCATCGACAATGTGTCGATAAACACTGAAACCCGTTATCTAACAAAAAAGTCAAGCGTTCATGCGCGCTCGAATGATTAAACTGGAAAGAAACGCAACTCTCCAAAGTAAGAAACATTTCTTGATCTAAAATCCAAGCTAAATTAAAGGAATCTTCATCACTTTTATAAAAAAAAAGAAACAAAGTTTTAAGAGAAAAGTTTACCTCCTCCTCCACCTCCACCATAATGATTGCCGCAAGAATCACCTGAAAGCAAAAGGAAATTTTAATTTAGATCGACAAATTCGAATTTCACTGCAACCCCCTTTCCCGACCGCCATCACGTTTACTCCTTTGTTTCTACCCTCATTTGTAGTAACGTTTTTAATCAAGAGTAAATATTATTTTCTCTTGATTAAATGACGTTCTTCTATCTAAAACAATCGTTGATTGAACTCTTAAAACTGTCCGGACGCTTCTTTCATAGCCCGACGTCTAGTCTGGCTTATAAAAGGGTAGTCGTAGTTGCACGGAATACTTCAAATTAAACTACCTCCACCACCGCCACGACTAGCTGAGCCCGCGTTACCACCTGCTGCGCTTCTGTCATAGCATCCTCCAGCCGAGCCTCCTGGTTTTCCTCCATTGCCACCATTGTTACCTGGACATGCGGATCGACCACCACCCCCAGCGTACGAACCAGCCTGAAACACATACACATGTACATTGTTTAGACTGGGGTCAATTTTCCGAATAATTGCAAATGATCGCACGGTATTTTAAACAGATAACAAGAATCGAAAGGCAATAAATGCTTTAACGAAAGTTGTCCAAAAAGACATGAAAACGGCAATTTGAAAACGCTGCCAGTAAGGCACTGCTAGGTGACGGGAAGGATATCATCTCCGTAAGATTGGCTTGATCCCAGAAAATTCCTCTATTTTGCTCCCCTCGCATGCCACTGTGGCACGACAAAAAATTCAGAAATTCACTGGCTAATAATAAATACATCTGAAATTTACTAGCTGCCGAAGCAACGAAACTATTTCTATAACGATGCCACGTAATAACAGATATGATTTAGACATCCCTCTTGGAGTTAAGAGACTCAGCCGGAGGAGAGTCAAAAGAGAAAGCTGAAATTTAGGCTTTTTGTCACCATTTAATATGCTCCAACAGGGTTTTTCCACAGAGACTCCCCTTGTTGAAAAATATATGCTTAGAAGGCTACGGCGAATCATGTGTACGTAAAAACAACTCATGTCGTATCTAAAATAGTGATAAAAAGTTAATTGCATACGCTTCCAGCTACTCCTCCTTTTCCTCCATCTTGGCCGCCACATCCACTACCTCCACCCCCTCCTCCACCTCCAGAGAAATGTCCACCACCTCCCCCACCGGCTGCTCCGTCGTCACTATTAACTGTTGAGTCTGCACCACCCCCACCGGCATTGTAGCCACCAGGACCGCCTTTGTAACCTGAAAGTCGGGTGCACGCGAACGGAACATTTAACAAATTTTGATAAGGTTAGATACAAAGGCTGAGGCTAATTACATTTACTATAGGAAAATGAATTTAATATTTTCTACCACACATTTTTAATATTAATAACATACATAACATATAACATAAAACTTTATTTATCCTCGAATTTAATATAGCTAAGACAAGCTAGTTTCTTCGAGAAACAACTGAAATATATATTAAAAATAAAAAATAAAATAAGTAACAATATTAACAATATTATACATCATTTCGGGCCAAAATTTGTAGCGTGTTAAGTGGAATCTTACAATTACTTTCCCCGACAGGACGGGCACGTGCGCATGACATTGCTTTTACAGTTGTCTGTGTTTTTTATACGATATTCATTCATTCGTTCGTTCGTTCGTTCGTTCGTTTTATTACATGAATTTTATAATCTGAGCTGTTTTTCCTCTTATATTCGTGACATGTAAGCGCATTGAGATTCTAAATGCGCTCATAAAAACCGCTCTACTGACCTGTTCCTCGACTTGGTCCGTCCCCAGCCCCTCCTCCTCCGATTCCATTCTTGTTCTTTGCCCAGGGCGCGTTATAAACGTCGCCACCTTTACCCATAGTTGATTGTTGCAGTGGACAAATGAACGTTTCGCCACCGTAACCTCCACCTCCTCGTTTGTCGCCCCCGTCACCCCCAGCAAATCCTGAAAAGTAGAGGCGTTTTCCTTCTGATTGAACTCTAACTGACAGCTCCTAATAATCAGCTCTATACAATGAACAAAACTGAAACAAAACGCTTGATGCGCTCCTGATTGTTTAAAGCGACCACAGCAGATTTTGCTCCTACCTTTACCAGACATGTCTATTTTGGAAGTCTCGTCAATTAGTAAACTATTGGCCTCGAAAGCCAAAATTCCTCCCAGGCCACCTTTCTGCTCATCACATGTCAGGACACATTTGTTACGTAAGGATACTCCACCAAACGTAGGAAATCTTTGAGCGATCAAGCAAGTGTGGTCGTCTCCTTTAAGATCCACGGAGGTGGGCTTTTCCAAGGTAATTTGGCACACGCTGGACCTAAGGTTATACAAAAGAGATGTGACTGTTAACCCAATATTTCTAGTTAGTTAAAGTAACATTACAGCGGTAATGTTTTTATAAACTTTTTACAGTTAGGAGAATACTTTACAAGGTCGTCCATTAACTTGACATGTGATATAATCATCCTCACCATTTTTTGTCAGGCATTGAGGTAATTCGCTTCATGGTGACCAGTTCGTACTTGCCGTAGTTGTACAACTTTGCTCGGCTGACAAACAGTAACAGTTTGTCACCAACTTGCAGTTGCCGTCCTTCACATTCATACAACTGCAAAGTGTCTCCACCGATGCGTGCTACTTTCCACGAGGTAAGGTGCTTCTGACACATGTTGATCGTCTCTCCATCGCACACAAAATCACTCGCCGCTACGTTAAAAACACAAAGGGATTTAGACAAGAGATACCGGCATGTATACCGTTACAGCTATTTCGAGAAAGGTTGTCGGAAAAAAGCACACAAGTGCTCGCGACAAGACCGAAAGATACTCACGCTGAATGTGAATAATAATGAGATATAACGACATGACAAACGCAAATTTGCACGTTTTCTTTGTCTTCAGACATGTTGAAACAAGTTGCGTTTCGCCCCGCTGAATCTTAGGAGAATTTCCCTAACTCAAAGACATGCGACAGTAAAGGTAAAGCTATAGGTAAAGACCTCTGGGAGGAAAAACAAATTCTTCACGTGCAAAAATACAAACTTGTACATTTCCTCTAGGCCAATGTGCAAAATTCCAGTGAATACCCAGACCTTTCGGTCTTGTCGCATGCACTTCAGTGCTTTCTTCTGACAACCTTTCTCAAAATAGCTGTATAGAAAATAGATGATAAAGAATAATAATAAGATATACCAAACTAGTGATGCCCTGTGGTCAGTATGTATTTGGGCCCTGGCTATTGTTGTTGATTTTTCGTGGGCAATACTTTACTCTAATGATTCTGTCAAAAAGGATCAAGGTTCTAGCGAATTTTCCATCTGTTTGCTAACACAAAACATAATTCGGCTGCTTGCTCTGGTCCTTGTTGTGTTTTTGTGTGCGGTCTGGAAAATCATAACTAGTTTTTCTTCTGTAGTAGGAGGTCTAGGCTGAAATCTTATTTGTAACCATCTTCCTCTAATTTCCCAACCCTTTCTTATTGTTAGTGTCGCGCAGTCTCTTTAACACAAAAAACTAAGATGCTTAAGGTCGTGGGGGACACCTTAGGCAATTATTACGCCAAGTGCAACGACTGACATCGACAAGTGTACGGAATATTCATGACTGAATAAAATATGGCACGTGATTTGAAGTGTTCACATGTGGCACGGACCCTGTGGTCCCAGTCAACAGGACAGCAAAAGATTCAAATCGAGGACACAAAACATTTGTTTGCATTTCAAAATCTGCTGTAAGAGATTTTGTCTTGTTTGTGAAATCAGTTCATTTTACAATAAATTTTGGTTGTATTTTTTCGTTGTAAAACCGAGAGCATTGTGCTGCGCGTTGTTTTTTCCTGATCTCAACATTAAGGCATTTTCGGAAATCTCAAAGTTTGGACTTTTCTGACAATTTTGTTTCCAAGAATTCAGCGCAGATTTAGAACTTCATGAGCTGGCACTGCAGAGAGGTAAACTAGGAATACTGTAGTGTGTCGTGAGAGAAGCGGAATTCTAAAAGAGTGCTTTAAAAAGAGAGAGAACGCATTTAGCTCAAATTTGCACATTTAAACGACTTTTACTCGCTGGCAAAGTTTAAATTAAAAAATCTGCTTCTGTCATGACATACTAGAGGTTTTGACTGATCTATTTTTGATAAAATCACAGAGTGCCGTCTTCTACTCGATCCACAAACTTGCACACAAAATTATGGATTTTTCGATTTGGCACTTAAGGCGCTCTAGCGTCACTGTAAAGCACAATCTACCTAATCAAAGACGACATTCCTAAACTTCCATCGTTCTTTTATGTCTCTGCAAAATTTCAGTCCAATCGCACCCAAAACAGCTGAGATATAAGGGTTTTAAAAGATGTAGGGCAAGCAAAATTTTGCCTAAAGAATTTATTCATGGCTAGGTCTCCCCCGTGACCTTAACAGATTTGTTCTGTGTTCTTTTAGGATCAGTGTAAGTCAAATATAAATATAAATCAGAAAAAAGATCACTAGTGTGTAGCATTTCCTTCAACATCGCGTATGATGAAACTATTTTCTGTGATAGCGTTCTAGAAAGAGGTCATTTATCATGTTTATTTACCGCTTGTAAACGGTAAAGGTTACTCATAATAAGCAGTCAGGGTAAGGGGTTAAATGGTTCAAATACATTAAACCATCAACTTTCTATCGAAGACACACCGCCGACCTATTAAGACCCGGCTCTATTTAAACACACTAAAATTTCAAACATAACTTACTACCTGGTTCAATGACAGTACAGTCAAAACAGCCCAGCACTACCTAGATGTGCAAAACAAGAAATGTTTAAGTTGCCATCTTTTTGTCTCTGGTACTATACAGCAAAGTTTTACACGGAATTTTCACCGACCTCTTTTTTCTTGGAGGGGGGGAGGGGGGGCAGCAATTTACTTTGAAGAGGGCTAACTATCTCAATACGGCTTCTGAATTCGTTTCAAGCTTAATACAACAAATGTTCGGTAAAAAAAAGCTTTATATTTCACTTACCTGTAAGTGATAGCGTCGATGGTTTGGCGATTATTCCGGCCGGGGCAATTTTCCGGGGCCATATATACGATTAGCACTAATCGTATGGCCCCCAAAATATAACAACACGCAATAACATATGTATTAAGGCGTTTTTTGTAACGTTCGTTTACAGCATATTTTAGTTATTATTCACTTCCATGGGAAGTTGTAGCTAGGCACGCGAATGTGCTATATATGCTGTTTTTTGCTAGTTGTATTCATTCCCTGAAGAAGTCTCAGTTAGAGACGAAACGCGTCGGAAATAAACCACAAGCTTACAACCACAAGAAGTCTTTCCTTGTGCTGCTCACTAGTCTTCGTTAAAAAATTAAAAAATTAAAAAAAAAATTACTGCCGCCAATCTTCGTAGTGTACGTCTCAGAAAACGAAAGAGATGAGTTCAGAGGTGTTTATTGGTCGCCACCATAAAATATTGAATTAAATAATGATTGATGGCAGCAAAAGCGAACCTCCTTTTTGGGTCAGATCGTGGTTAAAAAAGATCGAAAAAAAAAATTGTTTGCAGGAAGGTCTTGTTAGAAAAAAAATTGTTTGCAGAGGTGCATAAATAAAAAAAAAAAGTTTGCAGAGAGAGATTTTTCTCCCCCCCCCCCTCCCCTCCAGAAAAATAATGGTCCGTCCCTAATAAACTCGCACTCGATCCCGACAATTCAAGGTAAGCTCGGTCAGTGCTACCACTTTTTCTTATAGTTTTGTTTGACACTCGTATCCCTCTAGCCTTCATATCATTTCATGGGAATGTTTTTGTATTAAGTGCGTCGACAAAATGAATACAAGCCACTTTCACACCACATTTCTTGCCATTGCGTTTCTGATCGTCTCTAAAATACACGCGAGAACATCCACGCAACGCGCGTTAACATCCGCGGGTGGACTGGGTACCATGGAATAAGGCCTATATTTTGGGGATTATCTCTCTCACTTCATACTCTCTTGAATGAAGTAAATCGATCCTACGCGTACTATCCTCCCAAATACACGTCACAAACAGTTCTCTTTACACAACCTTGTAGAATTTAACGACTTCCACTGAATCAATAATATCGGACAGTGACGTTATTGGATGTGTAAATAACCGCGGAAGTTTCGGAGAGTTATACTACAGTTACTTCGGGTTTATTTTGCAAAGGAGGCTACTGGTGCTAGAATATTGTGCATCACCTGTCTTCTTGTAATAAAATGAAAGCATCAACCTACCAACTTATCGTGACCAGCCAGGCAAAAATACAGCAAGAACAGGAGCTGGCAAACGGTCTTGATCATTGTTGATTTCTATAAAGCAAGGATCGAAATGTGAGGAAAACAATAGTTAGTTTTAATACACTTGATATGAAATACAAAACTACATCAGAGGATTAGTTAAGGTATCAGTATACCTCAATTGACCACTTCACGCTACTGCGGTCTAATGCGTTTTCGTGGAGGGGCTTTAAAAGTAACCCCCCCCCCCCCCCCCCCATAAAGTGTACACTTCCTGAAAGCTTAATGAATGAAGATTTCGACTACAGTTTACGAACGAATAAAAGTTTTCGAAATTTTGCGTAGCGAAGGGATGTTCACACTTTCGTCTTTATCTAGTTCGTTTACACGCCTCGATTATCGCCGCAACGAAAAGTTAACGGCACTAAACGTCCGCTTGTTGCGTTGTTTGAATAAACCGTATTCCAATCTTTTCAAGGCAACTACACTAAAAACATCACTATTGCCCCAAGAAAGATGTATAGCGAAAAATGTTCAGCCCGTGAGGTACGCTTTGGCGCTTTTTTTGATCGTTAAAGGGACCACGATTACTCGCCGTTAATTTAGCAGCCATCGAAGCAGGAAATAACTGCTTTTTCTTTCGTCGTTTCTTTCATGAAGAAAACTGGCAAGTCATTTTCTGTTTCCGTGAAGACATCAAGAATGTAACACGTAGAAATGTAGAATAAAATACAAAAACCTAGGAGCTATTGAAAATACAAGAGAACTGGCCCCAGTTGTTCAAAAGGTGGATAACGCTATCCACCGGATAAATCACTATCCAGTGGATAGCGAGGTTTGATTTGTCGATACTTATCCACTGGATAGCGATTTATCCGGTGGATAGCGTTATCCACCTTTTGAACAACTGGGCCCGGGAGAATTGAAGAACAATCGCGTGAAAGAAAATTAAAATTTTAGTATGCGAAGCACGCGTGATGTTTGGCGATGACAGGAATTTCTGCCTCTATTTCGGAAACCATGAATATGCTTTTGTTTACGAATCTTTTGCAAAAGAAAGAGCACAAAATTTCCTAACAGGGGATATTAAAAAAGAGAATTCGCATTTTTGAGTGAAATTGAGGTATACTGATGCCTTAAATAAAAGGTAAAAAACATTTGTCATATTTTGCAGGTGAATAAATATATCTAAAATGGATTTTCGTTTTAAGCAAATATGATCAGATCTCTAGTGAGTGTAACTGTCTCAATCCTAGCCACTCAGCTATTGTTATTGAGACTTGGATAGGTAATGTGGCGAGAAAAGCAGCAGCTGTTGAAAATGACAACTTTTCGTTTCAAAGAGATAACGTGCTTTGATGCACATCATATTATATTAACATTAGATCCTCAAATAAGTTTCGTTCTGTTTTGTTTCTTTTCTCTTGGTAGATAGGAAAAGGAACAAACGCGCAATTATTAATTCCTAATTTGGAAGTAATGCAAAAACAATCGTCTGGACGTTTTGATTTAAAAAGACTCACCCATTTACTAAAATGCATGGGCGTCATAAATTAAGGGTTAAATAAAATCTAAGAACTTAAGAGCCAATGTTACCAACGGTCAGACAAAAGACGGCAAGTGTCGAAAAATGGATTTCGCTTATATTCTTACCACAGGTAGGTCTTTGTGAGAAACAAACACCAGCATACTTAGTTTGGCTGAATATCGATTTGTTTTCGAGAAAATCGATAATCCTTGAAAACCGCCATATTGCCACTTTCGGAGCTCAAAATTTATGCCGAGTTTCGTAGCTTCGCGTGAAAAAATAAAGCACTCTGGAAGGAAAATACCGGCCAAATGTTGTAGAATGACATTAAATAAGTACGTGGAAAGCAATTTTAGTCCTTCGTGTCCTTTTATTTACAAAATATAATTAAATTTATTTGACAACCTTTTAATAGGATTCAAAATTGGTCAAACTTATCGCCTAATTTAAGTATGTGCGAAGCGAAATAATTGGTCAAAAATTCGGTATTTGCAAGTCAAAGGACTGTTCTTTACGACTTTAGAAGGATTAGCTGGGGAAATGATTTCGTGCGATGTTTTCGAATTTCGAAGTTGCCTAAAATTCGTCAATTAGTAATCGTGGAGATACCGCCGTTTATGTAAACATTTCAAGCAAAGGTTGAGTTCTTCCCGACGCGAACTTAACTGTGTCTAATAAAAACGTAGGCATGCTTACCTTGATGTTGCTGAAGCATTTTAAGCGTTGTATTCTTCATTCACGATAAAACCCAAGCCCGCGGTGAAGTTAGTTAAACGATTTTCCTGACGCCATGTGTCATTAATTTCCTCGTCTTGAAGTGACATCTCTTTTTCATTCGTTCTTGAAAATTAAACACTCCAGTCTCAAGTGATCAAGGTAACAGCCATGCATAGTATTTTTGCTTTAAATCAGCTTCGAACTGAGAAGCAGAGGCAGATAAACCGATTCAGTGGCAAACCGTCATTTCAAAAACCGCCATTTGTCCCGAGGCAGCTAATTTATTCACAAGGTCAATTTCACCTGAAATTGACAACCACTGCCGTGACAAAGTAAGAAGCAAGTACCGTACCTTTTTGGTATCTGGTTAAGGTATTTTGTTGTTGTTATTTAAATTTGCGCTTAAAATTACACACAGCTGGACTGAGCAGATAAAGAAATTTAAGTCAGTTCAAATAGACCACCGTTTGCAAAATGATTGCGTGTAAACGCCTTTTACTTCCGTGCCGGAAGTGCTTCGCTTTTCCTTATTCAATTCATATCGTTATTTTCCAAGATCTTCCTTTTTAGATTAAAGCAACAAAGAGATAAAAAAGCTTTATTGCTGCCGTTTGATCACTCTACAGTCAATACTCAGGAATCATCCCGTGGAGTCCAGCCTGAATAAGTTTCAATAGGGGGATGCAGTGGGAGGGTACCCAACATCAACACCCTGGTCATTAGCCTTGTAATTCAGTGATGCACCATAGATGCGAAACACTTTAAATAACGAATACTTGTAGTCTGTGAGTCGGGAGTTGACATATTTCACGTTAGACGAATTGTCACTGACTCTTTTTACATTGTTTCGTAGACGTTTCGGCTATAAATACTTAAGCCTAATAAATGCGAGTTCGTTGTTACGCGCTATTTGGATGTATCGCGAGGGTTGCGCGGGTGACCATAAGCGCTAATGGGGATACGAAATTGGTTCAAGTCCTGAGAAGGGCAATGTGTTAAGTCGTAACAGCGATATTTTTCACTTCAACAATAACTGTGGCAAACATAAGTGCAAAACGACAAGACGATGACCTTGTATGCAACAAAGTTAGAGCATGGTGCTGGGAACGTTTCCAGTAAAATATTTAAGATCCTGCCTGATATGCGAGACTTTTGCAACTCACTGGAAATGGATGTGTTCACTCTTTCAGGCAAGCGAAAGCAACCATTAATTCAGCTACAAGACACTGACAAGAGAATTTTGTAGTCAGATGTAGTCAGTGCAAAGGAAATAAATGAGGTAAATTCAGGCCCTTAGGGTGGATTCTGTTGAGGGGGGTTCTTTTATGTTTTGGGAGGTATTTTAGCGCCGGAGGCGCTTGCACGAGTTCCGAAGCAACGAGCCTCTGGGGGGTCTTCGTGCTTGCCCTCCCAGAAAATTTTGCAAATTTAGGTTCTCTCAAGTGCCATTTCCTGCATTTTGACATCATTTCTGAGGTGGGATGCATTTTCATCTACATTTATTAAGTTGATAAAATCTTGTAAGACATCACATGAACTATAAATAAAAGCCACAATAAATACAAAATATGTACATATGCATAAATTACATAAAAGTGATATGTCAAAATAGCAGGATTAATTAAATAATAATTCTTAATTATTAATATTTGCCTTTAATATTAGCTCTTTGGAAAGTAATTTTCATTCTAAAAAAATTCTGAAATGTTCAGAAATGAGTGTGTGCGTTCAGACAGTTTTAAAAACACAAATATTGAAATAACATGCAGGGTGGATGGGTGGACAAGAAATCGAAAGAATGATGAATTATGATGAATTATTTGAAAACGATTAACCAATCCTAAAGATTAGAACTTCTTACTATAGTGCCAAACTGTTGCGGCTTTCTCCTATAATCCTGGCAAGGAAGGTAGTCGTCCGTGTAATCGGCCGGTCATAGTCTTTTGATTGTTTTGTGTAATTTTTTATCTTTTCAACCCCCCCACCGTACGGGATTGGAATCAGATTCCCAAGCAGTCTTTTATACCCGGCAATTTTTAGGAGTATAATAAATTATTTGGCTGGTGATTGACCTTAGTGAAATCAGTGCAAGAATTAGCACAAAAGACGTCTATCTATGTAATGAGCAATGCCAAGGAACCAAAACGCGTTTGGTTATAAATGATAGCATTTTGTTGTCGAGTTTTTGTATTTATGCTAATGACTATTTCAGTCGTGAAGTAAGCAAAACCTATTTAATATGCCGGCCCACCTGATCGGAACAGCTATAGCCCAGATCATTATTTCCTGTGATACCAAAAGAAACACTACTGTTTTACTAGCTACTCTGGCAAAGGTGTGTAATATAATGCTAGTAGCACGGTAAAAATACCAAGTTGAGGTATTCTAGAGTAAAACGTCGTTGCGTTTTTTGAAACGTCGTGTGAATATAGAATGGTATTTATTTGCACATGAGCTGGCATCACCACACGTCCAGCGAGTGGGGGTATTTAATGACATTCAATGTTCATGTTTCCCGATTCTCTGGGTGAAATATAATATAGAATAGTTGACTCACTTAAATCCGTTTTACAGCGGGTGATTATGACCACTATGGGTATTTGTTTTGCTGACAGCCTAGAACAAATCAACGTGCTATGAAATGTGAAATGAAACTTGCCGTGACTAATGCACTCTTTTTAGGTAATTGTTGTCTAAACGTTATGTCAACGCAATACTATTTTCGTAAGTCAGGAGGCGAGGCAACTACCGCACACCGCAGCTCAGGCGGGGACACCTTCTCCACCGCTAACCACCCCCCCACCCCACCCCCCCCCCCCCTTCCCCCAATTCGATCTTATTCAGGCTGGATTCTACAGGATGATCCTTGAGTATTGACGGACGGCCGATCTAACGGCAACAATAAGACTTTTATTTTATCTCTTTCTGCGTTTCAACTTAAAGGAAGTGCCATGATATGAATTTTAAAAGTGAGGAAAAGCGAAGCAACTCAACAGAAGAACTTCCGGCCCGGAAATAAAAGGCGTTTACACGCAACCATTTAACAACTTTTGCAAACGGTGGTTTATTTGAACTGATTGAAATTTCTTTATCTGCTCAGTCCAGCTGTGTGTCATTGCAAGCTCAAATTTAAATAACAACAAAAAAATACCTTAACCAGATACCAAAAAGGTACGGTACTTGCTTCTTACTTTGTCACGGCAGTGGTTGTCAATTTCAGGTGAAATTGACCTTGTGAATAAATTAGCTGCCTCGGGACAAATGGCGGTTTTTGAAATGACGGTTTGCCACTGAATCGGTTTATCTGCCTCTGCTTCTCAGTTCGAAGCTGATTTAAAGCAAAAATACTATGCATGGCTGTTACCTTGATCACTTGAGACTGGAGTGTTTAATTTTCAAGAACGAATGAAAAAGAGATGTCACTTCAAGACGAGGAAATTAATGACTTTTTGCGTCAGGAAAATCGTTTAACTAACTTCACCGCGGGCTTGGGTTTTATCGTGAATGAAGAATACAACGCTTAAAATGCTTCAGCAACATCAAGGTAAGCATGCCTACGTTTTTATTAGACACAGTTAAGTTCGCGTCGGGAAGAACTCAACCTTTGCTTGAAATGTTTACATAAACGGCGGTATCTCCACGATTACTAATTGACGAATTTTAGGCAACTTCGAAATTCGAAAACATCGCACGAAATCATTTCCCCAGCTAATCCTTCTAAAGTCGTAAAGAACAGTCCTTTGACTTGCAAATACCGAATTTTTGACCAATTATTTCGCTTCGCACATACTTAAATTAGGCGATAAGTTTGACCAATTTTGAACCCTATTAAAAGGTTGTCAAATAAATTTAATTATATTTTGTAAATAAAAGGACACGAAGGACTAAAATTGCTTTCCACGTACTTATTTGATGTCATTCTACAACATTTGGCCGGTATTTTCCTTCCAGAGTGCTTTATTTTTTCACGCGAAGCTACGAAACTCGGCATAAATTTTGAGCTCCGAAAGTGGCAATATGGCGGTTTTCAAAGATTATCGATTTTCTCGAAAACAAATCGATATTCAGCCAAACTAAGTATGCTGGTGTTTGTTTCTCACAAAGACCTACCTGTGGTAAGAATATAAGCGAAATCCATTTTTCGGCACTTGCCAAAAATTTTCGATATTGTTTGATTCTTGTGAACATGTGCTCTTAACTAATAAAAGAACAGAAGTATGGCAGAAATGACGATTTCTTCCAATAGCTCTATCAAGATATGGTAAAACTAATATTCGCTTTTTATGTTGAGAGAAAGTTATATTTCTTACCTTGTCAAATCGTAGATACTCAGGATTTATCGGGATAACAACTGACTGAAGAACACGAACGACTCCCGCCTGATATTCTTTGCGTGATCTTATTGGTTAAAAAGAAGTGATTGATGTTTAATTGTTAGAGAGTGACCCCGCCTATGGACAAACAGCTTGATGACAGACGGCGATTAACCAATAATACACATCGCAATGTCTTTGGAATAATCCTTTTTATCACTAGCATCGTTTATTTATTGATGCAATTAATTTAGTGTGCTCTCGTCTTAAGTAAATCTTTCGAAAATATGACAAAATCTTAATTGAAATTTTGGTTGGGAAAATTAAAGATTAACTCTTGTTAACGTTTGTCGTGCTCGGCAGGTGAATAAATGTATCGAAAATCGATTCCTGTCAATTTAACAGATAGGATCAACTGTCTTAATGCCACTCGACCAGTTCTTGTTATTGAGACTGGATACATAGAACATTGATTTTAACTATGTTGTGAGACAGGCAGCGATGTTTAAAATGACAGTCCAAAACTGATCGTAACACTAAATGAGTAAAAACGTTTGAAAAAAAATTGAAATTTAACCAGAAAAATTCAAATAAAAGGGAAAATAGGGCCATTATAGGGCCGGAAAAAAGGAAAAGGTATACTTTATTTAATATTATAAAATTGCCAGCCGAATTCTTCCAGATCCTCCTGACTACACTGTCAGATGGGTGAATAAGAGTTGTTCGTTAAGGCTCCTTTTCTGGCTCTGTTAAGTTTATTACAATGTACTTTCAATTAACCGAGCCTTCGAACCAGCAAAATTGATGTTACCCTAAACGCATATAGAATTCTTCAAAATTAACATTGGCCTAGCATTGCCACTAGCTAATACTTCGTTCCAGTGCTAGGAGGGTCGTGGCCCTCTCGTCGGTTCCCGTATTGCTCTTGAAGGACTTGTGTTACTTTCGAACCGAATTGCGGGATGCATGCATGGTTTTAGTTTAGTTCCTGTCCAGATCTGCTGTTCAAGCGATGGACTCCTTTCTAAACAAAGTTAAGGCTTCACCAAAGCGAACCAGTCGATCTTTGAACTAGATACGAGCCCGTGCAATGTCTGTGCTCTTTTTTCTCAAGTTAGCGGCATCTCCTCTCTAAACTGAAGTTAATCTCTCGCGTTCGTAGCCATCTTGTGTGCGCGTCAACAATCATGCCGGTCGGGTTTGCCAAAGCTCTTTAATAATAAGATTTGGCCTTTCTCACACACTAGACACGTCTGAAGCATCTCCAGTAAATTTAATTCACTAAAATTAATCTATCTTCGGAAATCACGTGCCTCTTTTGACCGCATCGGCAAGAAAAGTCAGATCTGAACCTAGGTGTGATGGTGGCTAACGGTACAAAAAAAATCACTTTATTTAAGTGTCAGAGTATTTAGCACTGTTGTACTAATTGTGGAAACTGTAAATAAGGAAACAAATATTACAAATAGAACAGAAATTTGTTAAGAACCCCAACTGGTAGGAGGCTGAGCAGCTGGCTACTTACAAAGCGTGGAGGAGTTGAATTTGGGACCACCGAAGACAAATCCATCTAGTGGCAAGACCTTTGGATTACAAGTCCAGCGCCCTAACCACTAGGCCACGCTGCCTCCTCAGAGGCAAGGGAGGTTTGTTTGGGCCACGTAAATGGTAAGGATTCAATGGGTCGATTGCCTGGATTCACTGGCTGACTCGTGCTGAGTTTACATGAGGTAGCTAGCGCAGCTTGCTTCCCTGATGGGTACACTTAATTCTTTCCCGATACTGCTTTTATTTGGTTCGGTAGAGATGTGAATGAATTTCTGAATTAAGTTCAGTTTCTGTCTCTTGGGAAGCAACAGGGCTTGGCAGTGGCATAACATACAATGAACAGATAGCCTATCGCTAGAAGAGCTAAACGATGAGAACTACATGACGAGACTTTATGAATACCTCCACTAATTCCTGTATTTGAATTCAAAGCTCCATAATTTACGGTAGCATCACTGATCCTTTGTAGTGCGTAAAGAGGACAGTCCTTGAAGTTGGTCTTTTCAGTAATAGCTGAATGAGTATTGTCGTCTGCGGTATCTGCTCTTCAACTTTGGGTATGGGTGTCTACTCGGTTTTGCCTGCTTCCGCCTTTTGGTTCACTCCTTACTTTTTCTTCCTCCGTTGTAAGCTCAACTGTAGCCAATTTGCAACATTCCCATCCTCTGAGACCGCTCGATCTTCTTCTCAATCTGTGCTCTTCAATTTCGAGCCCTTTTTTCTTAAATTTTGCTTCTTCCTTTTCCAAACCATCTATCCGTGATTTCTGTCTTAATTGCTGACAAAGAAAGCGAGACCTACTTCTTCGGATAGCTCGCCAGCCCGGGCTCGCCAGGGACCCAATTCAATTGCAAGGAGTTGTGGTTCACTATAGGGCTTCTCTCTTCCCGTAGAAGCTTCCTCCGTCCTTCTGACAATGCGCGCCTCGACGCTTTTGGCATCTCGTTCAATAGTCCGGTACAGTGTTCAGCTCAAAAATAGCAGGCACGCGCGTATATTTCAAGGAAGAAAAATTCACGGAGTGTACATGTGCAACTATAGATTGATATATAATCTCTTCCAAGCCATTGAAAGAAAATTGAGAATGATGCTTTTACAGAAATCATTATTTAAGTCGCTGAACCGAGCGATGTAAAACAAATTCAAACAGCTATATATACGGTTGCCAAGGTCTTATTTGCATAATACATGTTTTTGGCGCGACTTATGGAACTTTATAAATGTGAGAATGTGTTTCCTGAAAGCAATGAGCGTAAGAGAAAAACAAAAGAATCAGTCTAAACTTACCTCCGCTCTTGTTATTTTACTTCAGTCTGTGCACTGAAGGAATTCTGTTATACCGTTTGTTTTATTTTAGCGGAAGACGTTCGTGTGGACCAGCTATATGGGGTATTTTTGTAAACAATTTCGACACGAAAACTTTGACTATTGAACATGTTTCACTCTTTGTTTTGCTTTGTTTGTTTTTTTGACCCCGTCAAGGGTCAATAACTGTCCTCTTATTTTTCATTTAATTTGATATTTTTTCTGCTAGGTTGGGAAGAAAACATTTATTGGTCGCGTTTCGTTGTTGTAATCCACGCCGCCGTTCACAAATCAATGAACTGCTCACTTTCACGTGCAAGCTCGCAAGTACTTTCGCCTCGTTTGATTATCCTTCAGTTTGTGCGGAGTCCTGTTTGGGTTTCTATATTGCCATTGTTAGCTGTCATTTGTTATTCAAGTTAACGTTGTGCCAGTCGTTTTATCAGAAGAAGGAAAACACTGAAGGCCACCTAGGAACAATTATTAAACTACTCTACATGTCATGTATGGGGAATACAGAGTTGTTGTTGTTTTCGGAGAGAAAATATGTACCAGTTAGTTTTAGTGCAAAAATAAAAGAGCACCTTGGTTGAATAATCACATTTCGTAAACATGTCATGTCAAAATTTCAACTCATAAAACTGCTCGCGCAAGCTTTAAATCGCGGAAAACCGCAAGAAAACATACTTTAACAATGCAGAAATATCTCTACTTCATTTTATTACAAATACACTGCCGTAAACGCCGAGTTTAGGAACGTAAACATTTACAAAAGCAATTAGTGAAGAAATTTGAATAAACTCGAATCCCGATCTCTCGAATCTTCAGGGGAATCGAAACGTGCTTCGAGAAATCAGGGGAGAAATTACAAAGAAGCTATATAAGGGAAACAAAAAATTGTTTCGCGAAATCGGGAGTTTCGATAAACCGAGGGTGCGAGGAATCGGGATTCTGCGGTAATTATATTGGCAAGCTGTGTCCACACAAACAAAACTCGCAGGAGAAAGCAAACAGGTCTGTTCACCTGTTGACTGTAAAGCTTTCTTTGTCTTCGTTTCACGTGCTAATGTGGGTGTAAAACCCCACTGCACAAGCAGACAAATGAGGATAAGGCACCCAGCACCCTGTTGCCCAATCTCTCCCAAGGAAAGTTTCAACTTGCCGGCAAATGTAAAGAGTAGTACTTAATAACGTGAAAACATAGTTTATTCTCTTTGTGCATACATCAGTTTCTTCCACCTATATTTAGAATTTTTAAAAATACTTTAATCTCAGTACCAAATAAGCACAAAAAAACGCTTGCTGTTTTTATGGCAACCTGTATATAAGTGTATTAAATACGTGTTTGTGTAACATGTGGTTAACCCTCCAGTTCCGAGTCAGAAATCAAAACATTTATTCTCGACCAATTTACCGCAAATCGCTTTTGTTAGTTAGGAGAATCTTGCGGTTCATCAAGGCAGCAATCACTCTTGATGATTGACTTAATTCTCCTAACTTAGGTTGCCTGACAATGTGTTGATACTGATGGGATAAATTTGATTTCAATCATTCACGAGTTAATTGTAAAAAGAACGAGATATAAACTGGAACGTTAAGGATTTCTCTCTTTACAAATAGCACAACAAAGTGCTTTACTAAAATGTAATTCCAAAATACTGCAAACGCCGGGGTTAGCGACGCAAAGGATCACATTTATTAAAAACTGTCATTTACTGAAAATAGATCAATATTGTTTTCATATCATAGGTACATATGAAATCGAAAATCTCGTTCCCAATCAGCTTTTCAGAAGAAGAAGAAGAAGAAGATTGGGAAGGAGTTCAGGAAATCGCGAGTGGAACTTGTAATCATGGTATACTGTATGAGCAGTAATTTAAAGTTTCTAAAACCTAAAATAATGAGCCTTAGGCGAAAAGCAATTTGCAACACTGGCGAGATTTCTTTTTTTTTCTTACACGATTCAACAAAGGTCGAGATATTTTGTTTGGTGACCACGTTTGATCAGTTTGTGTCACAGCAATCAAATATACACTCAGCAAGTAAAGCAAATGGCTGGTAACAAAAAAGCTTAAAAAGCATACTTGTAAAACAACTGTGAACTATTGATAATTAGCTAGCATAAAAACTTAAAATGAAAACAAATTAAACAAATTAAAAACAAACTGAATTGATCAGGGCAAGCTTTTAACAAAACCAAGTGGCAATTTCCCTTGAGCAGTTCATGCATTCTTATTCGTTATTGTACTCTGTTAGCTAATTTAACCAGTTTTAGACCACAATATGCACAATGAACTTCATAATTATCATGCATTTATACTGTTCAAAAAGTTCAAAACATTATAAGAAGTTAATGGTGGTCAGTTTCAGTCTTTTTCTAGTGATGCATAACCTTTACCATAATCCTGAGGTAATTATAAAATGAAACATCCATTTGTTGATGACTTTTGATATTCTCAACACCTGCTTACTTGACAATTGTAGTCTATATGTATCGCGAAAACAGATATCCGTAGCTCCTGGGCATGAGAGGATCAGTTGAGCACGCCGGATGCTAGCAGACATTTGGCATTTGCTATTTAGCAGCTTTATAAATTCTAAGAGCAACAAACACAGCTAAACTTCCAACTGCTAATCCAATGGACAAGGCTCCTAGTTTGGATTCGTAGAACTGTTTTAATAAGCCGACAACAGGATTATGTGGTTCTTCCTCACAAGGGGCAAATCTTGCAGGCCCATCCATCACAGTTACTTCTGGCGAGTTTGGAATTTGATGCGCCTGTAGAAAAAAAAAATACATCGGTTGCCCAGGATACAGAAAGACAGAAATACAATTATAATAATATTTTATTATAATTAAGTCATTAATCATTGGCAATCTAATCTTATTGCCAACAAATGGCTAACAAAAATCAGGCCGTGAGCAACACCCCACCCTAGCAGCCCATGTGTACAGCGGTACTACTCCAGAACTTCAAAGGTAATTGTTTAACTACAGGAAAAACTTTTGACTTGCTTTACACACTGCAGTTAGTAATGTTATCGTCATGTATGCCAATATATTAGCCAGAATGTAGCCTCTGGACTACATGTGGAGGGAATTTTTATTGATTAGGCAAAGTTTATATGTTAGACAAAAATTGTTTTTTTACAATCCCCCACAGAACAATACCAACACCCCTCCCATAGATGGGAACCTCCCACATGCTCCCCTGTGAGTTCCTGTTCCTGAAAGAGACAAAGTGTAATCTTAGAAATAAAACCACCCATTGCCCACAAAATAAGTTTGGATAGATTTAAATATAATATCTAGTTTTTCCTATCTTTCTGTATATTTTCATGTATTTTATGTACCTCACTAAAGATAATGTATTTTTATCTTGAGAAGAATAAAAATGATAATGATGATGATGATGATGATGATGATGATTATTATTATTATTATTATTATTATCATTACAACTGACCAGCAGTTGAGCTTCAGCATTCTTCTCCACTAGGAGTGAGACTGATTCTTCTGCTTTGCGGAATTCATTGACAGCAACATCGTGAGTTACACATTTTAGGCTTGTAGCATTCAACTGTAAATGAAATGTTTAATACAAAAATTATGAAATTGCATTCAAACCAGCATTTACATAACACCTGTAACTTGCTCATCAATGTTCACTATTTCCAGTCTTGCTTATTTTCAAATATCATCAAAGATTTTTTTCAATTCATTTCATTAATAAAGTTTCCAAAACCATTTAAATGGAACCCCAGGCTCGATTACTAGCAGTTGTTTGGGAAATAAAACCTGCTTCTCCCTCGTCTCTCTCTCTACTCGGGGAGGAACAAAGACCAGATTTGAGAGAGCAGCAGAAAATCAAGCCTAATGAAAACCCACTCTGATTAACACTTACTGCCAGTATTCTGTCTCCTGGTTCCAGTCTCCCATCTCTTCCTGCTGCACTGTCAGCCCTGACAGTGGTAATAAAAATGCCTGGGTCAGAGCCAACATGAGGGTGATCAATTCCTCCACGAATATTGAAACCAAAGCCTAAAACGGAAAAAAAAGTAAATGCTTATAATTGCTGTTTAAAACTTTTAGTTTGAAGCTTGAAACTAATATCAATTCACCAATGCAGCAATGTGCAGTTCCAGAAAATATCCATACCTACCACATGGAAGATCAATGGAAATTCCAAAGGGGTGGGGGGTCTCAAAAGCCAAAATTTTAAAAGGAAAGTATGGGGCTTAACTGGAATTTCCAGAGGGGTGGGGGATTCAAACCAAAACACCTTCTGTGCAAGGGGTATGGATAGTTCCTGAAACTACACAATACAATAAATTATAATGCAACGTACAATGTATTTGTCAGATATCACACCGGTTCCATAATATTAATCTTGCGTATGCAGACCAATTTCCCATACCTAACTGTCAAATTCAGATTTGCTGCTTAACCCATTGACGCCTGAAGGTTTTTAGCGCGCACCCACCCCTAACTACCTGGCTCTTTTACGGCATTTAATGCAAGCGTGCGAGTGGAAAAAATAAACCATATGCGCACTAAATCCAGACAAATAATTAGTTCCTGAAGTAAACTTTTATTCCAACTAGACATGTTGAAAGACTAATTTATGACTTAAAGAGTTTATTAGCCTTCATAAATTGATCTCAAACCAAACTTAAAGACAGCGATTAAGTTTTCTTCACCTCTGCGCGTGATTTTTGGAGCTCGGAAAAACACAGAGAATTTGTACAAAGTCTTACAAATATCGTAAAATACTCTGGTAAAAGATAGGTTTTCATTCTGTACAGCTGCTACTGCCATTAATTCAAAAGTACTAAGGAAATTTCTTTGGTTCAGAAAAGCGGTAATTCGAGAAGATAGAAAATATTTACAAATCACGGCGGCGTGAAAATGCGTAAAATCGCTTACAATACTACAGAATTTCTAGCACAAAATTAACACTAGCAACGCCTTCAACGCTTTCCTTTACTTCTAATGTTAATAAACATACTCCTTTGTATTTTCTGAAGCACTGTAGTAAGTTTCTAAATCTATAAACACAACTCAAAACAAAGCGGCTAAATAAACAAGTGAAGCAAGTCTTGGTTAAAAATTCGTATCGGATAACAACACGTGCGTGTCAAATCTGTTCGGCTTCAAAAGCCTAAAATTCCGGTCTAAAGATGAAAGAATGAAAGAAACTTGAAAGAAACTTTGTTTCAAATTAATTTTCAGGTAAGAATAAACCAAAAAATGTATTCAAAAGCGTCAAAATATCGAAAATTTCAAAGCCGTGCAATCCTGCATACAAGAGTTAATTATTCACTTGTTCACGCTGAAGCGAAAGTTTAAATTTTAGCGGACGGCTTCGGCAGTCAATTATTCACTCAATGGCTTTACCGATCCTTCTAAAAATTCCATCCAAACTTGAGGCAATAATGTACATTACCATTTTGTTCTCAGAAGTCTTGAGAAGCCTCATTAAGTCTGTGTTCAAGTCCGTGATTTGTATTCAAAACGCATTTGAAGTGCGATGACACCCTCTCTTCACGGCCGTGGAAGGAAAGATGAATCCTTCATCAGCAAGGTTTTAGCACTCTGTTCTCGATGATTTTTCAGTTTAGAGCCACTTAAAAATTGATCGGTGTTTCTACTTTTCATTTTTAGCCTCAAAGAGGGAATTTTCTGCGTTCAGAATGAAAAACAAGGCTTTGAAAGTTTGTAAACAAGAGCCGCGATGCGCCATGACTTTCTTGTACATTTTGAACGCACGGATTAGTACGAAAAACCTTCTTTCTAGGACCCCAAGAGTTCCCTAAAAATATGCGCAGAAAACAGATTCTGATTGGTTTATTTGCCTTTATTATCTATAGAACAATAGGAGAACCCAAAAAACCTCAGGGAGGGAGGGAAAGGGCATTTGTGGACACGTGCTTTTTAAGGCCGGCTACGGCCGGCACAGGTATTTGGGGGGTGGTTTTCGCGCGGCCGGCTACGGCCGGCACAGGCGCCAATGGGTTAAATAAACCCACAAATAAATTCAATTCAATTTTGGTGAAAACTAGTCTAGTTGCTGTAATGAGCATCGTTAGTCATTTTAGAGTCCTCAACACAAACTTACACTTGCACAAACTCAAACCGTCATTACCGCTACTCATACTTTGGAAACATTTGAAAGTCGTCAGATCAACATCTTCAGTCTTTTCTGCATTGCTCAGAAGTCTTGGGCATTACTTGGACATCTTCAGCAATGTTCGTAAATATTAGTTGGTACATATACATCTTTGGAAATCATTAGAAAGTAACATGCAAACAACAGTCTTACACATTTCAATCAGAAAACGTTGGCATTTACACAGTTTATATGGCATGGGCATAGGAGGGGTATTTGTTTGACAGCAGCTATCTGCCCATAGTGGGTACTTTTGACCATTTTAGTGGACTTTTTAACAACAATTTATCATGAAGTTATGTGATTCATTTAACCATCCACAACGTAACTCCATTAAACCTCAGTTTTTAATTCAAGATGCTTCGTCTTATCTTAGAATCAGAGCAAACTACATCAGCTATTGTTCTACTGTTAAGGTAAGATGAAACAGCTTAAATTAACTAAGATGTTTTATAGAGAAATGCTCTGGGGTTGGGCATTTGAACAGAAAATCTCAGCTAAGTTCAAATGCCCTGCTCATATGTTAGCTCTTTTCTTTTCCTTATGTTTCTTGCTCAACATTTCGGTGCACACTCATCTCAATTGTACTTTTAAACTTGTATAATTTAATCAAACACATGGTTTGTACATGGAAACAAAAGTAAGCCTATATGTAGCTAGAAACTGAACCATGAGAAAAAAATGGCAGACCAAAATAAAAGTAAATGACCAGGATGATTGAAGGATTTTTGGAGGTTTGAAATTTTCGATTCTGGGATTTTCTTGGGTGGCTTGATTGAAGTATGGATTTTTTGGGGTATTATATACATTCTAAAAATTTGTTGTAGTGCCTTGACTGCCTAGTAAGTTCTGCGAAGCACAAACAAAGGAAGTGTTCTTGGGTGTCTCTGGTGTTATTAAATTAAATGACTGCCAGATGGTATTATGATGAATAAACAAACACAAACAAATTTCTAATGTTTTTGACGATTAAGATTTTAAGGGTAAGAAATTCGGCATGGGATTTTTGGGGGGTTGATTTTGGTCCAGGGAATTTTTTGGGTCTTAATTTTTGCCCCCATTAGATCATCTCCGTCGCTTGAAATCCCGAGTACCCCCCTGGGTTTCTGACTTAAAATAACGCATGATTACCCAGCATAAGATAAGTACGTCTAAAGAACGCCATTAGCAAGTATTTAAACGAATAAGTATTTAATTAAATCGTATTTGGTACCCAGATGCATTCTATAAATAGAAGCTCATTTCGTGCACCGAGTGTCAATATTATTTCTTGCATGCAATCATTTGTTAAAGCAGTGCTCTGCCTCTCCAAGTGTGTACAAAAATGTACAACTTTATACTCCAGTATACAAGCGTGTCCGTGTTAGGTTCACAGCATTCAAGAGAGCTTACGAAATGTAATGCCAAGCTTTCTAGCTTGTTAAAGCTTACCTTCGTCGCCTTTCGTCAAATGTACAACAAGTAAACGCGATTTTTCTACACCTCTGCTCAGTTCGTCCCACAACGTCTTCCTCTCATCATCACTTGCGGACCCCTGTTAGGTAAAAGATTGCAGGAACTTTCTTCAGAATGATATCTAGCGTTTTCTAATGATGTTTAATAGCTTTTCATACTCACAGCCATCTTGCGTGGACTCGGAACCTGTGCCAAAGTTCAAGGCGTTCGAGAAGGTACTGGAACTGCACACTCCTTTCCAAGCTTCTCGCAGCCTTCAACAGCATGTCACGCTTCTCAATGTGATGAAGGTCAAGTGTCACTGTGCGAGTCACGCAGTATTTCAGTGGCTGACTATCTAAGAGCAAAACTACAGGACATCCGGAAGTTGAAAAAGGGATGAAGGGACCCATTTAAAACCTGCCCCATTTCAGCCCAGCCAGTTTGAGATACTTGGATACATTTTTTTATTTCTTTAATAAAAATCACAATAAAACCTTATAATTCATTGATAATTTTATTTGTGCAACCAAAGTGCAAATACATTGACAAATATTGTAGCAACTTTTTCAATGACACAATTTTATGATATGGCTATCATTGGAACAACAAAAATTACAATAATAGGAAGGAAAGCACATTTACAATACCCAGCAACATAAAAAAGCAAAGGACTTGATCTTGGCAAAGATATCATTTCCAAAAGCTGTAAAAAAAAGACCGAAAGAATGATTTTGAGAGTTCCAGAAAGTGACGGTATTTGAATAGTTCTTAAACTGCTCCAGTTATTCATTCCTGTTCTCAGGGCAAATCCTGAAATAACAAATGAAATTCCTAAACCTAAAGTTGTTCCAGCATCACGGACTAGTGCATAAAATGGTGTCGTATCAAGGTGGATATATGATGGATTAATACACCATCTCTGAGCTTTAGTCACTGAGATTGAAGGATCATAAATAAGTATTGAAAGAATAAAATACGACAACAACGTTGCAGCTATCAGTGTGATGGAACAAACTGTGCAGTGTAGAACAGAATGGGAAACTTTCCAGAGTGTTGAACTGTACTTTCTTACAGTAAGCGCCACAAAAACTCCAATTATTGTGCCAAAGACAACCTGATGAGGGAAGTGTGTACCTATGAATACTCTTGACAATGAGACAAGAGAAAGGATTGTAAAGAGTACACTCCAAATTGTTAAAGTCATGATAAATCTAGTCAAAATATGGGCTTGGTACAAAAGTTTTTCTTTTAGTGAGTTTGTCAGCCACAACACCAGCAAACAGAGCACAGCAGATGTAACCATGGAATGACCGGATGGGGACCCTGTGTAAAAAGAATAAAAAGTGTTTTAGTACAAATAACAATTAAAATGAACACAATGAAATATGAGCTAAATACCTTGATGTTTATAATAAAGTGGAGGGGACAGGGGGGGGGGGGGGGTGGGAGCCCGGGAGAAAAGGGGCAGGAGGAGAGAGGGTGGGAAGCGGGATTCTTAAGGTGGCAGGAACTGGGAGAAAACAAGTAAAATTTTGCAACAATTCATTATATTTCAGAATAGATAGGAGACAAAGAGGAGAGAACCGCTACGGAAAGGGGTGAGAGGCAGGAGTAAAAGGTAGTAGTAGTAGTAGTAGTAGTAGTAGTAGTAGTAGTACTTTATTTATACACGGTAAATTCATCAGTTCAGTCAATTATAAAATACTAATGATAATAAATACAATACTAAAAACTAAAACAATACTAATTTATACTAACAAAACTCTGCTTTACATGAATGCCGTGTGCTATAAAAGGTAAAAAATTTTGTGACTAAGAAAAATGATGTCGGCAACCAATTCGAAAACCATTGAGAGTTTGTGCTTGCCGCAAATCATGTGGTAAGCTGTTCCAAAGCACCGCACCTTGGTAACTAAAACTGTTTTTTAGATAGTTTGTGCGGGGCAAAGGAACAGCGAGTTTGCCCACGGTGTCTCTCAGTTCGTATTGAGTTATATTATTCCTATCAGTAAAGATAGATTGCAAATAGGTAGGTACAAGACCGTTAAGAGATTTGTACACCATTATTGCTTCTTGTATTTGCCTTTGAGATTCCAATCCCTTCCAGCCGAGCCGTTCAAAGAGAAGTCCGGCATTTGTGTCATAGCTGGAAAAGGTTAGAATACGTGCAGCGCGGTTCTGCAATTTTTGCAGTTTGTCAGAAAGGGTCTTATTACAGTGTCCCCAAACAACACTACAATAATCAAAATGAGGCTGTATTAAGGCACTGAAAACAGAATGCAGCGTGCTTTGAGGAACAAATCGTCTACACCTCTTTAAAGCTCCCAGGCCAGATACAATTTTCTTAGCAATGGACTCGATGTGCACATTCCAAGAGAGATTTTCGTCAATGTGCACACCAAGAGATTTAGTGCTAGAAACTTGCTTTATAGATTTATCATCAATTGAAAGGCTAGGAGATTTGTCAAAAGTACTTAACCTTTGTCTCGACCCGATTAACATAAATTCTGTCTTGCTTGCATTTAATGTTAATTAAATGCATGGGAGGCCCGCTGTCCCCCTCTACAATAAAAAAGCATATATAAAATTAATCTTGTCATTTAAGCTACTTATGAGACCAGGCTTGGGCAAAGAAAAAGTGAAGGTACTGAAAGATGTATGCCCGGTAGCCAGCTGCAAGGACAACAAAGACCAGCAAACACTGAAATGATCACCATGCCTAGGCCTGGCTGCTTGTTTAAGACATGCAATTTCACTAGTACAGTGTATTAATTTATGCATAAATTCTTGGATGACATGACGGCTATTAGTTCAGTATGTTGAATTAAAATTCATCAACTTGCCTGGTCCTGTTTCACAAGTCAGTTCAAACTGTTGAAGCGTTACATTTTTCCACTCAGTTGACTCATGAATCCACCAATACGGCCTTTCACCTTTTAGAATCCTAATGGAAAACAGAAGTACGGTCTGATATGTACATGTATGAACATAACTAGCTCTCCCTGGAAAAAGCCCTTTCTCTGACCGTGACGATAATGTTAAGTTGCACAGGAAGCCCAACCCCTGGCTCCCAGCTTAAGCTTGGGTTGACTGTGTGGTTAGTACTGGGAAACTATCATCCATCCCCCATGCTATTCTCCCCATCACTGTACATCACTCCAAATTTAAGCTGTTTGTGTTTTATACACAAACCCTTTTTTCACCTTACCATTTCAGAACAAGGTTGAGCCACTCAGAGATGATGGCTGTCCATAACACACTTACTCCTAAATTGTGATTCAAATGATATACAACGGGAAAATAGATCAGGAAAGAATTCCTAGGATCGCCAACTGTTGAAAGGAATAACATCTCCTTTTCCCATCCTGCCCAGGATCTCTGTAAATTAATGATAAAACTGATCCCCGAATTCAAGAGAACCTCCATTTTGAAGTACATGAACAGAGCAGTCGATAAGAGGAGACTGGGTATAAGGTGGTCAGCGGTCAATGCATTGACACACAGCAGAAGACTGGGGAGAGTTAGAGTGAGAGATTTCAAGATGGCGGACAAATTGACCTACTATGAAATTCTTGGAGTTACGCGGGATAGTACCCTTAAAGAGGTAAATAACATTATCAACGTAAAAAAAGTGAGAGAAGTAAACTATGGGGTGCATTGCTGTAAATTTTGCCCGTCCTTGTCTGTACCGTTTTAATATTGTCGGATCCCGCCACAATCCAGCACAATCGATCGGCACAAATAGCTGCAAATAGCGGAAGTTTAATAAGCTGGACCGATGAAGTTTCAGCTTGTTACTTCTGTAATCTAGTTTTGATGGCGACGAAGACGATGATAACTTTATTGAAGTATCAAATGTTACATAGTTTGGTTATCCATGCGTTCCCGCAATTGTTTTTTCTCGGTACAAAAAGGTTTTTAGTAGATCACATCGTCTCAGGGGTCTGAGGTCTGGCAACTTAGTTACATCTAGCTACACTTGCTAGTCATACATTTATGATCTTAAGGCAAAAATATGTAGCTGATATTCACAAGACTTTGCGAGAACTGTTAAGTAGTTATGTCTCGAGTAGCCAATTTCCCGGACAATTGCGTAGGCAAAGCATTACTCGCACATTGCAGATCTTTGGCATCATAATTTTTTGCCCACCCACCCACTTCCGGGCAATCTTGTTCTCATCTCAGTGACATCTACTTGCTTGATTTCCATTGAATTTATAGTTTTCAAATCGTGTATTTTACATATTAAATGTCTTGTACTTAGTTATTATTTGTCTATTGTAATAGACTGCCAGAAACTCAATCCTGTGTCTGCATAGTGGTTTAGTTTGCGTTTACGTGCATGTATGAAACACAGATTTGTTTTTATTATCCTTGGCTTTTTGTTTGCCTTATAGATTACAAAAGCTTACAGGAAAAAGGCGCTGAAATGCCATCCTGATAAAAACCCAGATAACCAGGAAGCAGGTAAATTAACATGAAACAGAATTATTCCTTCCTTAATAATACACATGCAAAAATTTCAGCAAGCTCATTGGCTGAGAGTATGTCAATTAATCCCAAACAGTGCAGAAAGTTGAAATTGAGTGCAAAAAGATGAAATTGAGTGCAGAAAGTTGAAATTAAGTTGATTGACAGGAAAGCTGCGAAAGCACACCAAACAAAATGGCGGCCACTGTCGGAGGGTTTGGAGACAACAAAAACATCAATTAATGCAAAGTTAGACCGATTTAGCGAAAATTATCAGTGTATAAACTAATACGGTATACTAGCAACTGGACGTTTGAGCAGCACAAAATAGGCTCTACGAAAGTACTGAAGGCTACCAATCGAGGATTTTCTTTGGCGACAGCTCGTAAAGAATGAAGATTACAAGCCTGAATTGAAGTCGCACATTTCAGTTCATTCCCATGTAACTGAATGAGGATAAAAGCACCTGATAATGCATGACAGAGAGCTTTAAAATTCCGTAGCAGTATTTGGATTTACAAAGCTTGGCAACTCCGTAATGTTTTAACAACAATTCAGAAAGGTAAGCGACTGACCACACCATGTTTGCTGTTGTTTGTCGTCCACTTGCAGAGAATTTTTTGTATGTATATTATTAACAAGTAATCACATGATTTTTCTCCTCCAATTTGGGATAAATCAGCACTCGTAAACTACGGGCTCGTGCAATTTGGTTAGCCTTTGAAAAATTTGCTCATGCTGACTTATCCTAAATTGCACTCGAAATCATGTGATTACCTATACACATGCGACATGTTTTTAATTTCTTAATTTAAGTGTTTATAAAATTCTTATTTTTAGTCCTCTTAAGTTTTTAACATATCTTTAACTCAATGTAGATAATTTTAGTTTTTAGTTTTAATCTTCGAGGTCCAGTTTTTGAAAACCACTTATGTGTGAAAAAGTCTCCTCATTAAAGATTATTAATATATAATATAAAACTACTGAACCCCACTTAGTGATCGAAAGATGGTGCTTACTGCTTTTCAATGGGGTATTCAACAGTGTCATCACATCTTCCAAACATTGAGAAGAAAATATAAAATATGAAATATGAAATTGAAGGTGTTTAAAAATGTGATGAAACACTATCTTGAGTGTAAAACTAAAATTGGTGACGGAATAGAGAAATGAAATGACTGTCACAAAAATCTTTGCTAATTAAGGTCACTCTGGTGTGATATCTAAACCAGCATCATGGTTATTATTTCCTTTAATTTACAATGAGTTTGAGAATCCGTTTGGGTAACTATGTATCTTAACAATTGCTTATGGCACCACACATTGCAGTCGACCTGTTCCATGAGTTGTCCAAGGCATTAGAGGTACTGAGTGATCCAAAGGCAAAGGCAGCCTATGATGCTGTACTCAAGGCCAAGGAACGAGTGAGACTACGCACACAGGCCTTAGATGCAAAAAGAAAGAAATTCAAACAAGGTATTTAATAACTTAAGATAGTTATGACTGTAATCACTTAATATTTTTGGATTTTTGGTGGTCAGGTAAAAGGAATAGTCAGACATTTTTAACCCCACATATTAAGCTTAGCTTCATTGAGCTTCATTGCTCCTAGATCACGATCATTGCAAACAAGACAAAGTTGCCACAAGTGTCAATATTAATAGATATCACTGCTGATGTTGCAGATCTTGAACAAAGAGAGGATGCAGCGAAAACTGAAAAGCAAAATGATGAAATGGCTGCCAAGAATTTACAAGCTGAGGTAGGTAAGGCTGTCAATTATAAGGATTTTAAGCACCACAGAGGATTTTAAGCAACAAAATTCTGCTCAAGGGAGAGGTGAGTTTAAAAAAACAATGAAAAGTTTTGAAAGAAATTAGAAAGCTAAACTGAAAATTCCTGAAGGGTTGGGGAGGGGGGACCCAAGCCAAATCTGAAACCTTTCTTAGGGTGAGATATTTTCTGGAACCACACAATGCACCAGTACACGTACATGAGCTCTGATGATGATGATGATGATGATGATGATGATGATGATGATGATGACGGCAACGGCCACGACGACAACGATGAGGATGAGGACGATGACAACGACAAGAATGACGACGACGACAACAACAATGATTATTATTTATTATTATTCAGTATTACGATTATAATGTTTGAAGGGAAACCCTTGTGCAATCACCCCAAATTGATAACATTAAAAGTGATGAATGTTTTTCAGATTGAGAGACTAAGAGAGGAAGGATCAAAGCTTCTAAAGGAACAGCAAGAATTTCTTAAAACCCAGTTAAGAAAAGAAATGGAATCAGGACAGGATAAGACTCGGCACTCTGAAGATGTCACTCCAAAATTGAAGGTACTTAATAGCTGGCTTCAATCCTGTGGCAAGATTAAATTTCAGTCTACATTCAAAGTCTGTAGTTATAACAAGTAAAATTTATTTTAAAAATATCAATAATTATTTTTAAATTGTTATCAAATAGTCTGTAAAGTACAGCATGTCATAGTTTACAGTCATGAGTCCAGTGTGTTTTGTCAGGTCTACGAAACAATGCATATGTAGATTGAGTCAAATGTAAATTACAAATTGTGTGATTAACATCTGAATTATTGATTTCCATTGTTAGGTCAAATGGAAGAGCAAGAAATCTGACCTTACAAATGGTGGCTATACACAGGAAATGCTCAAATCATTTTTTGAAAAGGTAAACAATCATTAATTCCAAAGTAGGCAAAGGATTAATGTGAAGTTTTTGAACCCACACTAAAATTTGACAACCACTCTTTAATGTTTATTTGTTTGGCTCATACATACAGTATGGTGAAGTGAGCTATGTGATTGTGTCGTCCAAGAAGAAAGGAAGTGCTGTAGTAGAATTTAAGTCAGCAGCCAGTGCAGTGAGTATAATTCTGTCAAATGACAATTTTTTTACATTATTCTAACTGAAAATTATTTCCAGTGATAATGAAGAATGTACAGCATTGATCACTAACATTCACAGGTGTATATGTTGGAAGCATATACATCGGGATCCTGTATATTGCTAGGATAAAAGTTTTTGTTCTATGCTAAGTCTAAATATACATTGAGAAGGGAATGTGGATCTTACTGCTATGCTTGACAAACAAATTAATTTGCTTTTTACATGTAAATGCACATAACCCAGAATGCTGAATGAATTTAATTTTTGCATACTTTTTTCTGTTACAGAAACTTGCATTTGAGAATGAGCGTGGCATACCCGATAACCCTTTACAAATATCCTGGTTGGATGGCATATCATCTTCAACTGACACAAACACAGAAACAGTCTCAGAGGCTTCAAATTCAACAAGGAACATCAGTGGTGAAGCTGCAGTTGAATCCAAGGTAATTGTCATGAGCCACTCATATATTTATACGTAAGTTATCATGAGGACTAATCATTACAACTAATGAAAAAAAACTTTAAATTATTATTAATAGTATTAAACTTATCGTAATAGTACCACTCATTTTCTGCATGTATTTTGTGTGCTTGTATTCATCACCTTTGTTAATGATTGTTCATCATTTGAAGTATTGTGTTATCTTTCCAGCTTTCAGAGCCGTCTTATTCATCAGACAGTACCATATCTGGCAAAGATTATGAAAGCATTGTGTTGATGAAACTACGCCAGTTTGAGGAAAGAAAACGATTGATTAGAGAAATGCAAGAGGAAGATGAGCAGTGAATTTATGCAGCTTCCAGCAACAAATACAACACAGTATTTGGCTGGGTTTTCATCAGTTGCCCAGCGCTTCACACAATGCACATCTTACAATGCAGCTGCTGCAGTCATCTGTTGCAAGCTGTCATTGACGCTGTCATTGCCATTCGTTCGCTCCACATTGCTCTATATAATGGCTTTTCAAAGAAAAGCAAGAAGCAGAGATGGAAAGGATGTGCTACATTAAAACAGCATGAGAACAGGAACACATGGCCAAAACAATTCCACAATGATGGCTTGCAAAGAAAGTTCTGTCATATGGCCTGGAGCTTGTGGATTTTATACATCACTTGCCTGATGGGCAGGTAACATTTTGGTTAGCACACAATGGCTGCAACTTGCCCAAAGAACAACCAAGGAAAACCATTTTCTTTGCACCAGGTTACACTGATGACTTAATTTGCTGTACACACATTCATGTAGTGTCTTGCAGTGTTTACAATGGAACAGTTGGAATGGCCATTGAATATTGGTCCAACTAGTATTTTCACAATTGAGCGAATCGAATTTAAACATAGTCTTTAATTCCAGAAATTGCAGTAACTGTTCTATTTGCTTTCCAACAGAACTTTCTGCGAATTTTGGTTAAATGTTAAGCACCCCTGGACTGGTTATTCACATGCAGAAAATAATAACAATAACTTATTCAAGGTTCATGGCCAGGAAAGGAAAAAGTACTATAATAACTTTGTACCTAGAAGTTACAATATTTTCATTTTTATCGCATTTTAGTGCTAACTTTGATTAAGGTTGTGCAAACATAGAAAACATTAACAATTTCCAAATTTTTCATTTTATTTTTCTGTGTAATGGTAAACAACTGAACCTGCACATGCGTGAATTTCAAAGACCAATACTGGATTTACCAGTTTATGCATCAAGTTGCATGTACAACTAAGGATGACTTACATCAGGTGAAAAGACTGACTGAATTAAATCCATGCATGCATGACTGTACATGCACCTCCACCTTTCCAATTTCAGTGTTCCAAGATTCTCTCAAAGTTATAGTTAAAAAGTATAGTCCTAAATATTATCTCTTATTGTTGATCTGTTGCAAGATTTCCACACTGTCGAGGCCGTGTTTAATGTGCTCTAGCTTGATGAATTTTATCTGTTGACAAAGACAGGTATTATACATTAGCCATCTGAACAGTCCCCCCAGTGGCATATGGTAAAAGGTAAAGTCTGTATACAAGCCTAGTGGCCCATCAGGCCGGAGCTTATCCTGGTTTCTGTAGCATAAAGTGACTAGGAGTATTTCTACTCCTCCCTGGATGGGATGCTAGTCCATCGCAGGGTTACCCCCAGAAGTAAATTTGCCAGTACCCATTTATGCACCTGGGTGAAGAGAGGCCCTATGAGAGTAAAGAGTCTTGTCCAAGAACACAACACAGTGCCCCGGCCAGGGCTGGAACCCGGACCATTCGATCCGGGGTCCAGCCCACTAACCATTAGGCCACCGCGCCTCCCAGTGGGATGTAGACCAGAAAATAATCAGCAAGCAGAGGAAGGTAACTGAGTTCTGAGAAGGAAGATAATTGACAGGGTAGATGACGCTTGCTCAGCTCGCTGATTTTTTTGTTGTTCTTCTTCTACACAACGCAGGCTACCAAAACGTTTGGTTTTCCACCAATAAACAGCTGATTACAATGTTCTTTGTGTTATTCTCTAATTGCCAATTTACCTGTCAGCTTTCCCTTTATCAGATACATCCTGATCATCGGCTTTGTAGAGTGTCCAGATAATTGTCTGCCCAACACCAGTTGATGCTAGAACTTTGTAGCCTATCTGCTCCAGTTTGTTGAGCACTGCACGAGGTGGATCCTGTGAAATGTACTCTTTGCTGAAAAGGAAATTGATGGTCGAGGATTAAAGTGAACATAAATGAGAGCAGAGTTGTAAATTCATCTTCAATATTTTTGTCAGTTTCGTAACGCTTCATTAATTTCATCATTGCATTGTTTCAATTCAGGCTAAGTACATTTGCACTGTACGTGGTGATACATCGTACTTACAAGTTATTTCCAAACGTGTGCACCAGTTGAGCCTCCAAATATTTCATTACTTCCTTGTCAGCCCATTCGTCGCCGCAGGTTGTTGGTCCACTTGCCTGATTGACATATCAAAACAACATGCAATGTAGCAATATAACAATGAATGCATATAACGTGAGCGAACATATAAAATACGAAGCTGCTTGTAGGCATAAATCTGCAATAAGGATAACCAGAAAAGTTCTTACCAGCCTTATCTGTGTACTTATTAAGATGTAGGGCATGGCGATCGCGTTTACTTGCCAAATGTTACCCGAAAATTTGCCCGAACTGGAAGCTCACTGAAATTGTTATGTTTTGAGCCCGCGAGTAAAGCCGCGATTACAGCGGAACTGTAAACGTCTGGAAAACCAAGATGGCGTCTTGGTTGCCATCGTTTGATAGTTCGTCCTTGGGACGTAATGTTCTTGTCGGAATCTCAATTGGTCTGGGTATAGGGATTGGAATAGGTGCGGGAATGGCTGCTTCAAGAAGAATGTTCACTGCGAAGGTGCAGGATCAAAATCTTGTCGTTCGTTTTACTGAGTTGACAGAAGAAATAAGGGAACTTCGTTGTGTTATGGTCAGACTTGAAGTCACCCTAAGTGAAACTAGAGATAAACGAATCATTGCGCTCAAACATGAACCATCTCTTCGAGGAAGTGTCCAAAGTGACGAAGAGACAGAAGAAGATGAATATTATGAAATGTCAGGCGAAGAACCTTCTTCAAGGTGCGATTCTCTATCATGTTTTGATTTTATTGGAGTGAGGATTCTCAATATCTATCAAACTGTTGGTAAAGCTTCTTTTGACATTATTTGTAAATGTATACATTGTAGTGCATCAGATGTTGACCAGCTCAAAACAGTCATCGATGAAGTTGAACGGCTTCACTCAAATAATGCTGAAGACAAGCAGAAAATACATAGACTCCTGGAAGAATGTGCACAGGTACAGATAACACAATGTACATAAAAAGTTATATTTATGTTAGGGAGCTTAAAGCAAAATTAAATAATTTTCATACAATTGTGGAGTTGAAAGATGAAATATTCATCATGTCATGAGCATGGGACAAAGAAAAAAAAATCTCAGTCCCCAAAGGGAATTGAACCCATGACCTCATAAACCTGATAAACACCGGGTGGGTGCTCTGCCGACTGAGCTATGAGAACTCATGGTGAGCAAGGCCATTCACTATGTTCATATGATGAATATTTCAATATTCAATATGAATATCTATCATCTTTCTTTATTTATCACCAATTGTGGAGATTCTTTTTTTTTTCTTTTTTAAATTTGTTCCTGCATGAGGGTTCTGTTGTCCCACACTGCTCATTCATGTATCAAATATAATTTCATATATTAAGTATTTTAGGTTATCAGTAATTCAATATGGAAAATGAATCAAGGACCATACATTTATAAAATAAATAAATTCCTGTGGGTAATGAAATCTGAAACTGAATTGCCAACTTAAACACACAACAGCATCAAGAAAGTTGTGAAGTTACCTGGAGATACGCAAGATCATGCTATGATATTGCCATGTTGAAAGGAAAAAGTGGAGATGCCGATGGCAAAAAGAGCCTATTATATCAAGGTAATATGACAAGGGACCACCTTATATGAGTACCTAGTCATCCTGTAACATGAAATGGGGGGAGGGGAGGGGGGAATGCTTGGTCCCATCCTTGTTCAGACTGAATGTGTTAAAAAGACATCCTCACCTAGGCAGTAAAGTGATATTCTGTTCCAGCCATTTGCCCATTTGTGTTTGTTATGTTTGTTTTAAAGTCATTTTTTGTCTTGAATCCCAGCCCCATTTCATTCTCATTGGAGATGCAAGACTATAGGCATGCAATGAGTGTAGAGGTCTATTTTTCTCTTAAGTCCTTTGCATGCATTGCAGGCCTATGATACTAGGAAAGTAACTGTCTAATGAATTAAACAACTATCATGCACCATTTAAATGTATTACCACTTAATTTTTGCTTATTCCAGAGTTGGGGTTAGGGTTTGTCAATTATCGTGAACATATTTCTACTGTGTGTCTTCAGGCATGGCAGAGGCAGAAAAAGCAATTAAATTGGACAAAAATAACTCAAGTGCACACAAATGGTAAGTGAATAGTAAAAGTTCTGTAAGTGCAAGGTCTGTGCCGTCAATTGTGGACTGACTGAAATTTGTTTGTCCTATCACAGGTATGCAATAATTCTTGGAAGCACAACAGATTATGAAAGTTTGCAAAATCAAATTTTGCTGGGCTTCAAATACAAGGTAACTGTAGATACGGAGAAAGAATAATGTTGTACAGTGTATATGTTGTGGTTCAATTTTATCCTTGGTTCAAATTGGACACCTGGTGTTGATTCCTGCCATTTTTCGTTCATTTTTCTCTAACTAAACTCCCTATAAGATGGACACCTCTCTAAGATGGACAATGGACACTTTGAAACCGTCAACAGACACTTGAGAAGTCTTTGGTTTATTGTACTTCCAACCGGGAAATGCAGACCTGTGCTGAATATGACAACAAAGTACATTTTGAGGAGGCAAAATGAAACCAAATACATGACTCTTTGTTTAAAATCAGACGTTTAATTGGCAGCTCTTATCTTGTCAGCTGAACACAAGTTAGACTTTCACAAAGTCCTTCTGGTAGAACTTAGAACAGATGCATATTCATTGTACAGACGTTCAGCATTATTATCTCAGAATTTCCGGTGTCATGTTGCGCCGACTCTATATAAGCCATACACCTCTCTAAGGCAGACAGTTGGGGCCGGTCCCGACAGTGTTCGTGTTAGAGAGGGTTCGTGTTAGACCTGGGTGGAGAGAGGCACAATGAGAGTCAAATGTGTTGCCCAAGAACACAATGCATTGACCCCAGCCAGGGCTCAAACCCAGACTCCTCGATCTGTAGTCCAGCATGCTAAATATCAAGCCACTGTGTCTCCCATAATGACCCTGTAGTGGCTCATAAGCTACCGGTACTTTAACTCGCTTGTAACATGTCAGTTCAGACTTTGAATTTTTGTATATTTGTATTTCCAGGAGCATATTAAACAAGCTATTGAACTTGATAGGAATGACCCATCTAACTATCACCTGTTGGGAAGATGGTGTTATGAGGTAACTCTATATTTCAGACCCAATCCTTGTCCCATTTCAACACTGGGCTAATTCAAAGCTTACTGTTCTTTTGTTTTTAATGATGTACAGATTGCTATGCTCTCCTGGTGGCAAAGGAAAGCTGCATCTGCATTTGTAGCTGAACCTCCGACATCATCAATAGAAGAAGCTCTTGAAAACTTTTTAAAGGTAAAGAGCATGTTAGTAAAATAATAGTGCTACCTGAGTTGATATTTTACGTCTGTTAATGAAGCTGTTTTTATATGACTCTTCAATGTATGTTCACAGGCTGAAGAGGTCAAGCCGGGATTTTGGCTTTCAAACTCTTACTGGATAGGCAAGGTAATCACATGGAAGCAAACATCTCTGCAGTCACAGTCGCAGCTGCTATTTGGAGCGTCACGCAATGCTCCGCTCCATTGGAGAAACGCATTGCGTGACGACCTAAATAACGGCTCAGAAGAAACTGCTATTTCTGTGTTACTATCCCCGGCATCGAGACAGAATTAAGAATTGTGTGCTCTTTACTACACAGTGTTACAAGCAAAATGGCAATGCGGTAAAAGCGACTGAGTGGTTGAAGAAAGCTATGTCACTTCCTGTATCCACAGATGATGTAAGTTAAACAAGCCGGATTGTCTCTTTCATATTTGTGATGTTACGTCATCGTTTTTGAAAAGTTTCTTTTCGTCGTCCACACGAAGACCACAAATTTGGAAAAATGGTTTTGAAAGTATACAAGGAATAATTTTTGTGAAAGCGATTCCTGTTCCTGTGTATTGGCGTTGGCAGGCAAAGCCCATTTTAGGACTGAATGACAGGAAAGCTAAAGTGAACATGTACCAAACAACGTACAGTTTGGACGGCTCTTTACTTGGCTTAGTTAATTGAAATACGCAGGGAAAATGTTAAAATTAATCAACGATAAAACCTTTGGTTTGCAGCAGCGGTATACAATGGTATAGTTATTTTCACAGTGATGAACGTTATGCGCGAGACCTGGGTGATTTTTCTCTCAAAAACCCCTCCCCTCCACTTTTTCCCTCAGTCCACCCCCTTCCCCCCCACCCCTCCCCTCCACTCTGTCAAACAAACAAAAAGGAAGGTACGCCGTTTGAGAGACGTAAAGGTCAAAATCCATTTAAAGGAAAGAGTTCTTGTTTTCAATCAATATCTCATGTTGTTTTTTATTTCTGTTGTTGGCAATTCAGGACAAAGAATCATATGAACAAGCACAACAGCTCCTAGCCACCTTATAACAGAGCCTCCCATTGGTTGCGACAAACTGTCACTTTATTGGCCAATTTGTGTCACGTGGTTCGGTTACCGATCGTCAAAATCTTCTAAATGAAATTTTATATTGGACTAAACTAATGATTTCTTCGACGCCTTACCGAGAATAAAAAAACAATGAAATAGTAACTAAAGGCATTTTATATTCATTTTTTTACGAGACATTTATTTTTGTATTTATTCCCATTTCAGTACAAAAGCATTTTTTATTAGTGTTTGCCATTAAATGTTTTGATGTTAAGTCTTAAATGATATTTATTGAAAGGAAAGCTTTGAGTTCTTACAACTGATCATCTCTACTGTCATTGTTATTTTAAGAAATATTCTTGTCTTTAAAAGGCATTTATAGAATGGATTTTATAAGATAACTGCAAAAACAAAGTTTAATGTTTGTGTTTATAAAATAATATGAACTGACTGAAAGTCTGTGGATTTTGGGCAAGGAAAACATGCCAGTGTGTATTATCACTGGAAATTTTACTCTTTTATCATTTGTATTCTGATTCGCCCTATATGTCTCCAAAATACACCAAGACATGGAAATTTACAGCAATAATGCGCACCAAATTTAAGATATACATGCATTATTTATTCCTGCTTAGAGTAAGATGTAACGTTCTACCATCTGGCACCGAATTCGAAAATTCACATTTCGTGGTATTTCCTGTTTCACATGCATGGAAATACTAAATGTCGAGATTTTCGGAGATATGATTTTATTGTTTTAAGAAGAACTGAGTTTCTTTTGTTGCACTAAGCTTATCCTATCAGGAATAAAGTCGAAAGGGATTATGAGATTGGTTGTAAGTTTGTATCTTTTTAATTTAACCACTGGAGTCCTCAAAATACAATGAAGTCCATTGTGTCTCTTTTCTGGACACAAACTAATGCAGTTCCCTAAATAAAGAGGTTCTTTTTCTCGCAGAACAAAGTTATCTTCGAAGCGTGCGATATTACTTACAAAGTTCATGATTAGCGGAATAGAATACGTAAATGCCGAAAAAAGGGGAGACCAAAATTTAATCTAGAAAGATAGAAGTTGGAAAAAGCAATTACCCTCCATTGTTGTCGCGATTTTCTCACTAAAACCATTTTCGCGACCTTAGATGCACTTGACACAAATTATCGCTTCTCTACTTTCCATTGAGGTGAACTGTGAAGAAGGCCCATATTTCCCGGTAAATACAAAACAACTTATTTGGGGTAGCCGGGTTAGAGGAAAAAAAATCTACAGCAACTTCTTGAACTTAATTAACTTAGATAAAGGGGTATTTTTTGTTATGTCTAAAGATTTTCCTCTTGCGACAACAATAAGTTAGTGGTATAAATTATTGACAAAAGAACGTCACTAAGTACTGATATGAGTGAACTTTGTTTTATTTCATGTTTATGAATAGTGCGAATTTACACTTTGAAAACGACTCCATTTGAACATGCATGTAGAATAACTTATTTGTTCGAGGCCATGTTAACTTGGTTTGATAAATAATATTGCATACTATTCACATTTCTGTACATTTCTTTTATTCTAGGAAGGACGACTTCTTGACTGTGTGGTGAAAACATTTTCAAAACGCAATAATTATACAGCTGTAGCAATAATCCCGACAAATTTGTATAAAGCATTCAGTTTATAATATTTCGTCAAATCGAAAGATTCGGCCAATTTTTACGAATACTATTTGCCCTTTTGAATTAACTCGCACTTAATTGAACACTTGTTCAACCATTTATTCCAAGTGACTTAAATTGGCTTCTTCCAGGTGATAATTTCCGTATTTCCCTCTATCTGATGAATATTCCATTCTTCGTGTCTTAGCAACCTTTATGTTTCACGGTTGTACATAAAATTCACTGCAGGAGATATTTTGGTATCTCTAACTGTTCAGATTCCGATTTATCGCTAGCATCTGTTTTCGGCTTTCGTTGTGTCGTTTTTTCTTGCTTGGCTTCTTTACGCTTTGTGGAAGTGCGTTTATTAGTGCGTCCCGCGTCTATTTCATGTCCCTCATCTTTATTTTTCTGTTTCAAAAGTTGCTTTTTCGTTTCAGACACAGACTTCCTTCGCCAGTCATTACTGCGTTTCGCTTGCGGCTCCATTATTTGATGTAACAATCGTCTTTTTCTAACCTCTAATTCCCACAAGGACTTGCTAAGCCGATTCCTCTCACTGCAAAGCTTCTTCGAGTATGCCATGCGAATATCTTCTAGACTTCGGTGCAGCACCAAATTGTGCATCCGTTGTCGTTCGTAGTAACCGCGAACATGCTCCAGTTGTTCAGTTGGGTTACTCCATAAAACGGCGGGAAGAAAGCTATCCTCTTCTGAGATCGGCGCGGCATGCATTTCTAATTCTTCTCCCACAACAAGCTCGCTGTTATGCGGCTAATCCACGCCATCCGGATTATTCAAGCATCTCTCTACTGTTTCCGCAATAACTAGTTTACATAAGTAAGTTGAGCGGCCGACGCAGCTGTCGGTGACTTTCAATACAACCCCTGTGTTTGCGCATTGAGGTTTTGACAGCTATTAAAACAAAAAGACTGACAGTATTTCTACGTCACTAACACGATTACAGCATCAAAAGGGCTTCTTAAGCTTTTTAGTTAAAGTAAATATGCCCGATCATGGCTATTTGTCTGCAGATAGGTTAACAAATTAGGTGGACCGCGGCATGAGAAAGAATTCTTTTTTTCAGATAACAAAAATGGCGCCCTAATTTTTCGGTGTCGATAGCTTGCACTAAAAAATTAAGCTTATCTTACAAATTGTTAAGTCCGAATAACAAATTCCAATTCGGTCACCAAACATGTTTTAATTTCGAACACATTATTAATTTAAAAGTTAAGGACTCGTTTCTGCAGCGGATATAGCTTCTGTTAAGAATCGGCGGTGAAGTGCTCTTATATCACAAGAGAGCAATATTTGCTTCAAAATTTAAATTCATTTTAAATTTTTGTTGTTTACTATAGTTGTCTCGTTTTTCTTGGAGAAAGTTATCCTTAACAGTTTTCATTTTAACTTTTCCAACAACCTAATACTAATTGTATCCGAAGTAAATTATGACAGCTCTCTTTGTTGTAATTATTTGCAAAACAAATGCAATATTCAAAATGAAAGGCGTTTGAAGCTGGTTTGTATAAGTTATTGATTTTTCAAACCAGAATGGTAACATTGAAAATGAAACGAAACATTGACATTTGAATTCAGTCTTCTGGTACCTGCAAGCTCTTCTACGAGATTAATGTAGCAAAAACGTCCGTGGCCCAATAGAATCAATTGTAATATTCTTGTATGGCAGTGATGGCAAAATTAAGCGTGTGCCAAGCAAAGCTTTATTTAGAAACATTAAAAACGTCAGCTTTCTGGAACGTTATAACTCACCACCTGCTTCTTAAAAGCTGTTTTTTGGCAGTTGTCGCCAAAAATTGTAAGGCGTTTAATTGAACTACAATAAAGATCTGCCGCCCTCCCCCGGAGGGTGGTCTGCATACATGGGGTTTTTACAACTGAGAAATGACGGGGTTTCAACTGGTAGCTGAGATCTGCAAAATTTACTGATAGCTGCGAAATGGGCTGAAATTTTACCATCTCAGTGCAAATAACAATTAAATTCTTGCACCAAACATTTTCATTGATGCACCATTTTTGATGACATTTTTGCCGTTAATAAGTTATTGCCTCAAATTGCAAACAGAGTGCGCAGTCGCATCCTCTTCACGGAGAAGACCCTGGTGACGAGCTTGGCGGTTGGAGTACTCCTGATGTATTACGCATGAACAAAACCTCTAATGCTTCCTCCACTAACCTCCCCTCCCTCCCCTCCCTCCCTCTCTCTTCCAACTTCCAAATTCGGAAACGTCCAGGTTCCATAATTCTATGTCTTCTTTTGAAGTTCAAACGTAACGGAGATTCTACAAGTGAATTTATTTAAGTTTGTAGTACCGTAACTAGCTTACAAACTAGCGAAAGAGATAAAGTCTTTTGGAGTTTTGTCGGTATATTCCCGGTAATGGCAATTACATATTCATACATATGTATATATTTTGCAAATGAATTATTATTCCGATAAAAACTGAAATGATAAATTATCTTTTCGGCCGTGGGACTCGAAAGGGGTCTTTAATTTTCTTGTTTCACGGACTTACACAAATCAATTCTCTTTACTTGAGTAGAAGAGAGGGTATAAGATGCAGTAAAGGAGAATTCACAAATAGATACGAAGCTGAAACGCCAGAAAAAGCTGAAAGCAAACATGATAAAATCGCTGGTAAACTCTGCACACGTACATGTATTTTGATGATGTTGTTGTGTAATGCTTTTAACTGGCTGACAGATCAAACATTAATAGATAAAAAGCATCTACATCATGTGCAAAACATGTAGATATATTCGCCATAAGTACGCAGAAATTAGATTTTACAATAGCTCAAGAGTTTAATGATTAATTAGTTGGAATGACGACATTAAAACATCGAAGTAAACATCGAACCGATTCGTGCATTGGTGGTATATAATTTCCGTGTCACTTTAGAGTATTTCGGTGAATAACGTTGAACAGTTTTGTTAATCTCTTCGCGCACCTTAATTATCGTTGTTTGCGTGGTGAGACAAAAGTTTCGTCCTTGGTGGAATAAAACAAGAAACTTGAATCCCGTGATAATTTTTGCAGACTTTTCGAGCGTTCACTTTGTCAAATATTTTTAATGATTGTTCTCCAGTTCCGTGGTGAATTATGAGAGAAATTATGTCTTTTTGGTTGAGTTATCAGTGCTTGCAATACTGGTTTAAACCTTCATACAAGGGGATTAACAAAACAATGCGCTATGACGTAAATGCGATAGCCCCCGTTAACTCATGGTGCCAAGATCGATAATTATATACGTTTGCAAAACCACTAGGGAACTAACCAACCTAATTTACGGCCACTTAACGCAGACTACAACCACAAATTTCGGGACGGAATAATATGCTTACAGACCGTCAAACAGGCGTTCAAAAGGTGGAAATCAGTGTATACGATTTAAGCAATTTGCGGCTTGTTAAGGTCTTCTAAAGTGCGAACCCTCTTTTTATTTCGACGACTTGACTATTTGTGTGTGTGTACACAAGGAAACAAAGACTTTTCCTTAAGTGTATACATTTCTGAAAGTTGAATTAAAAGACCTAATTACTTGCTTACTCTGTGAAGCGCTGGGATGTCGGTAAACTAACCAATTTAGGTTGAGAAACTGAAAAAACCTGTCCAAGAAGTTTTGAAAATTTGCCTTTGAATAGTTTTGTTTTCAGAATGCAAAGCTGACGTGAATAAAGTATTCTTTTCCAGCGTAAACACACAGAATTTAATTAGTTTGCATTCAGAATTGATCTTATTCGAATTGGAGATGAATATTTATAAGTCATTTGTTTACCGGTTTGAGCCAATAGCTACTTGTCTGTAGGCCGTATTTGTTAGCTACGAATACAAAAGCACAAACACTGAAAGACACGGTGGAAAATTACTGAAATGATGGTGCCAGTTTTTTAGTTATTTTATTGGAGCCGGTTGTGTATACTTATTGAGAAAGTGGTTTGTGAATTGCGTTCTTCAGCTGTTAGTTTTGGGACTTGTTTGGCCTGAAATTCGGAACTGTTCGGCGCTTCAAAGAAATCTTGCATTGATCAGACAACAGAGGCTGAGGTGAGCGGCGAGGAACGAAATCAACTGAGTTTATTGAATAACAGAAGTGTATTTAGCGACAACTTGGAGTTTTTATTACAATTTCATAAACAGATCTTTGTCATTTTTGCAAGAGTGACGATTGCTCAATCGACGTGATACCTTATCTTATGCTCCGCGAAGTGTTGTTTGCATTCGCGGATTTATGAGAGAACACGGATTTAATATTTCGCCATGACTACTTCAAAGGCCGACAAATCAGGCCTGGAGGATTTTACGGAGAATGTTCCTCGGGCTAAGCGGGATCTGGTTTTGCGTTTTGTTAAAGATCAAGAGGCACTACAAACTTCGCAAGTGGACTTGAAAATAGTTGACGACGAAACCATAGACTTAATTGATTCAGCATTGGTCGTCAAGGGAGAAGACACAAAAATAACAAACCCAGACGTCGAGAATGTTAAGCGACATAAAACTCCCAATCACCCTTTATCCAGAGAAATATCTGCTTTGAGTTTGGACGCCGAGAAAGCGAACAACCGTCCAGAGGCGATAATTGTTCCTCGGCCACCTTCGGGACGCCCTCGTACGAGAAGTTTAAGTAGCCGTAAGCGATCGGTGTCGAGCACGATGCGGCGCCAACGTTCGCTAGATAATGTAGACTCTGCTGATAAATGCCCTTCAAAAGAGGAAGGAAATGAAAGTTGTAATTCACGCGATTTGCTTTCGCAGGAATCCAGAGAACGGACATATTTGACTGCATCTCCGAACACCGATGAACAGGGCGCGGAAGTTAATTTGAACTCTTCTTGGCCTCAAGAATTTCTGTCCAGAAAATTCTTCGTCCCACTCCAGAATAATTCGGTGTACGCTAGTAGAGAGGCTTCGTATTACTGCAACGCTCCAGTGGAAAACTTTTCCGGGATCGATAATCACTCGGAGGCTCTCCGGCCACGGTCGAGTCAAAGTTTCCAACGTGTTCGACCAGGGGAAATACTTTCCGCCAGAATATCGTCGGCTAGCGAATGTGACAGGATAACATGTAACGCTTCCTCGCTTACAAATCCTTCACCTTACGCTAGAAAACTGACTAAAGGCTCCAGAAGAAGAACTTATATCAATTTTAACAGACTGGACGCTCAGCTAGCTTTGGAGGGACCGCTAGAGCTCGAGCCAGTTCATCCATCCGAGATACCACTCTATCGAAGTAGCTCGGCGGCCTCATCAAGCGTGCCATACACTCTGGTGCACGTGCCGCCAATTGGTCGAGAAGGACCAGCGCCGTCTAGCAGTTAATTAAAAAGAACAGAAAAAGTTAAGGTGAGAAAGACAGCTTATTCGTTTTTAATTGATCTCAATTCAAACTCATAACCGTGCAGAATCAATTTGGTAGAATTTATACATGCACGTCAAAGTTTTGTATAGATTTTGTCAATTCTTAATATTCGTCCAATGCATGCATGGGGAGGCAATGATCGACTCTGCTAGAAACTAAACCGAAGTACATTAAAATAACCGAAAACCGAAATGAAATAAATTTCATGCACTTTGTAATTTAAAAGTAATATTGTGCACGCAGTCAAAAACATGGCATTTTTTCCAGACGTTGGAAAGGAAACAGTGTATGCAAGCCGCCTCAAGACATAAAAAAACAACTGAAATGATGAACTTTACTAAGGCTTCATCCAGAATATAGTTAACTCCCAATTTTGATGCACTATTAATTTTTTGGTGCAATTTTCGATCAAGAGTGCATGTTTCTCTGTTTGTCGCAGACGAGTATTTAGGGTTGCAAAAACCTGCAAGTATAAAGTAAAAAGTGCGTAGGTCTGTCAGTTATGAAAATCTCGAAAACAGCATTAATTCGTAGAGACGGCGTGGGCAGGCAAAGGTGTGCGAAACCTCGTCAATATTTTATAAATTATGTATACTATGACCTCAGACGACAAAAATACTTGATTTACTATAATGTAATAATCTCTTTACGAAATTGGAAAAGTTGAAAACTTTTAGCAAGTTTCAGGAGCACAACTGTTCTTTTCAAGGCTGCACTTTGTCCACGTTTGTGGAAAGATTCTCCATTTTTGGCCAGTTTACGATAGCTTTATCCAATGAAAATTATCTATGTCAAGAAAACTTGTAAAATCCGAACTGTCACAGTTTGTTTATAGTGCGTAAAATTCGTGCTTGAATTGTAAGCAAGGACTAATTTTGCTCTGTGATGTGGATTAGCGGGCACGAGTGAATTTTTCTCGCAGCACTCGCTCGCGAATTCCCGCCAGCTACGCAGGCTAGCTCTGTGATTATCGTCAGTTGGTTCTAACTTGATTATTTCTCTCATTTCATTTGCTAGGATTTTGAAAGCGTGGAAACTTTGCTCATTCTGGTAGAAGAGACTTCAGCTTACTTACGTGTAATGTAATCACAGATATGGGGAAATTTACAACTAAATATGCAAGACTTCGCACCAACGACAGAAGCCATATCTTTTCTAGAAGGCTTACCTGAGTTTTTTTATTCACTTAATTCTGTCTTTGGGGAACTGTCACGAATGGTCTTTAATTATAACTAAGGCATGGACCGCATAACTTAATAGAAGTGAAGATTAATATTTTACCTTGGGTAGTATTCCCTCGAAATGTTGTTTAAACAGGAAAACTGGTGAAATTGCTTCTAAGAAACGGTAGAATCACGGTCGATAAGACAAAACCTTTTTACTGATTTTGATAAAGCTTTGTATGTTTCAACCGACTATTTGATCTCATTGAGAACTGGACAGGGGAGTTTTGGATGTACAATTTTGGTGTGTTTTGCGTTTATATTAAAAAACCTCAGAAAAAAGAAGAACGTTTAAAAGTAAGCATGTTCACCACGTGCAATTCTTGATGCCCACGCAACGCGCGAGGGACGCGCGCTCGAAGTAACGTTGCGCGCGTGGCGTGAACAGCTTGAGATATACAATCAGAGGAACAAAAGCAAGCATAAAAGCACGAACGATACTCACTTTTAAAAGCGTTCCCTTATCTACATGTGCACGAACTGTATATTTTCTATCCAGGTGACATTTTTTAAAGTTTCGAAAGAAGAATTTTTTTAATATAATTTAAAAAAGGTTGATGCGCTTTCAGATACTTTTATTGGCCCATCGTAAAGGTAACACGTGATGCGTCTTAGCAAGCACTGGTTGAAATGCTGATATATATTGAACAATACAAGTTAATATAATTCTAGAATACTGTTGTAAATAGTACAAGGTGATCAAATTAGTCAATTGTGTGTTCCTTCTCGATCTCAGATGTAGAGAAAGAATTAGCATTTTCGGTCGGAATCCCGTCCCGTCCCGAGGGTATCTCGACTGATATTGCCATTTTGTATATGATATTTGTAAGAAGAGGTATATGTGAAATAGGACTACTTGCTGTCCAATTTGGAGATAATCAGATAAGTAATATTAAATAATCCGAGGACTATCAAAATTGGACCAGGCAGTAGGCGGTGACAGTCAGAAAAAAAGAATTATCCCCAAATTGGACAAAAAGTATGAACGCTAGCGACACAGTTAACATTAATATATATAACAAGTACAAATCTGTGAGATTAAAAAAAACCTTTCCTGCTTATAAGCTGTGTTGTACTTTTAAGCGAAATAATTTTGTTCACAAATTGTGAGCTTAAGTCAGTTTATCTCTTATAGACAATAGACCTCAGTAGCGGTCCGCTTCTCTCCAAATTATTAATACGAAAATTTGGAGTGTCTTGGTACACCATTATACTATCATAACTTAGGCGATAAATGTATTCGGAGCACGAAGGAGAACTCGTGTGTTCACATCAGAGTAACGGACTTCGCTCGATTTAGTTACATGCATGTTGAAAGAATTTGTCCACTTACAAACGTGATATACTGTAAACTTCCGATAAAACAAATTGATTGCGATGCTGGTACTACGGCAGAAGGGCAAAATTTAATGGCCAATATTTCAACTAGCAGAGCTAGTCTTCGTCAGGGCCAGTACAATGCGAAACTAACGGTTCTTTCACATTGTACTGGCCTTGAAATATTGGCCAATAAATTTTGCCCTTCTGCATGCCGTTGTACCAGCTGCCTTGCAATCAGTTTGGTCTGGTACGAGCAATTCTCTAACAAGAGATCCGGTAACAGACAAGCTAAGTAGTTTTATTCTTCGTTGCGTGGTTCTCTACATCCAAACTTTTTTTTAAAAAAATTCCGGCCATAACCCATAACCCCCTCCCCCCCCCCCCCCCCCCCTCACCCCCTCGGTTGTTGGCCCATCTACTTGGAGACAAGAAAATACATCCGGTTTTAGCCCCCCTCTGCTGGACGACGGTATTGAACATGGCTAAATGTTGCATTATTTTGAACTCCATAAAGGAACTTACATGGGCGGATCTAGGGGAAGAGTGTAGGGGTGCCCCCCCCCCCACCCCTTCCCCCATTGAGATGACCGGGCGGCTTTCTAACACGTTTAAACAGGCAAGCAACCGTGGACGATGATCCTACTGGTATACGTTGGATCAATAATGATCTGATCGGTTTAAAATAGAAAAATAAAGACTATCAAAAAGCAGAAACCGATACAACGTAGAAAGGTTTTAAATTTGTGTACTATATTTCGGCTGGCCAAACCAGCCTTCTTCAGGTACAATGGGAAATTACATTGGGAAGGGTTTTATATGTAGTGATTGCGGTATTTTGCGTAATACCGGAAATACGTAAAGGTAATGAAATTGACAGTGTAGAATGAAATAAAAATAAAGTAAAATAAACTAAAAATAATAAAATAGCTGATAATACAGTACAGATAAATAAATCAGTATGTTTCTTCGCGAATGTTAAGACCTTCGGGATCAATTGTCCTGCCTTTTAAGATTAAAAAGGCTTCCCTGGCCTTACGGATTGAGTCCCTGTTTGAAAAGACTTTTTCGATGGGGATTAGTTGCATGTCATTAGCAGTGTGGTTAGGAGAGGATAGGAAATGTTGCGCAACTGTGGTAGGTTTAGATTTAGTGTTAGGGTTATCTATGGTACGGCGGTGTTCATTAAAACGGTCTTTTAAACGTCGTTTAGTCTCTCCTATGTATTGTAAATTACAGCGGTTACATTGAATCATGTAGATGAGGTTTTTAGTGTCACAGGTCAAGTTAGAATTAATGTGGCGCGTTTCATTAGTAGAAAAGAAGGTATATGTAGTAAGGCCGTCAGAAATGTAGGGGTAAGTGGCGCAGTTTTTTCCACAACGGAAAGAACCGGAAGGGAGTTGGGGATGGGGATTAGTAGAATTAGAAGGAAGTTTGGCTGTAACAAGTAAGTCACGAAGGTTAGGAGAACGCCTGAAGGCAACAACAGGCAACTGTTGCTGAAAAACGTTTTTGCAGCGGTTAGAGGAGAGCAGTAAATGATAATGTTTTTTGATGATGTAAGAAATGCGAGGAAGTGATGGATTAAAAGTCGTTATAAATGGTATACGTGTAGGTTTGTTGCCGTCTTTGGTTTGTAGAGCGAGTCTGCGGGGGATGTCGGCTGCGCGTTGTATTTGTTTAGTGACAAGGTTGCGGTTGTAACCTCGTTTGAGGAGGTATGTAGTAAGTTGAGCAGCTCGAGTGTTGAACGTTTCGTCAGTAGAACAAATACGTCGTAAACGGAGTGCTAGGCTGAAAGGAATGGCTTTTTTAGTATGAAGGGGATGGCAAGAAGAATAAAGTAGATGTTGGTGTTTGTCAGTAGGTTTCGTATAGAGGTCAGTACAAACGTTACCGTCGTTAGTTAAAGAGACATTGACGTCAAGAAAAGGCACGTTAGTGGCGGAGTGTGAGCTGGTGAATTTAATGGTAGGGTGAATGCTGTTCAAATAATCGACGAAAATTTTTAGGTTATCCAGACCTTCAGTCCAGATCATAAAAATATCATCGATATATCTAAACCAAATGTGGGGTTGAAATGGGGCATTTTTCAAAGCGTTGGCCTCGAAAAAACCCAGGAAAAGGTTAGCAAAAGAAGGGGCCATTTTAGTACCCATGGCTGTGCCGTGGATTTGAAGGTAGTGGTTATCATTAAAAGAGAAATTATTCATGGTTAGAATCATGCGAATGAGGTCACAGAGTGTGCCAGTGGGAATGGTATTATGAGAGGAAGTACGTAGAAAATGGTCACAAGCATTAATACCTTCATTATGTGGAATATTAGTGTATAGTGATGAAACATCGTGTGTGACTAATAAAGAATTGGCGGGTAAATTACTAATGGTAAGGAGCTTGTTAAGGAAGTCGTTAGTGTCTTTAACAAAGGATGGAAGTTTATGAACTAAAGGTTGAAGGTGGTAGTCAACGAAGTGGGATATGCGTTCAGTGGGATGGCTATTAGATGAGACAATGGGGCGTCCTGGATTGCCGGGTTTGTGTATTTTGGGAAGGATGTAAAATCGTCCTGGTTTTACGTCAGTCTGAATAAGGTATTGTTTGGTTTTGTCGTTAATAAGTTTGTCTTTGTACATTCTATTGACGACAAAACCAAACAATACCTTATTCAGACTGACGTAAAACCAGGACGATTTTACATCCTTCCCAAAATACACAAACCCGGCAATCCAGGACGCCCCATTGTCTCATCTAATAGCCATCCCACTGAATAAACTTCCATCCTTTGTTAAAGACACTAACGAATTCCTTAACAAGCTCCTTACCATTAGTAATTTACTCGCCGATTCTTTATTAGTCACACACGATGTTTCATCACTATACACTAATATTCCACATAATGAAGGTATTAATGCTTGTGACCATTTTCTACGTACTTCCTCTCATAATACCATTCCCACTGGCACACTCTGTGACCTCATTCGCATGATTCTAACCATGAATAATTTCTCTTTTAATGATAACCACTACCTTCAAATCCACGGCACAGCCATGGGTACTAAAATGGCCCCTTCTTTTGCTAACCTTTTCCTGGGTTTTTTCGAGGCCAACGCTTTGAAAAATGCCCCATTTCAACCCCACATTTGGTTTAGATATATCGATGATATTTTTATGATCTGGACTGAAGGTCTGGATAACCTAAAAATTTTCGTCGATTATTTGAACAGCATTCACCCTACCATTAAATTCACCAGCTCACACTCCGCCACTAACGTGCCTTTTCTTGACGTCAATGTCTCTTTAACTAACGACGGTAACGTTTGTACTGACCTCTATACGAAACCTACTGACAAACACCAACAACTACTTTATTCTTCTTGCCATCCCCTTCATACTAAAAAAGCCATTCCTTTCAGCCTAGCACTCCGTTTACGACGTATTTGTTCTACTGACGAAACGTTCAACACTCGAGCTGCTCAACTTACTACATACCTCCTCAAACGAGGTTACAACCGCAACCTTGTCACTAAACAAATACAACGCGCAGCCGACATCCCCCGCAGACTCGCTCTACAAACCAAAGACGGCAACAAACCTACACGTATACCATTTATAACGACTTTTAATCCATCACTTCCTCGCATTTCTTACATCATCAAAAAACATTATCATTTACTGCTCTCCTCTAACCGCTGCAAAAAAGTTTTTCAGCAACAGTTGCCTGTTGTTGCCTTCAGGCGTTCTCCTAACCTTCGTGACTTACTTGTTACAGCCAAACTTCCTTCTAATTCTACTAATCCCCATCCCCAACTCCCTTCCGGTTCTTTCCGTTGTGGAAAAAACTGCGCCACTTGCCCCTACATTTCTGACGGCCTTACTACATATACCTTCTTTTCTACTAATGAAACGCGCCACATTAATTCTAACTTGACCTGTGACACTAAAAACCTCATCTACATGATTCAATGTAACCGCTGTAATTTACAATACATAGGAGAGACTAAACGACGTTTAAAAGACCGTTTTAACGAACACCGCCGTACCATAGATAGCCCTAACACTAAATCTAAACCTACCACAGTTGCGCAACATTTCCTATCCTCTCCTAACCACACTGCTAATGACATGCAACTAATCCCCATCGAAAAAGTCTTTTCAAACAGGGACTCAATCCGTAAGGCCAGGGAAGCCTTTTTAATCTTAAAAGGCAGGACAATTGATCCCGAAGGTCTTAACATTCGCGAAGAAACATACTGATTTATCTATCTGTACTGTATTATCAGCTATTTTATTATTTTTAGTTTATTTTACTTTATTTTTATTTCATTCTACACTGTCAATTTCATTACCTTTACGTATTTCCGGTATTACGCAAAATACCGCAATCACTACATATAAAACCCTTCCCAATGTAATTTCCCATTGTACCTGAAGAAGGCTGGTTTGGCCAGCCGAAATATAGTACACAAATTTAAAACCTTTCTACGTTGTATCGGTTTCTGCTTTTTATAGTCTTTCTAACACGACAGCTATCTATTCTGGAAAAAAAAAACACTATGTACACCCTCTCCTAGCAAAAATCCTGGATCCGCCCCTGAATTATTGCGGTTTTCAATAACATGCGAACTCTGAAATTCAAACCTCAACCAACGGTTTACGTTTTTCGCTGCCGTTAGTCATCTAAGCGGACCTTTCGGGAAACAGAAGCTCACTTCAGCCGGGTCAAAAGGTCACGTCTTTCGGTCGTGATTGGTAGATTTTGATCCATTTTGTTTGTTTCTGTGTTTCACTCTTCGTTGGCTGTTTCCATAATTGTGATTGACGGCAGCGAAAAACCTAATCGTCAGTTGGGCTTTGAACTTCAGAGTTCCCATGTTATTGAAAACCGCAATAAATAAAGCTGTCGAGCTCTAAAAAATACGTACTTTTTAAAAAAGTTTCATATTGTACTGTAAATCATTCGGATGCTTAAAGCCTTCGGACGGTTTTATTTTTGGACACTTTATTTGTCCGAAATTAAAATCGCCCTTAATTTTTGCAAGTTATGTATCTTTTAAGGTGCTATATCACGGGAACAATTGGCCACTTTTTCTAGTCGAAAAATCTTCGTCACTTGCGAGCATTCATTCTTGTTTATTTTCGGGTTATTATTACTTTTGTTGTTGAGTTTTTACCTATTACAGGCTTTCTTCGGCTTGAAAGTGATTTAATTCAATCATGCTAAAAAGAATTAACATTGACATCGTCATCCTCGACGTCACAGTTGACAGGTGAGAGCTCTGGGGCTAGACATAACTGAAGCTTTTCCACCCTGACCTAAGGCTATTTAACTTTATCTAGTTTCCAGGACTTCTGGCGCTGCCATCTCTGCTTCAGCACCGTTTCCAGGAGTCTTTCCTGAAAGCGAGGTTGGATCTGTTGGACGCTTTACGGGATATATGCCTGTAAATCATATATTTTTCGACTGTTACTTTTAAAACAACTTAATACAATTAAAATTAATAATGCTCGCGCCGGCGGAACCCGCGAGGTTAAAACGGGTCACGGGATATGAAAGGGTTTAAAATTACTGTGCATTTTTCACGTTGCTTAACGTTTTCCAGAAAACGCTAAAGAGACAAACAAAGAACAATTGAGTTTTTTAGATTTTTTCTCTGTTTCCAAGTTGTTTGTTTCGTTTTGCAACTGTCTAGCCTGCACAGTTGATTTGCATTGCTTTGCTGTTCAGTTTGCAGAAAAAAATGTTGTAAAGTTGGACAAATGATATTAAAAGTTATTTGGTTTTGTGTAATTATAAGACAATCAATCCTTCTGGATGTTGATTGTTATCATAATCATTAAAACTATTCTTAATAACTTATTCTTATACGAATAAGTTATTTATGGCTAATTATTCACGATCATCTGTGTTTAATTTGTTTTTTACATTTAAAAAATAATACCGGCCGTGAAAGAAGTGCGTAAAAAGATTTTCAGGTGTTACTCCAGTCAGATAAAACAAATATACTAGCAAATAAACTTAGAGGCTGTGTTAAAAATCGCCAAAAATTTCAAAACTTCAGTTCAAGTTTGACTTGACAAAGTCGACTGTTTTCTAGAGAATTCGAAAGTGACAATCGGCCTTGAAAGAATCTGATCAATAAAAAGAGGGGTGTCGACTCGCAAATAATTCACTTTAGTATACTTCTTACATTTCCTATGAGATTAAGCTTAATTCAAAAGGCCTTCTTTGTTTTATCAAAGTTATACCCAATAGGAGCTGAAAGTATCACCGTTTTTCCAACAAGCCACAAGGGATGTTAACGATCTACACCAGACAAGGTTCTCGCTGAAATACTTTAACTCTGTGCATAAAAAATTCGCTTTCAAGTGCCTTTGCAAAATAGCCAAAGAATGTTTAATAGACTTAACTAGAACAATTTTCATTGCATGTTAAGTCAGCACACTTAGTTTATTAATTACATAATCATAGCGTGCTTCTAATTTTGAACAATTGGGTATATTCATTACAAGCCGCCTATAATCCTGGAAATTTTAATGGAAGAAATTACAAAGTTCTCGAAGATTTTTCCAGAGAATAATAAAAGTCTTGATTGACGCAACATAAGTGGAAAATGTTGCCTCACCTCGCGTGATCTGTCTGAATTTGAAGACGGTTCGCCCACGCCAGAGACTAGGTCGTTTTTAGCAACTATCTTTTGCCAGTGTTGCTGACACGGGCGAGAACATTATGACGTCACGATTTGTTAAAAAAGCAAATTGTAGGCCTTGACTGTTTTCGTTTAATTGGTAGTTTGAAATAGATGGTGTTTTTTGTAGCTGTGTTTTGCTCCGAGTTATATTTGGGAGATCCAACATCATTCTAATAGCGGCAGCTTTTTCAACTATTTTGATCAACTGTGTTACGTTCATGATTGGATATTTGCATTGTTTTTGGCACATTCTTTTCAATATCATAACTGTGAAGTCCGCTTTCTATTTGTTCACTATTTTTGTAACTCCTCAAACAAAACTTTTGACAATTTTGGTAACTAGCCTCCGCAAACAAATTGGACGAGAGAATTTTCAATCTGCCCCAACTAAAGTAAATCTGTCAGGTTTTATTCCTGTTTGTTACTGTGTTGACCATTTCAATTTTGCCGAAACAAGCAAAGCCACACCCAGGGGGAGGCAAGACCGAGGCCATTCCCCACTGGAGCAGCCCGCGGGTGGGAAAGGGTGGGAAAAGACAAAGACGAGTTCTCAGGTTTAAGGCGAACTAAAAGTGATATTGCGGAATACAAACCTAGGCACATGATCAGGGCGTAGTTAATGTGTCACTATACTGCCATTGGACAGCATCCAATGCCTCACAATATCTATCCTTTCCACATCATATTTGTCAACTTTAGAAAATTGTGTTTTGATGTTCCATCAAATTTTCAGAACTAGCACGAAAATGCATTGCAAATGTTAAAAATTGCAAATACCAACATGAGTCAAATACCTGCAATTTGTTTATAAAACTGCTATTTTTTTAGGAAACCGTGGAAATATCGCACCTTACAATTATCTGGACTAAATTAGCCAGTTTAATTTTGAAACAACGTTCTCGCTTAGAAGCTAGTAAAATATCTCTCTAGAATTGAATAAGCTTTTTACAATTGCGTATATTTTGGGAAATGTTAAAAATCTGCATATAATAAAGAATTCGAAGGGTCGATAAAATGACTGAGTAATATTTCTCACATCTCATTAATTCTACACTTTGTAGAAGTGCAACTTCACAAATTGTCTATATATTACATTTATTCAACGAGTCAAGTAAGTACTGCTATTAGTGCTCGTAAACAATCTCTTGTTTTGTTTTGAATCAGACCGATAAAATGGATTGAAATGTTTGTCTTCCATGACCGTCGGTGTATAAATATACAGGTTTTGCGAGCGAATATGAATGACTCTTTGGTGTGCATACTGAGATTTCAGTGTTAATTTTGACCCTGGATTAATATTCCATCCACCAGTTTTCGAAAGTTGGCAATTAACTACTGTCAAGATTTTATTTCTTTTTTAGTCAGTGTTTGACACTGTTAGGAATGAATTGTGCTATTCTTGGTTTTCATGTTACGTCATGAAATTCTCAAATCAAAGTTCACTAGGCCCCCTTCTAAATTTTCTTTGTCACTAGGTGTAAGATAAACTAAAAGAGTATCTTCTTACAAATTCACAGTTTAATGGTGTTCTTCGTTTTTAAAACAGAGCATTTTGAATATTAGAGTTCTCCGCCGTTTGTGACACCAAGCTGAGTGCCGTGACAAAGCTGTTTTGTATGAAAAAGGCCTATCCTTTTGATTTTCACCAGTTTGAACATTTCAAATTTAATAAGTGGTGTTTATGTGAAAGTGTATTAGCTAGTGCCCCCCCCCCTCCCGGAAGGACACAAATATGGCGTCTCCATACTAAGCTTTTGAATTTACTTGGAAAGTTTCGCCAAATAACCCGGAAACGGTACACTGCACAGGCCTGAGTCTTGCAGGAGAAATCGTTTATCTATTTCATCTTCTTGTATTTGATATTAGTATTAGTGTAGTTTCCAGTGTCCCCTAATAAGTATGGGGTTTATTTTTTCAGGCTATAAGGTCTGCAGCCAAACGGTTTATTTTTTATTGCATGACAGTGAAAACCAGCAATTTGCAATTTGCAAGGTCGGTATGGGTAGTTTTAGCCACTTCATTTATGTATAAACAGCGACGTGCGAAAAGAGCATATTAATACTCGTTAGTGAAGAATAAACCTTTTGCCAATGAGCACAAATGTTACGTTTTGGTTTATACTACCGGGTACGGGATTTCTTTTGCATTTTCATTTTTAAATGTTTTACAATGCCTGCTTTTAAAAAATACATAAACTGACTAAAGGTGATAGGCAAGCATAATTACATATTATATTAAAAAAAATAGGAAAGATGATTATATTAGAAAATAGGAAAGATGAACGTTTAATCGTTTGTCTCACGATGGAATCGCTTTGCGGGCCCTAAATAAAGATAAACTGCAAGCAAGGCTGATCATACCATGTGAAAAGTAGACTATGCGAGACAACACCACGACTAGAACCGATACAGCAGGATTGCAACCGCAGACAGCTGTTTCGTCCTTATTGGGACTCTTCAGTGCGGTGTAGCGAATCTAAATGACGCCAGCTCGGAGGGCCAACGCAAATAAATTGCCCAATAACCCGTACACTGTATCAAGTTCCGTACTTTGAACTTACTTGTCCCCCGAATCACGCGTTGCGACATCACGTGTTTCGGGGGACAAGAAACTCAAAGTGTCACGGTGAGTCTCGCAAAGCAAAATAACTTAAATGTGGTAGGCACAGCGATTCCAAACATTTAAGCGCATGGACAAGACCATGCTAAATAAAAGCACAGCATATCGGATCTGAAAAGATCTACAGTCCAAAAATACGTAAAAGTAAGACTAAAACTGCAAGGGACCGCAAACGATAATGCTGCTATTCATAGGATCTACTGAGAGATCTGATCAGCAATAAAATGCTGTATCGGTTCTAGTCGTGGTGTTGTCTCGCAAAGTCTACTTTTCACGTAGTATGATCAGCCTTGCTTGCAGTTTATTGTTATTTCATTTTTTTTCAGTAATGGAGTGAGTTCAAGCTCATGTAAAATGTTTTTAATTTAAAAAATATATTCAAAAGCAAATTTTTCCATTAAGTGGCCAAATCAAGCAAGGGACCATTTTATTGTCGCTGTAACTCGTGCTTAATATTTTTATGGATTTAAAAAATGCAAATTTAAACATCCAGGTTATTGATAACCTAAAAAGCGGGAGATAAGAAATAAATTCTTACAAACATGTTTTGAAAATGCAAAAGTTTTCTGGAAAGATGTTGTTGATAGTCATTACAGTTCTATGCTTTGATAATTGTTCAGTCTTGCTGCGCGAAAACAGTTTTCGAACGTTCTCGAACATAGTGCTAACACAAAACCATACTATTGTTCGCAGAGCAATTTATTGTTGACGTTAAGTTTTGAATTTTGATTAGCTTTGTCTCCCATTGGTAATGTGTCTGCAATTTTAACGCCTTGAGAAGTGAACAACACAACATCACCTGTTCAATATATGTCGAAAATTTCTGCTTTTCCGGCGAACCAGTGAAAAGAAATATTGTCTGCTGTGGAGAACGTTTCCGTTGTTCCAACTATTAAACTTTCCGTGTTTAAGCCTCTAAACTGTTTTATCACAACAGTACAAAGAAGGCTTGACGAGAACAAACTTGTAATTCTCTAAGCAAATATTTTGCATATTCAAATCGCTATTGATTTAGCAAACACCACTCGTTTCAGTTTACTTGCTTCAGTTTTATTCTTGATATAATAATTTACTGACACCAAATATTTTAGCCTTTTCTACAGCTCTGTTTATGTTGTTTTGTTCCTTAGCTAGCCTTTCTCTCTATTTTACCTTTTATGGGCTATTTACAAGGTAAACATTGGCGAAATGTTCCGAGTATATCGGAAACAAATTAACATTTTTACTTTCGTATTTTTGTTGAACAAATATCGCTTGGAAAGAAGGAAATATTTATCATCTACTGTACTATTTAGAATTTGATTCTTGATATCAATTTTTTATCTATATATAAAAGACGATCAGGCGATATGTTTTGCAATAAATTCATTTGAAACTCTCCATTATTTGATTTACAAAGCAATTGCTTTCAAGCCGCGCTCAGAGTAAACCATTACAGCTGGGAGATGGTTTTTGTGTAGTTTAGTTCCAATGTCAGATCTCTTTACTTTCCTGATCTGGCTGTTCTCCTGTGGCATTTATTTCGAAAACCGAACCCGTTCTAGAAATATCGGATAATTTAGAAATATTCTTCTATCTTCGGCTTGCTTTGACTCGAGTTGATGTGCTTTTTAAAAAGATATTTGCTTGATTTCAGATATTGTACCACAGCGTTAACTAGCAGTGATCTCGGTGGCTAATCAAAGTTCAGAAAATTTTTCTTTTTCCCATCGAGTGTTCTTCTTGCTGCACGCTAGAAGTCGCTTAGCTCATAAACCCGGTTTCACCGTCCATAATCGCGAATAGCCGTAGCCAGATCCTCTACTTTCAAATTCAGTCTGCCACATTCGCTTTCACTATAATGTTGGCCTTTCCATGCGACACTCGATTTGCGTGTTCGGAGCGTTTTTAGAAGCTATTTGCCACAGAAAAGTTGGCTAACACTTCGTCGATCTGTGGAGAGAGAACTGTGTGCTGTCGTTGAATAAATATATTAATGATGAAATTTCTCTCACTATCAGCTGTTTTCATTTCTCTGAGTTATAGCGTGAAGCCTCGTTGGGGGCGTGATCGCTGTCCGCGCGCAGACATTGGTCTTGATAATCTGCTCGCACAGTCCATTTCCCTGTCCGCGTCAAAGTCCATTTTTGGAGGCGTCGGTCTAAACGGCCGATGTGTCCTACTTCTGTTCAGCGGCGGCAGTGTCCGTGGCCGGCTGCTAAACTCGAACATTTTTCCATCGTCTGAAAAACTTGAAATACTGCTGTGTCGTGTTGGTGGAGGTGACGTGGAGAGATCAGAGCCACTCGCACACGAGCTAGAATCATCAAAACTCGATCCCTCGCTCGTTAGTCTTTTTTGCCGCCTTAAGCCAAACTCTATTCGTTTTTGAACGCTGTAGTCCGTTTGTGAAAGCGAAATTCGCCGCCCTTGATCAGCCACAACTTGCAGAATCTCATCCACGACAGCCTGTTGTTCAAGCGTTTTTTTTCTCGGGACTCGAGGAAAGCTCTGTGTTGTCGGCGACGCCATTCCACTATTGGCTTCGTCGTCGCTCTGCCTGTGTTTCATTGAAGAGATTTGAAGGCGTTCTGTCTCACCTGCGGAGCGTAACAAAATAGTGAGTTGTAGTTATAGTAACGCCATGAAACGGTCACTGACCATCACACATAAACATCGCATTGAAAACTAAACAGCATTCATTTAGCACTTTTTTAACAAGCCGTAGGGCGAAGAATTTACCAGAAAAATAAACAACGTTTTTACGTTAAAAGCAAACCTTGAAATAAGCTTTATATCCTTTTTCGTTTGTCCAACTGAAGCGGAACCAATTCCACTCTGGCGTGGTTTCGCTTTCGTTAATAAACCACGTTGTACAAACCGTAATGCGCGCAAAGTGAATACAAATGATTACAATTTATTCATAGGTGTGATTTAATTTCGCCTTATCAAAGAGAGGCTCCCATTTATCTTTGGCCCCCCTGCTTTCGTAATAAGGGCTTAAACACGTGCAGAACGAAAATAACTGCAGCGACACACGCTAATTAATGATCCAAGAGCTTCACACGCGATACAGCCTACGGCCATAAATTTGCTTCTAGATCTTCCGGCCACGCTGTCTTTCTTGGAACACAGTTTCGTCTCACCTCGTGGATCCTAGAGTAGTTTGATTTAATCACTGGTTTTGTCGTCTCGATAGCTTCTTTCTTCCAATTAGTCACAGAAAGTTCATGTCTTGCTGTGCTTTTGTTTTTGGCTTCTTCTCTCCCAAAAAATATCGTGACTTCGCGGAACTTCAGTCAACAAAACACCACGTGGTCTGTAGCTAGTCGCGCGTGATATATTGCATCAAGTAAAGTGTCTCTATTTTTGACATTTCTGCCTCAAATATGTGGAAAGCTCTATCGTTGGATATCCCAGTGTCAATATTTTAAAGTTTTCGCTCGTTAGCAACGGGAGTTTTGTTTACAAACATTGATGAAAACTCGGCGACTGTTTCATTTTTTCGCGCCTCGGGACATAGCCTAATCAAGTCAATGGAAACAAAATGTTCGCGAACAGCTGGCACATCTGCGCGGAAGCTTGTTTTTTTTTTCACTTTAAATAGCTCTGAAAAAGTAAAAGTGTCCAAAGGAGAACAAACGCTAGAGACTTCTTTTTGATAAATACTTCTGCTCTGGGAGCAATATATTTTATCCGCCCTATTGGCAACATTTCCGATCGCGAAAAACCGAACCGGATTTTGAAAAGGTGTTTCTATTTATATGGATATGAGGCTGCGTGCACATGATTCTAGCAGATACATATTCGAGATGTATCATTTTTCTGCATATAAAATTTTGTCTGAGAATTCAAATTGCGCTTCTAAACTTTCTTTGATTTGTCATAGTATAACCTTCTACATACGTATCTCTTGAGTTCTCGATCGTGCCTGTCGCCTGAAACGATTTCATGATCAATTGAAAAAAATAGAAGGCGCATAATTTATTAACTGCAAAGCTCCAAAAAAGCACTTTTTGATATAGAAATAAGATAAGGTTCATCTGTTTTTATCGTATAACTAAAATCACTTGGACAACTGTGGTAGTAGGCCTTATAAAATATGTGAATATGAATTTTAAATTTTATTGAAGCCTGAGCAAATCTGCAACGATTGCAGTTTATCTTTGTTTTTCAAAAGAAGCATATTTGTCAAGTCATGTTTTCACTTTAAATGGTTTAAAGGTCTTATATTGACGAGTTAATTTGACGTTGATGATGTCGGCTTTCCGTGAATTCACATGATACGAACACGCAAATAACGACAATTTAGTTGCGTGCGAGAGGAATATGTGCATCGATATAAATACTATCATTGTCATTGACAAAGAAAAAGATGTAAAAATATATGTTCGCGTCAGAACAAACTTATCAAAATATCAATTTTTATCGAACCAAATGAACTTATCAAATTGGTGAATATGCGAATAGGTATTTAGTACTTCATGACATACTCATATTTTTATGGCGTGATCAAACCAGATATGCCGGAATATTTTGTTGCATTTAGTAATGCTCTTGTTTCATTTAAGAATACTTTGAACCGCGTTTTAAGACTCTTCCTTTCCACTCTTGATCAGGGAAAAATTTATTGTTGCCTTATATATGGTGTTGTATTTTTAATCGTCTGCTGTCGACAAATACATAACATTCAGTCAGTTTAAGTGTGGCCGACTGTAGCGATATATTTTTTTAGTGGTGCTTGGCTTACTGATTTCATAACACTGTGAAATGTTTTCCACTAAGCTGCACGTCAAGTTGCTCTGTTAATTATTATGTTGGACTGTGAACAAGAGTAAAGGCAGGTTGGTAAAATATCGGGAAATAGCGCACAAAAGGGCGCTTTTTCCTATAATTACCTAAGTGCTGGTTCATAAGTATTTCTAAAACTTCCGTGACTATTTTCAATAAATACATTCACATTGTGCTCTGCTGCTCTGCAACTTTTAACACGTCAAAAATACTGTTTTGTGTAAAATAACGATCGACGTGTAAACAGAAGAACTCAGCTGATATATAAATGTCTGAAACTAACCTGAAATTGACCTGCTTTTAGTAACTTTGGGCTGTGCTTTTCGTAAAGCCATTTTACGTAAATAAAGTCCTCTATCCGCTTTGGCTTCGTACTATCTCTATAAATGTTTCATAATTGAGTTCGAAGGTACTTGTTACTTTTAAAAAAGCTTGTTTTAATAGTTTACGGTATAAATGTTTCAAAACATGGGTTGATAATACAGCTGGTTTTAGCTCTTGAATTATCCAAGATGTGGACATTAAGCGTGTGTATTAGTTCCGTGGACTCAGCTTTTGTACGATAAAGAAAAGGCTTTTAAAAATATATTCATGAAAACCCCAAGGGCTTAGGAAAAAATCAATTAGTAAAATCTCTTGGCATGTGATGATTTTGCCATAGCCTTTTTTCATGCAAATATCCCTCCTGCATCACGCTATTCTTAATTATTCGCTCGGAAAAGCCGTCCGTTTTTAGGGAAAAATGAAAACAAGAAGAGTGAGAGTAAGAGGCAAGCTATACGTCAAAATTCTGCAATGTACATGAAATCAGATATCACACTAAAAGAGTGATTATTTATGTTACTTGATGTCATAGTGTCATTGTTATGGTAAATTAAGACTTTTTATTTTCCTTGGATCCCAAGAACTGTGTTGATAGCAACGCTGCTGTTAATCTATTCTATGTTCGCTGATATTTAAAACGCTGTTCTTAGTGTAAGTCTGACCCTTTCGGCGTTCAAAGCTCAAGATAAAAACTATCTACACTGTTCAGTTTTCTGACACTGTTTGGAGAATTCCATGGTGCATCAAAAAAGCTCATTCCCAGTACACAGCATGCATATTCATTTTTCCTACCTTTACTATCAACTTGACAAAGTATTAAAATAGAAAGAATTGATATTTTGATCCATTTTCAGCTAGCTTTTCCATTAAGAACTATTTTAAATTTTAACAATAATACAGCTGCCTTTCGCCTCGAGTTCTCTTCTGAAATCGTCGGCCGGAGAGGAAGCTTGTAACGCAAAAATCTTCAAAGTTGGAATCATCAAAATAAAATATTATATTTTTTCATCTTTAGGTCTGAAGCAGTTGCCATGAATTGTTATCCATCGTAGCATGGCGTGGAAAATGAGATTATTAAAATGGAGACGTTCGACTGAAAACTGCAATAATTCAGTTCACTTACCTGTTCGAAGCTTAAGTTGTCCTTCCGGCACTGTATATATATATAACGTTTAAAGGAATAATTCTCTGTGTATTTGTCCGGCACTCTGGATTAGAAGCGACTCCTCGACAGCAAGCTACAGTGTATTTGCTTTGTGAGCGGCTTGTCCAAAGGTTTGTGTACATATACTCAGGACAACTAATAGTTTCGTGGTCTCGGCGCTAATTTATATTTGCCTACGTGACTAAGAAAGATAAATATAATCGTCAACAGCCAATAACAGAATGGATCAGCTGAAAATTGAATTGACTAGCCACAGCAGTCTTGGTTTATATTACGCTCAGTCATGTCGTATTTTTTCCATCCGTTTACAACTAAGTGATCCTTTGAAATTACAGAAAAACAAAGCCTTTTTGTTTCGAAGGATGCACGTTGTGGTTTATTGGTAGGAAGCATTCGTGAAGATTTAAGGTATAGTGCCTACATTGTGTAAAACTCCAATAACTAAATTTGATTTTCTCGACAATACTCAACAAATGGCAGGAACAATATGGACGACTAACGGTGACGAAGAAAAAAATGCTAGGTTATATTATGGGCAAACTAAAACGGTTTTAATTGACAAGGGTCTGGCAAAAGGCCTCTAGCAATGGCCGCCCAATGCACCCGTTGAAATGAGTGAAATAATTAATATGCTCCTTAATTTCTCTAGCATGTTGAGCAGACATCACTTTCAGCGAACTGTAGTCAATTTTTGCTTCTTTTGAGAAGGTACATCACAGTACAAATTGAAAAAAAATGTTTGTCAATTTCTCACGTTTGTCGTTTATTCTAGTGATACCAGTTCTTGTTTATTATTTCTTCTTTGTTGTTTTCCTTCCTTAGAAGACTATTATTAAAGTACTTTTATAATAATAATCACCGATATTATAGTATTTTTCATGGTTTTTATTATACTAGTTTTACAAAGTCAAATATCTAAGTTGTAACTTTCTCACATGCCTTTCACACTTCTTGAAATCTTTCAACTTGTTTATTTATTTTGCCACTCATAAATACAGCTTTGACGTTGTGCAATTTTAGATATAGGGTTGTATTCACCTTGTGCAAATGTTGGCCAATAAGTAGGCTTATAATCCATTACTGGGACAGTTTTGAAATTCGCAAGCAACAACACGTCGCTTACGTCATTACTAACTGGCAAAAATAGCGTAATGTTTTAATTTTATCCAGAACACCTCTGGTCTGTTCTTCCAGAGGGCTGAACTCCGCACTAAAACACCAAAACAGACGGTGTACCATCAACTGAAAAAACTCGCGCGAAAATTTTACTTTGCTGTGTGAACTTTCACAAGTTTCCTGATGCGCAGCAGAATTTTTAATTAACTCAACAATTAAGGAAAGTAAGTACGTGATCGTGATATGTTTGATCTCTTTTCAAGTAAACAGACTGACAAAACAACTCTTTTACCGTCGTTACAACATGCAACCACAGTTGTCTAAGTAACACATATTCAATAACGCCCAAAACAAATATAAAACGAAACGAGCCACATAAATGTCAGTGAACGCCATTGAATGCAACGAGTGTTTTGAAAACATCGAGCTTTTAAAATTGCGTACCAATGAGCTCTGTAACTTTTGCCTGGTAAATACAACTGCATCCATTTTCTCCAATAATCTGACCCTAGCGCATGGAAAAACCGAGGAGCTATTAAGGAACGCAAATTAGGAAGGAATAAAAATGACGTGAGGCAAGAGGAAGCGGGAACAATGATGCCTAAGGAAACAAAACATAAAACAGAAAGCGCAAATGAGCCAAATTTACATTATCACATAGCAACAGCCAATAGCGGGCTCTTTTCAGATATATTTTTAGACTACTTTATCACCGTTTGCAGCACAATAATGCAAGTTATTATTTTTGGCATTTATTTTGATGAAGCATTTGTTTGTTAGTGTAAGATTCTTGGCAAAGGCCGCTTGTTTGCAAAGTGCAAAATCATATGCACTGAACATTGAGCATTAACAGATTTTTGAACAGCCAAAATTTATTTTTTTGTCGAAGGAGACCAAAAAATAATAGTCTATTTTTATTAAGAGTTGCTATATTAGAGCAGCGAAACTGTTAACAAGCGTCTTTAGCTGCAGATGGCTACGATGGAAATGGATTTCAACTTAGCTAAACTTTTCAAGTTGTTTCCGCACGTCTACAAAAAAAATCGATATTTACAGCCGTAGTTAGATTTCTATCTACATATAAGGTTACATCTTCCTTTAGATGTTCAAAGGTAATGATTTTCATGGTTAAGGTTGCCTACCACTAATTTCAGAACAGTTTAGACCAAAAATCTGCAAAATCCCCGTGACAGAGCTCCTTTAAGACTCGCAAGCTCTGTGTAAAGCACAACAGAATGCAACTATTGTTTCGACTCTCGATATAGCGGACACCATGAACTTTTCATATTACATTATTACGAAAAATTGCAGTTTGTTGCTCATTATTGTCTTTTGCATCAAATCCTTCAGTAGCAGTATAACAGACTTTGCGTTTTCACTTCAGCTTGCGCCTTTTCCTTCAGAGGATCTTTACGAGACATCAAACCTTCACCCTCCATTCCTAACCACTACTTAGCGGTTTTTCCACTATTGATAAGCTCGTCATAGTCTATTGTACTCACAGCCCCGCTATTACGGACACCAAACGACGTCCGAGCGTGTCCGCTATAACAAGAGTCGACTTGTTGGTTTTGCCTTTTTTAACTGCGTTTTCTCAGTGAACACTTAGCATTTTCCTCCTTCATATTTGCAGTTGAGTTTACACGTGAGGATTCTAGCCTACCGTGCTCTTAAACTAAAATCATAGTAAATTGTTAATGAAATCTGTCCAATAAAATCAACACGAAACTTTGATTTTGGTTGGAAATTTCTTAATCACGTTTGCCTTCTCGGTGAATGCCATCATTTTAGAGCTATTGTTTGGTTACTCAGTTATCATATTCTAACTTCTTGTTATATTCAAAAGCGGGCAAAAACCCAGCAAACAGGAAGTTCATTCGCCTTTATTTAAATACAGCTATTTCAATTAACGTTGTCGGATTAAATCTTCAAACCTACAAGTCAAGACCGAACGGTGCCATGGGTATTTACTGCAATTTGCATATCACCATTGAGGAAATCTACAAGTTTGTATTTTTGCACGTGGAATATTTTGTTTTTCTTTCCGTGAAACCTTTCTTGTATCTTTTCTTTCGCCGTTATTGGTTTGGATTATTCTTTTTAAATGAAATGAGGCGAAAAAGGATCTTTTCTACACATGTCTGAAGAGAAAGGAAACGAAAAACGTCTCGTTTGCTATATCGCTGTATCTCATTAGTATTCAGCACGCGTGGAACACTCTTTCTTCGCCCATACTACCTTTCGGTCTTGTCTTTAAGCTTTGAGCTTCGATCCGACAACGTTAATTGAAATAGCTGTATATCTTGAAAGTTAGTTATTGTACCATAAATTTTAATCAGTCGTTATACGATAAACGATTCCTCTCACTCCACATATACCTATTGCGAATTAATTAAATAACCGAGTAATGTGTGTAACGGCTTAGCTTCAAACATTGACTTACTCATTCATACCTTGCATGGCTGCTAACAGCCTTCTTTGCCTCGACGTCATCAATAATTTGCGTTTCTGATCATTCTCAGCCATTTTATCCTTAAAAAGCTCGAAATTGCCGTTCTTGTTTAAAACAGAGCGCTATCAGACTACACTATCTCATAACAGCTTAATTTCACTCGATGAGTCCTTGTTGTCAATGATATGTCCCTAGCTCCTAGCACCGAACCGTAGTCACCAAGGGCACGAAACGCGGGAAGTCGATCAGACAGCGCCTAGCGACAGCAGGATTGTTTGTCGCGATCACCGATGCATGTATCCTGCCATTATGTTATTCTTGTGCGTGTAATGTTATTTTATGGTCTCTGTGCGCTATTTCTGAGTTGCATCTGTCTGGTGCAAAACCGGTTTAATGTGAAAAAGATTTAGTCATTTCTACAGTAACCTGTGATCAGGTGCTCTGGAAAAAGCATATGATTGTAAGTTACTGTTACAGCTCTTGCTCTACAATAGGCCCTTGAGGCATTCTTATACACGTCATGGTACCTAACAACTTAGATTAATGTGCGGAATGTTCGAATACGATAAATTAACGCTTCACTCTGCTGACGCTGAAATCAAGAAATCGAAGTCGGGGAGTTTTGGCAACATTGCTTGACTTTCCATCTGCACCCCTTCAACCCTCCAACCAATACATGCGCAAGGGAATTTAAAAATCGCTGACCAAGAATGGTCTCTACTGCAGATTTGTTCTTATCAGATATTTGAAAGTAAAATATTTTGTATTTGAAAACTTAAAATTTTCATTCTATTTTGAAATTTTCATGATTCACTCATGTCCAGTTTGGTTTCATTTTTGGGTTCAATCAATCATTGCTCCAAAGTGTTCTTTAAGATAAGAAAATAATATCAGAACGGAATAATCGTGCCCAAGCGTGCAATAAATTTACTTGTACTTAACTGGCTTGACTTTCTATCCTGGTCTGATCCACTTCCTGAACAAATTGTATTAAATTTCTCCAACATACGGAAACATCATATTTCAATGTGGAAAAAATCTGAGCGAATATTTTCTCCAAATGAACTATTCTGAAATATCTTATGTTCACAAACAGAAACCGCCAATTGTCTAAACCGGCGAACGGGATACAACGTCCAAAAATGCAATAACGCAGTTATGGACCTTTAGTAATGTAAATCAAAACAAAAACGACTGCCAAATTCAAATGAATTACAATAAGTGCAACCTTTGACACAATGAAGACTTCAATTCCTACATTATGACTGGCATGTGTACTCCATTAGAGTTCGATTATTTTGTCAAGGCGACGAGTCGGTATGGTAATGGGAAAGCAGTATTTAGCATAATATGCGAAAGAATTCCTTCGAACATAATGTGTTTTTGGAAGCGAGTCGTGCGTTTCATTATTGTGCGCGCGGAAGCGAAACGTTCAGCTTCCACTGCTAATGGCGGGTGGAAGCGAGACGTCTCGCTTCCACGCCCACAATATATATATTATTGTTTGGGTGAAAGAAGCGAAACGTTTCGCTTCCAACAACCAATGGAGGAAGGAAGCGAAACGTCTCGCTTCCAACAACCAATGGGGGAAGGAAGCGAAACGTCTCGCTTCCACGTCCACAATATATATATTGCTGTTTGGGTGAAAGAAGCGAAACGTTTCGCTTCCAACAACCAATGGAGGAAGGAAGCGAAACGTTTCGCTTCCAACAACCAATGGAGGAAGGAAGCGAAACGTCTCGCTTCCGACAACCAATGGGGGGGAGTAAGCGAAACCAATGGGGGGGAGTAAGCGAAACATTTCGCTCATAAGCGAGCTATGCTGATGTGGTGTCAACAGTGAAATTAAGCTGTATGAGGAATATTGCAAGACAAGGTGGGGGCCTACGAAAGCCGAGGAGGAACTTCAGACTTCAGACTTCAGAATTCAGACTTCAGACTTCAGACTTCAGACTTCGGACTTCGGACTTCAGACTTCAGACTTCAGACTTCAGACTTCAGACTTCCCTAACTCGAAAGATTGATTAGGCAAGTAATATTTCAAACGATTTATTTAAAACTGCGCTATGGTCTTAGCGTTCAGTACACCTTCTGGAGTTATTTATAAACGTACTTACAGTCCATTTCAATGAGTTTCGTCACTTGTTTGTTTGTGTAGTCTTGGTGTTGCATTGTCGTAAAAATACGAGACTGCCAGAGACTGTCACCGAAATAATTATTATCTTATTGCAAGACTCCACAACACAATTTTAGCCGGTTTGACTTTTAAAATTAATAAGCAGCAGTCCGGATTGAATCAGTCACGGACAATAAAAACTGTCACAACATAGCTTGTGTTGACAAAGAGAAAAGATCTTTTGCCTTCCTTGTTCATTTTTAATTACAAACCTTCCACGGTTTTGATGACAATGCCTTCCTAGAATTGGACGCTTTAATTTTGCACGATTGTAGATTTCATTTTAGCCTAAGCCTCTATAGCTATAAAAGAGACGATTGCCAAAAAAATAATGGGCTAGCCCTTGTGTTGTCAGTTACTGTGGTACATAAATTTATTTTTGTTTTTCGACCAGCTTTTCTAGAATCTTCGAAATTCTTTAACGAACCATATATTACGTCATGTTTTTCTGTCTGAGCCTTTCGGAAGCAAAATTATTTCGTTCTTCACTTGTCACTAAAATTGTTTGAGAAATTAAGGCCTCGTCCGATTAGAGACACAATTATAGAGAACAGTGTTAAACAAATCTCATATAAGCCCATTGTGTTGTGTTCATCAATCAGTCTTTATTCTGTACATAATAAATGAAAATTAATTAGTAAATCCCTTACGGCCTTGTAACAAAGAACTTATAAAAGGTCACACTTTGCCAACCACTAAATGCGTGCAGCTGACTGTCCTAATTGGCTTCGCCTTTTTCTTGCATTTAGCGATATTGGTTTTTGCCTATTTGGTCTCCCTGGTTTTATTAATTGACCAGAACCGTCCGTAGTCGCTTGTTACGTTATTTCACTGTACAAATTCAGTGAAGCGGAATTGTACTCTGACCGTTTGACGCAAGCTTATAAGTGATTGAGCATGCAATTCCATAAACAAGAAATGTGGAATCGATGAGTCATTCACTCCCGTGGCATGATCGAGCTTTAGTATTTTAACCGAATACCTCGCTTTACGTTTACCGTGGGCAACGATATGAGAAACACGGAAGAAATTCAAAATCGAGCTTTGCGCAACAGGCCAACTGAGGAACATACAAAGGAACTACTTCAAATAATAAGACAGCGCGCTGAGGAAGATGTAAACTCGAATGTTCACTTTGACGAAACTTTGCTGAGAAGAGCTTCGGTAACTCGACCAAACGAACCTTTGCCGTCAATCCGAGTTGATCACAGTAGTGCAACGAGGAGAAGCTGTCCCGCTGTACTGGATAGCAAAGAGGATCAGGATACAGGCCCGAAATATCGCTGGAGATCTTTAAGTGATGCACCTTTGTTAGAACTTAGAAATCGTTCCCCGCGCGATCGACGAGCTGCATCACCTGCAAGTGACACTTCAAAGAAAGCAACACGAACTCGAGCTCCGCGGCTATCGACGAATCTTCCTCCTTTGGAGTTTGAAAAGCAACGTTTTGAAAGACCGACTTGTATTCCTTCGCTTCACCCAAATGACTTACTGCTTCTGTCAAAGGAAGATAAGAATATGAACATAACTTATGAAAACGAAGATTTTTTGATGGAAAATTTTATCAACAATTACAAAGATAGTACATGATATGAAATCTGTGCTAACAGGATGTAAGGTTAATGGGTTAGAAAGCCACTCCGAAGTGGAAACGATTCTCCCGCCACGAGAGCATGAAATAATTGCGGCTACATTCACGTTTATGCAGTCTTTTATTGTTCTTTCGTTTAATTTGAGAAATATTTCTTCAACAACCAGCTACACGTCACTTTTTGAAGTTGTTAAGGACTGTCAACAACTTGAAAAATAAGTGCAATGCTTGAAGCTGCATTATACCCAGGCCATATGTATGTACAATACATACAATGGTTCTTTGAGAACAACGCCATTTGTACATGCATTGTTTATTCGACTTACCAGGTGTAAAAATATGTACTAATTGCTAACATACAAGACCGTGATTATATTCTACATTAGATTACTGTTTAGATTGTCAAGTTGAACCCAAACTTTAGAAGAATTTCAAAACAGGTTTCTTGCAACAACTTATCACACAGTGCAGAACTGTTATACAATGCTTTGAAGTTATTTACTGTCGCTGGGGTAGATAGCTTGAAGCTGTGTTCCGTACTGTGAATTAACAAAACGAGCGTTGACTCTTTCAGAAACGCGTGTTCTGTGCATTGTTCACTGGAGTTGCGAGGTGTAAAAATATGAACAAAGAAAGTGCTAATCATATATTTATAAGACCACAATCGCAAAAGAATATTTTATCAGTTTAAGTTGTAAAAAATGGTACATTATTTACCCAACTTTCAATAATGTTTTAAGTTCAAAAACAAAATAAAAACTGAAGTTTCTTAATTCTTGTTGATTTTGAACAATGGCTCGGGTAAAAATTCGAACGTATTCGTTCCTTTCTGTCTGCAGTCGTCATGCATTTGTGATGTTTTAGTTTAACAAAGTTCGATTTTTATAAGAAACAAAATGTTTCTTTGTTTTATTAAAACGCTCATTTAGTGAATGAAGAATTGGCCTTTCTTAAAAACGAATGAACTGTACACTGTTCCGGATGCATGATTAAGAATCACAAGACATTTGAAAAGATATCACTGTTGTCACATTCTTGGCTCGTTGGAGATAAATTCAGAAAAGAGCTACAATAACCACTTTCAGGCTACGAAATAAATTTGAGCTGTTCTGACGTGGATGAAATTATTTCATTAGTATGTAAAATACAACCCTTCATTACAAAAACAAATGACTCAAGTGCTACTCGAAGACCGCAAACGCATTGTTTGACGTCATCAACGTTGTTTACATTAAACACAATATCAAAGATGGCACTGAACACTAGTTCAAACAGTGATATTTACAATTTCAATTCATGGAAATAGTTCTCTAGTCAACAGACTGACCAAAATTTGACCAAACATTTAATTATGCATTTAATGTAACTAGCTGTATGTTTAAAATTAATCGTAGTTTTCTTTCTTTGTTTATGTGGTATCCATGACAAGTTATTTTCGTTCTATGGCGGCCTTGCCCACACTGCATTCTTGTTTGCATGTTTCCAATGTAAGCTGTTCCAGTGCATACAATTGAAGCTGATCAAGCTTGAAAAAACAGACTTGGTATCGGCGTTGCTAGTTACCAGTTGAAATAAATTCAAACGTTTTGTTATTATTATTTAAATTTGTTTCGCGCACTCTTTATTCTTGTGTGAAAACAGGAAACGGAAATTAAAAAATACTCATCTCCACCCAGAAAAAAATATCTGCTAACAACTTCATAAAAATATAAATCCAGTTATTTTCGTCGTTGATGGTTTCCTGGATGTTAAATAGCAATGTGAAGTTTTATCTCCGTTTCTAACGGTATGTGTAAAAGGTATTTTTGTCGCGCCGAATGCATGTTTGCGTGCTCCTTGCGTGGGGTCAGAGTTAATTGAGCTTGAAGGAGAAATGTCCCATTTTGTCCAGTCCCGCGGCCATTGTCATACAATAACTGTTAGTATTTATTTCAAAAAGTCAAGCAATTTTTCTGTGGACACCAATAAGAAAAATACAATTTCAAAAAAAGAAACAACTTGATATCTTGTTTGATGAACTGTTCCATCAATTACAAAGCAAGCTTGTTATTTCTGTTCCATGGCACCGCGTGCGTCATACAATTTTATCTTGACGTAACTAAGTCGGTTGTGAAGAGTCAGAAAAAATCATAATTGACAGGTTGTTAACCACAGGTTATAACGGATCAATCGATCAAATGCAGTTCATATTAAAGAAAACGTTAACAACTAATAGTACTGTAATAGTTTAGGGAGAGCTAAAGATACTGCTGCAAAAATTGGAATAGAAAACGGCCCTAGTGTAGCACATGACTCGTCCGTAACAATTTTCATAATGGTCGTAATGATGTTGACCGCCCAGTCTACGGTCAAAAGCGCCCGAGAAAACTCTTATGCATCTTAGCAAGATTTTAATTTCTTAATAAATATATTATAGTGCACCTGACTGTGGCGCAGCCAAGTTAGACAAAAAACAGGAAATCACTCACGGAGAAAAGTTGTCGTGATCGTTGTTCTAATAATGTTGTTGTTAAAGATGTTCTTCAACATGTTGTTTAACTTCAAATCTTAGTTGTTCTTTTACATAACACTGAAGAAAGAAAAAGAATTAAATGTTAACGAAAAGTTTAAGGGTATTAGTGGAGTAAGAATATGGGATATTAGTCCTAGTAATGTGGGAGTAATGCAACAACAGGGTTTGTTTTGGAATATTGAAGCTGGCTCAAATGGGTTTTGGTGAATGATGATTTTTACGGCTATTTTACTATAACAATAACAAGTTACGAAAATGAGAAGTTTAATGTAAGAGGAAATGCTTCATTGCCATAAGCCTCTTTCCCCGAATACTCATCGGCATTAACTTTCTTCTTCATTTCAATTAAAATGACTGCAGAGCAGACAAATTATGCCAAAAACAGGAAATCGCTAACGGAGAAAAGTTGTCGTGATGTACATGTACCAACAAAATATTTTTCATTACAACTACTATCAGCAAAGATTTTAATTTGTTCTTACAACTGAATTAGGGGCTAACTCCAGCCAGACGGAGCTAAGTATGATTTTACTGCTGTGCCATTACGGAGAAAATATGTTGGATTACCATAACTATTTTAGCTCAATACCATTACGTTACCATTTTGATGAATGTTACAACGACCTCCATCAGTTTTTAAGTTTATTTAGTCTGTATCATGTTGCTAGCTCTACAGAGCAATTATTTTATCTTGACTCCAATATTGCATACCCACTGAATGTACTTAATTACCTGGGAGGGCTGACCACATGAACGCAGAGAACATTTTAACGTAATTTACAAAAGTTAATTAACATTATACTGACATTATTATATTAAACGTGCTCTGGATCATTGAGGAATGCAATGTTGTTATTAAAATTAAAACTGAGCGAAATACATACATAAAATCACATTAAACGCTTAAAAGGGCCCTGTTGTTTATACTTCGGTAGAGTCACTGTGGTAATCATGTCTACAAAGTTAACACACATGGGGGGTAGATCCTAATATGATTAACGGCAATGAGAGTGAGACGAAACATCTGATGACATTGATAGAGTTCTTACCTATAATTTAAACTTATTCAAATGCATGTAGGTTATGCCTTGGTCCGCGCTGCAAGTTATTGCATACGCCAATTTTAAATCGAAGATACGAGGCTATGTGATAGAATTGCTTACCTGAACCGTTTAAAGTAATGTACACGTGATTTGGTCGCAAACACTCGCTCACTGAGCTGTGTTTTTCACACACCTACTTCTTAATATTTATAACCGAAAATACATGCAAGCGTCTGATATTGCAACTCCATTAGCTTGAAGACATGAGTCAAGGGTGTTTCTTCCTGTTTATCCGGTTGCTCGGCTAAACAAAGAAAATTTACAACGAGCCCAAGGTGAACTTCTGTTGCTAAGGAGGCAATGGGCCTTGACTGCAAAGGGACGCTATTTAAGAACCTTAATCGGCTCTGCGTTATTGATTTGAAAGATATGTTACGACATCAGCAGCACATAATTCAAGTAGCAGCCTTTTTCATTCCTGCCAGTTTTATAGCTTTCTGTCCCAGATTTGTTTTTAAATTGCATGGTCAAAGGAGCTATATTTCACGATATATTAAGTAATTTTTAGGCTCTGGCACAATATTGCATTTAAATCAAAGTAAACCTTAAAATAGTAGTTTACATGACATAAAAAGTTACAAGCAATAGTAAACAAACTTAAAAATTTAGGCAGAATTTTCCAGCATGCGCTATCCGTGACATTGCACCTTTAATCTTCAATAACACGGTTTAGTCATTCTGTGTGAGTAAATTGCAGGAGTGAAGAATTAGTTGGCGTGAAAAAGCCATTGGTCAAACTAAGAACTAGAGTTTAATTCGGTTTACGTCAAATTTCTCTTAAATGGATTGTTCAGCAACCGAAAATCACGGGTATATACCAAACAAGTTAAAATAGTGAATATTTTAAAATGCATCTGCCCAAGTGAATCAGGTCTTAAAAAAAACCATTATTACGTGCTTTCTCGCATGCTGAATAACTGCGCGTGCGTATACATTGTTTTCAAACTTAAAATTTTCAGTTACTTCTGATCAATAAACATCTTCCCCAAAGTAAAAATAAGAAGCCTCATACTTAAGTCACATTTTTGTTTTGTCATATGTAAAAATATATCAAAGAAGTATTGCCCGCGGCCCTGTGTGAGAGATCCAAGGATACCAACGCACCTGACAAATATTCAGTTTCGTTTATGAATTAAAACATGTTTTCTTTATTTTGATCATTCTCGCAAATTCAACCATTTTTTCCCCAAGTATATGTTAATCGGTCTTCAAGTATTAGTGTTTCTGGTCTAAATGGATTTGGTATGACCTTACAAACAGAAATGATTAACTGCAATTTTTAGATAAAACATGGGAAAACAATCCCTTATACTTTTGGTCCAATAACGCATTCATTCACCATGGTGAAGGGAACAAAACAAAACCGATATATCTCCCTAATTTTAAAGGTGCTCCTTGAAATTTAAATGAGATATAGAGATCGCCAAGTGCGAATTAGCGAAACATGCAAATTGACTGTGTTGTGTGCTATTTTCTTAAATTCTAACAAAATATAATCGATCCGGCACTGACTTCTAATCTTTTCTTTCTACGTAGCTAATCTTGACTGATAAAATCGAACACCAAACAGGAACCGAAGTGATAATTATTCACATTTATCGTTAAAAAAACCAGCTTAATTTCAATGGAAAAGGAAATTTCGTGTTGTTAACGTATATTTGTTCACCTTGGCGAATTGGAGGCGTTACCAAGCTACCGAATTTGATCAGCAGGGCATTTTAGCGTGCTCAGTTCCTATATGTTTGATGTTTGGCGAAACTGGCGTCGCAGTCGATAAAAGAAAGCGAGAAAGATGAAAAAGGGTAAGTTTGAATCCTTTGCCTGAAAAATTCAAATGCGCTGTCGACTGACTATATTTTTTCTGAAGAAACGAAGTTGATGTACAGTGCAATCATAGGCGAGCTGTATACTTCTTTGAAGTAGCTACATTGAATAATTTTTCAGTAGACAGTTGCCGATAATCAAAAACATGAAAATATAGCTGTCCATGAGACCATTTAAATTTAATATAACAATAAATAAAACAAATTTATATATCTTCAAACATCCAAACGACATGGGTAGCACAAATTTGCGTTCGTCTTGTTTCAATAATATAATTCGTGCTATTTAGTGCTCGATAGTCAGAAATACACTTGAATCCATTTGACCTTGTTATTCGCGATGCTACTTGACCAACTTTTAGCTTTACCTAGTTAATTTGCATAGAACAATTATCTAAACTTTGCTCTGCCATTTTGAATGCACTAGTTGACTTAAGACTGTTAGCGCAAAATAGTCATATTTCGTCAGGAAACCCTAACGTCGAGCAAGTTTCGCCACTGTTTGTACAATTTCAGACAAACACTGCAAGAATAGCAAGAAACGTCGGAAAAAGATTGGGTATTTTTCAAAAACTAACTGAGTAAAAACGGAAGTTCTGATTGAAATGTATAGTCAAAGTACATAAGCATGGAGTTAAGCATACGTGAGATGCCTCTGGTTGATATGCAATATTGCGAGTCATTCTTTGAGGTACGCATGATTTTCGGTACCAACAGTTGCTTGTTCATCATTCTACTGACAGGTATCTCAACTCTACAATCTACATCTATGCGGGTCTCGTGATGGCGGAAATATCAACCTCAGAGCGAGGACGAAAGATTCCAAAACGCAACATGAGTATTCGGTGAAGTGTTGCGAAAAAAACATCGTGCAGTACTTCTATTTCCTCGAGAGCCATACTATGAATATTTAGATTAACCATTGTTTTTACAATTGCATTATAGGAGCGACTGAGATGAAGTTTTCTTCCTCCAATGTTTCCCCTGAAGCAAACAGCAGCATCTGTACAGATCAAGCTTCAGCACAGACTGATATGGAAGGGACGGACAATCCTTTTCGAAATCTACATCCTAAGATATATCACAGACAGAAAAATGCGCCATCCAGGAAAGTGATCAAAGATAACAAGAGTGAACTTAGCGTAGACATCAAATCAAGCCCCCTCGGGAGCGTAAATGTGAAAACGGATCATTCCAGCAAGCACTCGAATTCATCTTGGCTATTAATGAAGACAGACGATTATTCTGTTATTAGCGAAAAAACAGTGAGAGAAAAAGAGCATGATGATTATGTAGAAGGCCGTTTTAGTAGAGAGACATACTTGCGAAATCAGAATACAGTGGCGTACTTAAATGAAAGAAATATTTACTTATCAAAGGACGTACCTAAAGGAGAAAAGCTCACCCTTCCGTTAATTGTCTCACCAAGGACCGCAAGAGAAAATGAACTATTAATAAATACGAGTTTTGCACCTTCTAGCAAAAGTAATAAAGGACTACACTTCCCGCCAATTAAGGATGTGCCAAGTTTTATTCCGCTGGTACACGAAGAAGAAAAGAAGAAGGGAAAACGATGGCACAAGAAGGTTAGAGACACTCATGCCGTAAGGCTTGGCAAACAAGTTGACGAGTACTGGTGGAATACATACACGCCTGCGTATCCTGCTGTTCAATCAACGAGACAAGATCTCGCTAACCAAACTATCCAGCCAAAATATTGCCAAGGACGCGGCTTCTTATTGGAGTCTGCTACGAAGAAGAAAGGGCGCAGTTCCCAAGGCGTTTACAAAGCCACCAATTTCAGAAGCACAAACGCTGAAGATTTCTATTCTAGAAAACTCGTGGCTTCACAAACGCTATCTGCTCGGACATATAGTAATTATAATGATACTAGCGAAGAAATGAGCCGTGACTATATGATCTTGAAGGCAAAGATTCATCGGTCATCTTTTATTTAAAAAAATAATAATTTCTCCTAAATATCAACCATGCCAGCTGCAGACGAGAAAGAAGAATAACACAAAATAAATAATCAGCTTGAAGAACACTTACTTTAGTTTATTCAAGCAAAACAAAAACAGACATGTCAACAAACGAGCAGCTTCAAAGATTTATTCCTCGCGCGTGATACACTTGACCTAATGGGCCCAGAATATGAAAACGAAAAACCCTTCATTTCTACTGACATGCCTCCCAAAAAATGTTGTAGTCAGGGTCTCTCTTAAGTTCACTGATAAATAACTCTCAGTCATAACTCTGAGTTTGATGCATGAGAGAAAAAATTTGTTATTCATTTTTAGTCTCTTTAAACTGCGTTTGGTTGATTGTTATCAGGTCAGGCAAATCACATTTCTTTGAAATTTTATTCCTTTGTATTATCCGAGTCCAGTCCTCTCACGGCTTCCTTGAATTGTAACGGTCTGAGCTTGCTCAAAGTGAGTTCCCGTATGACGTCCATTAGGGATACTGCAATGGTTTTTTTACGTCAACAGTTCATGGAATTCTTCTGTAGTCCCTGTGTGTTGGACAAAAGCAAATAACAGTGGTAAGGATGATAATCGAAAGTCCAATTAAAGCAACAGGCCACATCACGTCATGTAACACAACACTTTTGTAGTCTTCTTTGCTGTAATTCTCATAGACCACTTCATTCGGGACTCTAGGATTGCGATAGTACTTGTACGTCTGCCCAGGCTTCCCCTTTTGCAGCTGAAACTCTTCCAAGTTTTTCCTGCTGGAGTCTGAGTCCAAGTTGCAGATTTTTGGATCAATCTCATAGGAACACTGAAAAGTAGGACATTATACAAATATTATACACAAATGTCAGATCTCGGTTGCTATTTAAGTTTCAAATTTTAAAGTTTATAGTTTTTCTTTTTCTATGGCTAACAGAGTTTATTTCGTATTTCCATTCGGTATAATAAACACACATGCGTTTCTAGCCTTATGTACACGCGAGGGTCACGCGGGAGGAGCGTGCGGGGAGCATGTCACGCGAATCATTCGAGAACCTTTCGAGATTTATGGCTGCTGTTGCAAAACTGAATTTTTATGGTCCGACTCTTTTAGAACTGAACAAATTATAGTGATTAATAATTATACTTTCAATACAAAATAATCCTGGATAAGTGTTATCTCTTCTGCAGGCTGGTATCACTTTTATAAATAACTTATCCTAGGTGAAGTATTCGGCTATATGCTGATTTAACGATTGTCGTTTGAGGCAGAAAGAAACCACGCACAACAGAGTCAGCCGAGTCAGTTTCTAACCCGAATAATACCAAAATATGTACGGTCAGAGGTTTGTCTTGATCATGTACTCACCGTATTACGAGGTAAATATGACAATTGTTTTAGGAAGTGAGGATTTGAACTCATGACCTCAACATTGTTGTCTCTTTTCAAAAAGGTTCATCAGGAAATTTGCCTTGCCAAACCAAATTCGCGGGTTAAAAAATAGACTCTGAAATCATAAACATCCTGGTTGTACGCGAGCCCCATACTGCAGCGTGATGTGTAAAGTACTAATCAGTCAGTACACATGGTCAACAGGAAGCTCTTGCTCACCTCCGGTGAACTTGGCTGAAAAGCACGTACTCGCAAAACAAATTCGTTATTTCTCAAGAAATAGAAAGGAACTTGTAGCTATAAGCAAACAAGTACGACATTCCTGGATTTGCATATACAACTGCACTAGGATAGGTGGCGCAAAAAATTTAACGCAATGTTGTGTACAATTCTTTTCAATAAGCGTGTCTGAATGACGGGAAATGACAGCGGAAGCCAAAAAGTGTTTTTTAGCGTTATTTTTTTTTAAAGCACCAAAGGTTCATATCTGGAAACAACGCCAGTAATGCTACACTGATAATGGACAACAGTTGAAATTTGGTTCGCGTACTGTTGGAGAGTAAAGCCAAGGGGACCACCGAGATCCTACACATAGGACAATTTGAATTAATCAACGCAAATCATGCCGTGCTCTGATAAGAGAAGTTTTTACGAAATTATCACGCCAAGCGGTTGATATTTTCTTATATCCATGTAATTGTTACCTTGTCATGCAAATGATACACATCTTTTCGCAGCAAAAATCCAGTTTGTTTTTCACTAGAAACGCTTCTGTTCTTGTTTACGAATCCACCATGATCTCCACATAGCACGTAAACTTTGAGGCATCGGGCAACGGCGACATCTTTACTGTCTTCATAAACACAGTCCGTACAGTTGCCCGTTTCACAAGATATTTCACTGTGTGTTACACGGCAAGTCGCTTGCTCGAAGCTCAGCCCTTTCTGAGCAGGAAGCACTTTAGTTGCAGACAAGACCACAAGGGAAATAAATCCCGTAACAAACATCAGACTCGCGAGCAGTACAGTGAGTTTTAGGTAGTTAGCATACATCTTACCCACAACCCTCGGACCGGGGACTTGGACAAGCGCAAACTTCAAACAAATTGTGTGAAGTTTCCAAATTAACTCTGTATTGTTTTTGTTATTCCGACCCCGTCCGTTGGGATTGTAGAGGTGGAAAAAAGCTTTCCGTCTTTCGACATGAGATTATATTTTGTCTCTCGTGTATAAATTGTTTTGTGACGTGCAGCCGTCAGCGTCCCACCTCAATGCATTATGGTGACACCGATGAAACAAGTGCCGATCTGCGCTTAATTCAAGGCTCGACTTTTCTTTTTAAAACTCGCCAAAGTTTTAACTCTGATTTGATAACAAAATGACAATGATAAGTGATGCACGACTCTTAAAAAAATTTGAGGTTAACGAAACAGCACGTACAAACGATCAATTGAAGAGAGACGCTGGGAACGAGTTGCCCCATGTTCAGTCGATGTATTTTTATCAACAAGTGGGACGTGCTGAATACTCCACGAAATGGCGAATTAGAGCTTATTTAATAGAACTAAAAATTCGCGAACAAAAAAAACTGGAAAACTTTCTTGGGGCACGTTTGGAGTTGTTGTCACGAGTGCGGGTGTATGTTGGGACTTGTATAAAGGTCTTGTTATGTGATATCGTTAAAAAAGATGTTGAATACACTGTGAAATTCAGCGCAGCGAGATCATAGCTTTTGTAGCAATCAACCAATCAGGTGATAGATGTTGTGTAATCACGGATGAACAAAGATGTTGATACAAAACATGATTGCATCAGTTGTAACTGAAGGGGGCTAATAGATTTGGAACGTAGCCTACCATATCAGACCCCCCATATCAGGCCCCGACCTACCATATCAGGCCCCGACCTACCATATCAGGCCCCGACCTACCATATCAGGCCCCTGTAACATGCGGCCAATATAATCACTTTTTGTACTTATACACTGAATAGCTATGTGTTATTTACCTAACAAAGGTTAGCAGATACGTCATTTATGAAATATTTACTCCCGAATCCCTAAATGTGACGAAAAGCTAGCTAAGAGCACTGTAAGAGAAACACGCAATGCGTTCGGAAATCGGATCCTGTTGGAGTGTTTATCTGACCTGTTGCCTGACCTCTAATTTGATATGTATTTTTTAAAATAGTTTATGTTATTAGCAACCTAAATATTCCTTTTAGAGAGCGTCAGCTTTTCTTTGTTTGTTTTTATGGCCTCTAATAACGGTGAGGGTTTCAAATGTACAATTTCACCTTGCCTGCCAAAATGCGAAAGTTAGTCTCTGTATATCATTCAATAGAGGAATTAAGAGCGGCGAAAACAATTTCTCGGCGGCTAGGTCAAAGAAACGAAACGCAAATTGTTCAAACACGGCTACAACATCTAAAATTTTAGTACATTTAAGAACTCTTCTTCGGCGAAAAATTTACGCGATATTTAATCCACCTTTATCAAAAAGGCTTTTGTCTTATGAAATTGCATTATATTTGGGCACCAAATGTCTTTTGTTAATTCTAGTTTCGGTAAAATGCACTGTAAACGGAAATTCTGGAATTTTAAAAACCATGTTGAATTGAAGCCATTCTTGCTTGAATGCTCTGTTGTGAAAGAAATAGTCCATTTATAACGAATACAAGTGATCGTTTATGAATGGCTTGTATAAAACCGAGGACCCCCAAGGACAGAAAATATTCGAACATTGGGTTCATTCGGCTGTAGAATGAGACATTAATCTATTTACCAACATTATCTATACCAACATTTATTAGACACAATCACTCTGTGCACTTTTACGGGATGAAAATTATGGTACGTGCAGAAGGTCTTAAGCCATGTTGCTATTACGTACAATGGCAATTATAAACCTTTCTGTGAGTGGTCAGTGTTGTTTTATCGTCAACTTTCAACTTTTCAACTTTATAGCTTTCATAATCTATTACAATGTATACTATTTATCATCTATTATTACTATTTTGTTGTTTCGGGGCTTGATATTGTATGTCGTGATTTCGGGGCTTGATATTGTATGTAGTTGTTTCGGGGCTTGATATTGTATGTGGTTGTTTCGGGGCTTGATATTGTATGTAGTCGTTTCGGGGCTTGATATTGTAAGTCGTGATTACGGGGCTTGATATTGTATGTACTTGTTTCGGGGCTTGATATTGTATGTGGTTGTTTCGGGGCTTGATATTGTATGTCGTGATTTGGGGGCTTGATATTGTATGTAGTCGTTTCGGGGCTTGATATTGTATGTCGTGATTTGGGGGCTTGATATTGTATGTAGTCGTTTCGGGGCTTGATATTGTATGTGGTTGTTTCGGGGCTTGATATTGTATGTCGTGATTTCGGGGCTTGATATTGCATGTAGTCGTTTCGGGGCTTGATATTTTGCTTGATATTGTATGTAGTTGTTTCGGGGCTTGATATTGTATGTAGTCGTTTCGGGGCTTGATATTGTATGTAGCTGAAACGGGGCTTGATATTGTATGTAGCTGAAACGGGGCTTGATATTGTATGTAGTTGTTTCGGGGCCTTATATTAAATGTGGTTGTTTCAGGGCTTGATGTTGTATGTCGTGTTTTCGGGGCTTGATATTGTATGTAGTTGTTTCGGGGCCTGATATTAAATGTGGTTGTTTCGGGGCTTGATATTGTAAGTCGTGATTTCGGGGCTTGATATTGTATTTCGTGTTTTCGGGGCTTGATATTGTATGTAGTTGTTTCGGGGCTTGATATCGTATGTCGTGATTTCGGGGCTTGATATTGTAAGTCGTGATTTGGGGGCCTGATATTGCATGTCGTAATGTTTCGGGTTTAAAATTGTATTTTAAGGTTTTTACTAAATATAAAAATACTAAGTACTGTTTTTCCAGGCGGAGACAGGTTTCTGGCGCCTGGTATGGGAGGCCTGATTTGCGGGTGTCTGATATAGAGGGCCTGGTATGGGGGGGGGGGGGGGGGGAGGGGGGCTGATAAGGGGGGTCTAGTATGCGGGGCCTGATATGGTGGGCCTGGTATGGGGGGCCTGATATGGGGGGCCTGATATGGGGGTCCTGGTATGGGGGGCCTGGTATGGGGGGCCTGGCCTGGTATGGTGAGAACGTTCCAAACCTTGATCGAAGGGGGATTAAAAAAAAAACATCCTTCCTCTAGTTTGGATTTGCGGGGTGTTTGAGGTGGTGACGGAGAGGGGGTGGGGGGGGAAGAGCGGTTGATTGGCGTGCTGGGATGAATAAATATATTGATTGTTGACCATCTACTCAGCCGGGTTATTTGGCGCCAACGACGCGTCCAGCTACGCAGATCAAGGTTACTCCATTATGTTAAAATATTCACTTTATTTGGCGACTTTGCTTGCGAACGTCAAACTTTCTGCAAACTCGCAATCAAATAAAATAATATATAAAAATCTATATTTACAAAATATTACAAGAATTTTTCGTGATACATTTGAAAATGCTGAGAAATAAATGTATTCAAAAAGTTGCTAAAATTTAAACACAAAAAGGCACTCGAGTACAATCTTTAGCAATTTAAAATTACATGCTAAAAAGAACTCAAATTCAGTCACGAATATAAACAAGAAAAGCAAATGATGACACTGAATCTTCTCGTAGATTCCTGACTTCAAGGCAAAAAAACTGGACCGGCTTTTTCTTTCGGAAACGACCTCTAAAAACGATTTCTGTATCATTCATCTTACTCGGCATGGTCATAAATGATTTAGATTCACTGGAATCCAGCCTCAAAGAGTCTGTTGTAGTGACGTTGTTGCGCCCTCAAATCTTTCGTACCCGTTTTGACGTCGCGCGGAGAAGAAACAAGCTGCAACAACAGTGATAACAACAGCCAGCAGTATAACGCCCAGCGGCCATACCACATTGTTCAGGACCATTTTGTTGTAGCTTTCCTTTGAGGCTTTTTGGCGAACAACTTGGTCGGGGTCTTTCGGGTTATAAAAGCACTGCAAAGACGATCCGATTGGATTGCCCTTCTGAAATGACTGAAGCAGGTTCGAGTTGTCTTCTGTCTTGTCGTTGCATTCTTCGGGTTCATAAGTACACTAAACACAAGGGACAAAAAGTAAAATCATAACAGGTCCTGCTATCCACTAGAAATTACTGGCAGTACAATGACAGTAGAGACAGAAACAGGCGGGCTCGTCACGCAATATTTCCTCTACATTCTGTGAAGAGATTACGTGACAAGCAGACTTTGAAAGTCGTCCTCAACATACTGGTGGTGCAGTGAGACTTGAACGACATTTTTTTGTCGTCTTTTTTGGCTTTTTCCAGGTGTTCGTAAGTCTAACCGCTCTCACCTATCCCGAAAAGATGGTATATCTATAAACCGTTTTGTACCCTGCGAGCAGAGTCTTCTCCGATCTTCCTGGATTATTAGGAGGGAAGACCTAATCTAGGAAGATCGAATCGAACAAGACTCTGCTCGCAGGGTCGACACTCCCATGAAATAGTTTTGTAAAAATGTTATTCATGCAATTGTGCCTTTATCGAAAATTCCTATTTTCATGTTATTTAAATGAACTTTGGCCGGAAAATTATAATTAATATCACTAAACAAAAAAAAATAATATTGCAAAAGGTAAACACAGCCAGCAGTTCGTGTTTATTCTGATTTCCTAGTTCAGTTTGTTTAGTGGTTAAGTCTTGTCCTGTCCTTCGTTTTAGTGAAAAATCACAATTCAATTGAGGAGTGTGACGCGATGAGTTCACCTTACATTTTACGATTTTTTAAAATTCTGCAGGACGTTTTCAGCTATTACGAAGTCTATGTATTTTACTTGACACGGAGCCCAAAATCAAAATTCTTTGCCCTGACAACCCCCGATGTCTCTTACTTGTCTATGCTGAATGCCCCCCCTCCCCCCTCCCCACCTCCATCCCCAGGGGGGCACTCCCGTCGATTAAGGATAGGTGTGCACCGCAACAAAAACTGAACAACCCCGTACGTCACTTCTCGCCTGTTCCCGCTGGGTCTGGCCTGTCCTGATTTTCCCCGGGCTTCTTCCACCATGATCCAAAGCCCGAGTTTCGCGCTGGGAGAAACGTATCGATTGTTTAAGGAGAGAGAGTTTGCTCTACACGTTTTTTTCGTGCCCATCGGCCTTATTTCGTGATCCTGACGGGTTGTGCAATGATGAGCGATAAACATCCACTCGTGACACTCGCAGTGCCGGCACTTGAAAGTTGTCGGATTAAAAAACCGCGAACAAAAACATTTAAAAAAACATATATATATGTATACAAAAACGGTATACAACGCGCCTTAATTTATACATTACTGGGTTCGTGCCAATTTATATGGGTAAATATAGAACAGAATGAACTCATGTTATATGTAAACAATTTAGATCAAAGGACAATCACCCAAATTGTTTATTTTCAAATTGCGAAATGTCCATGTGGAACGTGCTCTTGCAAAATGATATACAATATTTTTTCAGTATTTTTTTTATAGATTGGGGAAATATAAAAGTAGAACTTCTTTTAAACTGGCCAAGGCTTTATGCAACAAATCCTTAGCTATTAACAACGTACAAAGAAATTTAGTGTATACAAAACTTAACAAGAACAAAGCCCTGAACACATCTGCACGTACCTGTTTCTTGAGGCTGTGAAAATCTTTCAGTAACAGACGGGGCTGTGCATTCTTCAAAGGTTTCTTCGCGTCTTTTCCACACACAACATAAACTCTTAGGCAAGGATAACTTGAATCATCCTGTGTTTTATGCTGGCACTTGGCTTTTGCGATCATATTTCCAGAAGTGATTGTACAATTTATTGCTTTTAAGTCTTGCTCTTCGCGTGCAGGGAAAACTTTCTGCACCGTAATAACGATCAGGCAAGTTGTACCAATGAGAAATATTCCCACTCCAAGAAGAACAGTCAATTCTAGTTTTGTGCAGCGCATTTTTGAACGCTTGGACTTTCTCTGTTCTCTGTTTCAACACAAGCGTGATTTGTCTCGTTTGTTGTGTAATGCTGCGTTTTGAATGGCAAAGTGAAAACTGATGCCTTATTGTATTGCATAAGATACACAATCAATCGAGCAGGACGAGATGCAACCTCGTTCCCAAGGGAAGAAAAGATCGATGGATTTGACCTCAAAAAATAGACATTGCGGATTTTTACGATACATTTAGCGGATTTGCAAATTTCGCGGATAAGCTGAGAATTTTGGCGCGGATTTCTTGTCAGGAAGTTCGGATCACTTCGGCAGGTCTTCACCAGTTTGTTGGCGGAATTATCGCAAAAACAAGTAATCAAGCAAACCTTCTTTAAAAATTGTCATAAAAACAACGTCTACTGTCGACCGTTGCAATTAAATTATACCACAGAAAGTTTTCAACTAATACGGATTCGGATTTGATCGAAAACAGTGGCGGGTTGACGAATTTGGCCAAAAAATAGCACGGATCAACGGATTTGCGTCCTTCTATTCCAGGCGTTGTCAATCGATAGAAGTCGATACCGGAAATCAATCGATACAATCGTCATTGATCATGATCGATAAATACAGCTTTTTGGAGCTTCATGGCCAGTCATCAATTGTATTTTAGTTTGACCACGTGCATTAACACCCTAAAGGCACGAGGCAAGTTTTCTTGCAACGTGCAACGCAACGATGACAACCGCAAAACATTGCAAGTGCAGAGGGAGGGGAGGGGGGGGGGGGGGGGGGGCACACGTTGGCAATTTTTCTTCGCAAGTTGCAACCCTAACCCGTTACAAATCTCCCGCGAGCAGAGGACGTCCCCGATTAGCTCGTTAAAATAAAATTGCTTTGCAAGTTGCTCGGGCGCTTGATGTGCCATACTTAGCAACGTTACAAAAAATTAGAGGATAGTTCTACTTTTCTTGCAACTTGCAGCACAGCGTGGGCTTGCATTTCAGGTTGCAAAAAAGTTGCGTGTTACAGCGTGGGCTTGCATTTTAGGTTGCAAAAAAGTTGCGTGTTACACTTGAATTTTGTTTTTTTGGAAACTGGCAATGCAACGTTTGTTGCGTTGCAAGCTACCAGAAAAAAATTGCCTCAGCGCGCAAAGCCTGGGAATAAGTTACATCCTTCACGATAGAGTTCAGTCCCCCTCAAGAGAGAACATCTGGGGACCAGGCTCCATTGACACAACTTTGCCAGTTTGCATGAGCAAATTACGTATTTATTTCCAAGACAATTATATATCACGCAGATTTGTGGAATTACATAAAACGAGGTCTTCTTCGAGTACTGTTAGCCGACATCAAATAAATAATTTAATTTTACCCAGTTTCAGTACGTCTTCTATCAGGCTAGTCACGCAGAAAAATAAAACTAACATGCGGGAAATCTTCGAGAAATGTCGACTTAAATTTTTAAATTTGTTGCCCATCTGTTACTTTTATGTTAAAAGAAACCTTTAAGCCGAATTTAAGAAAAAACAAAACGAAAGAAATTTTGGATCACCTTAAATGTTTTTCTTTTTTTTACTGCTGTAGAAAATTCGTAGTCTGAAATGTTAGCCGTCTTCTCAAAATTTGCTCCCCGCTGTTAACTTCCATCAACTTTCTACCAAGTGCAAATAACAAAACATAAGAGGCTCACCTGGGACACGTTGAGCTCCTGGCTGTGAGCAACAGAAACGTAAAAATAGGCTTCACTGATCTCATTTTATCGTTGCTATAGTATCGACAAATGGCATGGTTTAACTGGATTATAGTAACCTGTGTTAAATGAAGAAATTGTTACAAGCCACCCTAAATTCTGATCAATATTCATTTTTCTGTTAAACCCTCCGACGAATGCCATTCGATTAGATGATTACTTAAACATAATTATTTTTTTTTGCCCGTTTTTATTACAAAAGATAAATATGTTGCATTAGTTATGACAGGTTTATTAATTATTCAAGCTTAAGGGAATCCTGTGTTATGAGATACAAATACTAAAGCGGAGTGACAATCGTTACATAACTCTTTATAATTGCTTGGTGCCTGTAGTCATTTAAACATGGAAATTTCATCTTGCTGGAAGGGAACATTTTACATTCTAGTCAGCGTTGCTACTTTCAACTTATCAATAGCAAATTGCCAGAGTTTTAGAAGAAGTAATTTTCGAGGAAGTTTTGTTCATTTTGTGGGCAATCCATTTACTAAACTAAACGCTTCAGTGCTGACAAAATTGCAAGTTTCGAGTCTGGGTGAATGCACTTTCGAATGCATCAACAGTCCTGAATGCTTCTCTGTTAACTTCGGTAACCAAGCCAAAGAAGGAAAATATATTTGCGAGTTGATGAATACAGACAGGTTTACTCAGCCAGGCAAGTTTTCTATCAGTCAGGATTTCCATCATTATAACATTAAGGTAGGTCAAAAAGGAAACTGAAAAGAACTTAAGAGATCTTGCGATTTAGCTTTTTTATTATTATTTATTTCAATGTCGTATGCCTTTATCCTGCATCCCCTATCAGGATTGACCCAAACAAAAATGATCCGATCCGCACAATGTGAAAGCCAACAAAGCCATAAACAAATTTAAGTTATTATTAATTTTTGTAAGGCATCATTTATATTACGGTATTTTTTAAGTAACCCATGCGTAAGTTTCCTGTATTAAAGTGAAGAACATGAAATTACCACTTTCCTTCAGACCTTCAGCTCGCGATCGTCAGCATTAATTTGCCAAAGGTAAACAAAGTAAAATTACCTTTTAGTAAATTCATATTTTTTCTAACATGGAATCTACAGATGATGTATGTTTCAATGTCTTGAATTCCAGCAAATAGAATTTCGCTCAAAATAAATTTCTCTGCAAGCCGTCTTTTAGTTCTCAGTGATGGAAGTATTACAACAAACTGCCTCCCTAATTAATACTGATAAATTTATAAGCACGTACCCTTGTGATAACAACAATGATAATAACAGTTTTTACTTGTGATGAACTTGAGATGCAACTCTGATTTGAAAACTTCGGAACGTTAAGACTGGAAATTGTTTTTTTCAATCACTTCAATTTTTGTATCGACAGTTTTCAAATTTGCATATTGAATTTAATAAATAAACACCTGCCATTGAAAAATTTTCAACATAGGCTAGTAATTAACAACTGTGACCATAAAAAGCAGCTGGTGATAAACTTTCTTCGGGAATAAAAATTTTTGCCCAAAAAGTCACCTTCACTGTAACATGAAAAGCTGGTTTCTGGCTAAACATCGTTGTTTTAGTTGGTTATGCTGTAATTTCTTTTTTTTTCTTTTCCAAGACACCGTGCATGTCAAATCCATGCAGAAATGGTGGTACATGTCAACCCATTTATGACAAGGAGGACTATCGGTGCACATGTCCATTTGGAAATCTTGTTGGAAAAAATTGCGAAAATTGTGAGTAGTACAGCCAGCAGGCGCTCTTTGGGCTTGTCACGAAATTCTCGCGCATTCGTCACGCATTCATTGCTTGTGCAGTGGGGAAGAAAAATTGCGTGACAAAGCCAGAGAAAGTCTTTGTGAGAGGCTGGTCTTACACCACAGCCTTTAAACGCTTATGGCAAATTATCTGAATTAATTATGCGACAGAAACACGGCAATTGTGTAGTGTGGCATTTTTTGTTGTTATTTACGAAACTGGATGTTTCCGTGGTAACCATAATCATGAAAACTTTAATTTACATTTTTATTTTATTTTAGCTCATTTTGTGGACATAAAATCTGGGTCGGAACCCACAGCCCGTCTGAACGAATGGTGTGAAAATTAAAAGAGACTATAATTCACAAATTAAGCTAATTGTAACCCAAAGAATAGCATCAAAAAATGTCTTCCATCGTGTTTGCACATCTCAAGTATAAGTCATTTCCAACAATATTCCTCTTTCTATTTAAAGTGCTATGCAAAGATGAAACCTTAGACATCTGCACAAAAGTGATGTTTTCGTTGGAAGTAGAATCTGCAAATTCACAAGATGCTGTGTTATCCAATTGTGATACAGCTCAGATCAAAAGAGGAGTTGACCTACTCTTTATGGTTACCAGAGGAAGTTTGTCTGACTATGGTAAATACGAGATTATGACGGTGAAACACGTTAATGGGTAAGTAATGGTCAAGTGCCGTAAACTTACGAAAGTAAGCCGCCTCAGAGCGGGATTTCATTAAATCTGTTTTGTTATTAAGGTAGAAATGATAAAGGTCCTTTTTCCTTTCGACTTAAAACGACCGTTTTGATGGCTACATTGAATGTTCCTACCTCTGCAACGCCAATGCCGAACCAAAGTTTTGGAATCGAACATCTTAGTCAACTTGGCTCTAACGAAATGATGTAACTCTTTAATACACTAAAATGAATAACGGAAAAAGCAACTCCTTCACTCACGTAACCAGCAGCTTTCATGTTGCGTTTTAATGATTTTAATTTAACGATGCCTTATTGCTCTGTTTTCTATTATTAAGTTGTCACGTCACACTGACCGATGCTTTTACTCAACAACTCAAGTCAAGTGGCGATTACGTGATTGCCCAATTATTTCCAAGTTATGACAAGGTGACACTGAGCAACAACTGCACTGTGACATGTCGACAGCAAACCAGTGGACATGGCGGGATTCTGGCACTTAGATCGAAAGCAATGAGTATCGATGGGACCTCGAAGATACTTACCACTGGAAAAGGTACGTATGATGTGTAGAGTAAGTATCTCGCATTCCGTGTAAAAACGCTTCTTCCAGTCTTCGTTCATTCATTGGTCAGTTGGTTGGTCGAAAGTTGGTCGGTAGGTCGCTCGGTCGAGTGGTCTTTGGTTGGCCGGTTGTTTGTTTGTTTGTTTGCTTGGTTGGGTGGGTGGGTGGGTGGGTGGTTGGTGGGTCGATGGTTGGTTGATGGTTGGTTGTTTGATGGCGTGTTGGTCGGTTGGATGTTCTGTCGGTCGGTCGGTCGGTCGGTCGGTCAGTTGGTTGGTTGTTCTGTTGGTTGGTCAGTCGGTCGGTTGGTCAGTCGGTCGGTCGGTCGGTCGGTCGGTCGGTTGGCTGGGTGGGCGAATAGGCCAAAGTGTATCTGTTTCTGAACTAATGTAGAGCTCTTTCTTTGTTAGGTTTCCGCGGTGGACAAGGCGGTGACTCTCGGGGTGGGGGTGGCTATGGCGGCGAATCGTTCTTATATCTGGCGACAGGAAACAATGGCAAAGGAGGCGATATATCTGGAGTTTCATGGACTGTTAACATAAACGGAATTGGAGGGGGTGGTGCAGATGATTCTCCTGGTCAGTTCTGTTTTATTTGCATCCCTATTATCAACAGATTATTAACCTTAAATAACATTCATTATCAAGAGATTATTAACCATAAATTAACAATCATTATCAATCTCCAGGTAGCCAAGGAGGTCCTGGAGGATATAATGCCGGAGGAGGAGGGGCTGACTCAACGTCCAATACTGATGACGGTGCAGGCGGAGGGGGAGGAGGTGGACATTTTTCCGGTGGCGGGGGAGGGGGAGGTGGAGCAGGCTGTGATGATGGAGGGCGAGGAGGAGCCGCATCTACTGTTGTAAGTGAACGATTTCTTGAATTGGCGCCTTTGTTTATTTGTTTGTTTGCTTGCTTATTGCTTATTTTACAAAGACGGAGGTGGCCAATACTGTTCACGAATTCTTATCAGTAGAGAAAAGAATCATTGAAAACATCAAGATATAATTTCAAATTTCTATGGTTCCTATGGCGAAATAACACTCGAAGGTTGTGCAAGTGTTTAACGTATTCTTGTAACAAACCGTGGGGTAAATTTGTTTTCTTTTAGGGTTAAAATAACCAAAAGATTGAGCAGGTATTTTAGCATACTATTTCTAACCACATTTCTGAAAATCTTGTTCCACATTCCAGATCGGAACTTACGCTGGGGGTGGGGGAGTGTCAGCCTGTCCTGGGGCAGCTGGAGGGAACGGAGGACAGCAAGGGCAGCCTGCACAAGGCCCCTGTAGTTCATCTCTAAGCGGAAAGGCTGGGACTGAGAGTCGTGGAGGTGAAGGAGGTAACGTGCAATTATTGAGATTGTAGTTTGGATCAACCGCGCCTGCCCACCTTGCAGCCATCATGCGAAGTATTGGAGGATGGCACCTTTTTAGTAGTTTTTCTTTATTTTTTCATTCAAATTTACACCAATTACTTTTTTTCAGGCGACTCGTCGTGTGGCTCACATTACGGCGGGGGAGGAGCAGGAGGTTGGACTAATGGACAATTTTGAGTTTAAAAGTATTCGATTTTGATTTGTCAAGAGCAGTGCAACTATTCCAAAACATTGTATTCCGTAGCTATATAAGTACATATTTTGTTTCTGTTTTTTTTTTTATTCGTAAACTTAATGGGTTTTATTTTGGAATAAAATGGTCATATATGTAGTTATCACATTACAAAATGTTTAGCCTCACAGTTCAGACGCCAGGGAGACCCTTAAAATCGCTCTTGGAAGGTGCTCCTAGCAGTTTGTTTTGGGGTATTTTTAATGCACCATGCACAAAGCTCGTTCAATTTGTGATTAATCGTGTAAAAAATCTCAAATGACACTCACCAAACTAAATAACCGCTAAGTCTTAGGCTTGACTGCGTCAGTTGAATTGCTAAAAACTGTCTATCCAATTTTCTTTAGGTGGAATGCAGTTCGGTGACAATGACTTTACCAAGAGACTAAGCTACGGCGGAGGAGGGGGTGGTGGAGGTGGTTCTGCCTTTGCAGATGATCCTTACTCAGGGGGTAGGGGAGGACACGGAGGTGGTCTTGTATATCTTCTGCTTGATGAGCTGACACTTGACGGTACAATTGAATCCAAAGGTAATACACTGTAGCTGAGTGTACTAGAATAACTTTTTATTTGCTTAAGATGTGTCGATACCAGTTTTTCAAAACGATACGAAACCGATATCATACTGACCTTTTTCTGTAATGTCGGTATTGCAGTACCGATACTATGTCGTCGCTGACGTAGCTGGTATGTCACAAAAAATGCCTAATAAGTTGTTTATTATCCAAAGTTTTCGTTTTCAAAACTGCTGACTTTGCACTGTTTTTTAATCATTCGCACCCAGAGACTGATTTATTTAACAAAATGTTCAGTGAAAGTGGTTTATTTACAGTTTTGGTTTGTGATTTTGGCGATTTTACCTTCCCCCTCTCCCAGGGTAGTCTATCGAAAATCAGACCGCACTTTAGTAGCCAATCAGATTGCGCGTTTGCCTAATAGTTGATCCGGGTTATGTCAATTTCTCATATAACACAAATGCTGTTTGGCCATATTTATCAGCATTCACATTTAGTAGTACTCAATTCTACAATTTTTACAGTTCATCGCATCGAATCAAAATGTTCAAGACGACGTTGCTTCTTACTTTATCTTCAGCAAACCTTTCATTGTTTCTTAAATGAAGGTGAAAATGGAGAATGCCTCAGTATGAAGTCGCACAGATCTGCCCCAGGAGGGAGTGGTGCGGGGGGAAGTGTCGTCATCATCACCAAAACATTACACGGAAGTCCACATGGAAAAATACTTGTTCTAGGCGGTATACCTGTCAAGTGTGCCTTTGGTGCTGGAGGAGGTAAGTTAAGCCTTCTAGTTTCAAACACATCTAACTTACATATATTTCTCCCGGCATCGAAGACGATGATGACGACATGTCTATATCGACGATGACGATGAAGAAGACGACGCGGAGTAGAATATGCAACGAGGGAAGTTTCGCGCCCAAGTTTTACCGTTAAAACTCTGCTGTTGTCAGGGGCGACAGAGCTAGTTTCCGTTGGAAACATCTCGTGCTATTCACGTCACGCGCGCGCAAAATCTCCGTGCTTCTGACTCTCCTTTCGCGCGCACGGGACTAATGACGTCAATAGCACGAGATGTTTCCATTGGAAACTAGCCCTGTCACCCCTGACAACAGCAGGCACGAAACTTCCCTCGTTGCATATTCAACTGATAAGCGTGGTATTCCAACTCAATATCGTTTTACTAGCAATTTCACTGACCACTGAAAGCTGGAATTATCACCCTACCATGCATCCTAACTCTCCAAAGCAAACAAGCTGGCATTGCCAAAAACTCGACAAAAAACAGTTACCAGTTCACTGGTGAAATATTCTCTCTGCTTTGCCATCCAAAACAAACTGACAGCATTTGAGCCAAGAAACAGTTACTCTGACACAAATGAATATTTACCTACCTCAACATCAACTTAACCTGCAAGCTAAGAGCTTATTTAATCTACAGGGTACAATTTTGCTACATGCTACAAGCTTACAACACGCCCGATGAAACTGCTTTGAAACCCTATGGCAACTGCACCGTCTAATCGTTCGTTCCAGAGAAACAATCCAAAAAAATAAGCTAAAAATGAAGAATGTCCCCAAGATTTCAAATGAACGATTGAATCTTTTAATCATTTGAAATCTGGTATTTGTGATCTCTTCATTAATTTACTGTCGTTTCTTTTTCCTCTAAGGTGGGGGAGGAGGTGTTGGCCGCTGGGTGGTGAAAACAGAGGACACGCTATTGACTTCTGGATAATTAATATGTATGTAATATGCTATTAATATGTATAAAATGGCGTGATTTCTGGAATATATAAATTAACGTGCAAAACGAGGGTGCTTCAGTTAACAAGAGAAACGTTGAATTCATTGTTTACTGACATGTTTTCCACTTAATAGCTCTATTCCTTCACTGGTTAACATCGAATTAACACTTTTCCGAATTAATACGTTAACTGTACGTTCAGACAGCTGAAAATCACCGGATGTGACATTCTTATAATTGCGGGCTATTGACTGGTTTAGTGGCCATTTTCATATTATATATTTCATATATTGACAGAATTCGCTTGTTTTGTTGAACTTTTATCAGTGATGGCACTTTGTAATAAATAGAATGCAAATGATTATACCCCCCATGAGTCTCAGACGACATCAGCGTGTTCTGAGAGAAATAAAGGAAATCCAGGCGAAGTTTTCGTTTCAAAAAAGTGTTTTAGGAACTCTGGCTGCTTTAGAAAGTGTTTTAGGAAAATCGTCCGCCATTCCGGTTTGTTTGTCCGAGTCTTGTCTGAGTAATGACGTCACTCGCGCGCTTCGCTATTGTTAAGATTTTGCATCAAAGTGAGGGGGGGGGGGGGGGTATCCGAAGGGGTGGGGCATTTAATCATGCGTCGAAGCGATTGTTTAAATATTGCTGACTGGAAGTCGTGCTGTATGTATATAAGTCGGCGAGCAGACTCATTTTTAGATCACACACGCCACCGACAAAGCCGCGGCATCGAGGCGGCAAGCGAACGACAGGAAAGAACTATATCGCTGGCTTCCCTCCGGCTTGACTCGCGCGTGGACGCGTTCTCGTGGCTTTGTTGCTCAAGCGTGTGACTCAAAGATGAGCCTGCTCGCAGGCTTCAAAACAAGTTTTATTTTCCTATGACATTATGAAATAATCACATCAAGTATACTGAACACTGGCTTGTAATCCTCGGCGTCATTCCTATCTCAGCTGTTAGTAGGGTAGACTGCAAAACAATCGGGTTTTTTTTCTGTAACGAAAGGCGCAAAGTGTGTCTCTCCCCAGTCTCACTCTACGTTTTGACATTGGCTCCAGACCGCTCGAGCGTGTTCGCAAAAATTACGGCTGTTTTGCAGTCTATAAATAGGGTGAGTTTTTCGAATATCGCTTGCTGAAAGTCGTACAGTAAATATAGCTTTATCATTTTCAGGGCCCTGAAAGTGCTCGAGTCGTTCCTGTCCTAGTTGTAAATTTGTAACTTGGCCGGGAAGGGCCACGTCGTTGCCCATGGTCGTTGGTCGTGGCATCAATAAGTCAAAGCTTTTGAGGCACCCGTTTAGCCATTTTATGAACAAAAATAGTATTACCTTAAACTGTGCATTCATCCGTTACAAAATAACATACAATTGTTTATGATAAAGGTCTATTATTTGCATTGAAATCGATTACATAACGCTTACAAATTATTCATAACTCTGATAACTGCTAAAGTGGATAACTCAAATCGAGGAACATAATGATTTTACTGTTATTTTAGCAGTTAAAGCAAGCCTTAAGAAATAAACAGAGGTCAGTGTCCCCCGCTGGCCGGTTTAACTGCAACCAACGCGCTATGGGAATCACGTTCTTGGGCAAACAATTTCAGCGTTGCGGCCTCTTTGCTTGCATAGCGACCACAAAATCTTGCCAATCTATCTTCCGTGGCGAGCAGTGGATCAAATGCACCATGTGTAGTCGCCCAGAGAAATGAACATAAACCCTCAGAACTTCCGAAAACTCGATCTTTTCGTTTCACGTCGTAACTCTTTACAATGTCGAATCCAGCCGCTGTACACATCTCTTCAACTTCTGGTCTTGTTTTCAAGCGATACATGTTTAGTATACGCTCCAAATTTTCAGGATTAAGCTCATGATATGCACGGTCATTCAAAGAGGGTATGTGGTCATTGAACTGCAAAGCAATCTTCCCAGATGGTTTAAGACTGCTAAACATGTTCTTGAAAGCCTCTTCTTTATCCGGAATCCAGTGAAGCACGTAATTCGAGAAAATAATGCTGTAAGTCTCCGAACCCATTCCTGGAAAGTTCGAAGCGCTTCCTTCGTGAAACGTGAGATTTTTGACTGCCAAGTGAGATTTCTGGGCCACTTTAATTCGATCGATGTCAGGATCAACGGCTACAACTTTGCCATCGTGTCCAACAAGCTCAGCAAGATAAACAGACAGCTCGCCAGTACCACAACCCAAATCCAAGATGGCGTCTCCAGGACATGGTCTCACATTTTTAATCAATTGTTTCCCATCTTCTCTTTGAAAAGATGAAATTCGCTGGTAACCCTCGGCTTGCTTGTCGCTGGACATTATTGCAGTATTGTTCTAGACGACTGGTTGATTATGCAGTCAGATATTCAGTGCCTGACCAGACTTTGAAATGAACCCTTCTTGGCCTCGCAGATGCCCTTTGCAACGCAATCACCACGGCGTTGTTATTTTAATTTTAATATTAAATTGAATTGTTAAAAGAGTATCTGCTCGTGTCTTATGATTTCGCGGGGAATGATGGGAAGGAGGCCGCAGGGAAGAGGCATCCCAGGGGTGCTTTTTTTTTCGGGAAAGCAAATATTTTAGTAATTTTCAGGAAAATCCGTATGGAAATTGTGGACTACATTTTGAGGTAGTCCAGTTTCATTCCGGTTGATGCGAACCGTCGTACCATTTGTTCGTTTCTCCCCCTTCCACTCTCCCATCAAGGAAAAACAATAAATAAATAAATAAATAAATAAATAATAATAATAATAATAATAATAATAATAATAATAATAATAATAATAATAATAAGCTTTTACAAAGCTTAGTGTCCCCTGCTGACCGGTTTAACTGCAACCAACACGCTATGAGAATCACGTTCTTGGCTGTAAATCGCAGACGCCTCTCTCGCGTAAAGCCAAACCGGCCGGGAGCGATAAGACGGGGCTGTATTCGCAGGCTACATCCCTGGCCTCAAGTAAAATTTTCTCTCAAAATGACTGGGTACGAGTCAGCAGATATGCGCACGCGAAGCGGGGGCAAAATGTCTCTTTCTATTTTAATAAATTATTATTATTATTTTGTTTGTGTTTGTTTACGCACTCGTTAAAAACCCCGGGGTTTTTATTAACTAGCGTTCTAGACGAAATCGAAAAGCCTGTGAACAAATATGGGTTCGTCCGCTTGCATAGTAGTATATGAATGGGATAAACTACACACTAAGGCTAAGCCACACTAAAGTGAAAACCAAACACAGCAATAACTGCATAAAAAAACGACTTGCCAATTTATGCAATGTCTGTAATGTCATATTCTTTTCTTGTTTTGATTGCTATAGTAATTTGAAAGGCTTCCTCGTTTATGATCAATAAATACAATACAAATACGAACTACAAATACAATACAGTATGAACCAATGTTGTTATGTATAAAAATGTAAAAATGTATATTATTGTTCAGAGCGTTAACCAGGGACCTTCAGCAATGACGACGGCAACGCCAAGGGCAACGCCTAGTGAAAAAAGGAATTTATATTTTACTCGAGAATCTCGCGATTATCCAGATTTATTATTCCACTATATAGCTATTGCGCCATTTTACCACATTAGGGCAAAAGAACGCGCAAAATATGCCACGTTATTACACTGTAGACTGAAAGCGGAGCAAAAAAAATGGCCGAACAAAACTTTATTTTTTAGTGGAATAATAAATCCCTTGCTCGTATTTTTACTACGCAACTCGCAAAATATCCGCGCGTATTTATATGTTAAACCATCGAATGAGGTGTATGTATTTGGTATATCCAGATGTTCAGGAAGTAGCTCCAGCTGAATATGTAAAGAAAGCGTTCAACCCGAAATAGAAGTACGAACATAAAGCCGTCGTCGTTCACGTTCTCCAAAATACGCAGAATTTGGTCATTTCACGTTGTTGTTTCGCAGAGGACGGTCAAGAAATGGACCAAGATTCAAAACGCACGTGCAGAGCTATTGTTCTGCTCATTAAGCCTTTTGTTTGGTGACGTTCTTGTTCACGTTGCCGTCGTAGCTTGCTTAAAGGGGCACTGTCATCAGTTTCACTTCGAAAACTCAAAGAGCCTAAAGACATATGGAAACTACGAATAGTGGTCCAATTTTGTTCAAAATCACCATGAAAGTCTACTGAAGTGATAAACAAGTGATATTATTGTGATGCTATCAGGAACTTTAGATCTCAACTTGAAAAAGTCAGGCTGACTTTTTCAAGACTTGTCCCTGTGGACTGGAAAAACACCTAAAAATTGTTATGGCTCCCTTCTTCCTTCAACAACAATTTACTTTTTATCTCCATCTTGGTGTACTAGGTGCATTTCGTGTACGAGAAGACCTATTCACCAATTTTAGTACTTTTTCCCGAAAAGCAATAAAATCCCCGTGACAGTGCCCCTTTAAGTTCCCTATCTACATTGAACGGGTCTTTTGGCTTCAAAGCAATTAGTCTACTATTTATAGACTCGGCGAAGAAGTCGAAAGGCGGATTCCCCTCTCTGCTTAAAAACCGTTGTATTCTTTCTGGGAGAGGACAAAACATGGACCCCTGGTCCATGGACCCCCTCTTTGGACCGGGTCCATGGACCCCCTATTTTTTTATTTATTTTTTTATTTTTCTTTTCTTGTTTTCTTTTTTTTTTACTATTTTTCTATTTTTTTTATAAAAAAATAAATCACACAAAGCCAAATCACAATGACTGGGTCCATGGACACCCTATTTTTCCATCTTTCAAAATAAGTTGTAAAGAAATACTACTTTGTTGTTTTTTGCTGGCGACGCGAGGCGGGCGGCTGCAACAGTGAGACAAAATGTCTTTGTTTTGCGGGACAAAATGTTGATGATTGGTATGATAAAGGTGACAGGCCTTCACGACTCCTACGTTCGTGAAATTTGTACATTGGCCGTATTGTGTTCGGTCTTTTGACCTTTAAGCTTCTCACTTGTTTCTGAAGGGCACTTTATGTTGTATCATTTGGAGGCACTTTTAGTTGAGTAGAGCCGTAAGACTGTGGTCAAGCAAATGTCTAGAGGTTAAAATATAGGTCTGCACAGTTTCCTGTTTGTAAAGTTTGCCACCTCAAGCCCCATAATTTGCCACACATTTCGCTATAAATGCGGTTTTTTGGATCCTTTCTATTTGCAAGATATGCTTTAAGTTCTCAAAGTGTTCGCTCTGGAAGGACAAGGTCTGAAATATTCCGTGAAAATGTTAATTGCTTGCATTTATATTTGCAATGCCGGACCCGGCTTTTTCATTAATACTGTTGCAAGATGTATTGATCTTATCACAGATGACATACTTGTCTTTGTCCGGCCTAGCCAGAGACTGTTGTAGCTTTATTTTTGAAAAAAAACTACAAGTTGATTAATTATTATCATTAATTATATTAAAAGTAAGAAATCACTGTGATTTGGCTTTGTGTTAGTCTCCTTCGCAGCCGTTGTTTGGGCTCGTCACGCAACGCTCCCTCCCCCAACTGGTGGAGGAGGGAGCGTTGCGTGATGAGCCCACACAACGGCTGCGAAGGAGACTAGCTTTGTGCGTTTTACTTTTATTTTTTATTATTTTTTCTATTTTTTTTCGTTAAAAAGAATGAAAAAAATGAAAAAAATGAGGGGTCCGTGTGATTTGGCTTTGTGTGCTTTAATTTTATTTCTTTTTTCTTCTAATTTTCTTTTTTTTTTTTTTTTCGTTAAAAAAATAAAAAAAGACAAATAGAAGAAAACAGCAAATGAAACAGAAAAATAATAAAAAAAAATGGGGGTCCATGGACCCGGTCCATGGAGGGGGTCCATGGACCTGGTCCATGAAGGGGGTCCATGGACCCGGTCCAAAGAGGGGGTCCATGGACCAGGGGTCCATGTTTTGTCCTCTCCCAATTCTTTCTTGTGTTATAACTTGTAGATCAAAAACTCCCTGTGATGTCGACCAAAACCATTTTAAAAGATCCTCTATACTTTCAAAAACAAGCGTCTTGTCATTCGTGTAGTAGCTTTTCACGATGTTAAATCCTGCTGCCTCGCACAATTGATCCACATTCGCCCTCGCAACACCATGAAACATGTTTTGAACTCGTTCTTCTATCTCGGGGTTCAACTCTTCCAACGCGCTCACTTCAAAGGGATGCAAGGAGTCAGTGTACTCTCTGGTAATTTTTCCGCCGGCCTTTAAACTGTGGAACATGTTCTTGAACGCGTCTTGTTTGTTAGGAATCCAGTGAAGCACTTGATTCAGGAAAATGATGTCGTACTTTTCACAGTCCATCCCCTCAAAGTTATCCGAGTTTCCTTCGACAAAAGAGAGATTTTTCACCCCACCATGAGTTTCCTGAGCTACCTTAAGTCGGTTCAAGTCAGGATCGACACCAACAACGAATCCCTGTGGTCCTACAAGTTCAGCAATGTACGCTGACAGCTCACCAGTTCCGCAGCCCAAATCCAAGATGGCGTCTCCTGGTTGTGGAACCACGTCAGTTCGAATGAACAGTTTACCGCTTTCCATTTGCACACCAAGGGAACTTTGCTGATAACACTCGGCAGCAGCCATGATCACTGTGATTATTGTTGCAAAGATAAAAGGTAGGTACTTCATATATGGTATTTATAATGTACCCTAATATTGCAATTATAGTACACTTCAGATACTTCGCTTACTTGACATTCTTTGCTTACTCGAGATACTTTCCTCACTTGAGATACTCTGCTTACTTCAGATACTCTGCTTTCTTCACATACTTTGCTTACTTCAGATACTTTGCTTACTGGAGATACTTTGCTTACTTGAGATACTTTGCTTTCTCGAGATACTTTCCTCACTTGAGATACTCTGCTTACTTCAGATACTCTGCTTTCTTCACATACCTTGCTTACTTCAGATACTTTGCTTACTTGAGATACTTTGCTTACTTGAGATACTTTGGTTACTTGAGATACTTTGGTTACTCGAGATACTTTGCTTACTTGAGATACTTTGCTTACTTCAGATACTTTGCTTACTTGAGATACTTTGGTTACTTGAGATACTTTGCTTACTTGAGATACTTTGGTTACTCGAGATACTTTGCTTACTTGAGATACTTTGCTTACTGGAGATACTTTGCTTACTTGAGATACTTTGCTTACTTGAGATACTTTGCTTACTTGAGATACTTTGCTTCCTTGAGATACTCTGCTTACTTGAGATACTTTGGTTACTTGAATTACTTTGCTTACTTGAGATACTTTGCTTACTCGAGATACTTTGCTTACTTGAGATACTTTGCTTACTTGAGATACTTTGGTTACTTGAGATACTTTGGTTACTCGAGATACTTTGCTTACTCTAGATACTGAGGGTCCCCAATAGGGTTCTTCAATCCCGCCATCCCGACCAAAATTTTTCCTCAATCCCGTAATCCCGACGGTTTTTAGTGGCCAATCCCGATCCCGGTCACTAGCGTTTTTTAAGGTCCCTTACCTCAACGGAAAAAGGCCTTTTTAGGGTGTCCAGATTCCTTCACAGCAAATCCAAGTATGAAAATTAGCTCTTTCCACCAAAGCGAGGGCATAGTTCATCTGACAGATTTCAGTTTCAAATGAACTAGGTCACACAGTCCTTCATTGTGTTGTACGTCGTTATTCTATGCCTTTAGTGCCACCCTTTAGTCAGGCCCGTAGGAACGAATTTGTAAGTGAGAGGGGCCAAAAGTTACAAATGGTGGTGATGTTTAAAGTGTGTTGGAGGCCAATTTCCGTAGGGGGTATGGGGACATCCTCCCCAGGGAAAATTGTGAAAATCTAGACATGCTCGAATCCCATTTGGTGCATTTTTGAGAAGCAGTTTGTTGTCATTTGCAAGCCATCTTGAAGCCATGTTTTGAATCTGTATTGTCGTATATAACACATTAAGGTAACTTGCAATCACGAGAGTAGCCGAGACATATGTGGACATCACCATACGAGGTTGTTGACTTCTTTTTCCCAAAAAAGTGTCTGTTGATGGAGGTCTGGGTAGGGGGGGGGGGGGAGGAACGAGCCCCCGGTTCAAGCTATACCGATAGTACGGATGAAATGAGTCCAGAATGCTGAGAATAGCAAGGTTCTAAAACGGTAACTACAAGCTCAGTTGGCAGGGCATCGTAGCGGCATCGCGGAGGTCACGGGTTCAAATCCCGTTGAAACCCTGAATTTTTGCAATTTTACCGCAAAGATTATTTCTTTAGTTTAAACCTAACAGTTTCCTTGAGCGGTGAAGTTGCGCCCCCAAATTTTTCCTTTCCCAAAAATGAACATCAGCTCTTCCGATTTTCATGAAAAAGAGCTCCACAACTTATAATATCATGTACATCTGGATCATCGGTGTCGGTGTTAGCCGACATCACTAGGATCCGCTAGGACACGCTTTTCCAAACACTACTGTGTCACTCTCCGTCGACGACCTAAAGCTACAGCCACACGTGCCGATCAATATACAGTAGATATAACTTGACACTCGAGATTTTGCGGTCGACAAAAGGTCGCTTGTGAATCGAATCCAAAGGATATTATTACGACCAAGGTTCACGGAAACATACAAGATCGCCATAGGGGTCACAAATTAGCCGCGTGATCGGATCGTGGATACATTTGGCTGGCCAATTTCCGGCATTCATGAAGATAACAGGTTGGTTTCGTACATTTTCGTCAACGGACTTCCCGAATCGCGGCTCTTCAAAATAACATTTCCCGAGTCCCGCTTCGTAAAATCGCCAAATCCCCTGTCCCGTTCAAAATTACAATCCCGAATCTCGCTCCCCTTTTCCTCCAAAATCCCGAATCCCGGCCTTCAAATAAGCCAAATCCCGGATCCCGAAAAACCTATTGGGGACCCTCGATACTTTGCTTACTTGAGATACTTTGCTTACTCGAGATACTTTGCTTACTCGAGATACTTTGCTTACTTGAGATACTTTGCTTACTTGAGATACTTTGCTTACTTGAGATACTTTGCTTACTTGAGATACTTTGCTTACTTGAGATACTTTGCTTACTTGAGATACTTTGCTTATTTGAGATACTTTGCTTACTTGAGATACTTTGCTTACTGGAGATTCTTTGCTTACTGGAGATACTTTGCTTACTTGAGATACTTTGCTTATTTGAGATACTTTGCTTTCTTGAGATGCTTGACTTACTTGAGATTCTTTGCTTACTTGAGTTACTTTGCTTACATGAGATTCTTTGCTTACTTAAGATAACAAATATGTGTGAAGCGAGAAATATGATATTATATGAATCATCTCGAGTTGAAATTCTCCATCTGTTTTTTTTGTCGCTTAATGAAAACGTCAAAAGTGAAATAAATCTGTGTGTCGTTCGACTTTGATCTAGTTATGGTGTGTACAGTATGAGTGAAAAGTGCAGTGTAACTAGACAGGGTGCACACAGTCTTGAAAAGTCCTTGAATTCTAGGGAGAGTCCTTGAAAAGTCCTTGAATTCCATTTTAACTTGAAAAGTCCTTGTATTTCTGTCAAAGTCCTTGAAAAGTCCTTAAATTTTCTTCAACTTTAAATGTAGTGGGGTCGAAAGCAAATTGCTTTCCATAGACTTTGGTATTCTTTTCCTGTGAAAAGCAACTTCAAACACTGTAAAACACGGGTGTAAAAGCAGCTAATAAAGAAAAAAGACAAGTGAACTGATAAATGTAGAGAAGGATCGGGTGTCGTTTATGAACTTTATAGAGGTGTGTTTTGTTTGGCTACGGACACGATGGGGTGGAGGGGGGGGGGGGGGAGGTGGTAAGGTGAAATGAAGAGTTTAAATTTATCTTTCAGACAACACCCAAAGACAGATTTAAAGTTTACCTTGGCTTTTGTGCGAAAAAAAATCGATCAGGTTTAATTCTTGTTTCAGCGTGTAAATGTTATACACGCCAACCGTTACATTAAAAGACACCAACTGTCTCTCTGTGATGTTACGAAAGTAGCTAAGAATATTTTCTTTGTGTCTGGGTGTTCAGGTTTAATGCATGGCACGTGAGTAGTGAGAATTACTTAACTTCTGCTTCCTTGTGGCAGGCATGTCTCCTGCGAACACAATGGCTTACACGTATTGGCTAATCAGATGAAAAGTCTTATTGTGTTTTCGGTTTGATCCTTCAACATTTAAAGCGGAAACGGCATAAGAACAATATAAATGACCAACTAGACTGAACATTGAATTACTCTTTTTTTTCTAATAAACCAGTAGTTGATGGTGTAGCTGGTATGGGCGGCAATCGCTAAATATATTTTCATCCACGCCATTCCACCTGAATTGGCAAAGGACGAATCAATAATCCAATATTTTTTTAAACAATTACTGATTTGACGCAGACATTATCCCTCCCGCCCACTTTTCATTATTTGCGTTCCACAGTATATCAAAAGTTAACGTCAAGAAAAGTGTGTGCAAACGAACAAGCACACTTTGGGGAATGGAGACACGCAATATCTTTTATTTTTTTTCTACCACTGGCTTTTGTTTTATTCCACATTCAAAGCATCAACAGTGTCCAGCTTGATTCTCACACGGCAAAATATGTAAATGATCTTGTGAAGCAGTTCAGAAAAAAACAGACTGGAAGTCAGTTTGACCACGTGATTTGTCCACCACGCATAAGAAGGAACCTGGTTGATTTTGTTTCTTAATAAATAGAACGGACAACGTTAAAGACTGAACAAATTATACAAAAAAAGAACTTGCAGGCCTTGATGTTTAATAATTATATATTTCTTCTTATCAAAGGCTTAAACCCAAAATCAAACTGTAAATCGTGTTCCTGTGGAAAAAACATCGTCCGCGGGGAAAAGACATCATGCGTCAAGGACAGCAAGGGACAAACCCGTTGTCCATGCGTTGTTACAGGTCATTCATGTACAAGAGATTGCAGATGTATAGGGTGCAAAAACTGTTCAGCTGAGCTGAACATTTCTACTGTTTCTGTAACAAGTATCCCTGAACATGTTTCAAACGTAGCGTGCAAGGATGGTATTCGGAAATCCAAGTGCCCCTGTTGACGTGTTGCGCAGACGTGTGGGTTTAAATGCAAATGCATAAACTGTGGGAACCCCAATGGAATAAGAATGAGAAGGTGCGATGAAAACATGAATAAAATCCAACAGAAAAGGAGAAGGAGCGCTGAGTACTTGGCCTCCCAAGACATTCTTCCGGTGACCATGGACCACGTGCGAGACGTGTTTATTATACAGCGTATTCTCGCTTCTAGGACAAACCACAAACTGGTTTGTTTAACCACCTTGCGAATTCGAAAATTTGAAAAGAAAGCAATTATACAGTAAGCAGAAAAAGAGAGTCACAAGTTTCTGCAAAGCTGAATACATTGATCGAAAAGCAAAAAATTGGAAAGTTACTATCAAAGTGACAATTAATTTTGTATTGAAAAATGAGAAAAATACCATTTTAAAATATTGTTTATTTATCTATCATAGAAGTGGATGCAAAATTCGGTTAAACTATAAAAATACGAAGTGAAATGTTCTGTTGCATGGAGTTGTTTTATCATCAAGCACTTATATTGTAAGCTAATTTATTATTGATTTACTTACGTCATTAGTAAGTACAATTATGATTTCGAAGAGTGATAAGTGTCATGGGTTTAATTCCCAACAACAACAACTTTATAACCAAAAAAAGACTTCATACAATGCTTCAAAAAAAAAAAAATTAAAACAGGATATTGATAACAACACTCAGAAAAACTAAAAAGCTTATCGAGCTGAGCGAAGTTAAATTAGATTATAAATAAACTACCATGGGAAAGTTTGAGTTTTAGTTGCTCTCAGATACGGGAAGGTGGATATAAAATTAAAAAACAATATATAGCCCCTCCTTCTGCGCGAACCCTGAATTAAGCAGTGCCAGTAGATACCAGTGAAAAGGAATTTCTCTTGGGAACCTTCGAATTTAAGTTTTCACAACTACCACGCGACAACGTTTGCATAGCAACTGTAAGCCAAGCAACCCAAGTAAGCAAAGCAACTCAAGTAAGCAAAGCATCTCAAGTAAGCAAAGAATCTCAAGTAAGCAAAGTATCTCAAGTAAGCAAAGAATCTCTAGTAAGCAAAGCAACTCAAGTAAGCAAAGTATCTCAAGTAAGCAAAGTATCTCAAGTAAGCAAAGTATCTCAAGTAAGCAAAGAATCTCAAGTAAGCAAAGTATCTCTAGTAAGCAAAGAATCTCGAGTAAGCAAAGCAACTCAAGTAAGCAAAGCATCTCTAGTAAGTCAAGCATCTCAAGTAAGCAAAGAACCTCAAGTAAGCAAAGTATCTCGAGTAAGCAAAGTATCTCAAGTAAGCAAAGTATCTCTAGTAAGCAAAGTATCTCAAGTAAGCAAAGAATCTCAAGTAAGCAAAGTATCTCAAGTAAGCAAAGAATCTCAAGTAAGCAAAGAATCTCAAGTAAGCAAAGTATCTCGAGTAAGCAAAGTATCTCAAGTAAGCAAAGTATCTCAAGTAAGCAAAGTATCTCAAGTAAGCAAAGTATCTCAAGTAAGCAAAGTATCTCAAGTAAGCAAAGTATCTCAAGTAAGCAAAGTATCTCAAGTAAGCAAAGTATCTCAAGTAAGCAAAGTATCTCAAGTAAGCAAAGTATCTCAAGTAAGCAAAGTATCTCAAGTAAGCAAAGCAACTCAAGTAAGCAAAGCATCTCTAGTAAGCAAAGAATCTCAAGTAAGCAAAGCATATCAAGTAAGCAAAGAATCTCAAGTAAGCAAAGTATCTCTAGTAAGCAAAGTATCTCAAGTAAGCAAAGTATCTCTAGTAAGCAAAGTATCTCAAGTAAGCAAAGCATCTCTAGTAAGCAAAGTATCTCAAGTAAGCAAAGTATCTCAAGTAAGCAAAGAATCTCAAGTAAGCAAAGTATCTCTAGTAAGCAAAGCAACTCAAGTAAGCAAAGCATCTCTAGTAAGCAAAGTATCTCAAGTAAGCAAAGTATCTCTAGTAAGCAAAGAATCTCAAGTAAGCAAAGCATATCAAGTAAGCAAAGTATCTCAAGTAAGCAAAGTATCTCTAGTAAGCAAAGTATCTCAAGTAAGCAAAGTATCTCTAGTAAGCAAAGAATCTCAAGTAAGCAAAGCAACTCAAGTAAGCAAAGAATCTCAAGTAAGCAAAGTATCTCTAGTAAGCAAAGTATCTCAAGTAAGCAAAGTATCTCTAGTAAGCAAAGTATCTCAAGTAAGCAAAGTATCTCAAGTAAGCAAAGAATCTCAAGTAAGCAAAGCATCTCAAGTAAGCAAAGCATCTCAAGTAAGCAAAGTATCTCAAGTAAGCAAAGTATCTCAAGTAAGCAAAGTATCTCAAGTAAGCAAAGTATCTCAAGTAAGCAAAGTATCTCAAGTAAGCAAAGCATCTCAAGTAAGCAAAGTATCTCAAGTAAGCAAAGCATCTCAAGTAAGCAAAGTATCTCAAGTAAGCAAAGCATCTCAAGTAAGCAAAGTATCTCAAGTAAGCAAAGCATCTCAAGTAAGCAAAGTATCTCTAGTAAGTCAAGCATATCAAGTAAGCAAAGTATCTCAAGTAAGCAAAGTATCTCTAGTAAGTCAAGCATATCAAGTAAGCAAAGTATCTCAAGTAAGCAAAGTATCTCAAGTAAGCAAAGCATCTCAAGTAAGCAAAGTATCTCTAGTAAGTCAAGCATATCAAGTAAGCAAAGTATCTCAAGTAAGCAAAGTATCTCTAGTAAGTCAAGCATATCAAGTAAGCAAAGTATCTCAAGTAAGCAAAGTATCTCAAGTAAGCAAAGCATCTCTAGTAAGTCAAGCATATCAAGTAAGCAAAGTATCTCAAGTAAGCAAAGTATCTCAAGTAAGCAAAGCATCTCTAGTAAGTCAAGCATATCAAGTAAGCAAAGTATCTCAAGTAAGCAAAGTATCTCAAGTAAGCAAAGCATCTCTAGTAAGTCAAGCATATCAAGTAAGCAAAGTATCTCAAGTAAGCAAAGTATCTCAAGTAAGCAAAGCATCTCTAGTAAGTCAAGCATATCAAGTAAGCAAAGTATCTCAAGTAAGCAAAGCATCTCTAGTAAGTCAAGCATATCAAGTAAGCAAAGTATCTCAAGTAAGCAAAGTATCTCAAGTAAGCAAAGCATCTCTAGTAAGTCAAGCATATCAAGTAAGCAAAGTATCTCAAGTAAGCAAAGTATCTCAAGTAAGCAAAGCATCTCTAGTAAGTCAAGCATATCAAGTAAGCAAAGTATCTCAAGTAAGCAAAGTATCTCAAGTAAGCAAAGCATCTCTAGTAAGTCAAGCATATCAAGTAAGCAAAGTATCTCAAGTAAGCAAAGTATCTCTAGTAAATCAAGCATATCAAGTAAGCAAAGTATCTCAAGTAAGCAAAGCATCTCTAGTAAGTCAAGCATATCAAGTAAGCAAAGTATCTCAAGTAAGCAAAGCATCTCTAGTAAGTCAAGCATATCAAGTAAGCAAAGTATCTCAAGTAAGCAAAGTATCTCAAGTAAGCAAAGTATCTCTAGTAAGCAAAGTATCTCAAGTAAGCAAAGCATCTCTAGTAAGCAAAGTATCTCAAGTAAGCAAAGTATCTCAAGTAAGCAAAGCATCTCTAGTAAGCAAAGTATCTCAAGTAAGCAAAGTATCTCAAGTAAGCAAAGCAACTCAAGTAAGCAAAGCATCTCTAGTAAGTCAAGCATATCAAGTAAGCAAAGTATCTCAAGTAAGGAAAGCATCTCTAGTAAGCAAAGTATCTCAAGTAAGCAAAGTATCTCAAGTAAGCAAAGCATCTCTAGTAAGCAAAGTATCTCAAGTAAGCAAAGTATCTCAAGTAAGCAAAGTATCTCAAGTAAGCAAAGCAACTCAAGTAAGCAAAGTATCTCAAGTAAGCAAAGTATCTCAAGTAAGCAAAGTATCTCGAGTAAGCAAAGCAACTCAAGTAAGCAAAGTATCTCAAGTAAGCAAAGTATCTCAAGTAAGCAAAGTATCTCAAGTAAGCAAAGTATCTCGAGTAAGCAAAGCAACTCAAGTAAGCAAAGTATCTCAAGTAAGCAAAGTATCTCGAGTAAGCAAAGTATCTCAAGTAAGCAAAGCAACTCAAGTAAGCAAAGAATCTCAAGTAAGCAAAGTATCTCAAGTAAGCAAAGAATCTCAAGTAAGCAAAGTATCTCTAGTAAGCAAAGTATCTCAAGTAAGCAAAGTATCTCTAGTAAGCAAAGTATCTCAAGTAAGCAAAGTATCTCAAGTAAGCAGAGCAACTCAAGTAAGCAAAGTATCTCTAGTAAGCAAAGCAACTCAAGTAAGCAAAGAATCTCTAGTAAGCAAAGCAACTCAAGTAAGCAAAGTATCTCAAGTAAGCAAAGTATCTCAAGTAAGCAAAGTATCTCAAGTAAGCAAAGAATCTCAAGTAAGCAAAGTATCTCTAGTAAGCAAAGAATCTCGAGTAAGCAAAGCAACTCAAGTAAGCAAAGCATCTCTAGTAAGTCAAGCATCTCAAGTAAGCAAAGAACCTCAAGTAAGCAAAGTATCTCGAGTAAGCAAAGTATCTCAAGTAAGCAAAGTATCTCCAGTAAGCAAAGTATCTCAAGTAAGCAAAGAATCTCAAGTAAGCAAAGTATCTCAAGTAAGCAAAGAATCTCAAGTAAGCAAAGAATCTCAAGTAAGCAAAGTATCTCGAGTAAGCAAAGTATCTCAAGTAAGAAAAGTATCTCAAGTAAGCAAAGTATCTCAAGTAAGCAAAGTATCTCTAGTAAGCAAAGTATCTCAAGTAAGCAAAGTATCTCAAGTAAGCAAAGCAACTCAAGTAAGCAAAGCATCTCTAGTAAGCAAAGAATCTCAAGTAAGCAAAGCATATCAAGTAAGCAAAGAATCTCAAGTAAGCAAAGTATCTCTAGTAAGCAAAGTATCTCAAGTAAGCAAAGTATCTCTAGTAAGCAAAGTATCTCAAGTAAGCAAAGCATCTCTAGTAAGCAAAGCAACTCAAGTAAGCAAAGCATCTCTAGTAAGCAAAGAATCTCAAGTAAGCAAAGCATATCAAGTAAGCAAAGTATCTCAAGTAAGCAAAGTATCTCTAGTAAGCAAAGTATCTCAAGTAAGCAAAGTATCTCTAGTAAGCAAAGAATCTCAAGTAAGCAAAGCAACTCAAGTAAGCAAAGAATCTCAAGTAAGCAAAGTATCTCTAGTAAGCAAAGTATCTCAAGTAAGCAAAGTATCTCTAGTAAGCAAAGTATCTCAAGTAAGCAAAGTATCTCAAGTAAGCAAAGAATCTCAAGTAAGCAAAGCATCTCAAGTAAGCAAAGCATCTCAAGTAAGCAAAGTATCTCAAGTAAGCAAAGTATCTCAAGTAAGCAAAGTATCTCAAGTAAGCAAAGTATCTCAAGTAAGCAAAGTATCTCAAGTAAGCAAAGCATCTCAAGTAAGCAAAGTATCTCAAGTAAGCAAAGCATCTCAAGTAAGCAAAGTATCTCAAGTAAGCAAAGCATCTCAAGTAAGCAAAGTATCTCAAGTAAGCAAAGCATCTCAAGTAAGCAAAGTATCTCTAGTAAGTCAAGCATATCAAGTAAGCAAAGTATCTCAAGTAAGCAAAGTATCTCTAGTAAGTCAAGCATATCAAGTAAGCAAAGTATCTCAAGTAAGCAAAGCATCTCTAGTAAGTCAAGCATATCAAGTAAGCAAAGTATCTAGAGTAAGCAAAGTATCTCAAGTAAGGAAAGCATCTCTAGTAAGTCAAGCATATCAAGTAAGCAAAGTATCTCAAGTAAGCAAAGCATCTCTAGTAAGTCAAGCATATCAAGTAAGCAAAGTATCTCAAGTAAGCAAAGCATCTCTAGTAAGTCAAGCATATCAAGTAAGCAAAGTATCTCAAGTAAGCAAAGCATCTCTAGTAAGTCAAGCATATCAAGTAAGCAAAGTATCTCAAGTAAGCAAAGTATCTCAAGTAAGCAAAGTATCTCAAGTAAGCAAAGTATCTCAAGTAAGCAAAGCATCTCTAGTAAGTCAAGCATATCAAGTAAGCAAAGTATCTCAAGTAAGCAAAGCATCTCTAGTAAGTCAAGCATATCAAGTAAGCAAAGTATCTCAAGTAAGCAAAGTATCTCAAGTAAGCAAAGCATCTCTAGTAAGTCAAGCATATCAAGTAAGCAAAGTATCTCAAGTAAGCAAAGTATCTCAAGTAAGCAAAGCATCTCTAGTAAGTCAAGCATATCAAGTAAGCAAAGTATCTCAAGTAAGCAAAGTATCTCTAGTAAGTCAAGCATATCAAGTAAGCAAAGTATCTCAAGTAAGCAAAGCATCTCTAGTAAGTCAAGCATATCAAGTAAGCAAAGTATCTCAAGTAAGCAAAGCATCTCTAGTAAGTCAAGCATATCAAGTAAGCAAAGTATCTCAAGTAAGCAAAGTATCTCAAGTAAGCAAAGTATCTCTAGTAAGCAAAGTATCTCAAGTAAGCAAAGCATCTCTAGTAAGCAAAGTATCTCAAGTAAGCAAAGTATCTCAAGTAAGCAAAGCATCTCTAGTAAGCAAAGTATCTCAAGTAAGCAAAGTATCTCAAGTAAGCAAAGTATCTCTAGTAAGCAAAGTATCTCAAGTAAGCAAAGCATCTCTAGTAAGCAAAGTATCTCAAGTAAGCAAAGTATCTCAAGTAAGCAAAGTATCTCAAGTAAGCAAAGTATCTCAAGTAAGCAAAGTATCTCAAGTAAGCAAAGAATCTCAAGTAAGCAAAGAATCTCAAGTAAGCAAAGTATCTCGAGTAAGCAAAGTATCTCAAGTAAGAAAAGTATCTCAAGTAAGCAAAGTATCTCAAGTAAGCAAAGTATCTCTAGTAAGCAAAGTATCTCAAGTAAGCAAAGTATCTCAAGTAAGCAAAGCAACTCAAGTAAGCAAAGCATCTCTAGTAAGCAAAGAATCTCAAGTAAGCAAAGCATATCAAGTAAGCAAAGAATCTCAAGTAAGCAAAGTATCTCTAGTAAGCAAAGTATCTCAAGTAAGCAAAGTATCTCTAGTAAGCAAAGTATCTCAAGTAAGCAAAGCATCTCTAGTAAGCAAAGCAACTCAAGTAAGCAAAGCATCTCTAGTAAGCAAAGAATCTCAAGTAAGCAAAGCATATCAAGTAAGCAAAGTATCTCAAGTAAGCAAAGTATCTCTAGTAAGCAAAGTATCTCAAGTAAGCAAAGTATCTCTAGTAAGCAAAGAATCTCAAGTAAGCAAAGCAACTCAAGTAAGCAAAGAATCTCAAGTAAGCAAAGTATCTCTAGTAAGCAAAGTATCTCAAGTAAGCAAAGTATCTCTAGTAAGCAAAGTATCTCAAGTAAGCAAAGTATCTCAAGTAAGCAAAGAATCTCAAGTAAGCAAAGCATCTCAAGTAAGCAAAGCATCTCAAGTAAGCAAAGTATCTCAAGTAAGCAAAGTATCTCAAGTAAGCAAAGTATCTCAAGTAAGCAAAGTATCTCAAGTAAGCAAAGTATCTCAAGTAAGCAAAGCATCTCAAGTAAGCAAAGTATCTCAAGTAAGCAAAGCATCTCAAGTAAGCAAAGTATCTCAAGTAAGCAAAGCATCTCAAGTAAGCAAAGTATCTCAAGTAAGCAAAGCATCTCAAGTAAGCAAAGTATCTCTAGTAAGTCAAGCATATCAAGTAAGCAAAGTATCTCAAGTAAGCAAAGTATCTCTAGTAAGTCAAGCATATCAAGTAAGCAAAGTATCTCAAGTAAGCAAAGCATCTCTAGTAAGTCAAGCATATCAAGTAAGCAAAGTATCTAGAGTAAGCAAAGTATCTCAAGTAAGGAAAGCATCTCTAGTAAGTCAAGCATATCAAGTAAGCAAAGTATCTCAAGTAAGCAAAGCATCTCTAGTAAGTCAAGCATATCAAGTAAGCAAAGTATCTCAAGTAAGCAAAGCATCTCTAGTAAGTCAAGCATATCAAGTAAGCAAAGTATCTCAAGTAAGCAAAGCATCTCTAGTAAGTCAAGCATATCAAGTAAGCAAAGTATCTCAAGTAAGCAAAGTATCTCAAGTAAGCAAAGTATCTCAAGTAAGCAAAGTATCTCAAGTAAGCAAAGCATCTCTAGTAAGTCAAGCATATCAAGTAAGCAAAGTATCTCAAGTAAGCAAAGCATCTCTAGTAAGTCAAGCATATCAAGTAAGCAAAGTATCTCAAGTAAGCAAAGTATCTCAAGTAAGCAAAGCATCTCTAGTAAGTCAAGCATATCAAGTAAGCAAAGTATCTCAAGTAAGCAAAGTATCTCAAGTAAGCAAAGCATCTCTAGTAAGTCAAGCATATCAAGTAAGCAAAGTATCTCAAGTAAGCAAAGTATCTCTAGTAAGTCAAGCATATCAAGTAAGCAAAGTATCTCAAGTAAGCAAAGCATCTCTAGTAAGTCAAGCATATCAAGTAAGCAAAGTATCTCAAGTAAGCAAAGCATCTCTAGTAAGTCAAGCATATCAAGTAAGCAAAGTATCTCAAGTAAGCAAAGTATCTCAAGTAAGCAAAGTATCTCTAGTAAGCAAAGTATCTCAAGTAAGCAAAGCATCTCTAGTAAGCAAAGTATCTCAAGTAAGCAAAGTATCTCAAGTAAGCAAAGCATCTCTAGTAAGCAAAGTATCTCAAGTAAGCAAAGTATCTCAAGTAAGCAAAGCAACTCAAGTAAGCAAAGCATCTCTAGTAAGTCAAGCATATCAAGTAAGCAAAGTATCTCAAGTAAGGAAAGCATCTCTAGTAAGCAAAGTATCTCAAGTAAGCAAAGTATCTCAAGTAAGCAAAGCATCTCTAGTAAGCAAAGTATCTCAAGTAAGCAAAGTATCTCAAGTAAGCAAAGTATCTCAAGTAAGCAAAGCAACTCAAGTAAGCAAAGTATCTCAAGTAAGCAAAGTATCTCAAGTAAGCAAAGTATCTCGAGTAAGCAAAGCAACTCAAGTAAGCAAAGTATCTCAAGTAAGCAAAGTATCTCAAGTAAGCAAAGTATCTCAAGTAAGCAAAGTATCTCGAGTAAGCAAAGCAACTCAAGTAAGCAAAGTATCTCAAGTAAGCAAAGTATCTCGAGTAAGCAAAGTATCTCAAGTAAGCAAAGCAACTCAAGTAAGCAAAGAATCTCAAGTAAGCAAAGTATCTCAAGTAAGCAAAGTATCTCAAGTAAGCAAAGTATCTCGAGTAAGCAAAGCATCTCAAGTAAGCAAAGCAACTCAAGTAAGCAAAGAATCTCAAGTAAGCAAAGTATCTCAAGTAAGCAAAGAATCTCAAGTAAGCAAAGTATCTCTAGTAAGCAAAGTATCTCAAGTAAGCAAAGTATCTCTAGTAAGCAAAGTATCTCAAGTAAGCAAAGTATCTCAAGTAAGCAGAGCAACTCAAGTAAGCAAAGTATCTCAAGTAAGCAAAGTATCTCAAGTAAGCAAAGCATCTCTAGTAAGCAAAGTATCTCAAGTAAGCAAAGTATCTCAAGTAAGCAAAGCATCTCTAGTAAGCAAAGTATCTCAAGTAAGCAAAGTATCTCAAGTAAGCAAAGTATCTCAAGTAAGCAAAGTATCTCAAGTAAGCAAAGCAACTCAAGTAAGCAAAGTATCTCAAGTAAGCAAAGTATCTCGAGTAAGCAAAGCAACTCAAGTAAGCAAAGTATCTCAAGTAAGCAAAGTATCTCAAGTAAGCAAAGCAACTCAAGTAAGCAAAGTATCTCAAGTAAGCAAAGTATCTCGAGTAAGCAAAGCAACTCAAGTAAGCAAAGTATCTCAAGTAAGCAAAGTATCTCGAGTAAGCAAAGTATCTCAAGCTAGTAAGCAAAGCAACTCAAGTAAGCAAAGCATCTCTAGTAAGCAAAGTATCTCAAGTAAGCAAAGTATCTCAAGTAAGCAAAGTATCTCAAGTAAGCAAAGTATCTCAAGTAAGCAAAGCAACTCAAGTAAGCAAAGTATCTCAAGTAAGCAAAGTATCTCGAGTAAGCAAGGCAACTCAAGTAAGCAAAGTATCTCAAGTAAGCAAAGTATCTCAAGTAAGCAAAGTATCTCGAGTAAGCAAAGCAACTCAAGTAAGCAAAGCATCTCTAGCAAGTCAAGCATATCAAGTAAGCAAAGTATCTCAAGTAAGCAAAGCATCTCAAGTAAGCAAAGTATCTCAAGTAAGCAAAGTATCTCGAGTAAGCAAAGTATCTCAAGTAAGCAAAGTATCTCGAGTAAGCAAAGCATCTCAAGTAAGCAAAGTATCTCAAGTAAGCAAAGAATCTCAAGTAAGCAAAGAATCTCAAGTAAGCAAAGAATCTCAAGTAAGCAAAGTATCTCAAGTAAGCAAAGCATATCAAGTAAGCAAAGTATCTCAAGTAAGCAAAGCATCTCTAGTAAGTCAAGCATATCAAGTAAGCAAAGTATCTCAAGTAAGCAAAGTATCTCAAGTAAGTTAAGTATCTCAAGTAAGCAAAGCATCTCAAGTAAGCAAAGTATCTCAAGTAAGCAAAGCATCTCAAGTAAGCAAAGTATCTCAAGTAAGCAAAGTATCTCAAGTAAGCAAAGTATCTCAAGTAAGCAAAGTATCTCAAGTAAGCAAAGAATCTCAAGTAAGCAAAGAATCTCAAGTAAGCAAAGTATCTCAAGTAAGCAAAGTATCTCAAGTAAGCAAAGTATCTCAAGTAAGCAAAGTATCTCAAGTAAGCAAAGTATCTCAAGTAAGCAAAGTATCTCAAGTAAGCAAAGAATCTCAAGTAAGCAAAGAATCTCAAGTAAGCAAAGTATCTCAAGTAAGCAAAGTATCTCAAGTAAGCAAAGTATCTCAAGTAAGCAAAGCATCTCAAGTAAGCAAAGTATCTCAAGTAAGCAAAGTATCTCAAGTAAGCAAAGTATCTCAAGTAAGCAAAGCATCTCAAGTAAGCAAAGTATCTCAAGTAAGCAAAGTATCTCAAGTAAGCAAAGCATCTCAAGTAAGCAAAGTATCTCAAGTAAGCAAAGTATCTCAAGTAAGCAAAGAATCTCAAGTAAGCAAAGTATCTCCAGTAAGCAAAGTATCTCAAGTAAGCAAAGTATCTCAAGTAAGCAAAGTATCTCAAGTAAGCAAAGTATCTCAAGTAAGCAAAGTATCTCAAGTAAGCAAAGAATCTCAAGTAAGCAAAGAATCTCAAGTAAGCAAAGTATCTCAAGTAAGCAAAGTATCTCAAGTAAGCAAAGTATCTCAAGTAAGCAAAGTATCTCAAGTAAGCAAAGAATCTCAAGTAAGCAAAGAATCTCAAGTAAGCAAAGTATCTCAAGTAAGCAAAGAATCTCAAGTAAGCAAAGCAACTCAAGTAAGCAAAGTATCTCTAGTAAGTCAAGCATATCAAGTAAGCAAAGTATCTCAAGTAAGCAAAGTATCTCGAGTAAGCAAAGTATCTCAAGTAAGCAAAGTATCTCAAGTAAGCAAAGAATCTCAAGTAAGCAAAGACACTCAAGTAAGCAAAGTATCTCTAGTAAGTCAAGCATATCAAGTAAGCAAAGCAACTCAAGTAAGCAAAGTATCTCAAGTAAGCAAAGTATCTCTAGTAAGCAAAGCAACTCAAGTAAGCAAAGTATCTCAAGTAAGCAAAGTATCTCAAGTAAGCAAAGTATCTCAAGTAAGCAAAGTATCTCAAGTAAGCAAAGAATCTCAAGTAAGCAAAGAATCTCAAGTAAGCAAAGTATCTCAAGTAAGCAAAGAATCTCAAGTAAGCAAAGCAACTCAAGTAAGCAAAGCAACTCAAGTAAGCAAAGTATCTCAAGTAAGCAAAGAATCTCAAGTAAGGAAAGTATCTCAAGTAAGCAAAGAATCTCAAGTAAGCAAAGCAACTCAAGTAAGCAAAGTATCTCAAGTAAGCAAAGCAACTCAAGTAAGCAAAGTATCTCAAGTAAGCAAAGAATCTCAAGTAAGCAAAGCAACTCAAGTAAGCAAAGTATCTCAAGTAAGCAAAGCATCTCAAGTAAGCAAAGAATCTCAACTAAGCAAAGAATCTCAAGTAAGCAAAGTATCTCAAGTAAGCAAAGAATCTCAAGTAAGCAAAGCAACTCAAGTAAGCAAAGTATCTCAAGTAAGCAAAGCAACTCAAGTAAGCAAAGTATCTCAAGTAAGCAAAGAATCTCAAGTAAGCAAAGCAACTCAAGTAAGCAAAGTATCTCAAGTAAGCAAAGCATCTCAAGTAAGCAAAGAATCTCAAGTAAGCAAAGAATCTCAAGTAAGCAAAGTATCTCAAGTAAGCAAAGCAACTCAAGTAAGCAAAGTATCTCAAGTAAGCAAAGTATCTCAAGTAAGCAAAGTATCTCTAGTAAGCAAAGCAACTCAAGTAAGCAAAGTATCTCAAGTAAGCAAAGTATCTCTAGTAAGCAAAGAATCTCAAGTAAGCAAAGTATCTCTAGTAAGCAAAGCATCTCTAGTAAGTCAAGCACCTCAAGTTAGCAAAGTATCTCAAGTAAGCAAAGAATCTCAAGTAAGCAAAGCAACTCAAGTAAGCAAAGTATCTCAAGTAAGCAAAGCAACTCAAGTAAGCAAAGTATCTCAAGTAAGCAAAGTATCTCTAGTAAGCAAAGAATCTCAAGTAAGCAAAGTATCTCAAGTAAGCAAAGTATCTCAAGTAAGCAAAGTATCTCTAGTAAGCAAAGAATCTCAAGTAAGCAAAGCATCTCTAGTAAGTCAAGCACCTCAAGTTAGCAAAGTATTTTAAGTAAGCAAAGTATCTCTAGTAAGCAAAGAATCTCAAGTAAGCAAAGCATCTCTAGTAAGTCAAGCATATCAAGTAAGCAAAGAATCTCAAGTAAGCAAAGCAACTCAAGTAAGCAAAGAATCTCAAGTAAGCAAAAAATCTCAAGTAAGCAAAGTATCTCAAGTAAGCAAAGAATCTCAAGTAAGCAAAGCATCTCTAGTAAGTCAAGCATATCAAGTAAGCAAAGCAACTCAAGTAAGCAAAGCATCTCTAGTAAGTCAAGCATATCAAGTAAGCAAAGTATCTCAAGTAAGCAAAGTATCTCAAGTAAGCAAAGAATCTCAAGTAAGCAAAGAATCTCAAGTAAGCAAAGTATCTCAAGTAAGCAAAGTATCTCAAGTAAGCAAAGTATCTCAAGTAAGCAAAGTATCTCAAGTAAGCAAAGAATCTCAAGTAAGCAAAGAATCTCAAGTAAGCAAAGTATCTCAAGTAAGCAAAGAATCTCAAGTAAGCAAAGCAACTCAAGTAAGCAAAGTATCTCAAGTAAGCAAAGAATCTCAAGTAAGCAAAGAATCTCAAGTAAGCAAAGAATCTCAAGTAAGCAAAGAATCTCAAGTAAGCAAAGTATCTCAAGTAAGCAAAGAATCTCAAGTAAGCAAAGTATCTCAAGTAAGCAAAGCAACTCAAGTAAGCAAAGTATCTCAAGTAAGCAAAGTATCTCAAGTAAGCAAAGTATCTCTAGTAAGCAAAGTATCTCAAGTAAGCAAAGTATCTCAAGTAAGCAAAGTATCTCAAGTAAGCAAAGCAACTCAAGTAAGCAAAGTATCTCAAGTAAGCAAAGTATCTCAAGTAAGCAAAGTATCTCAAGTAAGCAAAGCAACTCAAGTAAGCAAAGTATCTCAAGTAAGCAAAGTATCTCTAGTAAGCAAAGAATCTCAAGTAAGCAAAGTATCTCTAGTAAGCAAAGCATCTCTAGTAAGTCAAGCACCTCAAGTTAGCAAAGTATCTCAAGTAAGCAAAGTATCTCAAGTAAGCAAAGTATCTCAAGTAAGTAAAAAATCTCGAGTAAGCAAAGCAACTCAAGTAACCAAAGCATCTCTAGTAAGTCAAGCATCTCAAGTAAGCAAAGTATCTCAAGTAAGCAAAGTATCTCAAGTAAACAAAGTATCTCGAGTAAGCAGAGTATCTCAAGTAAGCAAAGTATCTCGAGTAAGCAAAGCAACTCAAGTAAGCAAAGCATCTCTAGTAAGCAAAGAATCTCAAGTAAGCAAAGTATCTCAAGTAAGCAAAGCAACTCAAGTAAGCAAAGTATCTCTAGTAAGCAAAGAATCTCAAGTAAGCAAAGCATCTCTAGTGAGTCAAGCATCTCTAGTAAGTCAAGCATCTCAAGTAAGCAAAGTATCTCAAGTAAGCAAAGTATCTCTAGTAAGTCAAGCATCTCAAGTAAGCAAAGTATCTCAAGTAAGCAAAGCATCTCTAGTAAGTCAAGCATCTCAAGTAAGCAAAGTATCTCAAGTAAGCCAAGCATCTCTAGTGAGTCAAGCATCTCAAGTAAGCAAAGTATCTCAAGTAAGCAAAGAATCTCAAGTAAGCAAAGAATCTCAAGTAAGCAAAGCAACTCAAGTAAGCAAAGTATCTCAAGTAAGCAAAGAATCTCAAGTAAGCAAAGTATCTCAAGTAAGCAAAGTATCTCAAGTAAGCAAAGTATCTCAAGTAAGCAAAGCATCTCAAGTAAGCAAAGTATCTCAAGTAAGCAAAGTATCTCAAGTAAGCAAAGTATCTCAAGTAAGCAAAGCATCTCAAGTAAGCAAAGTATCTCAAGTAAGCAAAGTATCTCAAGTAAGCAAAGCATCTCAAGTAAGCAAAGTATCTCAAGTAAGCAAAGTATCTCAAGTAAGCAAAGAATCTCAAGTAAGCAAAGTATCTCCAGTAAGCAAAGTATCTCAAGTAAGCAAAGTATCTCAAGTAAGCAAAGTATCTCAAGTAAGCAAAGTATCTCAAGTAAGCAAAGTATCTCAAGTAAGCAAAGAATCTCAAGTAAGCAAAGAATCTCAAGTAAGCAAAGTATCTCAAGTAAGCAAAGTATCTCAAGTAAGCAAAGTATCTCAAGTAAGCAAAGTATCTCAAGTAAGCAAAGAATCTCAAGTAAGCAAAGAATCTCAAGTAAGCAAAGTATCTCAAGTAAGCAAAGAATCTCAAGTAAGCAAAGCAACTCAAGTAAGCAAAGTATCTCTAGTAAGTCAAGCATATCAAGTAAGCAAAGTATCTCAAGTAAGCAAAGTATCTCGAGTAAGCAAAGTATCTCAAGTAAGCAAAGTATCTCAAGTAAGCAAAGAATCTCAAGTAAGCAAAGACACTCAAGTAAGCAAAGTATCTCTAGTAAGTCAAGCATATCAAGTAAGCAAAGCAACTCAAGTAAGCAAAGTATCTCAAGTAAGCAAAGTATCTCTAGTAAGCAAAGCAACTCAAGTAAGCAAAGTATCTCAAGTAAGCAAAGTATCTCAAGTAAGCAAAGTATCTCAAGTAAGCAAAGTATCTCAAGTAAGCAAAGAATCTCAAGTAAGCAAAGAATCTCAAGTAAGCAAAGTATCTCAAGTAAGCAAAGAATCTCAAGTAAGCAAAGCAACTCAAGTAAGCAAAGCAACTCAAGTAAGCAAAGTATCTCAAGTAAGCAAAGAATCTCAAGTAAGCAAAGTATCTCAAGTAAGCAAAGCAACTCAAGTAAGCAAAGTATCTCAAGTAAGCAAAGAATCTCAAGTAAGCAAAGCAACTCAAGTAAGCAAAGTATCTCAAGTAACCAAAGCATCTCAAGTAAGCAAAGAATCTCAAGTAAGCAAAGAATCTCAAGTAAGCAAAGTATCTCAAGTAAGCAAAGCAACTCATGTAAGCAAAGTATCTCAAGTAAGCAAAGTATCTCAAGTAAGCAAAGTATCTCTAGTAAGCAAAGCAACTCAAGTAAGCAAAGTATCTCAAGTAAGCAAAGTATCTCTAGTAAGCAAAGAATCTCAAGTAAGCAAAGTATCTCTAGTAAGCAAAGCATCTCTAGTAAGTCAAGCACCTCAAGTTAGCAAAGTATCTCAAGTAAGCAAAGAATCTCAAGTAAGCAAAGCAACTCAAGTAAGCAAAGTATCTCAAGTAAGCAAAGCAACTCAAGTAAGCAAAGTATCTCAAGTAAGCAAAGTATCTCTAGTAAGCAAAGAATCTCAAGTAAGCAAAGTATCTCAAGTAAGCAAAGTATCTCAAGTAAGCAAAGTATCTCTAGTAAGCAAAGAATCTCAAGTAAGCAAAGCATCTCTAGTAAGTCAAGCACCTCAAGTTAGCAAAGTATCTCAAGTAAGCAAAGTATCTCTAGTAAGCAAAGAATCTCAAGTAAGCAAAGCATCTCTAGTAAGTCAAGCATATCAAGTAAGCAAAGAATCTCAAGTAAGCAAAGCAACTCAAGTAAGCAAAGAATCTCAAGTAAGCAAAGAATCTCAAGTAAGCAAAGTATCTCAAGTAAGCAAAGAATCTCAAGTAAGCAAAGCATCTCTAGTAAGTCAAGCATATCAAGTAAGCAAAGCAACTCAAGTAAGCAAAGCATCTCTAGTAAGTCAAGCATATCAAGTAAGCAAAGTATCTCAAGTAAGCAAAGCATCTCAAGTAAGCAAAGTATCTCAAGTAAGCAAAGAATCTCAAGTAAGCAAAGAATCTCAAGTAAGCAAAGTATCTCAAGTAAGCAAAGTATCTCAAGTAAGCAAAGTATCTCAAGTAAGCAAAGTATCTCAAGTAAGCAAAGAATCTCAAGTAAGCAAAGAATCTCAAGTAAGCAAAGAATCTCAAGTAAGCAAAGAATCTCAAGTAAGCAAAGTATCTCAAGTAAGCAAAGAATCTCAAGTAAGCAAAGTATCTCAAGTAAGCAAAGCAACTCAAGTAAGCAAAGTATCTCAAGTAAGCAAAGTATCTCAAGTAAGCAAAGTATCTCTAGTAAGCAAAGTATCTCAAGTAAGCAAAGTATCTCAAGTAAGCAAAGTATCTCAAGTAAGCAAAGCAACTCAAGTAAGCAAAGTATCTCAAGTAAGCAAAGTATCTCAAGTAAGCAAAGTATCTCAAGTAAGCAAAGCAACTCAAGTAAGCAAAGTATCTCAAGTAAGCAAAGTATCTCTAGTAAGCAAAGAATCTCAAGTAAGCAAAGTATCTCTAGTAAGCAAAGCATCTCTAGTAAGTCAAGCACCTCAAGTTAGCAAAGTATCTCAAGTAAGCAAAGTATCTCAAGTAAGCAAAGTATCTCAAGTAAGTAAAGTATCTCGAGTAAGCAAAGCAACTCAAGTAACCAAAGCATCTCTAGTAAGTCAAGCATCTCAAGTAAGCAAAGTATCTCAAGTAAACAAAGTATCTCGAGTAAGCAGAGTATCTCAAGTAAGCAAAGTATCTCGAGTAAGCAAAGCAACTCAAGTAAGCAAAGCATCTCTAGTAAGCAAAGAATCTCAAGTAAGCAAAGTATCTCAATTAAGCAAAGCAACTCAAGTAAGCAAAGTATCTCTAGTAAGCAAAGAATCTCAAGTAAGCAAAGCATCTCTAGTGAGTCAAGCATCTCTAGTAAGTCAAGCATCTCAAGTAAGCAAAGTATCTCAAGTAAGCAAAGTATCTCTAGTAAGTCAAGCATCTCAAGTAAGCAAAGTATCTCAAGTAAGCAAAGCATCTCTAGTAAGTCAAGCATCTCAAGTAAGCAAAGTATCTCAAGTAAGCCAAGCATCTCTAGTGAGTCAAGCATCTCAAGTAAGCAAAGTATCTCAAGTAAGCAAAGAATCTCAAGTAAGCAAAGAATCTCAAGTAAGCAAAGCAACTCAAGTAAGCAAAGTATCTCTAGTAAGTCAAGCATCTCTAGTAAGTCAAGCATCTCAAGTAAGCAAAGCAACTCAAGTAAGTCAAGCATATCAAGTAAGCAAAGTATCTCAAGTAAGCAAAGTATCTCAAGTAAGCAAAGCAACTCAAGTAAGCAAAGCAACTCAAGTAAGCAAAGTATCTCAAGTAAGCAAAGCATCTCAAGTAAGCAAAGCATCTCTAGTGAGTCAAGCATCTCAAGTAAGCCAAGCATCTCTAGTGAGTCAAGCATCTCAAGCAAGCAAAGTATCTCAAGTAAGCAAAGTATCTCAAGTAAGCAAAGTATCTCAAGTAAGCAAAGTATCTCAAGTAAGCAAAGTATCTCAAGTAAGCAAAGCAACTCAAGTAAGCAAAGCATCTCTAGTAAGTCAAGCATCTCAAGTAAGTAAAGTATCTCGAGTAAGCAAAGTATCTCGAGTAAGCAAAGTATCTCAAGTAAGCAAAGCAACTCAAGTAAGCAAAGTATCTCAAGTAAGCAAAGTATCTCAAGTAAGCAAAGTATCTCAAGTAAGCAAAGAATCTCAAGTAAGCAAAGTATCTCAAGTAAGCAAAGAATCTCAAATAAGCAAAGTATCTCTAGTAAGCAAAGCAACTCAAGTAAGCAAAGCATCTCTAGTAAGTCAAGCATCTCAAGTAAGCAAAGTATCTCAAGTAACCAAAGCAACTCAAGTTAGCAAAGCATCTCTAGTAAGCAAAGTATCTCAAGTAAGCAAAGTATCTCAAGTAAGCAAAGTATCTCAAGTAAGCAGAGTATCTCAGGTAAACAAAGTATCTCGAGTAAGCAAAGTATCTCCAGTAAGCAAAGTATCTCAAGTAAGCAAAGTATATCCATTAAGCAAAGTATCTCAAGTAAGCAGAGTATCTCAAGTAAGCAAAGTATCTCAAGTAAGCAACGTATCTATAGTAAGCAAAGTATCTCAAGTAAGCAAAGTAGACAAAGTATCTCAAGTAAGCAGAGTATCTCAAGTAAGCAAACTATCTCAAGTAAGCAAAGTATCTCCAGTAAGCAAAGTATCTCGAGTAAGCAAAGTATCTCAAGTAAGCAAAGTATCTCCAGTAAGCAAAGTATCTCAAGTAAGCAAAGTATCTCAAGAAAGCAAAGTATCTCCAGTAAGCAAAGTATCTCAAGTAAGCAAGTATCTCAAGTAAGCAAAGTTTGTCGAGTAAGCAAAGTATCTCCAGTAAGCGAAGTACCTTAAGTGTACTATAATTACAATATTAGGGTACATTATAAATACCATATATGAAGTACCTACCATAAAATTCCTGCCTGTGGGCTCAAGTGTCAAGATCAAGGGACAGGTAATGGAAAATCAGGAACGGATAATCGGACCAAGGATCTAAAGAATAACGATTATACTGGGACTAACGGAATAACAGAAACAAAATATACCTAAAATGTCTCAAGTGGGTGAACCCTTCGCTCGCGGACGTCACCTCTAACACGATCTTCTGAAGAAAAATGCAATTTCTGACGATTTAGTCAGTCAGAAATTTAAAATATTCTGATTCCACCATGTTAGAGGCTCGCTTAGCTTGTTGTCATTTTGGGGATGTTCTGAGGGACTGCTTAGACTCGATTAGGCGTTCGGTGGGAGATCTTTTCACGAGAAGCCTGAAACAAAAGAGCTGTAAAAAGCTAAAAGGGTCTAAAACACGAATACGGTAGTAAAATTAACATGAATTTTACCTTTCATTATTAGTCATTTACAGTGCCATTGCAGACGTCTGTCTTCTAATTAGTCCAATTCAATCCTGCTACGGTTTTATAACATGTTACAATAAACTCCCTTGGTTCACAATATTTCGTTCGTCATATCACAGGAAGCAGAGAAGCCAAATTTGACCTTTGTGAATAAAAAATGTTCGACCTATATCGTGCATGGCGCTACGGTGGTTTCAAAGGGACATCGATTTTCCCACTTCTTTTTTTTTTACTTGCGACTTAGCTGCTACTTACTTGCGACTTGCGAGTTACTTGCGACTTTCTTGCGACTTACTTGCGACTTAGCTGCCCGGTTACCCAGCTAAGCCATGTGAGTCGACAGGCCAGGCTACATTGCTGAGAAACAACATGGACTCTCATGAGGAAGATCACTTCGATGCTGGCGTCTTGTACATCCCAGCCGTCGGAGTATTCTTTTCAAATGCCTTAGGGATATAACAATACCATGCACACTTACGAGAAATAATGCGATCTCTGGTGCAGTAAGCCCAAGGTTAAAGTAATTTTCGATTATTTCATCGCGCGTTCGTGTATTGTCTCCTATTGCAGGAGAGTAAGTTGGAAGCACTGCCGTCGACGTAGAGCACACCAAAATGAAGATAAAAATACTTAAAAACTTCATAGCTGAGAGTTCATGTTGGTTCTCAGCAATGCAGCCTGACCTGTCGACTCACACGGCTTAGCTGGGTAACCGGGCAGCTAAGTCGCAAGTAAGTCGCAAGTAAGTCGCAAGAAACTCGCAAGAAACACCCGCGTATAAGACCTAGTGATTTAAGAACCTACAGGCTGAAATTTGGCATTTTAATACCCAAATATATAAGAATCTATTTAGGCTGGCAAAGAACAATAGGTTCTTATACAAAAAAACACTCTTATTTTGTAGCCAAAATAATGGATTTTAATTGATAGAAATTGTGAAATTTCTGAGAAACACCATGAAAATTATTTGTTTAATTGAAAATCTTTTAAATACAGAGTATAGAATACTGTATAAAATTATACTGGTGTAGCCTTGGGACTTGAAAATACAAACGTTCAACCATTATGACATACTAGTACTACAGTAGCTCTCTGAATGGTATCACTATGACAACTCCTACAAATAAGAACCTACTAAGAACCTAATCAGCCTGAGTTCGGAAAAACTACCCCAGAATATAAGAACCCATTTACGCGGGTGTTTACTGTAAGTCGCAAGTCGCAAGTAAGTCGCAAGAAACTCGCAAGTAAGTCGCAAGTCGCAAGTAAGTAGCAGCTAAGTCGCCAGTAAAAAAAAAAGAAGTGGGAAAAATCTGTCCCTTTGAAACCACCGTATATATGGCGCTAATGTCATGTCTTACGTTATCCGATCTTTTAGTTTACACGATGGTTAAACCCCGGTATCGTGTTGCTGTCGGCGTAGCCGCAGACCAACTGACTATACACTTTCCATAAGCATGATAAGGAAACGGAAGGAGTTACCCGAAAGACGCTATTTTGGGCGAGCGAAGCAAGCCGCTGAGTTGGCGCTGCCCCCGAAGCTGAGCCTGCTCGCAGGCTAGATATAGATCGAACATTTTAAAATATTCACAAAGGTCAAATTTGGCTCTCTGCTCCCTGTGGTCATATCTGTTATAAGGGTATTTTTAAAGAAGGTTTATTTCAGTACAATCGTTACTGCCAAGTGCCAATTGAATGCAAGTATCGTTCAATAACAAGATAACAATAAGTACTTCACGTTTGACTGGGTTATTCGGATATTTCCATTTTACTTCATATTTTAACTTTTATTAAGGAGCCTCTCATTAGCGTCGAAATTTTATTAAAGAAACCCCTAAAGGGTACAAGCTAACTTCTTCAGCCACAGCTTTTACCCGCTAAAAGGTAAAATGGGCCTAAAAGTAGCGTGTGACGCAGAAACATGTGAATACCCTCCTCGTTTTTACCCTGATTTACTTCTTCAGTCGCGCGTAGGATTTCAGGATCAATCAAAGGCACTATGTGCAACGACTGTTTTTTTTGGAAGTGGCAATGAGCTACTGAACTCGGAAAATGAATTATTAATAAATGAGGATTTATCAAATCGCAACGCGGTCTAGCGTGCATCGCTTTAAACAAATCATACGTCACACCTGACAACGTTGGAGTTCGGGGTCCAGATTAGAGAAAATAACTCTAGTAAAAACTTCCACACCGATCCATTAGTAGCAAGCACAATAATATCAACCTATTTGGTAAATAAAACAAGAAGTTGCTAGCAACTTAAAACCGCGCCTATATTTTTTGATAAATAACAGCTTTCTTTCTCAAAAGTCACAGTTAAACTAAAGCTGTTTGCACTATGAGTAAAGGACTAGCAAAGTAGTCACGCGAGTCACACAATCCGAGGCTTACGTTATCCCCGGCTATCTTTAGCTTGGGGGGTTTCCCCTTCTAATGACGTAACCCCTGCACATTCGGGCACGCTCGATTGTTTACTTTAGCAAGTATTTCATTTCCCTTTAAATCATTGAACTCGCTTCGATGAAACAGCCAAAGAATTCACTTCAATTGCTACGATGTTATCTTACCTCAATTACCAAAACCCACAAGAAATACTCGCAAAAGAGCAAACAAATTAATGACCGTTGCTTCTGCCGATATAAACTTCCAAAGAAAACACAATGTTATTTGTCACGTAGCGAAAGTGAAACCTGCAACATCAGCGCATTCCATGGCTGACGTAACACCTTTTTTAGTGTATTTAATGTTAGCTTCGAGTCCAACGCTTCGATAAAACCAAAAGAAAATATACACAATAAAGAAAACAATATCCGTAACATTTTCCGTACATTAATGTTTCAGCAGCTTTTGGCGAGTAAACATCACAGGTTGCGTGATTCAAACTCACGATCACGATTTGGCCGAGTGGAGGTTTGGGTCTGGTCACCGACAAAAAAAATACTACTACTACTACGACGACTAACAAGAAGATGCAAGCATCTAAAACCGCGCATTTTTAAATTTAACTCCATTTTTGCTAATTAACAGGTTTCTTACCCAGAAAAGTCATGGTTAAATTAAATTTGTTTTGTACTAAGAGTAAAGGATTAGCAATGTAGTCACGCGAGTCACACAATCCGAGGTTTACGTTATCCCCGGCTATCTTTAGCTTGGGGGTTTTCCCTTCTAATGACGTAACCCATGCATGTTCGGGCACGCTCAATTGTTTACTTTAGCAAGTATTTCATTTCCCTTTAAATCATTCAACTCGCTTTGATGAAACAGCCAAAGAATTCACTTCAATTGCCTAAACCCACAAGAAAAACTCGCAGAAGAGCAAACTTATTAATGACAGTCGTTTCTGCCGATATCATCTTGCAAAGAAAACACAATGTTATTTGTCACGAGTATAGGAAAGGACTAGCAAAGAAGTCACGCGAGTCACACAACCAGAGGTTACGTTATCCAAGGCTATCTTTAGCTTGGTGGTTTTTTCCCCAAAAATGACGTAACCCCTGCACGTTCAGGCACGCTCAATTGTTTACCTTTGCAAATATTTATTTTTCCTTCAAATCGCTGAGCTCGCTTGGATGGAGCGGCCAAATGATCCACTTCAATTGCCAAAACCCACAAGAAACACTTGCAAAATTGCAAATAAATTAATGACCATCGCTTCTGGCGAAATAAACTTGCAAAAGAAAAATCTTACTTGTCACGTAGCGAAAGTGAAAGCTGCAACGTCAGCGCATTCCATGGCTGATGTCATACCTTTTTTTAGTGAATTCAATATTCCCTTCAAATCCAACGCTTCGAAAAAACCCAAAGAAAAATATATATTATTCACAACAAAGAAAACATTATCCGTAACATTTCCCCTACATCATTGTTCCAACAGCTTTTGGCAAATAAGCATCCCAGGTTGCGTGATTCAGTCTCGATCAAGATTTGGTCGAGTGGAGGTTTGGGTCTGGTCACCGACAAAAAAACGAAACAAGAAGTTGCTATAGCAACTTAAAACCGCGCTTATATTTTTGGCTAATTAACAGCTTTCTTTCTCAAAAGTCACGGTTAAATCTGTTTGCAATAGGAGTAAAGGACTAGCAAAGTAGTCACGTTAGTCACACAATCCGAGGTTTACGTTGTTCCCGGCTATCTTTAGCTTGTTTTTTTTTCCCTTCTAATGACGTAACCCCTGCACGTTCGGGCACGCTTAATTGTTTACTTAAGCAAATATCTCATTTCCTTTCAAATCTTTGAACTCACTTCGATGAAATAGCCAAAGAATTTACTTCGATTGCCTAAACCCACAAGAAATACTCGCAGAAGAGGAAACAAATTAAATTAATGACCGTCGCTTCTGCCGACATAAACATGCAAATAAAACACAATGTTATTTGTCACGTAACGAAAGTGAAACCTGCAACATCAGCGCATTCCATGGCTGACGGAATACCTTTTTTCAGTGTATTCAACATCCGCTTTGAATCCAACGCTTCGATAAAACCAAAAGAAAATATACTTTATACACAATAAAGAAAACAATATCCGCAACATTTTCGGAACATTAATGTTTCAACAGCTTTTTGGCGAACAAACATCACAGGTTGCGTGATGCAAAGTCCCAATCACGATTTGGCCGAGTGGAGGTTTGGGTCTGGTCACCGACAAAAAAAATACGACGACTAATAAATCCCGTGCAGAGCAAGAACCGCGCTCGGCCCATGGCCGCGCGGTTAATAAAGACACGGCAACTGGTTGTCCTTTGTGGTTCGTTGCGCAACAAATGAGTGGCCTGTAATCTCCAGCAAAGTGAACATTATGGGTGTCAAATACTGTATGCTACAAACGACAACAAAGGTCAAACAAAATGAACAGAATTAAAAATAAATTTTATTAAACGCTAATTTTGTACTTGGACGGTTTGATAAAAGCGATTGCGCTATACAAACGTCTACATTCGCACCCTAGACTGTTACAAGCCGGAACACGAAATTGTCATGCCAAAAGACCCGAAACTACAGGAGTTGCGTTACGTCTGTCAACCATCTGTCAAACCCTTTTGTATTCTCGATTAAAATAGATCTTTCGCAATGCGTTGATTACAGTCAGTACAGTAAACTCTGCAGTCACAGCGAGAATCTTAGCTTTTTGAGCGCAGCTCCCAGTGGCTTTGCTGAGTTGTACAACGTTTGTACGGCTAAGTATATTGTTGATGTCGTTGCAATGAACTGTTATTTGCAGCTTTGCATAATGGTGTATTTTCTAGATACAGTTGAATCGATAACTGAAACTTTCAAGGGAAATCAAAAATGGTTTGCATTATCGGAGGTTTGAGTCAGCAAGAGTAAAATTAGTAAGAAAATGACCTGAAGGGGAATCAAAAAAGGTTGAGTTAGCAGGAGGTGCGAGTTGTTGAGGGTTGGAGTTAACAGGATTCAACTGTACTGTTAAAATGCAATGATAAATTTTGACTATTAGGCTAACATTTTATGTTGTGATTATACAATGTACTTGTAAATTACCACAGATCATTTCTAATCTGAGGGATGTGCAGCAATGCATAATAGGAACTTTGTGATCTACAACTGGTTTGTTAACATACAGTTTTGGTACACACCTGTAAAAACTATTCTCTCTCTACAGTGTTTGGTGCTCTGACAAAACATGTGTACTTTTTATTTCCAGTCAAGTAGAAAATTACTTTCTCCTGGATGTTTGCTACATTGGTCACCATAACTAAATTCCTTTAAAAGTATAATAATACACAATTATGTCAGATGCAATGATGAATAAAATCAGAATAAATGTAAAACATTTTGTACTCGGTGGTGTAATGTTGTACCCTAGCTACTAGTGTACTTAAACTTCATTTTACAGATCGTTTGTTTAGTGTAGTGCCAGTTCTAACATAACATTTCACATGCACATTTTGCAGGATTTCAGTCTCGCTACTTATTCTACCAATTCCCTAAATGCGAAAAAAAATTCTGCTTTGTGGAAATGTTCCGAGGAATTCTTAGGATTTCTAGAAACCTCAAACACTAAAAGTAAAAAATGAGCATTATTCCGCAACAAAAGCATGTTTGCTTTGAAAATTACTAGCTGGATAACAAATTAAACTAGAATGTTATACCGAAGAGTCCATTTTGCATTCTCACCTGCAGTATCGTATGCACCGTAAATGAAGTAAGACTTTCAACCCTTCTTACTCTCCAAAACCTTGGCAGATAAACTGACCACCTAAAATGTGTTTCATTCTCACCATTTATTTCTTTATAATCTCGACAATTTCACCACAGGTAGCCCAAGCTCGATATATGAGTAGCTTTCATGTTGACCTTTGCATTGTTACGTAATTCGAGCAATTTGCATATTTATAAGGGTTTGTATGGGGAAAGAAATAAAGCCGAAAAGAACGAAAAATTAACCGTTGAATTACAATAAAAAATGCAACCATTGGAACTAAAACTGCACTAAATCGCACCAAATCGGTTAAAAAACCACACAGCACACAGGAAAAGTAACGCAAGAGTTCAGGTGAGCAGTTTTTATTGTAATTCAACGGTTAATTTTTCGTTCTTTTCGGCTTTATTACTTTCCCCATACAAACCCTTATAAATATGCAAATTGCTCGAATTACGTAACAATGCAAAGGTCAACATGAAAGCTACTCATATATCGAGCTTGGGCTACCTGTGATTTCACCAGAATGTGATCGCAAAGAACAGAAACCTTCTTGCTTGTTCTTGCTTGATTCTGATCGATCACTTTGCGACCGCGCCTCCATGATTATTGAGACCGCAGTTAAACTCTCCAGCGGAATTCCGTTGAGAAACCAATCATATTACGCAAATCATCCCACGTGACTATTAGCATGTTGTGTCGTTATTCATTCTCTTTTTGGCGCCGTTGTTTTGAATTCTGCTGCTGTTGATTGCACTAGTGTTGATCGCTCGTCAGAACGTTTTGTATTCTAAACGATTCTAAACTGTCACAGTCAGTAAGTGTTTCGCCTACAGTAATTATAGAGAACAGATTGTGCTTTCATAAAGACGAATAGTGTACAAAAGTTTGCGATTCTTGGAGCTGATCAAACAACGCCATAACAGTCGAGGCCAGTCGTTAGCGGTGAGTACAACTTAAAGCTTATAATTATTTCTCAAATAAAACCAGAGGGACTTTCATCGATCTGGAGACTTGGCTTTTAAAGAAGCATAACTCTCTTTGTTTGCACGAATTGCATTTTAACGTTGGATGCGTTTGGCGACATTCTTAACGGAATTACATGTATGTCACCAAATTGGACTGTGTGTGTGATGTCAATTACAACAGTTTTATTTTATTTTGTTGAGGAGTAATTTATATAACCGAATTCAAATTGACTCCAAGCAGCTAAAAGGCTTCATCAGGGTGTAAATTATTGGACTGTTGTGTAATGTGGATTTTTTAGTGTAAATTTCCCAGAGCAGACTTACATGTATTCCTTTAAGGGAAGTGGGCTAAATTACAGAATACAGGGCCACTTATTTGCATGTCATTGAATAAGAATAGTATCTATTGTATTATGCCTCGTTCTATAAAAGAGTTCCGACACATGTAAATGAGGTGGACCAAAGTGGCCCTGAATTCTGTGGTTGCTCCGGGAAGTGTTATCCGGCATTTTCTTTTTGCCACTGATATCTTGCAATTTGCAAGCTGCCTGTTAACTGTTCATATGACAGTAGGTTTCAAGTACTATTCAAAACTAATGTCTTACTAGTCAGACTTGAAAGTTGACCAGGTTACTGTAGTTGTTTCCTTTAATCTACTAAATAACTATTAATATTCTCTATAATTTTTTAACTGATGTAAAAATTTGATTTTTTTTTTTTTTCAGATACATCAGAGTGATGAAAGTCTTCCCAAAAATTGATGCCTCCAAGATTAATCAGATCCTGGCAGACTTTCTAAAAAAAAAATGGGGGAAAGAAAATGGAAAACCATTCAGGGGAGGATAAGTAGATGCAAATTGCAGTGACAGTGATAGAAAATTAATGAATATAAAAATGACATTCCTGTCAATAATGACAGCAGAAGTTTTCAGTTTTCAAAGCTTCTTTTGCCTTACTTACAGTTTTTACAGGAAAAAAGTTTCATGTTGCACTCAACGGAGAAGTGCAGTTGCTACATTGTGATTATTTAAGTTCTGCAATTTAAGAACTGTTTTGACACATCAATCCATTTGTGATTTTCAATCTTTTTGTATTAGTGGTTAAGATAGAAATTATCACATCTGAGTAATCAAGTGATGCATATATTAAAAAATTCAAAGTGAGTGAGTCTCATATTAAATTTGTTTAATGCCCTTCTTAAAAGGGGCCTGAAATGAGGGACAAAATATGTATAATTAATGGTACAAGCCGCACTTACCAAGCTTCCTTGGCCAGTCAATATAAATGTTTACAGCTCTCAAGTAGCATTTTGTCCATTAATTGAGATCTCAATTAATGGCCAAAGTGCCACATGACTGGTTTAATTTGGTAATGTCCTCCTAAAGGGGCTTTCGAGGGATAAAATAATTGTATAACATGGTAGCCACACTTACCAAGCTATATACCTGGGCCAGTCAAAAATTATTCCTGCTCGATTTTGCCAAAATGGCCCCATGACCGCGGAAACCGCAGATTGGTTCATCAATGGGGCAGCACGCTAATTAACCTGTCATCTTACACATGTATGTAACATATATGTCAACATACATGTAACATATATGCATCATATAACTGCCCACAAGTCCCAAATACCTACATCTAACATACGTGTGACATATATGCCACAGCTATGCCACATCTTTGTGGGCATATATGTTACATATATGTGGCATATATATGTAGCGGTATATGTCACATATATGTAGATTTGGTAAGGGGTGTTTTGATAGTGCCATGAGCAGGTTTGATTGCTGTGAAGATTAAGCGTCGCATAAAATTTATTTTGAAATCGGCTAGGTTGACCTTTGTCGCGTGACACTGACAATCTTCTGTCAGATAGCGATTACACAAACTTCGCTTTCACCGTCACATGCAAACTTAAGAAAATTCTGTAGATTTTTCTATAGGGCAGAAACAACATACACCTGATTTAAGGTAAAATAAAAATAAAATATGTTCACAATCGATTTTCAAATTATCATCACATACCCATCGAAACAAAACCATCAGCGCCTAAAGTACAATGGTCTGTCATCGGTCTTAATAAACCGCAACGTCAAACTGAGAGTAGCGTTACATGTAGGTCTGCCAACCATCTGTCAACGGCCTTTTGTTTACATCTGATCGACTGAAGGAGTGAAGGAAGGATGGCTTCAAATCGCCCCTCAATCCGTAACTCCCGTTTTGCATACGCAAAAACAGTCGTAAAAACCGACTTCTAGCTAAAAGGCCTAAGAAGGACTGTACGTGTCACGCAGTTCACTGTACGTGTCACGTAGTTGCGCAATTCTCGATCGAGTTGTCTATTTTGGCAGAGGAGTATTTAGGATTAATTTGAGATTTTTCTAAAGTTTCGAGGTCTGAGGTTTTATCAAGTCTAAGCTTCGAGATCACCGTCCATGTAATCGATTTATATTATAACAAAAATAATTCTTCTGTACCGTCAAACCTGTGCATGCATGTAGTACTGTATTTGCATATCGTGTAAACTCTAATCATCTTTTGTTCTAGTGAACCAGTAAAACGTTCTATTGTGCAATCAACAAATATAGACCGATCAGTGAACTCATATAATTAAAACAGGCAATATATGTTAAGAACGAAAGTGATAAATGATCATCGCAGAGAATTTCCACTTGGAATAAACAAGCCGGAAAAAATCCTGGGCTTCAACGAGATTCGAACCCCGTGACCTCCGCGAATGCTCTATCAACTGAGCTATGAAGCCACACATTGGGAGCGGAGTACAGCATACCTTAAGACAGGTTACATTATATTGTATTCAGAAGTCTTAAGAAAGCAAAAGCTTATTCACTGGCCAGTTACAGCGTTAGCCGCTTTCGTTGCAATAGTGACGCAATAAAAATCGCCTTCTTCAGCAAATACCTTGAATGGCTCAGCGGGCGAGTGTCCGCCGCTCGAATAGCGAGCGCAAAAGCGTGTCCTCCTATCTTCTGTCACAAGCTTTGGATCAAAGACGCCATAGGTAGTTGCCCAAAAATATGAGCACATACTTTCACAGTTTTCATACTGCCGATCATTAAATTTTACGTCGTAACTCAGTACAATGTCAAATCCAATATCCTTGCACATCTTTTCAATTTTTGAGCTGGCTTCCAGATGAAACATGCTTAATAACCGGCCCATATTTTCTGGGTTAAGCTCGCGATAAACGTGGTCATACACCGGTATTAAATGATCGAGGTAACACATAACAATTTTTCCGCCTGGTCCGAGGCTGCTAAACATGTTCTTGAATGCTTGTTTTTTATCCGGAACCCAATGAAGCACAGCATTGCAAAAGATGATGTCGAAAGTCTCCGAACCCATTCCTGGAAAGTTCGCAGTGCTTCCTTCGTGAAACGTGAGATTTTTCGCTGCCGAATGAGATTCCTGGGCCACTTTAATTCGATCGATGTCGGGATCAACGGCTACAACTTTGCCATCTTGTCCAACAAGCTCAGCAAGATAAACAGACAGCTCGCCAGTACCACAACCCAAATCCAAGATTACTTTTCCGTCACAAGGTCTCACATTAGTTTGTATCAATCCTTTTCCGATATCTCTTTGATGGCGTGAAATTTGCTGGTATCCATATGCGTGATTATTGTTGGACATAATCGTTTCGCTTCGTACAGTTCGTAGCATGCGTCGCAGACAGTCAAAACCGCCAAGACTATCGACTTTCTTTTCGGTCGCCCACTACCTCTCGGAACGAGTTACTTCATTGGTTCTTAAAACAATAGATAACAGGTCATAACAATGCCCCTAGCCCTAAATAACAATAGAGGTAGTGTTTACAACGGGCAAATGATTCCAGAGAGGTAGTGTCTCAGTTCTTTTGGCTCGTCACGCAATTTTTCTTCTGAAAAAGTTGCGTGACGAGCCAAAAGAACGTCTTCGTAGCTTATTAGGAGGTTATTGCACGACTATCGCACACTAATGCGATCGGGTTGTAAGTCCATTAAATGCAAATGAGTTGCAACATTGTATCCCACACTGTACCCTTTGGGTTCCCTATTTTTACAGATACAGACGGAAAGGAGAAAAATAACGGGATTCTAACCGCGAGGACCCGAGGTGTTTTAATAATTGCGCATGCGGTCGGTAAAGAATTCCCCAACCCTGTTTTACAAGGTAAGCCTTTACAATGTGTATAAAGATTAAAATGCAGAAATATATTCAATTGCTTAGTACATGAGATGCTATTCATCAGAGCAGTAGTACGAGAGGGCTTTCTACATGCATGTGAAGGTTTTTTCCTCACCTTTGTAAGCCATAAAAATGCACTAATTCGCGCGGGATCAAAAATATTGACCGGCAATGGAGCAATCTGATTGGTTGATATAGTTATTGGTCCCTGACTACCTCAGTCGTGTAATAAAAAGCTCAATTAAAGCACTCCCAGGTGGGGAGGGGCTCGTAAACGGGGGGGGGGGGGGGGGGGTTGTAAATAGGAAGGCTTAGATTAAAAGGAGAGAAGCGGGGGATAAAAAAACTGAGAACGACCAACTTTGATAAAAAGCGATACAACAGTCTACACTGCTGCTTGCTATCAGGAAACAAATTCAAGTTCATGCGAATGTGTTTCTACTGAAACGATAGTCCCACAATAAGAAAGCAATCAAACTGCGCTATATAAATAAGGCGTAGCAATATTAAACTATAGGTTATATTAACGCGTACGTCGTTTCTATCCTTCCTTTACGACTCAAAGCGGTTGCTTTCCAAAGACACTAAGAAACAGGTGGTAAAATCTTCTCCTGTCACTTGCTGGGTGGTCACAAGCCTGCTCAGTCCAGCTGAACGCATATAGTCAAACTTCCCTATAAATATTTTAAAAAGATCACCAGTCGACGGATCGTCAAATCGTTTCACAGATCGTGGAAGTTTATTTTGAAAAGCCTTGAAGTTCAGACCGAAACCAAACATGGAACTGCGAAGCTTCATTCGATTCTGTCAGTTTCTGAAAATGTTCGTCACATTTTCCGGTCTGTTACTTTTTAACCACACTTCAAGTCATCTACTGTTCAGATATTGTGGATATTCAATTATCTCTATGATCATCGTGTACATTCTTTGCTTTTCGTCACTTTTGGTTTTCTGGTGCGGATTTCAACGCTCGTTAAGAGCTCGTGGAACAAGAGAACGGCAACAACTTTTACAAGAGCTACGCTCCATCGACACTGAAAAGATTCCGTTCATAATAGACCGCTTTTTAGAGCTAGATAGAGCTGGATCCCAAAAATCAAATCCTGCAAATGAAGTCGCTTGCTACACCGCGGATAAACGATGTGCAGTTTGTCTGGACGCCGAAGCGTGTATTCAAACGTTCCCGTGTGAACACGTCGTTGTGTGCGGTTGGTGTGCTTGGCAGTCGCTGAAGATTGCGTTCATACAGCAATCGCCTCACCGCTGTGTCGTGTGCAGGACTGAGATTCAAGACTTCAGTGGTTCTTTGATCAAAGACACGTTGAGTCTGAATTGGAAAGATGCGAGGAAGATTATTGAAGAAATCAGACGTGGTTAGACCGCCTGATCCACCACGCGGCAGACTTAAAAGCGGTGAATCAAACGAAGAGTAATGAATTCATACTCTGGTGTATAAACAACAAACTACTCTGCTAGCAGAGCCTTTTGCCTGCTCTCAGGGTCAAAGACTCACAAGGGCCAAAGACACATATAATAATTGCAGCATTTTGATTCGGCTCATTTAATACTAAGCTGGGGACTATATGTTATTAGTAGAATTCTACTAGTACACTAATGCAAATGCTGCAATGTGATTGGCTGAGCTATTGAACACTATCAGCCATTAGTGTGCAGTTGCCGAAGGTCGTCCACAAAATGCCACGTTTTTATCGTTTTTCCGAAGTTTTGGAAGGAAGTTTAAAGTGGTACTATGATCAAATTTTCACCCCTTGCAATTTTAGGCGTTTTAAAGAGTATTTAATGAAAGATTTAAAATGCCGTTTACCGTTTTCAAATACCTATTTTAGTTCCAGAGATATTTACGCTTAAAAAAATCGTTAAATATGCAAATTAGGGAACTGATGACGTCATCTACTCAACTCAGTTTTTAGTCAAGTACAAAAATTAAGTTATCTCGGTCATTTTTCTGTAGAGACCAATGAAACTTGGCAGACTAATAGTTCCTCAGGTGACACACCTACAGCTGTAATAAAATTATGTTACCACGGCAACTCACTCTTTTCCAGTCCCCATCAATTTGTTTTTAATATTTCAGAATTTTTCAGTTCAGAAAAATTAAACCCAGGCAAGACGTCTGCCAAATCCATTGACATGCTTGCTAGATCTCGCATGTAAAGCATTATTTACAAATATTAATGGCGAATGCCAGAATTGGCCAGAAAGGCCTTAAGCATTGGGGGGATCTGGAACCCAGCATGTTACCATGGTAACCAAGTTGCCAAGTTCATATTGTGAAACACAACTAGCAGAGTGTTACTGCAAAGAATCAGAGACTTTCAATACAAATTGGCTGAGATATCACTTTCTTAGTATTTAATCAGAATTTGGTTGAGTGTATGACGTCACTACTTTGCTAATTTGCATATTTTAAAAACTTGAATATCTCTGGAAAGAAAAGAGGTATTGGAAAATAGTAAACGGCATTTTGCTTCTCATATAGAGTACTTGTTATATATTTTAAAACGGTTGCGAAAGAAAACATGCGAATTTCATCATAGTAGCACTTTAAATGTAAATGGATAATAAAATTCTCGAGAAGACTAAAAGAAGGACATTAGCGGTTTCTTGACTTTAAAAGCTTGAAATTATTAAAAAACGGGTGCACGCGCGTAAACAACTGCAAATTTACCAAGGACAATTCAATGCGTGCGATTTTGTTAAAACGTTAAGTTCGATAATGCGTAGGAAAATAATAAGAAACCATTATTTGCGTTTATTTCAGTCAGAATTCTACTAAAACAATTAGATTATTCGCTCTCAATTTCTATGAGGTGATAGTTGATTCGGCCTGCGGCCTCATCAACTATCACCTCATAGAAATCTCGAGCTCATAATCTAATTGTTAATTAGAAGAAATGCGTTGCAACTCTTCATAACACGCAACGGCTCCTATACGTTATATCACGCGCACAATCTGTGTCTCGTTACAAGCGGCATGGCGCAAACCACTTTACAAACTCCCGCCAAATTTCCCGGTGACGTAGACTGCAAAGAAAAGGGTTCACCATAGAATTAGAGTAGAGTAGAATTCTCATCCAGAGTTTTGCATGGATAGCAGAGTTCACATTTGTCTCGGCAGAGAAACTGTAAATGATTAAAATTGTTCTCGGATAGACGAGGAGAACAAATAATGTTACTATAATAGCAATTTTGAACTCGTGTTGACGCTCTCTATGCCGCCAGGGAATCGCCCCAAAACGCGGCCGCACGGACAGAATTTTGTGTCGCATTGCCAGGTTAATAGTGCCAGGCTCTACATCTCGATTATAATCATGGCAGCGAGGTATACTAGTGTTAACTCTAACTTTACTGTTGCACAGAAACTTTGACTGTTCAGTTCCGGCTGTTGATGCCCGAACTGGGCTCATTTGAGTGCGCCTTAGGTCGAATTTCTTTCGTATTTGAAAAGAGCAGGGTGGTTCAAAATCTGCGTCCAATAAACCATCCTTATTAGGTTTTCTTTTGATAACCCCTGAAGCTTGTATAGTGTTCATTCGTGTTCTACCAGCGGTTGAAACACGTTAGGCTCAATTATCTGCCGCATTTTCCAACGACGACCTGTTTCTAAAACGTGTTTTATTTTGACGCTGGAATCCGGCAGACCAACGGTCTTTCTCCGTTCTTTCTGCGAGCGAGAGGCGTTTAGCTGAGTGCGCCTTGGGTGCGTATTTCGGCGCATTTTTCTGTCATGGTGAAGCTGTATCTCCACGGAATTTGTACGTTGCAGATCATGCTTGTCTGTCCTGGTGCGTGTGTCTATTGCTCTCCAATTAATTTGCGATTTAAACTCCGCACGCCAAGTATTTCCAGAAGGAAAATTTCGACGCAGTTTTTGTTTACACTTTGTGATTCTATCAGCTGTGTTTGTATGACTCGAAGCAGTACCATTATTCTCGTTTATAGATACACTTTTTTCTTCCTTTCGCGTCATTCCCATGTAAAACGCGTCAAACTGTGTGGTTCCCGAGACACATTCTGGCCTCCCTTTTACGCCAGTGCTATGACTGGAAACATTTTGTACGCATTCCATGGGGGTGGAAGATCCCATATTTTTCGAGCCTTCCTCACACGTTCTTGGTTGACCACGAGATATTTTCAGTGGCGCGCAGTTTAGGGGAGTTGTGCGTGGAAGGGAATCAAACGGCATTAGTTTGTGCCTGCTTGCATAATAAGAGAAAGATGGCGAGGCTCTCCAACTAGCCGATCAGCGCACAAGCATGAAGATATTACCGTAAGCGAAAATAATTACCGCAGTAACCGTTAAAACAAACCATGCAAATCCGATGAGAAACACTGCATCTGTGACGCCTGGAAGGAGAGTGATGCTGGTCAAGAGGAGTGAGAACGCCCAAACACCCAAAACAACCTTAACAGCGCGCCCTTTTGCGCACCTGATAATACAGATGCTTTGAACATGAAACGTCGCCGTCCTCGCTTAACTTTTTATTCAAACTTATGAACATTTGAACGGCACGACGCTTTGAACACGGACCTAGCTTACGTTTTATTCAAACTTGTGAATGCGAGCAGACGCTTTGAACATAAAACCGTGTTTAACTTTTTATTCAAACTTGTGAAGACGTGAATAGATGCTTTGAACATGAAATGTCGCTGTCCTCGCTTAACTTTTTATTCAAACTTATGAACATTCGAACCGCACGACGCTTTGAACACGGACCTCGCTTCACGTTTTATTCAAACTTGCGAACTGAATGCGAGCAGACGCTTTGAACATAAAACCTCGTGAAACCTTCGTCGTGTTTTATCTTTTACTTTTGCTGGCTCACGATCAGGGGTCAGCCTAACCAAGAGGAACGTCAGCAAAAAATACTGCTCAGAGAAAGACATTTATCCTTTGTAGGCTCCCGTGAGAAACCAAAATGTCATCAGTGTAAATTTGCCGACTGAATCCGACTTGACCCGAATCTAATTTCGCGACACCGAGTAGAAAAATCCCTGCGGACGGATAACAAAGACTTCATTGTGTAAAACAATCCTAACCATAACAATAGGCAAAGTTTGATACGGATACTTCAGCGGATGCCTCAAGGCTATCCTGCGATCGTCTGTCAGCACAGCTAGACTAGAAATTGACGCCAATATTGTTATCCTGCCAATGAAGCTGAGTACGTGAACAACTGGTTGTTGGACAGCTTTGTCATTGTAAAAAGCGAAATTCTGTGCCGCTCGCATTGGCACAAGAACCGCAGTGAAAAGAAGGTCGGCAATCGTTAACGAAACCATGTAGAAATTCGCGGCGATTTGAAGAGAAGTGTTTTTCAAAATCGCCACGCAAACCAAGCAATTACCAAATGTGCCCACCACGGCAAGAAATATTTCAAGGAGCTCGTGTTTGGAGTAAAACGCCGATAAAAGTGTTGTGTTGGTAGACGATCCTGTATCCATGCCAGGGGCAAAGAAATAAAGATCTGAATTTGAGCTGTTAATTTATAGCAACTATCCAGTAACGATTAAGTAACACAGTTGTCTTTACGCGAGGCTCACATTAGGGGCGGCAGAAATCGAGTCTAGGCTCACTGGCATACGACAAAGTCATGCCATGGTGTACGTTCCAATACCAAATGCAATTCGGTCTTTTAACTGAATTATCATCAAGAAAATTCCTTACATATGTTATCTTTTTCTTTTTCGCATGCAGGAAGAACTGAAAGAAACCAATGAAGTGCACACCTAGCGATCTTTAATTTTTACAACACTATGACTCACACTACTGACGATAGTGTTTATTTTCTTTTGTGACTGTAATTTAAAAGCCATTATTCTTCTTTTAGCACCTGCCACGAATCTTGACAATCACACCTTCACCCTCAAGGTGATGTTTAATTTTTCCAGGGTTTCACAACAACTTGTCAGTTTTTAATAAAAAAAAATTCATTCAACCATCTCGTGTACCTAGGTTCGGTGCATCCAACTGGCTTTCCTTGCCGTACAGCACGCTTGTATTGCTTTTAGAGTGTTGATTTAGTTCCGTTAGTAGACTGAGCTAATTTACTTTTCTCTTTTTTAGTGTATATACAATTGATACAAAGGCCGTTGAAAGTTAACGTTGTTTACTACCCAGCATGTAAAGAGATGAACACACACAAAGGCAATAAGGCCAGCGTAAAGATCCTTGTATGTTATTTCTAGAGGCTCTGATTGCGAGTGATGAATTCATTCCCTATAGTTGTCAGTAAATATTTTGCCATGTTAAAATCCCTATCATCAAGTATCAGACCATCTTATAATGTAGTTTACAAATCTTCATTTCTGAGATACCTTTTACCTGTTTCAAAACAAAACGAGTCCTGGTGCACAACCTTTCGTATGAAAATGAGTTTGATTTGCAAGACAGTGAACGTGTAATAAAATTGAAATGTTGCTCTGAAAGAAAGAAGTAGTCAGAAGTTAAACTGATCCATAACATTGACCCTTTGTCACGTGATCTATAGCGGCAGTGGCTTTATTTAATGTAATCTCAAAACAATTTCGACGAAAAAGAAAACGCATGCCCTTTGATTTGGATCATTTTTGTCTGCAGAGTAACCCGCAGTTCGATAATGTTTCTGGCGTTTTAAAAGTACATTCTGACATGTTCGAAGATGTTCCTTATACGACGTTCGGACGCTGCCGAAGATCTTCAAAGCTTTCGGTGGGGCCGAAGATCTATGTGACACTTATCCAATATATTCCAAGATATTTGTATACTATGCACGGAAATTGCCGAACAGGTTCGAAGCTTTCCGACAATCTTCAGAGTCGAAATTCGGAAGATGGTTTTGACGTTTTTCGAATCTATATTCCGAGATGTTCGGTATACGATATACGGACGGATGCTGCCGATGCATTCCGACGCTTTCCGAAGATTCTGCCTAACAGTTCAAGAAGATTTCTGTAGAAAGCAACTGCAACAATGCTTACAGCTGAATATTACAGATAAAAAAGTATTTAGCAAGACATCAGGACATGACTGTAAGGCTGCAACCGCCCTCTTGATAACTAGCAACCCTCTGCTCGACGATGATCCATTCTAAGCTCATATCACCTCTTCCTCTTCATCATCGTTATCTGATGATTTCAATAAATGCTTGGTGTTGATTTTATCGTCAGATGTTTGAGATTTTCCCTGAAAAGGTAAAGTAATGAGTTTAAGGGTTAAAAGAGAAATCTATCTATATGTGCTATTTAGCCTTATCTAATAGTTTATATTCTAATGTCTGATACTTCAGTCAAACTGACATAAATGACAGTCTGTTCTCTGACCAAATGGACACAGGCACGCGCTCAGGTTCTTGCACTAGCACTGGCATGAAAGCGTCAATTCTGGCATTGGCTGTCATTCTGGCTCTGGTCTGTGCCAAGAGGTCAGAGTGAGAAATTACGAAAATATCAATTTCTTTAAGATTGTGGCTCCGACATGGCTCTGTAGCTCAGATGGTAGAGCAATAGACCTATAATCTGAACGTCGTGGGTTCGAATCCCACCTGAGCCATGTTATGTTCCTGTTGTCAGGATTTACAGTGTATTTTGGTTTAGAATCATCCTCAGGCATATAAATGAGTGAATCAATTGAGAATCACCCACGCTCTGTACCTCAGATGGTAGAGCAGTAGGCCTGTAACCCGAAGGTCGTGGGTTTGAAACCCACATGAGCCATTTTTTTAGTTTAGAATCATCCTCAGGTATAGAAATGAGTGAATCAGCTGACAATCACTCACGCACTGTTCCCATCGTGGCTCTGTAGCTCAGATGGTTGAGCGGTCGGACCAGTAACGGCCGCCAGAAGGTCGTTGGTTCGAATCCCACCTAGACCACGGATTGTTTTCAGTGGTCAGGATTTACAGTGTAACAATTTTATGCATGCTTTTCGCCACTTCCACTAAGAAGTTCAACTCGTTTCCGAAAACCCTTGATGAATTATTTATTTTATGGCGATGCGGATGATGCCAAAAAATCGGTATGTAATCCCTGCTTGACTACAGACAGTCCTCTGGGGGTTAGAGTCGTTCAGAGTCGGAAGGCGTTCTGAGGGAATTACCACCGGCTTCGGAAGGAGAACCACCAAATCTGACTCTCAGGATCACTTGTTATCTGAGTTGACTCGTATGGCAGTCATGATACCTACAAATAGGATGACAAATGGGATGAGTTCCTGATACGAGGCACATAGTCCTTAGCCCCAACCATCCCCCAACCGTACTGCAAGTAGACAAGCACCAAGTGGAACGCACGAAACACTCCACCCAGTTTGGGATTACGTACATGTCGCCAGCTCCGATTTCAAACTGAAAGTTTCAATCGCCTGTTTTGATCCTGATCTAGGATTACTACGGTAAGCTAGTTGTTACCTGAGCAGCAGAAGTTATTCGCGCAGTAGGACTAGCATGATGTTAGGATAAATCAGTTCTGCATCTGACGCATGAAAGACTTCAACTCTTTTATGATGCCAGTACGCCACTTGTAGGGTTTCTCGAGCTTTCTGTTCCCCTGCATTATCTATCTCTCCAGGCAGGACTTTCCTTTTTTTGAGTCTTACAGGTACGGTGCGGTACCAAGATACATGTAATAAACTGTACTGCAAACAGTGCTTGAAGTCTGGTGTAAATTAAAATAAAAAAGATTGATATTTAATTTCACGAAAAGTAGAATAGTATTAGAAAAAAATACAAGGCTAAGTGCCTGAAATTCGTCATCTCCCGGGATAAATAAATTGTCTTCCCGCGAATTGAAGACTTTTTAAATAGCAAATCACTGCTGTTTGAGTATTGATCTTTACCAAGTGAGTGAGAAAAGATCGAGGTTTTGCTGGCGCTTTGAATTATTTTTGAGCCGTAGTTACTATTCTGCGATTAATTAGCTTTATCGAGTTAGACACGTAAAAACGTTCAGAAATAGTCCTGTTCTAAAGCCTCGAATAACTGAACTAAGCAGCAGGATCTCCGCGCGAAAACAAAGAAAAGAAAAAAATGAAAGGGAAGGAGAGCCTGCCCGCATCACTTAGGCTGAATGCCGTCCTCAAGGAACCCCGCTGATGCGACACCGAGCGCACGAGCTGTCAAAAATCAGCCAATTGTAGACATTGCCCACGCGAACTTGCTGCAGCTTTCGGTGGTCTCATCAATGGCAGCAGCCAATTGTCTTTGAGGTCATGTACTAACACCCGAAACAACGAAACGGCGAAATGAACTGTCACGAAACTTTTTGATTTCCAACGATTGCCAACGCTCGAGCAAAGAAGACAAAGAAGGAAAGTGGCACGACTTACAATGATGTTTACAGTGATTTGGTTTTCACTTTGCAGTACAAATTCCGTCCTACATACCATATAAAAAGCGACTGGGCACCAGACAATTCCACCCTAAGAAATTTATTGAAATCATTGCTAGAACAAACAAATATAAACACAGTTTTCTAACCCGCACAATTAAAGACTAAAATTACCCATTAAATGAAAATCGAGTTATTGAAGAGCAACCAGTGGAGGCTTTTAAAAAGGCCGTCATGTACTAATGTCTGAATAACGCGGAGCCCGGACACTTTTTAACACGCACCCTAGCTTCACATTTTAACACTTGCACTTGCAAATTTGCACATCTGCAGTGATGGACTAATTGCCCTTTGCAGATTATACGATTAGATATAGAACTCAAAAAACTCTTAACTTACCTCTATAAGGCGGGAATTTTCCAGCGCCTTTTCTGTCTATTCTGTGGCCACATACTTCAAATTTGTGACTATATCTGAAGTTCAATCTCCTGAAAAAGAAAAGAGAAATATTAATATTGTCCACCAGAGTTTGCCGGCTACCACTTAAGATTGGTACAAACCAGTAGCTGAAATGCTGACAATTCTGAGAACCACATGCGTAAATTAGTTTTATGCCGTTAATGAAGGAACGTTCTCCTTACCTACCAAAAACTTTTAAGAAGGTTACAGATTGTTCATAGAAGTGTTAAGATCTTGCTCAATATATGTAAAACAAAATTTCGCTATTTCGATCCTTTTAAAGCGGATTCGTTTTCCTGAAGATCTGTAAACGTAACGCGAAGTGGATGCAACTATGTTCAAGAGCCTTATTTGGAGCAAACCAACAGACGGTTGCGAAATTTGAAAATGCAAGCGAGCTTCAGTGCCCGTGGATGAGTACAATCGCACCATTAATTTTGAATCATGATAAGACAAGAGACTTTAACTTACCTCTACAATGCGGTCACTTCCCATCGGCTTTCCTGCCTAATCTGTGCCTATATATTTCAACTTGGTGACTGTATTCAAAGATCTCCTGAAAAAAAATAAGAGAAATTTTAGTATTGTGCACCAGAGTTTGTCGGCTTCCATCACTTAGGATCGCCTTAGTCCAGTAGCTGAAATGCTAACAATTCGGAGAATCAATAACAATAGTCGGTAGAAAAACGTATCGTTTCCTTTTCTCCGGCCATTTTTAGCCGTTTCTGGTCGTTTCGGAAGTTGCAACAGCCTTTTTTGTCATGCATTGTAATCTACAATTTGACTGTTTGAACAACCAGTTTGATGCCGTGTCATTGTTTCCACGCTCACACCGCTCGTTTTTGCCTCCTTTTTTGCCCTCGCGTCAACGAATCCGCTAGCTATACTATATTATTGCGCTATTTTCCGAGTGTTTTTGCGATATTGCGATGTTTGCCGAATTTTTGTGCGGTAATGCGGTGTTCAGCAACGCCCAATGTCCCCCTCTGTAAGTAAAACTCATTTCCAAATGAAAGATTGTGCACCGGCCAGGTCTCGTTAAAACGTATCTCGGAAATGGCCTATTAGATTTTCTTTTACTTATGCGTAGAGAAAACACGACAATCGAAAAGAACATACTATCACTATTACTATCAACGCGAGTTTCACTTCCCTGCTGATCGATGATGATCAGAGCTCAATGCTGTTGAGTAATCCAAGACCCTGGCTATACAGTGATTAGTTAGAAAATGGTGAGAAATGAAAATTAATGAAATCTTTTTCTTGAGGGATATATATCAACGAAAAACTCTCAGCTGCAAGTAGCTGCTTGTTTAATTCCAGTCCAACCGGGAAAGGAGCAGACTCCCTATATGATGCTTGTCGTACATCATATCGTTTAAAATTTTTAGTTTTTTCACAGATCACAAAGGGTGCGTTTTCGATCGAGTAAGGTGCAAATGACACATAGCTAGGCTATTTCAGCTGGGAAGTGGCTGTTGGCATGGCTCGCCAGTGACAGTTTATGTCACTGTTCAGAATAGTGGACTGCATTTGATTTGGGATAAAAATGAATTTGAACACACCCCCAAAATGGATTCTGGCATCCTGCAGTGTTTTCTTAGATGGGAGTCCAATCGACTTTATGATTTGTTGGACACCTTTCAGCACCGACATTCGCCCTTCGCTTCTACGAGCGATCTACTTCGCCACCCCCACCCCCACCACCCACCTACCGACTCCCACCCCGGGGGAAGTAGTAAACACCCGGGCAACCATTGTTCAGGTCGTCACGCATCTCCAGAGCGTTGTGTGACGATCAAAAAACAATATCGCGTGCGAAGGAGCTGTGCGAAGGGTGATTGTTACTGTGCAAAAAAAATTGCAGGATAAGTGAACTGCCAATTTCGCTTTTGAAGGATTTCTGCCGGTCAAAGCAGAATGTTAGTTTTGTGTTAGTTTTGAGAGAGGCCTGGGAGTTCCGTTATCTGGGATTCCTGTGGCGAGCACCATCAAGTCTCGTGACTTCCGGTTTACAATACACATGCAATACATCAAGTTTTCTTTGAGCAGTAATCATGGCGTCTTCTAAGATTCTGCTCTTTTTTGTAGCTGTGTATGTAAGCACACTTTCAGGAAGGTCCAAAGGAGATCCTGCCCGCATCAACGAACGTCTGGCTGTTTTAGAAAACAGGCGACCTCCAATGGAGTCGATTTTTGCTTTCCACACAAACGAAGGGAAATTGCGATACAAACAGAATTTGAAGGGACAATGGTCAAGTTGGTAAGTCCGGTAATTAAGGGTAAAAATGCAACGGCTGGGCTAATCTACCGTGGTGGAAGTCCTTCATGATCACTTGACGATATACGGTATTACAGAACCTATTCCCATTGCGGAGAAGCTGGAGAACCTAGCATTATGAGGGGAAATTTCGCTCAGGCATTTTCCCTTAATCTCTGAATCGTACAAATTCCTCTTACACTATCCTTTGAACGTCTTATGAAGTATTGAACTTTCCAATTCCCAGGAATAATAAAATTTCCCCTTTATAACCCAAAATATCCCTAGGGCAGAGGCGGATCCAGGGGAGGGGTTGAGGGGGTTGCAACCCCCCCTTTGAGCATCATTCTTTCTCCCTAAAAATAAGAAATAATATAAATAAGATAAATTCCAGATTTTATATCATACCTTCACAACTCTTTTGAAGTCTTGGGAATGCTGCAAAAGGCATTTTAGATGGAAAAATCTTAAACATTTTTTGGGGGGGAGGGGCCGTAACTCGCCTTCCACACCATTGGCGTTAAAGGTTACTACAATATTGTACACCCCCCCCCCCCTTTCAGAAATTCCTGGATCTGCCCCTGCTAGGGTCAACTCAAGTTGGGGGGGTGAGGGAGTAAAACCTATGTGCAAGTTGGGGGGGGGGGGAGTATGTATATTTGCTGGAACAGCACAATTATCCATACCTCCCCCACCCCTCTGGGAATTCCAATTAAGCTTCATGCATTTACAGTTAGACCCCACTAATTCGAACTCGGTTATTTTGAATTCCCCGTTATTTCGAACTAAAACGCATTTCCGTTGGACTTACCCTTCAGTCATTTACTATCGGCTATTTCGAACTATTTTTCGTTTCCCCTGAAATAGTGGGGTTCAGCTGTACTTTAAAGGTTTTGGCCTTTGAGACGTAGACCCCCATATGCATGTTTATTGAACCTCTTTTTTTCTTGCTTATATTTGAATTCAGGCAAGACATGGGCTCTCCTGAGGGGAAATTAGTCATTTCAAACCCTGTTGCAGTGATTGATGCCAACAATCTGACCATTGTATTTTGCTTGTGTGATGACGGACAAGTTTACTATCTAAAACAAGATGCTGACGGATTGGGTGATTTTGGAAAATGGCTTGCGATTGCTTCTAAAATTCCTTTTGAAGCAGGTGGGCTTGACAGAAAACTTACAATTTTTGTAAAAATTAGATAATTTTATTAAAGAATCATAATTTTTGGAAAAGTTAATAAATATCTGTCACTCGCTCATTGATCCCCATTGTACCAGCTGGTGCAAAGGGCGACAACACAAGATGAATCTTTAACTGAAGGTGCTACTAAAATAATTTTTCTGTAAATATCTTAATTTTTTAGGAGTTGCACTGAAAGGGAATGACACTTTGACAGTGTTAAATTATCAGAATAAGCTGACTCTCTTCTCAAGATCCGTGACAAAAGCCTCCCATCTCTACTGGACACAGGAAGTGAGTGGTAACTGGTCAGCTTGGGCTCTGATTGGTGGATCATCTGTGTCGTTAAAATCAGATGTGGCAGTGGCTTTTAATGGATTTTCAAAGGTATATGACTCGTACATTACATCACCGTGCACATTAATATTACAAATATTGTGAATATGAAATTAATTTGGAGGCCAAGTACACATGGTGTACAAGTGTACTGATGGGCATAATCAAGTTTGGTGTATAGCTTAGTCACAGTTCTGTAGCAGGTAACAAATTGGTGTATCAAGGTGGAATTTTTTTTTGAGTTGCTGATTCATATTTGTACAAAAAGTGTGGGCACAGCTCCCCCCCCCCCCCCCCCTTCTCTGCTCTTCTCATGCCCTGGGTTTGTGATAAATACTTTTTTTTTAATTTGGTAAATATATAATTATTTTTTTATGTTCAGTATTTGGAGGCATTTGCAGTCATGGAAAACAACAAGATGTACAGAACGTGGCAAACAGGTACCAACAAACATTATAGACTTTTAATTGTCAGTCAATTAATAAATTCATAATAAATCAAACAGCAAGTCAGCTGCATCAACCATTTGTTAATTCAGTTAATATCAAGTCCTTTGTTAATTTATCAACCAACCAATCAACTGATAGGTCAGTCAGTCAGTCAGTCAGTCAGCCAGTCAAACAGTCACTCAGTCAGTCTGTCGGTCAGTCGGTCGGTCAGTCTGTCGGCCAGTCGGTCAGTCAGTTGGTCTGTCAGTCAGCCAGTCACTCAGTCGGTCTATGGATAATTTATGGAACTACACAATATGAATTCATTGTTTATTATGATTTAGGTCCAACAAAATGGGTGTCATGGGATGAAACTGGATATGGTGCCCCTGAAACCCAGCATGTACCAGTAGTTCACCAGATGAGTCACAGCGTGTTCAATGGCGTTCTCAATGTGTTTGTCTATGGAGATGATGGCTATCTACACCATATATGGCAAACCACCTGTGACAAGGTTCCAAACCCTTGGGGGTGGTGCACATGGAGTGTCTGGTACAAGATTAGCGGCAAGATTCCAAGCTCAGTTTCCTCTTACAATCCTTTAAGTATCGGAGTTAATATACATCTTGGAATTGAGGTAAGCTGTTTTTTTTTAAAGAGTAAATTATGCAGTCTTGTTTGTCAGTTCGTTTTTTTTTTTATCAGAATGATCTTTTCTTAAACCTTTTTCACTTTAATTTGATATTTACATTAACACTGTATTTTTTTTTCATATCGGCCTACACATTCAAAGGTTTTCACAGTTGGAGAACAAGGTGGCCTGTTGCACACATGGGAGCTGGAACGGGGCGGAGTGTGGAACTCATGGGAATATGTTGGTTCCTCAACATCAGACATAGCCAGCCATCCCACTATTATCACTGACGACAAAGGATGGTGGGTTGCATATGCAGTGAGTAATCAGTTTTATTATTTGTTTAAAAAATCCAGCCATATAAAAGAAATATGCAAACCGATTTGCAGAAATGAGAAAGTTAAAAATATTTATAATCTTGATTAAACAGATGTTTTCATCCGTTTACACTCACTTCATCCCACATGCAGCAGAAAGACTGATAGATAGAAAGATACAACACCATAATTGTAACCTGTGTAGTATCTCAGATTGATTGTCCAAACACCATACAATGACCAATTGATCAGATGCTACAGTCTTAAATACAGATCCCTGCAGTCACAACTTTTTTCTGATTTCATAGCTAAGTGCCACTGATGAAGTTGCAGTTGTTGAACAGAACCGATCCCTACTCCTCTCAGCATCACGTGTGCCATTTGGAAGTCCAGTCAAAGTTTCCTGGTCAGTACCAGTTGATGAGGCCACCAACAAGGACTGGATAGGTGGGTTGGTTAGCCATTTTAACCCCCACCCACCCCCCCCCCCCCACACACACACACACACCCTCCCCCCATATCCATTCATCTCAAGAAATAACTGATCACAAATTGAAGTTAATATAATTTACATGTAATGAATCTTACTATCGTGAATTTTTTATTTTTTAATGCAGCAGCTATACACTAGACAATTCTCTTGTACGTGTTCTCTTTCAGGCGTTTACCCATCTGGGGCTGATAATCACATGTATGTGGACTACTTCTATGTTGGAGGAGGACAGAACCCGCTAAAAGATGCAATACCTAAAGGCTCGATGACTTTTAAGTCATACCTCCCAAATGGCAAATATGATTACCGTTACTTGTAAGTAATAAATACTAAAATATAATATGTTATTTGCTACATCAATCTTTAGTAAGCCCTCATCCTTCTAGTCATGTAACCCTCTAGAACTATTATCCTTCAATATCCCTGTATCCCTCAAATGTGGGACAATATTATTTCAGAAAAAAGTTGTGTTAGAGGTATTACATATTTAACAATTAGATTATGAGCTCGAGATTTCTATGAGGTGATAGTTGATGAGGCCGCAGGCCGAATCAACTATCACCTCATAGAAATTGAGAGCTCATAATCTAATTGTTTTAGTAGAATTCTGACTGAAATAAACACAAATAATGGTTTCTAGTTATTTTCCTACGCATTATCGAACTTAACAGTTTAACGAAATCGCACGCATTGAATTGTCCTTGGTAAATTTGCAGTTGTTTACGCGTGTGCACACGTTTTTCAATAATTTCAAGCTTTTAAAGTCAAGAAACCGCTAATGTCCTTCTTTTAGTCTTCTCGGGAATTTTATTAGCCATTTACATTTAAACTTCCTTCCAAAACTTCGGAAAAACAATAAAAACGTCGCATTTTGTGGATGACCTTCGGCAAATGCACAAGCTGAAGTGAAAAAGCAAGTCTGTTGTACAGCTACTGAAGGAACTGATGCAAAAAATATTTATTTCAGAAGTGTTTTAAGTGTGTTTCAAACAAATAACAGACAACAGCCTGCAATTTTACATACTTATCAGCTTTATCGATAGTCAAAACAATCAAATTGTTCTTTTGTACCACAAAAGTGTCCATAATTCCGTAATAGCAGGAGTCATTTCCAGTCAAACCTTAATCAATAGTTTGTCCATAATAGCTAGTGTTTATAATAGTGGGGTGTCTGCAAGGTGAGAGTTGACTGTACTTGGAAATTTTGTCAGATATAAATAAGGGCAACGAAAGCATGAACCTGTCCTATAACACGTAAATTTGGTACCATATTTTTTTTTCTTGCAGGGTAAATAAAAGATTCTTTGATGCTGTGAGTTCTTCCCTGACTGTATTTAATGCCACAACAGACAAAAAATGGGTTCAAGTATACCGAGGGATAGCTGCAGGATTAGGAAAAGAAGGCTTCAATTTTGAGAAATGTGTTGAAGATGGAAACCACACAGTGGTCCTGTTCAAGGAATCGTTTGCTGCCTTCCAGAATAATGACATTTTTAAAGGGCTGCAGTTATTTGGTACAGCACTTATGGACATAGTGAAGGCATTTGAGGATTGTGGCGAGACAGATATTGCTAAAGCTATCGAAAAGTTGGCCACGGATTTCATTAAATGCGTAGAAGGTAAGGAACAATTATAACTGTTTCAGAATAATTCTTTACAATTATTGCAGAACACATTCTAATGCAAGAATGAACTGGTTTGTCAGAGCTGAACTTCTAAACTTCATGCATAAAATACACTGCCTGAAAGTACTGACTACTTTCAAGTTTCGTGTTAAAACTAAGTTTTAAAAATGTGACTCTAGTGGCATCTAGCATCTACATTGTTGAAGGAGCTTGAGGTCGAAGTGACATGGACCTGACACTGTATGACGTTAAACAAAAATAATGTTTTATCAATCTGTAAGATGCACTTTTCAGAAAAAAAAACCCACTTCTTAGCCCAAGTATAACATTTTTTGCTGTAAACATACATGCACTCAAAGTTGCTATTATTTTGATGCAGGGAACTGTGTCAATTTTGTAATTGATGCCGTGGATAAAATCCTGATCCTATTTGAGAATGTCGTAGAGATTTATGGAGACATCCAAGGAGCAAGCAATTCATTCCAACTAAAGGCTTATGAACAAGGTAAAAGGACTGAATACATTATTTTTCAAAAAGAACATGTCAACATAACATGATCAGGGGCATAGCCAAGGGGTCCTGGGGTATCCGTGTCCTTCCCTTTGTGAGATAATTTTCAAATAAATAGCATAAAAACCTTATAATTCATGTGGTGAAAATGCATGAATCCGATGAATCAACATGCCATAATGCTAGATAGTTATATATGTTGTGGTTCAAATTTTATTTTCCTTTGTTTTTTGGTATGGTAATGTATGATAATGATGTTAAAACAAAGGGAAATAAAATTTGAACCAAGGATAAAATTGAACCACAACAATATACTCTGTTTGCATTAACATTCATACATGTTTTCATTTGAAAACGTACAATACTTGACTTCAGTGAATGTTTCTTTTCTCCTAGGTGGCTTATGCATTGGACGTATTGTTGGTGTGTGCATTGCAATACCATCCTATTATTAAGGAAGTCGACCATCTCATGAACTTAAATATTTCCGAGGCCAAAATGTTTGAGGGTTTGCAAGTTTTTATGCCTTTTGGAGTATGAGTGGAAAATAAATGAGGGGCTGTATGCTATAATTTATCTGGGCTCGGTTGTTCGCAAGGTGAAAATGAAACCCAACGGATAATTCACTATCCAGTGGATATGCATTGACAAGAAATACCTATGCTGTCCACTAGCTAGTGATTCATCTGGTGGATCTATAGCATTATCCACCCTTTCAACAACCAGGCCCTGTTCTTGAAAATGAAGAAAAAATCATTAATTTTTTCTTCTCATAAAATCAATATATTGTGGAGTCAAAGGTTTAGTTTGTGGTGGGAATAAAAATTGTCATCAACAAAGGGATACTGTCATAATGAAATATCAAATTCCCAGCTAGAATATACAGAGAAGTGCAAAAATAACCAAGGTAAATATTTGTTTTGATTTTTGAGTTTGGGGCTGTGCCAGTTGAGATTTTCAAATTCTAAAAATGAGGAAAATCACGTTTTATAACACTCATGTAATAGTCTACATGTAAAAAAAAAAATAAATAATACTAACATTAACTAATTATTGATGGGGTGCTGCAGAGAAGTGTTATGGCAAAAGTAATAAAATAATAATTATAAAGCAATATCAGTAAAGAAATAAAGAAACAAAAGAGAAGAGTCTGAAGTCAAACCACTTATTTGAAGTTCTATAATTGTATTAGATCTGTTAACTTACACCATTCACTGGCAATACAAAGTGTAATGTACAAACAAGTTCTTGTTCTCTGTCTGATACCTTTTCTGTCAAACTATTCTCTCTAGTTCTTTTGCATACTCAAGCATGTGCTGGATCATTTTATAAGCAGGAATTTCTTGCAGTGCTTCCTTGTCTGTCTCTGGCTCAAAGTAGTAATATTTATCTTCCTTTAGAATCCACCCTCGCTAAATGTAAGAGAATGGAAACAACACATCAAACAAAGCCCTGTGCACGTTTCTGAAAAAATGCAAGTAACACAATGAGCTGACAAAATTGTTTACTACTGTGTCAACTTGAAACTCATCTCAGGAAACTAAGTGTGCACACCAATTCACTTTGGCTCAGTGTGTCGCGCTGGCCCATGGCCAGACCCGATGAAACGGACAACGGCAGGACCTAGCTCAATCCTCTGGCCATAACTATAGGCATCAACACCATAACTACCATAAAATTAATAATAATGTAACGCTGATGCCGTTATTGTTGAAAGTTGCCAAGCTGGACATTGAAGCCATACAAAACACATCTAATGATATTTTACAATAACTAAACGACATGTGTACTGTACATGATGTTGGTACGTAAGAAATTTACCTTCTCAGCAAAAGCTCTCATATCTTTTTCACTCTCAAAATACAGTATTCTGGTAGCCTCTGGAAATGATATGCATTGATAGGCTTTTTCTGTACATGCTGCTATTTCATCCCTGAAATAAAGTGCACTGAACTGGGTAAAAGGTAATAAAAAGCCAGAGATATATGGCAAAATCAAGATTAGACTGGGACAGACACAGACAGACAGGTTTAATATAATTCATGTGTCTTTACCTTAGAGTGTCTAAAAGGATGTTCATGAAGAAGTGATAGTTGTCAGCTGGTACATTCCCTCTTGCAAGGAAAACCTACAAAAAGGAAATGAAATTAATTTTACTTTGTTAGGATATCAACTAACAGTATTTTATAATGTCAGCAGTATTGAAATACACCTTTTTCTATGCGGCAGCTTAGAGGCAAAACTATATATACTGAACTGCTTTGCCTACTAATCAGCATCTACTATTTTGGGCATAACAGTAGTTTTACATGCACTATGCATTAAAGATACACCTATGGGTAAAAAAATTATAATGATGAGTAACAATACCTTGTTGTAGTTTCCCTCCATAAGGTACTGTATGAAAAAGAAAATGCAATAATGTTACCAAGTTTCAAGCGACTGGCAAACTCACTGGCGGCAAATTGATTAGAATATAATTATGTGGATTTATAAATTATATTGCTGATTTTGATATATCTTCCCCTGCACAAGCACATTATCTATACTCCACTATAATTTTATACATGTACATTACTGATACCTGTTCTAGAGAGACAGAATGTTTAATATACACATTGTTCTGTAGTTCCTTAGCAGGTAACAGCTCCAGTTCCTATTGAACAAAAAGAGTGAATAAGTATAACATCAAGTTTGCTTTAGTTCAAATATATACTTACCAAGTTATAATGCTGTAGGTCAGGTATGACATGTACCGGTACATTATGGTCTGTATCTGCAGTTATATTATGTTTGTTGTTTACAAGTTGCCACATGCTCTTGAATGTGACAACCATGTGGTGTTTGCAGGAGAAATAAGGCCACTAGAAAAGGCCTTTTGGCTAGTGTACAATGGTTCCAACTAGTCTGATAACCATGTGATGCCAAATGCATGTATCATTACTTACTGTGTGAAACTCTGCAAGTCGATTCTGAGCAAGAAGAGACAACAAATTCAGACCAAGAAGCTGAAACATGTAAGCAGACTCCTCCAGGGTACCCCTATCAAAAAAGTCATCACTGATAAAAATTTGAACATTTCATTTACAAGTGACTATGAGGTTCCACTCTACTTACCTTCTAAAGATTACTGCAAAAGTGCCCTTTTCTGACAGTCAAATAAATATTATGTCTAGATAATGTAACTATACATGTAGCTCAATTTCAATATACTAGAATTGAGCCTAAAACAATAGACCTCAGTACAAGGCTCCAGGGTATAAACAATACAGTTTGTGGGGTTTACTCCCCAGAGTCTGCCTCGTAGTGATGTGTATTGTTTTAGGCTGAATTTTAAAATATCGAAATTGGGCTATTCCATATAGAAATTTAAACTATTTGCACTTACTTATAATCAAGGTAATATGGCTTTAGCTGGGCCATATATCTTTCAAATGATGGGATGTCCTCCTTCAGTATACTCCACTGAACACCAATTTCTAATGCATCTCCTGGGCACAACACAAAATGTTGGCATATTTAACAACTGACATAAAATAAAAGGCATGATATCACAAAGCCTGTCAGTTAGAACTTACTTGCTAGCAGTAATTCTTGTGGACTCGGTTTGGATGATGAGGTTGGTAAGAAGGAGAATTGAATTAAAGCCATCTACAAAAAAAGCATCAAGTCTCAATGTATTTGAACCAGTGATAACAAAGGTAGTATCGTCCAAATAATTGTTAGGGTTCTCATACTAACAATAGGCCATATTCGTATTCTCGGTATTGGACTGGATCTAGCTTGCAAATATCATTAAAAAGAGCTTTGTGTGATTTGCATGTGAAACAATTAACCCGCATAAGCCTCCATTGCAAGCTAGTTCCAGTCCAATACCGAGAATATGAATATGGCCTATTACTCTACTGATTATCTCTCAATCTGAAACAAAGATTTTTTTACATAATTTTAAAAAACAGTGATTTGAAAGCCAACCTCCACAATAAAGCAGAAAACCAATGATTGTTTTACAGATGATTATACAAATTCTCTGTTTTGCCCAAATATAAATGCCCAAGTGACAGCAAATTTTTAATATTTCACAGACATGGTGCTTTTAGTATCACATACTGTATGCATACATTTGTCTCTGCCATGTCACCCAGACTCCATTTTATGTAGGTTACACTGAAAATCTTCAGCATGGATCAGTGCAGGGATCTGAGTCGGCATGTTTTAACTGGTGGTCAGTTGACTTATCAGGTAAGGACCTTCAGTTGGAGTAGACTTTTAAACATCGGTGTATCTTTGGCATGGGGACATGAATTGCACCCTGGCATGTAACATGACTGATCATGATGTTATTGTTGTTGCTGTTTTTTTATCAAACAACCCAAGAAAGCTGAACAAGTGGTACAGACCAACAAAACGCATGTAAGTAATAAATGTTCATCTATATATGTTTAAAATTTTCTTACAGGCAGTCTGACATTTAATTTATCAGTTTGAGTTGTAAATTTGTAATTTACAATAGCTGTAAAATGTTTAAATTGGAGCTTATTGAACTAAACTTAAGCCAACTATAATTTGTAACAAAGCAGTCTAATTTCACGTCTTGAAAAAATGAACTTCTTTCTTACAATTTTCAAGAATAAAATTACAGGAACTGAAACTCAAAGTTATAACTTAGACTTTCGTCAAAAGGTAGAAACAAACGTACGAAAACTTACCTTCATTCCAGAAAGAAGCTTGCCGACTTTTTCGAGGTCGACGGGTTTTCTATTCCACTCCTTTATCAGAGTTTGATAGAGAGAAACAACTTCTTTCAAACCAGACTGGGAAGCCATCTTGGATTTTTTGCCGAGTCAGAGAAAAACAGTCATATGGCTCAGCGGTTACTGTTGTAAAGAATGCGTCGATTGGAAAATTCGAGGAAGACTGGATTCCATCTTACCAAACACTTGCGCGCCTGGCAAATTTTAGCATTAGAAGCCTGATAGATTCGAAGCCTTTTTACCGTAAAAAGGCCTGTTTTGTATGTTATTTCAGTATGGAAAGTGATATCCAGGATGCGTTAGAAGATCTTGGGTGAGTTATGAACTAGTTTTCAGTGTTGCCCCGTGCATGGGCAACACGACCCCCCAAGCTTGTCAGCTTTTATCTACATCGTGTTTAAATAAGGCAACTTACTTTTGGGTTCGCGTACATATGTTAAAGTGCATGTACAAGTATCAAAACTTTCTTGAACAACACGTCTGACATTCAATTCGTTCAGGTCATTGAATAAAAAAATAAAAAGAATAAATTAGCTTATACATGTATTGGGTATTTTCTCCCGTTTTAAATTTTAACATCTGTTTTATACTATAACATGATCATAATACCGGTAATATACTATATGTTCTATAGTATAGTATGAACTAATATCCATGGAATTATCTGACATTTTCTCTATGATAGATTTGATGGCTCACTTTTGGAGGAGGGTGCACTGGCAGTCGCTGTACAGGGAGAAAATCTCACACCTGATTTCATGTCACTGTGTGTCTGGCTAGCAGAACACTTAAAGCCTCTTTGCAACATACAAGAACATGTCACAGGCAATTGTTTTAAGTTTCATAAACTCTCATAGGTTTCATAAAAATACAAATCCATTTTTAATGACCAGCAATATTGGGGACCAGTTGAACACATGGCTATATTTTTACTTGACTGCAATGTACTATGGGAAAAACTTAGTCATGTTTTGTATATAATTGAATGAATATAGAGGATAATACATGGTTGTGCAGAGATATGAAATTTATCTTTAGTGTTCAACTCGATATCTCATGAGTGAGCCCCGGGTAGTGAGCGCAACGAACGAGTGAGATGTGGACCATTTTCCCAAGGTTTCCGAACATTTTCAAAATTTTGTCTGGTGGTCATACGTAATGTTTCCAAATATTTTCCAAACTTTTATGAAAATTTCCAAAGTTCGCTGAGGAAGATCCGAACACAAGATGTTTCAACTTGACATCAATAAACTTTGGCTCATTCAGCATTGAAACAAGGCAAACTTGTCAGCAAACGTGACAAAATCGATATCTTCACATGTGAAAGATATGATATCTCTCACATGTGAAGATATGATTTTTCTCAGCGAGAGAAATCCTGGTCAATTCACTGACACTCTGACTAGTTTATATAATAAAATTAAACATTTTTGTGCTGTACAAAGCTAAGTGATAGAATTATATTTTATTTTGAAATAGAAAGAGAGGATGAAGAAACATTTAGAATGGAAATGAGTGGACTGTTAAATGAACTGGGTGAGTATGATTGATCAGCATCAGTTGAATTTCTTTATGCATTTGTTTGGAGTTGGCATTTATAATCCAGTTTTGTCTTTAACAGGTTGTCCACATTCTCAGATCCTAGGAGTAAATGGCCTTGTTTCCCCTTCAAACAGACTGCTTTTATTAGGTAATAACACATAATACTGCATGGCTACTGCTTTTAGTTTAAAAATCAAAATTTTTTTGGTGTATCTTGGTTTCAAACAGTTCTTTTATCCCCAACCAGACTATCTGACATCAGAACTTCAAGCAATGCGGATGATTGGAGGGGATGAAGACAGAATGGAGATTGATGATCAAGTATTATTGAGTGACATTTTTAATAATTGCTGTTTATAAATTGATAATTCTATAGATTTGAGTATGGTACACTGTTTGTAGTACTTAGATCAGATACTGTGAACCTTTACCACCGAATATTTTTTACAGGCAGTTAATCCTGCCCTGCAACAGCTGAAGGCAATTTTAGTTGCTTTGGATTTGCCGCAACCGACTAAAGAATCAACTGTGTTTGAACTGTTTTCTCAGATTGAGACCAAGGTTAGTTTTATTTAGGGTTAGCAATTCATGCAGGCTATTTTAAAGTAACTTGAAGATCACTGCATAATTCGTACTGTATATAAAATTATTCCAGCATGTTTCCGCTTTAGGCGCCTTTTCCAAGCCATAAGTATTTTCACTATACTCTGGCGGTGGCCTAATGGTTAGTGCGCTGGACTCCGGATAGGGCGGTTCGGGTTCGAGCCCTGGCCGGGGCACTGCGTTGTGTTCGTAGGCAAGATACTTTACTCTCTAGTGCCTCTCTCCACCCAGGTTTATAAATGGGTACCGGCGAATTTACTGCTGGGGGTAACCCTGTGATGGACTAGAGCATCCAATCCAGGGGGGAGTAGCAATACTCCTAGTCGCACTTCATGCTACGGAAACCAAGATCACAGGCAGCCCAAGTGCAATATATGAAATATTAATGAAACACATGTGAACGTGACTCCTGCCTTTGAGCGGTGTTGTGTTACAAAGATTTGTGGGATTCGTGGGCCACTAGGCTCATATCCAGACTTTACCACCTCACAACGAGCTTTACTCATTTGGGTAATTATCTTTAATTTGCATGCCTTTTGACAGTTTTCACTGCTCTTGGACATTGTACATTTGCACACTGAGCATACTTAAGTGCTAAAAAGCAAATTTTTAATAATCAAGTGAAATGCTGTTAAAGACTATTGCATTATATAGAAGGTGAAGACAAATAAAAAGTTATTTTTGTTTGTTTGTAGGTCCGACAACGCTTAAGCAAAGCTCCTAAGAATCATCTTGGAAATCCATTATTAACTAAAAGTCCAAGCCGCAAGCAGTGGGTATGTATTTTTATTTTTTTTCTCTTGCTTTTTTTGTCTAACTATGTGCTACAGATCAGACATGTTAAGCTCAAACCTAGCTAGTCTGTTAATTTATTAGTTATTTTCTTTCAGAGCAAAGTGGAAGAAATTAACACACAGCTCAACCAGGAGTACACATTGCGGCGCTCAATGTTGCTGAAGAGATTAGACGTGACAGTTCAATCATTTGGCTGGTCTGATAGAGCCAAGGTTTGTTCTTTTCTTCGCATTATTGTTTCAGGACTACAGTGTACTTACAGACCGGATGCAGACATACTGTGCCACCCCTCGCCCAGATCTGTAGATCTGTAGTCTCCAAATAATCCCAAACTTCCTTGGTTCCTACTTACTTCAGTTGATTAATTTGTGCACCCTTTTTAGGTTAAAAAAGATGAGATATCCACAGCTTTTCATCCTCTAAGAAAATCTCTGTCAGCTACAGCACCAGTTAGCATTCCAGACATCATCGCTGCAAGATCAGGTAAGAACTGATTTTCTCTTTTTGTTTGACACTGCTATGAAATAGGTTTTATTTGAATACAGTATAGACTAACCTAATTTCTAGCCAGTGAGCAGACTCTTTTTGGGGGCAGTACATGAGCTGTGAAGCCGCAAGTTACTTCATCCCCCAACTCAGTGGCTCATGGTCAATTGCATGCTGATCGCAAAGAAAGCCAGCTTGTAGGCTACCTAATTCCCTTCATAGCTACTAACAATGATACTCTTTTTATTTAGCTCATATTTAGGAATGCAAAGATTTTTACATTCTAGTTAAGGCAGTCAGATATTGTATTTGTAGTCTGGAACATGTAATTTAGGATGCAAGCTGGGAAGCCATAAAACCAGTAGGTTTTCTAGTTAGCATCCTGTATGATTTAAGTTATGAACAGGAAGCAGGTAATTAATAAGAAACAATGGATAAAGGTCAATAAAGGACTTGCAAATTTACAGATGTGGCTTAGTGACAGCTGTTTGTGTTAAACGTTCTGGAATAAGTTGTTAATTAAAATGACAAGGATAAATGAATTGCAACAAAATCTCCAAAAAGTTTCCATAATGCTTTAATAAAATAATGTTCTTTGTTCTTCTTTGATTTACAGATTTATTAAGGTTGACAAGAACAAGCAGTGGAGAAATCCGAGACAAAACCCAGTGTAAAATCAACAAGGTCATGATGGGCAAAGTAAGTACAATGATATATATTGTTTATTATTTAACAGAAGATTGCAGCTTTTCTTTGGAATTAATAATCATGATCAAGGGGTTAATGGTGCTGTTGTACAACACTGTTGTCAAATTTCAGGCCCAAATGTATTAAAAAGTCTGTCCTAACCACCCAAGGGGGGGGGGGGGGGGGGGGGGGGGGTAATCAGGATTTCAAGTGATAGGGATGATAGAAGGATTTTGGGGGGTTTGAAATTTTCAATTCTGGGATTTTTCTTGGATAGGAAAATTTGGCAAGTATTTTTTTGGGTGGCTTGAATTAAGTAGGTATTTTTTGAGGTATTACTGACCTCGGCATTGTGTTCTTGGATGTTTCTAGTGTCGTTAAACCAGATGAAGGAAAGATTTTTCAAAGATGATATGATGAATAAACAAACACAAACATTCAATTTCTTATGTTTTTAATGTTTACAATTTAAAGGGTCAGAAATTCGGCATGGGATTTTTTAGGGGTTAATTTTTGCTCCCATTCGATCATTCCCATCACTTGAAATCCCAAGTACCCACATTGTATTTTTTTTTTATTGCAAAACACAAAACAAGTTACATTACGAGTTACATTACATTGCATTAAGGTAAGAACTTACCGGTACATGCTTACTTACTTACAACCACTTTGTATTTTTAGTAAGTGACTGTATAGCCAATATCTCTAAGAAAATATGCTTGTGGTACTTATTCAATAGTATTCATCTACTAGACACTTGCAGATGTTAAATTATTATTTTTGTCTCAGTAAAAATGAATGTTACATTTTAAGGTACCTGACCGTGGTGGGAGAACATCGAATACAGCACCACCCGTAGAAATGCCATCATTTAAAAAGAGAACAGAAGCACCCAGGGACCAAAGACCACAAAGTATAACCCGAAGATAATCTATAATTTAATAATACATTATATACTGAGTGCAAGTAACTGTTTTATTTACACTAAATTCGTGTAGCATGTAGAGAAAACGTGATGATTCCTCAGTCTTCTTCATGAAAGTTTTCAAGCATTTTGAAAAACTTAATCCAGGTGAAGGCTAACTCAAAAACAGATAGTCTGTTTGTCATAATCCATTCCTCCTGAAAATTGAGCCAGTTATGATTGACCTTTCAGGCTGTCATCTAGTACATTTCCGTGATTACAATTATGCCAAACTTTTTAATTTTTGCATTTCCCAGCATTTTTAATAATAATTTTATTGACTGTCTCTCCTGAAAAGTGATAGTATGAATTAAAAACATTAAGAATTTTACTAAGCATTTGTTTTTATTTTATTTTGGTGCCAGGTGGTCGTGGAGGCAGAGGAGGGAAAGTTCAAGGAGGTATAATTATTTTTGGATTTTCACTACCTCAGCTAATGTAGCTTGTTTTGAATAATTAATATGGAATGATATTAAATAAAATCTACTTTATTTCTTTTGCAGGTTGGTACAGCGGTGGTGGTGGTGGTGGAGGGCGTGGTAATGGGAGAGGTGGTCAGGGGGGTGGTTGGAGAGGAGGGAGGGGAGGGCGAGGTGGTGGCCAAGGAGGAAATTCTTTTGGAGGAGAAGACAATCAGAGACAAGTCTACTACAGTTGAGATCCTTTAAATTAGTACATGTACAGACTAATATTTTGCCAAGGAGCTTTCCAAGATACTGAATGGAGATAAACTATGTAACTGAACACAACTTGCAATGTGTGATAAAAAAAAATAAAATATATTTCTGTTGAAATCAAAGTCACTGACTAGTGTCCTTGTATAACTGTCTAAGTAACACAAAATATTTTTGTGACATGACCCCTGTCATATGTTCAAATGTTGATTATGTGGGCAGGCTGAGATCAGATAACCAACTTTATTATTCAACAAATTTGTATGATGCCCGTATATGGTCACAAAGTAATTGTTATCCACTATTATCTTGCAAAATATCACCTGATACTTAGCCGATTAGGCTGTAAGCCGAGTTAGCTAAAATCAGATGATATACCGCAAAATTGAGCAGGATAATTGTTTTATTATTCAACAAATTGGCAACAAAACATTTTTTTGCAGTGGAAAAAAACTGTAGTAATTTGTTGTGCAGTTCTTTGCAAGATTTCAGACAAATCTTATGTATGGATAACAGATAACAATGACAATGAGCATCACGCAAATTTGTTGAGAACCTATTTACCTACGATATATGTAGGTTGATTATTCCCTCTTAGAAAATTTGGGCTCATTGTCTAATAACTATTCAATACTGCTCACATCCAGGCTAATAATAATAATATTAATAATAAACGTTCAATAATTTTGTCATTACTTTGATAACTTATGTTTTTTTTTATTGCAAAAACACACAGTAGTACAATACAGTAATACATATAGCCTGCAGTACAGGAGTCTTATTTGGGAGTGCGAGCGCCATCGTCCACTGAGCCGCCATGTTTGATTTACGGTTAGAGCGGATGGGGTGGATTGGGGGTACCAACCACCCCTCTTGGTAGAAATTTGTTTCTCTCCCCAACCTTCCTCTGCCTAAAAAATCCAAGATGGCGGCCAAACATTTCGCGAAGAAAGTCTGAGCGTTCGCTCGCCATAAATTCGCCTGCTCTGCAGGCTATAATACATACAAAGACAGATAATTGAAAGTAAAACAATAGTAATAATAATGAAATACAATAAAATAATACCAAAAAAAATAAAAAATAACTTATTTATTACTTACTTATTTGATAACTTACTTGTTGCATTGGACTGCAAATAATAAATTATTGCAATGTACTAAGTATCATAAACCCATTATCAAAAATATTACACCTATAATTTATAGTCGCAGAGCATGTTAAATTAAAAGATATTAATTTGACTACAATATACAGTTTAGGGCAATGCCTTGTAAGCTTCTTATTACTGACAGTGGCTCCCTAACCATTTGAATAGTGCACTCTGCACGGACCAAAGCCCTCATTGAAAATAATATTTAGTAAATGAAGCCCTTTAGGCAGCTGGCATATTGGAGGATAATGCCCAAGGATGAAAGATTGTCTGAAAAATGAACAGTTGGCTGATAAGCAAAGCTTCGAGGACAATCTTTCAACCAAGGGCATTATCCTTCAATATACCAGCAAGCCAGAAAGGGATTTATTTATTTTGTAAACCTCCAATAAATTTTATTAAAAAGTTGGAAATGAAAATGTGACTAAATTTTGTTCGCTTTTTTCTTGTCTATAAAATCAGGCAATGGATATCAAATCAGATAGGGTATATTGTCTGATACCCAGATTCTGATTTTGTACCATGTGATGCATTTTGTTCAATGAGCACGCCCAAAAATGAAGCCGTGGTTAGGGTATATTTATTTGCAACATATGCGTATAGCCGTCGCATTTGCCCACTGGAATTTTCTAAGCTTAATGATATGATTTTTTACAAACCTTCTAGCTAGCTAAAATATGAATGCACCCTCTTTTTCTGTAAGGATATTGTTTTTCCAGGCCAGGCTGAATATTCTTATTTTTCTGCCGATTTTAGGCTGAATATTACAACTGAAAATAAACCTTGTCATTTCGCTATTATCATATGCCAAAAAAAAAGGTTGCTACTAATTAACAGCAAAAATTCGTTGTATTTGTGTAAACAAACATTGATATAGCTAAAATTTGACATGTTATATAAAACTATTTTAGGAATGGCATAATCTTTTAAAAATAACCACGCATTTGAGCAAATGTGACTAGATGTGAAACGCCGTCGCTAAGAATTTATGATTGACATTTCTTCCGCGTCTTTTCTTTTAAAATGTTTAAGTCGCTCAAAAAACAGCTTCTTAGCAAACGAATATAAGGCAATATCTAAATGGTTGAGTTCTTTGATGCGCGTGAGATTCAGAGAATCAAGGGTAACAGCTCCCGCTCTTGTATCGTCGCTACTCATTTGAACAAAAGGCTGGTGAAATTTCATTCCAAACGTCCTCTCGAAAAGGTATTGGCTTTCAATTTGGTACTCCAATAGAGCAAAATAAGCCATCTTCGCAAGGTTTTTCATAGCACTTTTCAATAAAATCTCTTCTCTTCGCTCGCGCGGAAATGCGCTTTCGTTGTAACAACCAGCGAGTCTCAAGTCCGCTAGCATTCTGGTTTGTCGATTAATGGCTAGATTTGATGAACACTTCAAAAATTCCGGTAGCGTTACATGTGTCCAGTTCTCTCCTGTATAGCACGGCGGTAATTCTTCTTTCGTAGGAACTCTGCCATTGCACATATGTAGCGAGTTCTTCCATGTAGCACCTCTTTGGTAACAACGAAATTCACTCACAAACCTTGCAACAGGTTCACGTAAAATTGTAATGTAAAGATATTTCCTGGTTCGCTTCTTTCCTTCTTGCTTGTTTATGAGTTTCGGAACACAGCCTTGTAATTCAGTCCAGTCGGCATGCAATCCACACGGCCAACCCACCGAATAACGAGAAAACAGCCAAATCTTTTCAGAGTTCGGCCTCTTGCAAGTGCACCGTTTTCGCTTCGGAACACAGTCGCATGGATGTTTTATGTCCAAATTTTTTACCAAATGTTTACCGAACTTTGTGCCACCTGTCTTTTGAATGTGTAGAAATACAATTATGTCCTCTCCCTCGACGTCGAATAGGTGCTCCTTGCCGACGTTTGTATGAAGATAATTAAGCGTTCTCGAAGCCGCCATGACATTTTGGGTGAGCGTAACTAAATTTGAATGATCGTGGTATAAACCATTCTGCGAGTACACATACATCACAAGAATCCCAGCGACACCTAAAACGGCCACAATGAAAATGAAACAAGACTTCATTTTTCCGTGAAAAGTCATTGTCGAGTATCCTGAGGCTTGTGAAAAACACACCGCTGTATCTGTAAAATCTACCAGCTAGCGATGAAACTGTTCACCGCGAACAATAACAATGACATGATACCAAACTGCGCACATTGGGAGCCTCGGTTCCAGCCTATCATGTTACAAAAAAACAACTCAGCGGGGGGACACGGTGTGTATGATTTGCCTTTCATTTAGCGGCGCGGGAAGCGGGCAATCAAAGTCTTTGGGATAATTTTTTTTTCCCAAGCACTGAAGAGAGTGCGAATCAAATGGCGTCTTTATCGCTCACTGGGGAATAAGTCCCCCCCCCCCCCCCCCCCCTTACTGTGGGAACAGTGGTCTGCCAATCGCTGATGTCTTTTATAGTCCTTGTTATTACACATAAATAATTGCGTTTTTCTTTACTAATGACTTTCTCAATTTATTTATTTTTTGAACGTATGAATGAACAGCAAGTTGGTGTGTTTGAACAAAATGCAATAACTAATCCCAACTTTTTGGCTCCTAAATGAACAAGGCAAGGCCAAAGGGGCGGGGTTTGTAGAGACATGCACCTTCCCTCTAGAAAACGCTTCTGATATGCCAGCATCTAAGAGTATCACCTAGCCAAACCCCAAGTGGAAAACAAATTAGTTTTTCAGGCTTGGGGGTTAGGCTTAGGCCTATTAAAACTCATCACAGCAACTGGAAACATGCTGGATACACAGGCAACAGTGACATGGGTCACAACAGACAAAACTGGAAGGGTTCTGACGCTGTGCAAACCCCAGCAGCCAACGAAGTAGCTGGCAACACCAGAGCTCGCCACTCTGATACCCTTTTGGTGTGCTTCGGCAACATAAAGTAGTTTCGTCTTTTGTCAAGCCACAGCCAGACTTATCTACTAGTTTGCTTATTATAGGTGAGTCGCTTTCCTCATGTGGTTGGGATGCCTGCAAATTGCAAAGCCAACTAGACAAAATGATAGACTGTGAGCCATCTCCCTTTTGCTCTCAAATTTGTGGGATGAACACGAAAATAGCAAGCAGCATATTCTATTTGCTCACTATTTTTGTGCTCATACCCATGGATTTTAGAGCAAGAGACTACTCACAGCATTTCAAAATGTTGGGAGAAAAGTAGTTAGCTTTCAGTGGTGTGCAACACTCTTTGAACTGTTTTCAATGTACAATGGAATCAGCCCTCAGTATGTAAAAGTACATGCCACCAGCAGAAGCTGTACTGTCACTTCAGTAGTGTAGCTTGTAATTCTTCTGGTCCGAGTCAAGTATAGCAGTTGCTTTTATTTTGGGGGCTAGCAGCACTGTTGCAGTTGTTTGTTCTATTGTTCTCTCAAAGAGTATTCATGCTCAATTACTTGAAGCCTACTGGACAGGCAGTTTAGTGGTTTATTCCTTTTGTCTTCTGTACAACACGCTGATAATTTGCCATAGAAGATAATGTAATGAAAATAACCAAGCCTAAAGAGGTCACACCAGTCTAACAAGGTCTTGTAAACCATTTTAATAAGAAACTTCAAATCAAGAATACACACTGTAATGCAAAAAAACATTACATGTCAAAGTAGCACCAAAATAACAATCTTCCCATTGAATCTTCACACATCCAGTTCTAAAACAAAGAGGATCAAACAAATTACAGAATACCCCCCCCCCCCCCCCCAATCCATCTCCCCATGTAATTTCATTTTGGTGGTACACAAGAACGCTAGCATTTTCGAATTGTCTTTTGCCTCTGTCAAAACCTTTTATATTAAAATGAGTTTGAGTTGCAATAACATAAACTGAAAACATGGAGGTATAAATATGAACAAAGCCTTGTTTTGACATGAGCAAAAGACAATTCGGAAATAGCCTAGTGAAAGCCCATGCTGTTGTTCTGGGGAGACAAAGTTGACAAGGATCTCAAAACCATTTTGTGATGTGATATCTGCACATGGCTAAAATGAGGGGCCAATTGTTCTGTACTCTGAACAACATACAGATAACAATTTCATATTGGAAAACATACTTGCCAGCTAAGAACCTTGGTCATTCCCTTAGGTCAGGTTTGATAAAATCTTTTCACATGCAAAGCCCTCCCAGCAAGCATGACTGTATATAAAGCCAACTGTAAACAGCAATTACACAGAGAACAACAGCAGTCCATACTTAGCTGACTCCGAGCAGCAGCAGGTGTTGTAGGGGCAATGGATACTCCAGTTTCCATCCACCACCACAAAGCTTGAAATAAAAAGCAACATGATTAGCACAATGAATGCTGTCACACTTTGGAACTTAGAAGCAGCTGATACAAAGAAAAAATATATATATATCTATATATATACAAGGGCTCCCAGTCTATCTTTGGGAAATTTTCTGGAGAATGTTCTTCCAGTTCACTGCAAAAACCTTCAAATACAGACTGCTTGTAACAATGAAAAACAAAAAAAAGTTAGCATCTTTGTAACAGTACCTCCAAGTTCCTGGGTGAAATTTCAAATCACAAAATCCAAAGAAACTGCAGATAACATTTTTTATTTAATACATTTGATGAAGACCATAACAAATTGGCAAAGTAGCAGGTCAAGCAATTAAAATTTCTTTTGAGATCAATTCTTACTTATTATAGATGTGCCTCTTGTATAAGCATCAAACAACCCGTTACCTTGTATCAGGGTAGCATCAGCTGTCCTGGACAAGTGTGTGGTGTGATCCACAGCCCGCAGGCAATGCCACTGGTATCATTCATGAACCAAGTGTCACCACACATCACCTAAATCACAAGGTGGAAACACTAGTAGTTTTAGTCCACCCATATCTATACATTTTCTCAATAGTAATATGCAAGTAATAATAACTAAGAAAATATGGTTACTCTACTTCCTATCCTTTGCACAGATTTCCTCTATGTAGTAAATGTAAAATTCAAATTAGGAGTCTGAATGTTAGTAATGTCAGAAAAGCAGCTTGCTTCTACAAACCAAATTTAAATTAACTTTGCTCTACATAGCGACATCCAGTTAAGAGTGAAAACACAAAACCCACGCTTTTAGTCCAACGCAAACCAAGCTTCGCCATTTTGCTACGTCAGCATGAATAAAATATTAACCCTGCCTGCCAACTCATCATGTAAATACAAATCAAATTTCTTTTTATACCTTTCAATTAACTGACTATAAAAAAGACTGTACAGAGAATAAACTAAAATTAAGTCAATCCATCTAAGCATACGAAACTGAAAGAGCCGCAAAATAAAAATAGAAAAAGCAACGTCTGCAACAATAACTTTTCAATAACATGTCTCACATTCCACGAAGATTTCATCATATTCAACTATGAAGTTGCAATTTTGTACATTTTCATTTTTTCACAAACTATGAAAGGCGAGCAAGCCCTACTGAAGAACATTTCAAAGCTTTTAACCTCGAGTTTTCCTCCGCCAATGATTCGTTTTCCCGCTGTAACTTTTCCAGACGTTGAAGCAAAGTGTTTTCATCGAGGAATTTTTCCGCGTGCGCGGGTTTTGGACAAGACGACGAGTCTGTGTGTTCTTGTGTACCTATCGCTAGCTCATCGCAACGTTTCTGAAGATTTTCTTCTTTTCCTTCAAGTTCTCTATACCTACTGACAAGTTCGCCTTTAGACAGAGCAAGTAGGCTTTCCTCCTGTATACGACTGTAGGTAGCTTCGTAATCCCGCTGGAAAAATTCCAAATCGAAATCAAGTTCTTCAAAATCGCGAACAAGGTCTTCTTCGGCGGAATCGAAAGCTAAGTCTCTTTCCGATAAAGGTGTACCTCGAATTGATCCGGGAGAGCTCGTACAATGACTAGACGGTGAAGCAGAAGGAGAAGGGATAACATAGAACGGTTCAGTCACCTCTTTGTCCGCCATGATGAATTGTGTTGTGTTTTCTGGGGCCGCCGTTTTAGTTCTTCTCTGCTTCACGGGAATCTGGTTTTCGCATGTTCTATCGACACCAAATAAAGTACAGTACTTTCTTTTCTTCAATCTTCTTAGTTTTTTCCGTTTCTGTGGCTTCAAGACGACGTTTTCAACCTCCATAATTTTCTTGCTAACATGCATCACACAAGTCACTGTCGTTGGTTTCAGGCACATGGAAATTTCGTCTTGACAAACGTTTAAAACACAGCGAGTTATCTTTTGAAAAGGAGCCTCAAAAGAAAACAAACTGCTAATCTTGCTTTTAACTTGAAGATGAACTTTTTTTTTAAGGGAATAGACAAATTATCAACCTCCCTCAACAAGCTCGAAGAGTCGTTTGAGAAACGTAGGCGAAGGCACTTTCTTTACCTGCCCACCGTCTCCATAACAACCACGATGACATCACGATGGTTTAATTGATTTCGCTCCATATTTGGTGATCTCGTGTTTCGCGCGTGAGTATTTACCCGCCAATTCAGGGTCACAATGGCTTCTGGGAAGTCAACGCAGCTGCTGCGTTGCATTTTTGCGTAAAACGTTTTGGTAACGTTTACATGTAAGACGTAATAGTCTAAATATAATGTATGTGTATCTAAATGAAACAAATGCGCTGAGAAAATTACTGACTTGCAATTTTCAGCGCTTTTCAGTTCATTTCCAAAATTAAGGCGGGGGTAAACGTGAATTTGAGTGAAATTATAGGAGGCTTAACTGGACGGATAGAATCGAGATAGAAGAAAAGTACTAACCACAGGCGGCCCAGACGTTGTATTCGATTCTTCAGCCGATAAGACAATGTATGAGAATACTTTGAACATTGCTCTAAATAGAACTTGTATTAAAGATTTGAATGAAAATGTCTTACACTATGTTTATCTTACGTTATTTTGACATTTCTGTGCTCCTGGAGTGGGTTTAAAGCTGTTAAGACGAAATTTTCATTCTGAGGTGTGCTTTCCCTAAAGAGAAACGAAAGGCAGGCGACCTAGTTCGCCAACGGTCCGCACTCGAAGCTCCATAAATCCCACAAAAATGGTTGAATCTCGCCAAAATTACTTCTATACAGCCGTCGATAATTCTTCTTTCGATTTCCTTCACCTAAGGTTCCAAAGTTTATCTAAACCGCCCGAAAAGCGCTCGTTTTCGAGCGCTGGGTTTCCATTTTTGCAATGTCTGAATGCGTGGTCAGTTATCTTGGGCACAAGATTCAAATTTTAGCTTAGCGACCGTGCCATAGCGACAAAAATCACCCTCAACCGTGGGGAGGCACAGGGCAATTTGCGTCATGTAAATTACACCGTGTGATGGTCCCTGGGGAAATTTCACCGGAAACGGCGGAAAATCTCTGAACTCACTGCGTACAGCTTAAAAGCACTGTTTACTAAGAACACACTTGTTAACTAAAAACACACTTGGCAAAATACAACTAGCGAACTGATTTTAGCGCTTAGAAGCACCGTTGAAATAAGCTTCAACTAAGAAGGACTCTAACCAGCAAATGCAAGGTCAGTAAATACACACACCTGGCAAACTGATTTCAGCGCTAAGGAGCACTGCTGAAAGCTTTAGTTCAACTAAGAAACATTCTCTAAGCAACCGGGAACCGATCTGAGTTTACGCGCTGTCTAAGAGATTTCCCGCCTTTTCCGATGAAATTTCCCCAGGGACCATCGCACGGTGTATTTTACATGACGCAAATTGCCCTGTGCCTCCCCATGGTTGATGGAGATTTTTGTCGCTATGGCGTGGTCGCTAAGCTGAAATTTGAATCTTGTGCCCAAGATAACTGACCACGCATTCAGACATTGCAAAAATGGAAACCTAGCGCTCGAAAACGAGCGCTTTTCGGGCGGTTTAGATAAACTTTGGAACCTTAGGTGAAGGAAATCGAAAGAAGAATTATCGACGGCTGTATAGAAGTAATTTTGGCGAGATTCAACTATTTTTGTGGGATTTATGGAGCTTCGACTGCGGACCGTTGGCGAACTAGGTCGCCTGCCTTTCGTTTTTCTTTAGGGAAAGCACACCTCAAGAATGAAAATTTCGTCTTAACAGCTTTAAACCCACTCCAGGAGCACAGAAATGTCAAAATAACGTAAGATAAACATAGTGTAAGACATTTTCATTCAAATCTTTAATACAAGTTCTATTTAGAGCAATGGTCAAAGTATTCTCATACATTCAGGTGTACATTGTCTTATCGGCTGAAGAATCGAATACAACGTCTGGGCCGCCTGTGTACTAACTAAAGAAAATTGTTTTTGGACCACCACCAGACAGTTGACCACTGCACGAGCGCAGCCCAGGCTGTCAGGAGACTGTTTTGATGTCCATCTACAAATTTTTAACTTCAAATTCTTATTTTAAAATCACATTAAATCTTCAATATTTCTTATTTCTCATTTTACTAATCCTTTCCCCTTTAATCCCCAAAAATCATCCAAAAATCTTTAAAACACCGCAGAACATAGATTCGTGTAATGAGCATAGGGTTTTTAAATTGTCTGATAAGCGAACGAGATTATTCGCATTAAGCCCAAGTTCGGCCTTCAGGTACTCCCGTGTGATTTGTTGGATTTAAACAGGGCCCGCGCAGCAAGATTTTGAGTGGGGGGGGCTCAAGCATGAGCCAGATTTTTTGGGGGGGGGGGGGGGTTGGGGGAAGCGGAGGCATGCTATCCTGGGAAAATTAGGGTTTTAGTTACTCTCAGATATCGGAAGGCGGATTTAAAATCAACAAACAGTGTGTTAAGGTGCAATGTTTTTTCAACTTGAAACAGCAACGGTCCCAAGACCGCAAACAACAATGGTGCTAACATACCAGGATCTACAAGGGATTATTGCAATTTATTTGCGCTGGCCTTCGAGATCGCGTTATTTAGATTTGCTACACCACGCTGCAGCTGATGAGTCCCAAAAAATACAGAATGGCTGTCCGCGATCGGAACCCTGCTTTATCGTTCTGGTCGTGTTGGTGTCTTGCAAAGTTACTTTTTCACATAGTACTTATCGGCCTTGCTATATTATTGTAATGCTTTTACAGTATAAGCATACCAAACATTTAGAACCAGACCTTTAGATTTACTATCAAATCCTGCTTGAAGCAATATAATTTACTCCAAATCAGTACCACTGCCATTAGCGTTTACAAACCAAACCTTTATTTCTTTCTTTACTTGCTTATTTACCTTAGTTCTAATTATTTTTTTCTTTCTACTGTAAAAAAGTGGGGGGGCTAAAGCCCCCCCAGCCCCTCCCTCTGCGCGGGCCCTGTTAAAACTTGTGCTATATGGTCCTCAATTACACTCCTTTTTTATAAGAACCTTTTTTAAGCGATGACGTCATTTTATGATGTCATCGGTTAATGTTGGAAAGCGGAAAAGCGGTGGAATTTTTATAAGAACGTTGACGCTGAGATTGACCCAAATTTTAAGAACATGCTAAGAACATACCCCAGGCTGAGAGTCGGAGAACATCTTTATTTTGCCCAATTGTTTAATTTTTTATAAAATGAGCCAAAATGAGCAGTATAAATAAATGCAAAACTGTGGTCTAAGAGTAGTTAACTGAATAAGGAATTTGTCCACGGCACCAAATCACATGCACCGGAGCAGGCCGCGCAAGCCTCATGTCAAGAGCAACATGATACACCACATTCGGCGAACAATGCCAGCGCTGAAGATGAGTGCTCTTTTTTATGTAAGAAACTTTTTTATAAGAACTTCGAGCCTGAGATTTACCAAACTTTTAAAAACATGCTAAGAACATACCCCAAGCTGAGAGGCGGCGAGAGTCTTTATTTTGCCCATTTGTTTTAATTTCTTGTTAAATGAGCAGTAAATATAAATAAACAAGAACTTAAGAGCAACTTGATACACCAGATTCGGCGAACAATGCTCCTTGATCCTACGTTTTCTGGTCACCTCCGCATTAATGAAATTCTTTAGAACGTTTTCAGTCTCAAATTGTAATAAAATATAAACGCTTAGCCCCCAAATTAGACGTTCTTATATAAAGAAGAGTGGATTCACTTGTGTGGTATAGCGGACCTTCTTCAATAATACTCAAATACTTAACATTCTTTCCCTCGTCGCTGCTTTATCTCAGTTTGGTACTCAGCACTTTATTAAATCTTTGATCCGTGCATGTAAATCAGAAAGAAACGTGTTTTTTTCCTTTTTTTAACAAAACAAAACATCGTGATACATCAGTAGTGAGCAGATTCAGTCAGACTTGCAATTAATTACAAAGTTTATCTTGAGAAGGAAGGTAAAAATTAGACCTAATAACATTTATCTAACGAAAAAGTTCACAAGCTGAAAACCATGTCAAAGCCATTAACAAGAGCAAGCACAGATTTGGTTGCAATTTTCAAAGACGGGGGTGAAACACTCTTAAAATTTGCCAGGCTTGCACGTAGTTTATCCTTCTCATCACTACTTAGATGCCACAATAGACAAGTTAAGTATTGAACGAGGTTTTCTGTCAAGGCCAGTTGTTGATTGTCCTTTATAGAAAGCATGTGCACAAGCGAAAAAACACCAAGCTTTTGCGTCGCTTTTGAGCCTGGCCAAGAAAAGTGTTCATTCCTCGGATTCCTGCCCAACTGACTTTCACTGCGTCCGTCTCCGGACGCCACTGAATTCTCTCCGTACGTTGTCCTAGAGTCTAGAGATTGAATACGGTGCGTGGCAAATTGACCTTCAACATTTTCACTCTTCCATATTGTACAATGAGCACGTTTTTTCCATTCCTCTCCTGCAGCAAAAGCAAGGTGAACAAGCGGTACCATTGTCACCCAAACAAAACTCAATGACTCCTCCCATTGCGAGATTTCATTGGGAACGTGCCTTACCAGGAACATATCAATAAGTTCGTCAACAGCAGCACAAGTGTCTCTATCAAGCTTGACCAGAGGAGCTGAACGCATTCTAGCCAGGAACAGACAACAGTAGTACCTAGTACACAAAACGCAAATTAACACCACCTATTGAATGTGGAGCCAGGGCGGTCTTATTACGTGGGATCCTGAGTTTAGCAGATGGGAGCTATGGGTCACTTTGAAAGGCGCTTCTTATCCCATCTAGTGATGCAGGTCTTCCACTCATTTTGCTACAAATAATTGTGTATTACAGAAATCAATTAGCATCTTTTCACGACCTTGAACAATATAAGTTATGGAACTCTACTCCCACAAGTTTCTTGTCCACAAATAAAGAAAATTAAAGGAGGGCAGTTTATACCCAAATGAGGGGTGAGGAATAAGGCAAATGGGTCTAATGACCCAGGGGTCTATCAGCAGGGGGTTTGGGGCTAACGACCATATTGTGCAGCTTTAGGAAACGTCCATACCCACCCAAAGGAAGGTCATTTGAAATTCTGAGGGGGAGGGGGTCTCTGATGAACAGTTTGAAGCTAAACTTATCTAACAGGCATGTTATTGACTTGGTTTACACTGATTTTTATACAGAATCAGGCGATCACCCAGAATAGCTATAACATCTAAAGTTGAATTTCCATCAGGGTTGGGGGGAGGGGGCTCAAGCCAAGAAACCTTCCTTGGGGTTGATAATGGATATTTGCAGGGGGACACATTTGTTTATTAATAGAAAATGGTCGAGGTCTGAAATTTCACAAAGCTCCCACCTCAGTGGTGTATCATGGTCCACTTCATCAACCAGCAGATTAGTTGTGATCTCAATCATTTTTGCCAAAGCTCCACAATCCACCAATGATTGGGCAGATTTGACATTGAAAGTGCAGTAAAACAAAGTGATTGCGGCAAGCTGGCTGGAAAACAGTGAATGTCCTGGAGATGCTGATTGGCAGCCTCTGCATGCGCAGTATATCATGTGAAGTAACTTGTCAATCAGTTGTGGCATTTTGCATACCACCTCCTGTGCATTGGAATTTTGCTCCACCAATCTAGACAAACAATTTAATAACTTAGCAAAATAATGACAACAGAGCCTTTTCACTCACACGACCAGCGGCCATATTGGTAAACTAAAACTACAACAAAAGACAAATCTGCACTCAGTCCTTGAATTACTTTGATACAATCCTATATTATTTCCCATCCAAACAAAAATTCAAGGGTTCTCATTATTTTCAAGCAATATGAACAAAAATTCTTCTTTTCAGGGGCTTTTCAAGTACCATTGAAATGTAAAATTAAATTCAAGGACTTCAAGGAGTAGCAAAAACCCTGGAATCAACTCTGTAGAACATGTGATGCAAAATGAATAAAATTACTCCGTCCTATTGCCAAGAGTGGCAGCGACACTATTAAAAATATGAAAAAAGTGTGCTAACCGTAAAAGTAAACATTTACATTGTTTATAAACTAACTCACCCTCCAAAGCATCCAATAGCTGCTTCATTTACATAAACAACCATCAAATCAAGAGGATGGTAGTTTAAAGCATAGTCCTCAACAGGGAATGGCTGGGGAAGCAACAGAGCATCAATTGCCAGGGGGAGAACACTTTTTGACAAGATGAACTCTCGATCTTGAGGCGTCTCAGAGAACGACCACAAAAGATTGAGGCAATATTGTTGAAGAATAAGCAGTGCACGATTTAGGCGCCATTTGCGTAGTTCTACACCATCCTCTCTTGAGATTTCATGCCTTTGCCTGTTGATCAGAACAACACTATCAAATGTCATCCATTTCTGATATTTAACAACAATCATGTAATCTACATGAAGATACAGGGGCAAAGCTAGGAGTTTGCAAAGGGGAGGACACACTTTGTCACACCCAGGGTACTTACATAGTCCACTGCAGAGTATGCAACTACCTAGTACTAACTAGTACTCTCCATGCTGGTAATAGTTGTTACACATTATTACAGATTTAAAAAATGTGGTGTGACTTTTTGACATTAATTGATGAATATTTTGTAGCAGAATGCAATTTAAACAAGGTTTAACATGAGACATATGCTGGTTAAAAGTTCACTAAATGGGCAAGGCAATGTTGGTCATCAGGTTTGTTTTGCAGGGGTACATCATCTTTTGGTATTAGTGCTCGCTGTTGCTGATTACCAAGAATAAAGCGCTCCCTCCCCCTCCCCCCTTCCCACATTAGATGAATATAGAAAATGATAAAAAACTTATCTACTTTTCTTTTCCATGAATGACAGTATGTTCATGGCACCTATGCCACAATATTGTATCATTATGCTTGCATTCATTTATGAGAAAGAGATTGAACATCATCTTGTCACAGCATCTCTGGCTGCTGCTAATCCAGTTATGATCTTACCTATACATGGCAACTAGGGATGGAGAGACCAGATCAGACCAGGACATTGGGAACTGTGTCACACTCCATAATATACCCATATAGCAAGTACCTTACAATAGCCAAAGTGAATCTCTCCGCCCCCCCTCCCCCCTCCCCTCCCACACCCTACCCAAACGAAAACTTTTTTTATGGGAGGAGTGGTTATTGATCAATTTCCATCTTTAAGACTCACTTGATCGAATACAGTTGCCGTGAAAATTTGAAAACCTCCAAGAAAGTGTCAAACCCTCCCTCCTGTACGAAAAAGTGTCTATGGGCAACAGACTTTAAGCATTTCCACGGGTGGAAGAAATCATTTGTCAGTTTCTCCACTGCAAACTGTACCGGATGAAAGAACTGCCAAAGGCCACGGTAATCGTTTTGTATTAGCTGTAAGCCGGGAAGCTGTCTTTGTAGCTTTTCGACAATTTCTTGAGCAGTGGTCTTCAACACATTCAATTCTCTTTTCATCCCATCTATATCCGCTGCAGCAAGAAAATGCAATTCAAAACAGTCACCTTCGCGAAAATACAATCTGCGGAGTGGCATAGCATTGTCTGTTAACTGCTGCCCCTGATAGAAAAGCTGCTGATCACAAATGGGTGCTTGAATGGCGTCTTGAATAGCGAATTTTACATCTCCGATGCTCGTGGTGTCAGAGTCAGGGACTGCAAGTTTGAAACGTCCGGTTTCATGTTGGTGTTCACAGCTGAAATCGACATACACATCCATAGACCTCAGACCTGCTACCAAATGATTGCAGTGTTGTACGAGGCTAACGCACTTCAAAGTTGGCGAATTTAAACAACTGATGTTAAAAGGTTTCTAAACTTAAGCCTTGAAGACATGTCACACATCGAAACTGATATCAGACCGACGTTTGTTGTTTTTCCGCAAAGGCCAGATGTTTCCCATTCCCATTGCGCTTTGCGACAACCTCGAGTGGACTGTTACGTAACGCAACGATTCTCTCCACTGAGGAACGTTGCGTGACGTAATCGTATTAATTTCCAATCTAAAATTCAGCCGAAAGAATTGTGCACCGAAAAATTGTGCGAAAGCGCTCCTTGGAATGCGCGACGAAGCAAACCAAACAAACAAAACATGGACGAAAACACCGAGATGGAGAAGGGTCTCCTTCACAGAGCCTGCAAGCAGGCTCTCGATGGGGGCGACGCGCGAGTGGCGAAGAAACTCCCAAACTCATACGCGCCGCTCGCGCTTTCAAAAAGGAAACAACTTCATTGAGCGCGCAAAGATAAATGCCTGTTTCTCTGAGCTAGAGATACGCAGAGAGCTAAGACAAAGTTCCTTTACACGCACGAAAAAATACACAAGACAACGGTACTAGAGACTCCTTGTAAGATGAATTTAATAACCACTACTTATACTACTCCCAATACCACAGGCTGCAATGAATTTGTTCAAAAGCCTGCTTTCAAAGCTGATTGATTTCTAAGACCAGTAACAAAGTAAACGTTTAACTTAAAAATTGCTGTATTCATACACCCGCATCACAAAGAAACGTTTGTTTAAATTTATAGTGTAACCCCGGTTTAACGAACTCAGTAGGATTGGAAGAACGACCCAAATTCCCAGGGGGGGGGGGGGGGGGGGGGTACTCGGGATTCCAAGTGACGGGGATGATCGAATGGGGGCAAAAATCAAGACCCAAAAAAATCCTTGGGGCTTCCACCAAAACCCCAAAAATCCCTTAACCAAAAATTAACCCCCAACAAATCAACAACGAAACACTTTGTTTATACTTTACATGCAGAACTACGCAGCTAAAGCACTACCACAAATCTTAAGATCATTTTAAATACACAAAAAAATTCATAAAAAAAAATACTTGGCAAATTTTCCTACCCCAAAAAATCCCGGAATCGAAACTTTCAAACCCCAAAAAATCCTTCTATCATCCCCATCACTTTAAATCTCGAGTACTCCCCCCCCCCCCGCCCCCCAACCCCCCTCAGCCCAAATTGTTCTTATAAACAAAAAAAAGTCTAGTCAATGTCTTACTGGTGATAATGGACTGTTCTACTTGGTTCAGGGTCCCTTATCCTAAACCCTAACCCTAAACCCTAACCCTAACCCTAACTCTCCCCTGACGGTCTGTTCTTTACGTCGCCATAATTAAGGCGTTCTTGATAACCGAGTTCATTTTTTCCCGGAGTTGCACTGTGTAAATTGTCGCCTTGGAGAAAGAACACGAAATTTTTCATCGCCGGCCGCGTTCAAACTACTGAACTACGTTAAAAAGACGATCGTGCGAGTAGGGAAACGCATTACAAGTTTCATTTTAAAAGGACCAGTCCAGTTATTTTTTGGCGGGTAATTCTTGACAGTGTATTGCTGCTGTAGGAAAGAGTAATTTTATTGGCTGTTTGTTGATCACTCCTCGATAGAGACACGATCTTTGCGATCTTTGTCCTGGAATTGTTTCCTCGCTTTCATGGCCGTGGATCTCAATCAATCAATCAAGTGGTTTGTTAGCGGATCTGAAGGATTCCCGCCTCGTACAGCTTTTGTATTCTGCTTCGAATTTCAGGATTTTTCAGATGTCTGCGGAGAAACAAATAGAAGGTCAGAGAGTGGAAAGATATGCAACTAAAACTCGTACAAACTATTCGTTTGAGAAGACCCAGGGGCGAGATAAACCCGGAGAAAAGAAACATGGGGAAAACCAATCAAATGGTAGCTATTGAGCAGTACTTTCATGTGGTACTGTTTATTATGCTGTACAAGGTATTTCTAACTTAAAAGTCTGTAGATGAAACCCTGGTATGTGACCATTCAAATGAAGCTATCGAGCAGTGCTACTGAGTACTGTTTATTGTGCCGTGGTGGTTCATACTTTTTAAGTTTGTGGAGGAAAGCTGCTATAGTGGCACTATAGCGTGTGACCATTCAAAAGAAAGATTTTAAGAAATACTCCCGTGTGGTAGTGTTTCTGCCGTGAAAGTGTGAAGAAAAAGGCAAACCACTCACTCTTGCGCGGCTTTGGGATCCTCTTGCATTTGTTCCAGTATAATTTTCATTGCTGGGTCAGTAAGAATTTCCTAATTGGAAAAAAAATAATGAAAAGAGAATCAGATAGGTTTCAATGAAATAAAGTTAAAGCAGTTAAATTTGTTGAATGACTTTTGCTGATTAATGTTTATTGACAATATAACTGTACCTGTATTTCTGGATCAGCATTGGCTCGCCTCCTGATTTCCTCAGGGTCTTTTGGCTGTTCAGCAGCTGACCTGTAACACGCTCTTATGCCTTCTGCGGCTTCCTGGAATTAAGGGCAAAAGGAACAAGCAGCAATGAGATGACACATGTTTGAAAAAACAAAACATCTCCACATAGGATGCAAAGATCTGTATGTATCAAATCACGGTTGATATTTCTGCATACATTGGCCCCACCCGTGCAACACGCTTTTTCCATCGCAAAGAATGGAACGCTTTACCATCTTTTATACTAGATCAGCCCTTGTTTCCTTTGCATGTAATTTGTAAATTTTCATATGCACATTTACTTTCCAACGATGGGAAACCTTTGTCAATCATTATATATAAATGTAAAACTAACCTTATGAATCAACTAAGGGAGATCACGCCTATTCCTTCTCCAATGTAAACACACCCTTTTATATTTTACCTTGTTTCCAGGATCCAATTCGACAGCTTTCTGATAGGTTTTCTGAGCATCTGTGAATCTCTTCAGTGCAAATAACACTCCACCTTTTCTTGTATAGCCTTTGACTGTTGGCGACAAACGATCAGGTTCTTAGCAAAACGAATACAACCACTTCCACAAGAAAACTACTTCAATCACCATGTCATTATGACCACTTTTCGAGAGCATGTGTTGTAGTTCTAATTCAAAATGGAATTTCTAGGAATTTTTGCAAAAAGCTGCACTACTACTTGCTATGAAGACAGGCTCTAGGACTAAAAATCTATACCATGCTATGCTTATTACTGCAGAATTTTAGTAGCAATTTCAGCAGCATTACAGTCACTGCTACCACTGCTGTCACAGTGTCAATATCACTGTCACTGTTAATATCAATGTCACTGTTATTGTCACTTTTACTGTCACTGGAAATGACACCGCTGCTGGCAGCACCAGCACACAGTGGCAACAGCACCACCACTGCTAGCAGTACAGTACTGTTACACTATCTTCCAATAAATAACTTAGGTGTGAACTCACCAAATGTGGGGTCCAACTTGATACACATGTCACAATCCTAAAAGGAATAACAAAATAAACAAAGAAAGAAAACGTCTTGAATATAAGCTCCAACTCTCTTTTCAAAAAAAATTCCTTTCTTTCCATCTGGACTGAACATAAATAAGTAGCATTTACGTCAACTTTGTTTGGGCTACAAAAATACGACACTTGGACATAGTTCCAGCCACATACCAACACTACATTGCAAATACTTCCATTTATAGTCTCAACGGTGGGTGCTTGCAGACAGGCCGATTATATTGGCAGATGAAAGAAGGTCAGACAGTCAGTCATTAGATCTTATTTACAAACCCTATGGGCAGCTTTTGGTGGCTTGGTTTGATGATAACAGGGTTTCATTGTATTACAGAATTAATCATGGTATCAACCAGATGCTGTACCTCTAACGCTAAGTTGAATGCAGCCAACTTTTGATAACAAGCTGCCCGATTACTGTAGAGTTTAGCATTATTGGGATCCCTCTTGATTGCCTCCTTGTAATGCTTCAGTGCCTCAGGGTATTCCCCTGCAAGACAAACAAACTGGTGACTTGGGTTACCATCATAGGCATGCAATGCGTGCAGACAGCTAGATCAAAGGCATGCTAAGCATACTGAGAGGTATTGCACACAGTACAACACCACCTTATAAAGTTATCCCTAGCTATGCTGGGCTTGAAAGAAAAAAACTTGAAATTCAGCTTGTCCTTTGGAACAGCAACTACAAAAGTTTACTTGCTTGGACAATTGACAACAGGGTAGATGGGTACCAAGCTTGGAAGAGGGTATGCTAAGGTGCATGATATCAATGAAAGGATAAACAGTAGGAATTAAGTATATTTTCTTACTTAGTTTAAATTGTATTCCACCCACCTCTAACGGCACAGTCTGATGATCACTTCATGCATGAAACTCGAGTAACTGTCCGTACGGTCTCTATCTTTAATATTATAGTATTCCGCTCTGCATGCATTTGCATTGAGCACTTATACGATTGTGTGAAACCTTGTACATTTTTCTTTATATTTTCTTATAAATGTTTAAGAATAGCTTAATAAAGCAAGCGGCCTACATCACGCACATAATTATCAAGGTATAATGCACACAGCCAATGTGACAAATTTGAGCATTGTCTGCAATAACCCACCTGTCTTGAATAAGTTATTTCCTTTTTCTTTCTCTTCCTCTGCTTTCTCTGGGTCAATATATGCTAATCTCTCTTGCTCTTTCAATGCTTTCTCCACCTGAGTAATCAAACCATTGTTTGGTTATATCTTTGCCATTTTCATTTCATAAGTGTGAAATGCAGACTGGGTTAGAGATCTTCAGAAGTATTTGGCCCATTGGCCAAAGTAAGTGTCAATTTTACGGGTGTATTGTACAAGTCTCTAAACTACAAGAGATCTGATAGTTGTTAATCAGGAGACTTTGTCTCATAGGTCTGTGCAACTCAACCTATCACAATTCCAGTACACAATATTTCAGCTTTTTCTTGCAGGAGATGGAGCAAAGTTCAGCCTGGAATGCACAGCATCTGTGAAGGGGTGCTGCTTGTTGCTCTAAAGTTGTACAGTAAGTACTGCAGTAACACAAGGTAAGGAAAGCTGGTTGGCCATGATATGAGCCACCCTGCTATGCCATTAACTATACTGACTGACATGCATTGCCAAGTTCACAAGCTGTCTTCAGTACCTAATTCGATGGACATAATTCCACTGATGAAGGCCAATGCCTGAAACGTTTGGAACTTTAAAAGAATATTTTTGGCACTTTTAATTTCTTTTCATTTCTTTAAAACTGTCTTCAGTACCACTCTTTAGTGTGACCATAACCTACCTCATTGACCTTCTTTAAAACATCTGGGGACCTGAACTCAACTAAAGATTTGTTGTAGGCATCAATAGCCTCTTGAAGTTTCCCTTGCTTATTATATGCATTTCCAATTCTGGCATAGGCCCTGCAAAAATGCAAAGAATGCACAAAAACAAAAATTATTACTGGAAGATCTGTGGACTAAACTCTTCCTTGTACTACACCAATCTGATGGCAAATCATTGCCATGAATGCAATTGCTGCTTTATCAATAGCAATCATATTTTGCTAACTTCACCAAACATGCAAACAAAAGCCAGATGCCCTGTATTAAGATTGCAAGAAAAAATTAAAATCACAATAACTCCAATACTTACTTTCCTATCATTTTGTAGCCTGCCGATTGTTCTCGTCCTAATGTAATTGCCTTCTCACATTCTTCAATGCATTCGTCATACTTTCCTTGTTCAAAGAAGACAGCTGAAAACAAAACCCATCTTTTTCAATATTCTGCACAAGTTGTGATCTCTGGCTTCATTTATATGCAACTCCTGAGCTCAGCATTATCACACTAACCTGCTCTGTTGGTCAGGAAGCTGATATTTGTGGGATCAAGCTCGATGGCTTTTCCATAATGTTCAAGGGCCGTCTCAAAATCCTTTCTCTTATAAGCAGCATTACCCAACTCCTTCTCTTCCAGAGACTATAGAATAGACAAATGGTAAGTATGATAGCTGCATAAAGACCTTATTTAATCATAGTTCAGGGGAATGTAACTTGTGCCCAAAACAGCTGAAATTGCTTTTAGTTAACAATAATTTATTTAATACTACTTATTTACAAGCACAATGCCTGCACAAAAAGCATAGTAGAAAATGTTGCTTTCAGGGTGTAATGCAACGTAGTTAATATCAATAATACCAGCAAGATTTCTGCATTTGACATTACTTTTATGGGAAACGGCACTGTTGGATTCTTGAGCAAGAGTATACAAAAACAACTTTTAACTTATAATACATTGCACTGTACTGCATTCCAACCAGTGTTTGCCATAAATCATCTGGTCAGACTCTAAACTCCACTTGATTTCCACCAGGATATCCTGGAATAAGTTTGAAATGAATGGTTAGTGCACAATGCCATCAACATACCGACCTTTCTAACAGAAGAATCCACTTCAGGCTCCGGCTCAGGTGCAGGTTTGTCTGTCTCCATTGGTTCACTGGCTGGTTTCTCATCTGAGGTTGAAGTAGCAGGCTCTACAAAGTAAAGACATTTTAACCACAAGTAAAAATCTCTGTTTGTGGCCTACTGGTCCAACAAGCAAGTGCTTTACTCTGGTGTTTACCACAGCACAAAGTGGCTCGGAATACTGCAGCTCATGTGTGAGATGGTGTAACAGTAAAGTACAACACTGCCCCATAAACACCTTGTTAAAGTGCCTAGGGGGTACTCAAAGTATACATCAGGGGGGGGGGTTCCTGGGGGGGATCTGATGGAGCTTCATATTGCAAACCCCCAAAAATACACAAGCCGGAAATTTTAGACCCAAAAAAATACCTGGCATCAAAATGTAAGTTTATGTCTCTTCATCCTCCCTTCTGCTCCACATTTACAGACAACGAAATCCCGAAACGAAAAGTTCACTGGGAGATAAGACCCCAAAAAATACGCGTATTTTTTTAAGTCCTACAAAAATACCTGACAGATCTCTTGACCCAAAAAAATACCAAGCGTGTAAATTTTCAACCCAAAAAGAAATATGTCGGACCCCCCCTCCCCCCCCATCATGTATACTTCAGGTACCCCATGGGTTAAAGTGACCACCTTATTATTACAGGCACCCCTTTTCCACCACCCCCCCCCCCCCCCCCCCCAAAAAAAAAAAGTCTTGCATAGTCGTTTTCTTCATTTACAAACACCCAGCTTTGCGTCCTCAGTTTAACCCACAACCTATATAACGTCACCTGAGACAGGCAACGTTAGAGTAAGAACTATGGCGGTGTGACATTTGCTTACTAGTAATGTCACTGTCACTATTATGATTGTGTAGCAAAGGCTGTAACACAAGCTAAATATTAAAGGTTTGTTGGCCATGTGTCACTGCTTTATCATGCCTATTTGTATAGTGAAACATAGTCACTGTGGTCAATTTACAACTTATGAACAAGCCTGCCGTAACTATTAGATTTTTGTGGCCTGTTGACAGTCAAACTACCATGGCTCCACTTTGATCAAAATGATTATCAAATGTCAATTACATGCACTGTAGCTTTGTTTGGTGTCCTTAAAATTACACTTACCTTCATTGTCTGGAACTTCTGCATCAATGCCAAGCAACACTGCCACTGTTTGCATTATTCTGGGGTCTTGGAGATGACTATTGAAAACAAATTTATAGAGCAAAATGAACAACCAATACAATCGATGTAAAAAGTTTTCATAAAAATAAGAATATTATTATGATGTTGTATATAGTATATATACTTCATTAAACATGCATTTGTATGCTATCTTATTGACAGAAATCTGTTACAAGTCACACCAGTGAGTAATGGGAAGCATATAAGCAAAGACCAGTATTATTGTTTGAACTTGCTGTTAAATTATCCAGTTAATTGCAGCAGTTTGAAGCTGACTGGAAATGTTACTTTTCCATGGGAGAGATGCTAACTACTCCACCTAGGATAAATCCCCAGGGCCCAGCTGTTCAAAGGGTGGATAACATTAAATCCACTGGATAAATCAATTGTTATCCAGTGGATAAGTGTTGAGGAAACAATCCACGCTATCCACAGGATAGTGATCTATCTGGTCCTAGTTGTTCAAAGGGTGGATAACGCTATCCACCAGTGGATAACTGTTGACAGTGTTAACAAAACACACTGCGGCATTCACTAGATAACATTTTATCCAGCAGATGGCATTATCCACTCTTTGAATAACTATCCAGTGGATAGTGTAGTTTGTTTTCTGAACACTTATCCACTGGATAGGGATTTATCTTGTGGATAATGTCATCCACCCTTTGAAAAACCAGGACAGATTTTAACAAATGGAATTTAAAATCTGGCCAATCAAATCGACTATTTCATATTTCCTTATAACATTGGAATGTGGGGACAAGAATGGTAGGAGGAATGCTTCTGATCTGTTTGGCTGTATGTATAATTGTAGTAAATCCAACTCACGCTCCAAGCAGTTGAGGGTTATGCCTGAGCGCCTCAACAGTAGCTGTGTAGTCTGGCTGATCCAGGAAAGCTTTGGTTTTGGGGTTTGTAGCTAGATGGACATACAAGTCGGGCATAGCAAATGGGTTCATCATTGGGTTGTTACCTGTGAATTGTCAAAAAATGTTAAACAAAATAAATTGATATTACATGTTATAAAAGCTATCATTCTGGAACAGAGCAATGAGGCAACCCTGAGAATGAAAATTAGACATTGGGTGTCTTTTTGGAGTGCAAAATACAGTCAACTCTCTCTAGGATGGACTTTCCGAACCTGCTCCAGCTGTCCGTCTTACAGATTTGTCCATCTTACAGGGAGTTTAGTTATAAGTAAAATGACTGAGAAACAGCAGGAACGGGACCAACACCAGGTGTCCGTCTTATAGAGATGTCTGTCTTATAAAGCTGTCCGTCTTATGGAGGTGTTTGTTAAGAGAGAGTTGACGGTACTAGGAGTTGCTCTATTGCAGCGCTCCAAGCTCAAGTTCTTTACAAGTCAACTCTGGCGACTTCCTTTTGTAAAATGGTCACCACTACAAATTTTATTTTCACTTGCCATGGCAACCAAAAGGGTCACAGCTTGGAGCACTGCATTGAGGTACCGTGAGTGGGCGGTACACATTTTCTACAACCTGAATCTTTCAAGCTGGTCCATATTGTATCTAATTTAAATCAATTAATGGTGTTCATCAGCGAACACAGCTGTGTAGTAAACAACAGGCAAATGCTGGCCAGAAATACAGTTATATCATGATTTCTCTCCCCACCGGGGATAAAGCCTGAATACAAGCCTAGGGGTCCATCAGGCCCGGGCTTATCCTGGTTTCCACAGCATAAAGTGACTAAGAGTATTTCTTTCTGTTCCCCCCTGGATGGGATGCTAGTCCATCGCAGGGTGACCTCCAGCAGTAAATTCACCGATATCCATTTATACACTTGGGTGGAGAGAGGCACTACGAGAATGAGGTGTCTTGCCTACGTTCACAACACAGTGACTCGGCCAGGGCTCGAATCCGGACTGCCCAATCCGGAGTCCAGCGTTAGGCCACCACACCTCCCAACTCGTCCCCCACCAGTAGGTGCATAAAGCCATAGTTCAGGAGATGTTCACAATATGGAAAGAATTCCTTTTAAGTACTAACGTTCAGCTTGAGCTCTGGCTTCTTCTAAACCACTTTTCAGTTGTGCATTATTGGGGTCCAGCTGAACGCCTTTGGAGTATGCCTTCTCTGCCTCGTCATAGCGCTTCAGAAATGACAATGCTGCACCAAGCCTTGAGTAACCCTGAACACGGAAACAGAATGGATCGATTTCAGTATACCTGCCAACCTAATTTCCTAAGTCAAAGCTTTCCCACATTACCCAGATTTCCAACTATTTCTGGAAAACTTCTGAGCATTGCAGAAGAGTACTAAAGACATTCTAATTACTACCAAATATTGCTGATCAACAGGTGCGACACTCACACATAATGCATGAGAGTTGGCAGGTGTGTTATTTCAGCGATCTCTTATCAATTCCACACTGACAGCATCATTGCTCCCCAGAGATAATAGTTGGTTTGAATTTTTGCATACAGTACACAGAACTAATCTATGAGTAATGTAATCAACATGGAATTTCAGATGTCTTTGAGAGAGGCAAAGAAGCTTTCAGGTTTTGTCAACACTTCAAACTCAGATTAAGTATAACCCTTTATGTGTAATGCCAGTACCATGTAATCTAACACCAAAACTTAAAACATCATGATTACTTGGCATCATACAAATATTTGACAAAAATAATTATGATAGTTTAGTATAAATGAATCTTAATATCTGGTAAACCCCTTTTAACATCATTGTAAAAAAACGTTTACATTTTTACACTAATATATTGTAAAATTACACGAAAAGTTTAAGTCTTACAGTCAAACCGGATGTTCTTTTGATGGGAACTCTGCAATGTTGTGGCCCAATGTTCCAATATTGATGGGCAGTTTGCTCTACGTAACTTGCAACTTTCAATTCAAATTTGCTCTAGCAAGTTGCAAAGTTCCGGTTTTCATTTTCCCCGTATAGAACGAAACAATTCCACCTCTCTTTCAAAGAAATAGGAAATAGTTGCCCTATGGTCAAATATTTATCAACAGACGACAAGAAATTAGCAACAGGTTTAGTTCGAATCGCCACACTGGGAAACCGGAACTTGCTAAAGCAAGTTTGAATTGAAAGTTGCAAGTTGCGTCAAGCAAACTTCCCAGTTTGGCGATTTAACTAAACCTGCCGCTAATTTCTTGTCGTCTGTTGATAAATAGTTGACCATAGGGCAATTACTTCCCACTTCTTTGAAACAAAGGTGGGATTATTACCTTCAATACGGGAATATCAAAAACCGGAACTTGGCAAGTTGCTCGAGCAAATTTGAATTGAATGTTGCAAGTTGTGTCATCAATATTGGAACATTGCGCCACAACATTGCAGAGTTCCCATCAAAAGAACATCCGGTTTGACTGTATATTACAACTCGCTACACACTTTTCTAGTACATATAGTAAAATATGCATCAAACCTTTCCCCAATCTGGCTTCAATTCAACACACTTTTTGGCATCAGTCAAGGCCTGTTCATATTTTTGATCCTTTGCATACGCCGCAGATCTATTACTGTAAAAGACGTGATTTGACGGATCAAGTACAATTGCCTCTGTGTAGCACTCGATCGCCTTCGCAAAATCACCACCTTGCAGGAATGCATTTCCCTTGTCTTTTAACTGAGCTGCCTGCAATAAAGTTACAACGAAATTTTTGATATTATTACAAACAATCCTCAGCTTAAAATGACAGAAACTAAAGAAATGAACATGACACTTAATTCAATTACTTTCGCTGCATCTCCGTCCGCCATTTTGAACTGCACGTGGTTACTGAGCATGCGTCCTGGGAAATTTTGACGGGTGTGGGGATCTGGGTACGACGGGCGGTGTTCCAAAAAATTTATTTCCGAGCTTTGCCCGCGCACAGAGCGCGAAGCGCTGAAGCTCGCTCGACGTTCGCACCGGGATCTAATGACGAGCCGGAAACGAGAAGCGAACTGCTTTTGTTGGGTATCTGTGAAGGAGGTGGGGGGGGGGGGGGGGGGGAGTGGAGGTTGACGCTTTATATGCTTACAGTGAAAACCAGCCTATTCATATAAAATGGCGTGTTTTCTCTTGTTTGTAGTTGTTGTTTTATCTTCTAGATCGATCTATCATCGTTTTATGATGTTGACAAGCTGATTTATGAGGGTAGGCTCACCAAGTTCTAGTGCTACTTGCGGGTCACTTAAAAATCCAATGAAGGTGTTGGTATAAATTGGAAATCCACTAATATTTGCCTAACCTTGCTAAAACGCACTGTACTGGTCACAAAAGTGATGTAAAACTGGTGTGGCTACGGACAGGAAGGAAACAAGTGGTCTAAAACTTGAAAACTTCGGCCGACGTTTTCAAGTTTGACAGTGTTACGTGGAGGAAAATCACTAAAAACCATTGATTATTGTTTGTTCACATCTAAGAAAGTGAATTTGTCTTTTTTGGCATTTAAAGGTTATTTTGTTAATCAGTGAGTGCACCTCAAAAACCAAGAGAGTTTCATAGTCTCTTGACAAAAACTTAAAAGAGCTCTCATAATACTGCCCCTTTAATGTTGTGGCTAACTTTTAGAATAAGAGATAAACAATATCATGCTTTGCAGACAAGTTTAGTCAATACAACTGATGGATAAAAATACTGCCCGCTCTTAACGAGCGCAGAAAAGCCAAAAACCAGTTGAGATCAAATGGATTGAACCGACAAACTTATGTATCTGACATCAAAGCGACCCCCCATTCATTACATGTGTAAGACACTCATTTAAGCTTCTAAAATGCCATCAAACTGTAATATTTCATATTTTAAGGTGTTTTCAAGACAAGTGAGATCTGGTACAATATGAAAAAGATCATGACAGACATTATAGGGAAACCGTAAATCAGGAATTTCATTTTGATAATAAAAGGTAAAAATTCCTACGCACTAGACTGCGAGAAGTCTCTTTCTTCTCTTAGTTTGCGACGCGGAAGCAGCAAGCGGCGAAGCGGCGATTTTTCAGGACTCGCGTAGGATTTCAGGAACAAAAACGGACTTCTCGCTGCCTCCGAAAAGTAATGTTTGAGCCATTAGCACAGGTTTTGACATTCCTGATATGTTCTTTCTTGCGAGTTTCAAAGCACCGGCCAGTTTCACCTATATAGCACTAACCACAAAACCTGTGCTAATGGCTCAAACATTGCGAAACATGCGTGGTCATTCGACCATCGCATAGACTTTGACAATTCTAGCGTCATTGACAAAGGCTCTTTTCGCATTAGAAAAATTTTAGAGGCTTGGCACACCTCTGCTACTGAGCATGCTGACAATAACTCCAAGCCGATTCCAAACCAGTATTGTATTCTTTTTAAGAAATAGTCACCTAATTAGCACATTTTCACTTTGTTTTGTTCTTATTATTGTTTTTATCTCACCTTTTTTGTATTTATTATATTGATCTTGTATTCCATTTTTATCCGTCGAAGGCTATAGAGTCAGCTTATATTCTTTTAAAACATTTTAAGCCAGCGAACATTTTTATTGTAGTTTTTATCATGTTTCACCCTGGCTGCGCATCAATCTTTAAATTCTTGTTCTGAATCCAGAAAAAAGCTCAATTAGCCCAGACTATAGCAACAATTGCAGCAGCAACAATAATCACAACTTTATACCTTTTGGTATATCCAATAAATTTCGTGTGAGACCAGAACAACTCAATTGTGATTTTGTCTATGCTGCTTAATTTTCTAATTTTCTATTTTCGCACATAATCCAGGTCAGCTGATGTTACGGGTCGAATGAAACATGGCCTCAAAATCATTAGCGTGAAATTGTCCTTTTATATTTTCAAAGTTAATTAAAAAGAGTGGTCTTGAAAATTAAGGCTTCGTTTACATTTTTTCATCAGTTTAAATCATTGCTGTTCATTTTCACTGATACAAAAATGACATCGGAAAACTTTACTGAGTTTCTTCATTACGTTCCAGCTTTTAAACAGTTTCAGTTGAGAAATCTATCTCCATAATACGTTTATAATTTAAAATTAATTTGAAATGGTAAGCTGTTACATCCCCAAAATGTATTCAACTGATTTAAACTGTGACAAAATAATTTTTCCTAATAACAGTCAACAGGCGAAAGTTATTCCAAACCCCCTCTTAGCCTTAAAAAGTCCCAAATGTGCAAGAAGGACCTAGTTTTTGTTGCGATTTACCACAAACTTTGAATCAGGATTAACTCTAAAATAGCAAAATTATCGAAAATTAGGTTAAAGAGTCATGCATGGATGCCTTTACAATTTTTTTTTGCCGTGCTCTTGTTTTCGATTGTTCTATTTTCTATATTACAAAACAACTAAATTAGTTTCTTTTCTATTGAAACATTTGTATTTGCTTTTTATTGTTATTTTACGCATTTATGATTAACATGAAGGCAAATTAGGACACAAAAAGCAATTACTGAAATCAGCAACAATCAAACAAACTTAACAACCGTAAAACAATTTCGAAAAATCTCATTAGCTGCGATCAATATTGAAGCGAGTCTTGCTGGTGGTCAAAGCAGGTTGAAGGCAATAAAAAGAAAAAGAAATAGTTTATTTTTCACACAGTGCCAACTTGACTTAAAGAGATACCAATCTGGTAGGTAGAAGATGCGTGTATAAAAATTGTTAGACTATATTTTTTAAGCTATATAATTTTAACTAAAAATGTTCTGAACATGGTTTAGTCGTCGGTTTTCGTTACATGCCGGCCGGATTATTTTTTACGATGTACTTGAAAGTTTGTTTTTGCATTTCTGTTTTTTTTACTATTGCTTTTGGAACTTTTGAGGTTTAAATCACAATGAAACATTCTTTGGTTTCCGTCTCTCGTTAAGATCTTACTGGATTTAAAAAGATGGCTTTCTTGGAGAAAATGCAACTTTCACAGTGCGAGATGATTATGTTCTTAGTTTAACGAATGGTTTCTTCGCTAATAACAGTTACATCGTTTTATTGAAGAGAATAATCAAAATTATCCAAGAGTAATTAAATTCAATCAGCCTGCCTAGAAGGAACGAGAAAAAAAGAACGTTTATTATGGAAAAGATTAGTAACAGAATCGAAATATCCATATATCGAGTACCTTCGCGAAAACCAATATGTACAATGGTAAAATATATGTAAAACACTATCATAATTTACTATATTCAGTTCAATTGTAATTTTAAAACCTAGTCTTCGTGCTGTCAACAGAGATTCCTCCTCAGCTTGTCTTATTGTTTTCAGCCATTTTCTCGTCAAAAAGGTTAAAGAATGACGTCCTTCAGGATTTTGGTGTTTGTAGCATTCTGCTGTTTAGCTACAGCTGGTAAGTACAGCACTCGCTTGTTAGGTAAAGCGCCTGAGGTTTGAAAAAAAAAACTAAGATCAGTTTTACATTGGTTCTTTCTGTCTTTAGAGATGACTAATCGTAATTCGTCATTTAGTGGCTAATTCATAAATTCTGTGGCAAAGCATCGCTAAGATAGATGTCTCGATCCAGTCTTTTTAGTAATCTTCCCTTAATCAGATTGATTTGAAGATTACTCCGGTTATTGGCCTTGGATTAAAGTTCGGCAAAATATGTTTTCTAGAAAAATTGATATTGCAATAACCGTCAGTGATAAACGGAAAATCCCGAAATCAGTAAAAATTTAATTTTGTGCGATCCAGATTACAAATAAACAAGCTAATACTAATATTTTAAACTATAGTGTAATGCCAATGAAATATATACTGAGAATAAAAAAATTCTGTATGTTAGGTATGGCCAAGGAAAAAACGTATCGAGATACTTGAAAAGAGCGCTAAGCCTTTCCTAAAGGAGCTTTTCCACCCAGGGTAAAATACTCCAAGTCGCTTCATGCTACTGGTGTAACCAGAGTTAAGCACTAGAACGCATGAGACCACCCCCACCAGTCTATGGTTACAATGTTAGCCTATTTATTTGTATAAAAATTCTGCAGCCACGCCGTTCACATCTCCTGAAGTGAGTATTTGAATACCTAAACCCAACTTCTATACGTGTGACTGACAGATGACAATCAAATTCTTAGATTACCGGGAAGAAGCACTGCAACAGCACAATGACTTCCGTGCAGTACACGATGCACCTGCCATGAGTCTCAGTAGCTCCTTGAATAGCGACGCTGACCGGTATGCCCGCAGACTGTTTGACGAACTGCGTTGCTATGGTCGTCTTAAGCATTCTGACAGGGATTCCCGACCGGGGGTGGGAGAAAATCTAGCCAGTGGGTGGACGACTGCAAGCGGGCCTGGTGTGGAAGGCAGAACTGTCCAAGATGCAGTAAAAGCATGGTACGTACGTGAATAGTAGTGTAGACCTTGCCGTGTTGGGCATATATTACATCTAGCCCGATGATACAGAAATAAAGAGGGTTTAGCGCACATTTGTGCAGCAATTACCTATAAACGAAATCAGATGAGTTAATAAAAATCCGTTGCCATGGTAACGACAAAAAGGTCAAACGCACTATATGTATTTTTTTTATATTTTGACCCTTGAAATTTCAAATTTTCGAAGTATGTTTAACTAATCGACAAAACAGACATTTTATAATTCTTCTTCTTCTTCTTCTTCTTCTTCTTCTTCTTCTTCTTCTTCTTCTTCTTCTTCTTCTTCTTCTTCTTCTTCTTCTTCTTCTTCTTCTTCGCTTCAACTTTCGGAAGGAATAAGGCCTGTAAATACATTACAAAAACATCGGTTATTAAAAATTCACCTGTTTGTCACCTAAACGTGTTTACAACAAAAAGATGAAATTGACCTGGAGAAATTGATCTGTGATATCTTTCATTCAGAGGGCGAAGGTGAATTTTTCATACACATTTTTTAATTGTTTTGATTTCTTTTGTTTGTTTGTTTAATTTGTAGGTATGATGAGGTTTGCAAGTATAATTTCAACTACCATGGTTACCAGCGTTCACTCGGTCACTTCTCCCAGTTAGTCTGGAAAGCGTCAACTGAGCTCGGTATCGGCAAATACACAGGAAGAAGTCGTGGACGAACCTGTACGTACATTGTTGCCCGCTACAGGGACGCTGGAAACGTGAACAGCCAGGACTACTTTCGCCGCAATGTATCCAAGGGATCCTTCCGTAGCTCCTATTGCCGTACGGTAGCGGATAAGTCCGTGGGAGATCCCGAATACCTTGATGCCCCGGAGGGCTCGTCGACCGAGTGAAGTGACACCTTCTCCCTTAAGAGTTGTTGGCAATGTAGAATGGTCCTTGTTATGATCCTGCTAAAAGGAAAAATTAGCTTGGGCTGAATAGCAAAATATTTAGTTATGTTCAGTTCAAAGTGGTCCACGATTAGAATGTCTGATGTTTCTTAGATCTGTTAATAAACAGGGACTGGAAGCAAAGACAATAAAGGCAAGCCAAAACTCAATCCTTGTTGTTACATTTTTTGCGTATCAAATACTGAGCTGTGACATTACAGAAAGTCAGCGAATCACGTGATACACTGTCATCACACAGAAAGCCAATCGCCATTGCATCAGGCGACAAGGACGAAAAGAAGCAATAGTTGAAAAAGCGCGGGAAAGCATGAAACAGTTGGAAAGCGCGAGAAAATATGCATTTGCGCGCCCGCGTGACAAGTGAAAGAAAATCTGTAGACAATTGGCAAGCGCGGGAACACGCGTGCCAGTGAAAAAGGCGGGAAATAAAATGACCAGTGAATAGCGCAGGAAAACATAATGAAATGTGCGTGAAATACGTAGGGAAAACATAGAACCATTGAAAAGCGGGAAAAATTATGGTTTTACATCTGAGTCGTCTGATTAGTTTTAGTTCTAATTATTTACAACAGAACTTCACTACATAATTACCGCCAAGCGTCAAATGCTATATTTGGTTGATCTATTCTTGAAGGGAACTTCCACTCTTATAACAAGCTGACGCCGAATTGTTTGAAATGATGCCAAAAATCCAAATTTTTGGAAGCTTCCAAACAATAGCGGGAGCCGTAACACGTCATAAAAATCCAAAATGGCGGCGCACTGGAAATTTAAAAGCCATAAACTTTTCCATTTATTGTTATTAATAAATGTTATTTCCCCCTTGACCTGTAAAATTTGGAAATTAGGAATTATTTCAAACAATTTAACGTCAACTTGTCCCAAGAGTTTAGGTTTCCTTTAAATTTGGCTCCCCATCAAGACACTCAAAATCCATCCAATAGACTAAAATACGTCCGGGTGAGAGTAGCTCTGAGAAGAACTGTTGTTTGTGACTGACGTTTTGACAGTCGATACTGACATCATCGACTGACAACAACTTTTCACTTGACTCTGAAGATGACTTCCGCTCAGGTTGTCGAAACGTCAGTCACAAACAACAGTTCTTCTCAGAACCACTCTCACCCGGACGATCACACTATACGAACTACTGATACTCCTGGGTTCAAACCATTTACTATAGACTAAAATACCTTGCTGGTGGGTGGGTGGGTGGGTAGGCTTGGGTTGAGTCATGATCAGCATGGATTTTTACACAGTGCAGGCTTCACATCCGTGAAACGATTAAGGGCCAAGGTATCGATAAGTCAGTGTGTAAAAGCTAGTTTATAAAAAGTAATTTTAACAATCAACAACTATTCACCTCAGTGTCAGTAGCTAGTGGTAGATATCCGCCACTAGCTACGGAACTCGAATTTAGAACAATCAAGCAATATACAATTTTGCTTTATTTACTGGCTGGGCATTGCTTGCAGGAGGAGAAATATGCCTTTGATATTTCTTGGCCAGTATTTAAGTGGAGACGAGCGCTTGTATTTCTCTTGTGTCAGATCGTTTTCACTGGCACGCAATAAAACAAAATTGAAAAACCTTTCATTGATTGAGGTCAACAAAATGGGAATAGGCCTTTTGCAACAATTTGTCACGTGACTGATTTTCCCTTAGCAACGCCATACTGGAGGGCAAACAATGTAGCTTTTCCTTGGTAACGAACAAAGCGCGAGTGACCGGAACTGTCATTAAGGTGAGATAAAAGCTTTTTAAATGTTTTCTTTGTTATGATGCCACAAAAAAACACTAAGACAATATCGCTTAGGAATGTTTACATACATATGAAGTAGTTTCGGACTGAATCGGCTTCTAAAAGTCGGGCTTCAGGCTCGTGAAGTTTTAGCACGTGCTCGCTTGAAGCGACAGTAATGGCGGCCGCTTACACAAATATTGATTTGATTAGTTCGAGGTGATCTTTATTTGATGCTGATATTTAAGCCTTGAGAATGAAAATATTGAATGATAGCTTGTTTTGAACTTCAGGATGAAAAGTGTTACATCATGGCTACGGCTGTTGGCGACGCTACTTCGAGTGAAGCTGAAGGTGAGTTTCTGAGTTGAGTCGCATGTTGTTGTTGTGTGTACGCACAGCATGCAGCAAATAGTAGCACATCCAAGTGTAGAATCTCCTTTTTTAAACGACGTAGCCTTAGAGCGAGCTCAAGTTAGTTTTTCTTATATTCACAGGCGTAGAGTCAAAAGATTTAACCAAGTTCCCAGATATTTCTTTCGCACATCATTTAAGTCTATTATACTTTTTTATTGTTGTAAACGTTAGGTCCTTTTTATCTAGAAATGTCCAAAACACCTTTGTATGCATTTCCTCACTTAAAAGTCGAGATATCCCAGATTGCATGTACCTTTTTTATCGTGAAGGTAGCCGGGTTCAGCGAAAAGCTTGTAAGCTTTTCGAGTATGTTCGCAGCCCGACGCCTTCTGAGCATAACCTTCGACTTCTGCGAAAGAAATATCTGGGAACTTGGTTAAATCTTTTGACTCCATGCCTGTGAATATAAGAAAAACTAACTTGAGCTCGCTCTAAGGTTACGTCGTTTAAAAAAGGAGATTCTACACTTGGATGTGCTACTATTTGCTGCATGCTGTGCGTAAACACAACAACAACATGCGACTCAACTCAGAAACTCACCTTCAGCTTCACTCGAAGTAGCGTCGCCAACAGCCGTAGCCATGATGTAACACTTTTCATCCTGAAGTTCAAAACAAGCTATCATTCAATATTTTCATTCTCAAGGCTTAAATATCAGCATCAAATAAAGATCACCTCGAACTAATCAAATCAATATTTGTGTATAAAGCGGCCGCCATTACTGTCGCTTCAAGCGAGCACGTGCTAAAACTTCACGAGCCTGAAGCCCGACTTTTAGAAGCCGATTCAGTCCGAAACTACTTCATATGTATGTAAAAATTCCTAAGCGATATTGTCTTAGTGTTTTTTTGTGGCATTATAACAAAGAAAACATTTAAAAAGCTTTTATCTCACCTTAATGACAGTTCCGGTCACTCGCGCTTTGTTCGTTACCAAGGAAAAGCTACATTGTTTGCCCTCCAGTATGGCGTTGCTAAGGGAAAATCAGTCACGTGACAAATTGTTGCAAAAGGCCTATTATAGAAAATAAGTAAATAAGTCATTTCTCCAAGTTTTAGGTCTATGCGTTATCCCAAACCTCAGATTTTCGTCGAAATGTTTTGCACAAATTTACAGAGCCCAGTATGGATCCGTCATATTGGTGGGAGGACTTGAAAAATGGCAAATTCAAATTTCAAGTAAAGTCCACTCGGGAAGACATGACAGCCGCCATGTTGTTACGTCACGCCATTGTTTCGCGCGTGGACCAACCTCGACCAACCGGCCGACCAACCGTCGACCAACCTCGTTCCCAGGGTCCTATCTATATCTTCAGAGAAAGGACCCTGGTTGCGGCTGGTCACGTGATCTGGGTGACAAACCAAAACCGCAGGGAGGGCTGCTCCTCGACAAAATTTTGTCGACAGTACAACACATCTAGGGGAGGGATAAATGTAGAGCGGGATTTTCAAAATGGCGCTTGAATTTTTAAAGCTGTGTTCAATCCGCGCTCCTTTCGACTGGCTATTACAGCATTATTCTGAAGGTTAAACAGGTTATTTGCTTGGAGAGTTTGTTTCTAAAAAAAGACTTGGTTGCAGTGCTTTCAACAGGGTACGGGAAATCCTTGTTCTTCCAGGTTTTGCCTCGAATGTTGTCCGAGAGGGATATCAGGTCAATGAGTTTGTTCATTTTACCTTGAGTTGAGTTTTTTTTGCCGTGAGTATTGTTGTTGTGCAAGGAGTTCGTTTCGTTTTTCCGTGACCTCAGTTTGTTCTCAGTGTGAGTTTCTTTCAATCTTTGTTGTGTTCATTTTGTTTGGCAGCGAGTTGACATTGTTTTGTCTTGACTTGAGTTTGTCATTTGCCAAGAGTTGAGTTTATTTTGCTGTGAGTTTCGTTGTTGTTCCGTGTGTCCGTTTGGTTTTGCCGTGCTTGTGTTTGCTTTGCCGTGAGTTTCTTTGTTGTGGTATAAGTTCACTGATTTTTTTAGCCGCGTTTTAGCCGCGTGGAGAGTCTGTTTTGCCATAAGTTTTGTTTTTATTTTGCTGTGAGTTGATTTTGTGTGTAGTGCGTTTATTTTGTTTTGTGGTGAGATTCGCTGTTGCTGTACGTGAGAGTTGTGGGCCACCGTACTATTCTGGCTTCCGTTTAAGCCGTGAATTTTCTTAAAAGAAACTCCTACAGTTTATACAGGTGTAGTTTTTCGAAGCGACGGCAAACAGAAAGACTTGACTAAAATTAACTTACGCCTGTCTGTTTTGAAGTAAAATCAAAACAAATTTCTTCGCCTTCATCAAGCACACGGCAAGATATTACCGAAGAAAAGTTTTATTAATGAGAGCCAGTTAAGTATAGGCCAGAAAAGTAAGGTATGGACATGTCAAAAAGAAACTTCTATTGCCGTGAGTATATTTTGTTGTGCCTGGAGATAATTCATTTTCTTGTGAGCAAATTTATTCTGCCGTAAGATATTCAGTTTTAAATTTATCTTGCACCTATATGGGCAACCGTATACACTTATAAAAACTGTGGCCACTTGTTAAGAAACATTGTAAATTCAAACCAATGATTAAACAATCTATATATTTATCTTAAATCTATATGTTTATCTTGTATCAAAGTTTGACCCGACAAAGATATCTTCTGCGGCATCGATGCGGCAGCCAACAGTGGTCGATTTGCCCGTGAAAAAAGGTTTTTTGACCATGTCCTGTCCCCAACTGCTTTGCAAAGGTTTTCCCGTACTCCAAGCGATGCCATTTTAATGTTACAATTTCCACTCCCTACCGGGCTCAATACTTCGGCTAAGTTAAGACAATTTTTACCTTTCCCACCCCTCCCTTAAATCATTTCTCTGGAATCTGCTAAAATCTAGCAGATCACGTGACCAGCCGCAACCAGGGTCCCTTCTCTGGAGATATAGAGAGGACCCTGGGAACGAGGTTGCGCGTGGACATGATCCTGGTAAATGGTCCTAATATCTCGTAGGCCTGTCGTAAGCTTGTTGCATGAGAGAAAGTTGTACCGTACGTAGTGCAAAGTAAAGGGCGTCAAAATTACTCAAGTAACAGCTATTCGATTTTGGAACGAAGATAGAAATTTGACATCAACTCGTATTGGCAATGTTACCTGGACTGTGTAGAATATATATATATACGTTTGAGTTGGCAATACAGTCAACTCTCGCCTTGCGGACACCCCGCTATTACGGGCACTCGCTATTAAGGGCAAAATTCAGATCCCCAGCTATAGAAGTTTGACTGGAAATGACTTCCGCTATTACGGACTCTCGCTAATACGGACACTAAACGAAGTCCCAAGCGTTTCCGCTATAAGGAGAGTTGACTGTAATAAGTTCCAAGTCCCAGGATATAGTATATGCTTATAATGTCCATCTCAAGTATACGTAAGTATGATTGACAGGCGACAATCAAAATCTTAGGTTATAGGCATTTCGCGCCATCCACGATGCACCTCCCATGAAACTCGGAAAATCGCTAAATAAGGACGCTGACCAGTATGCTCGCAAACTGTTCGACATTGGTAAACTGGTGCACTCGGACTGGAACTCCCGCCGGGGGATTTGCGAAAACTTAGCCGGTGGGTGTACAACTGCACATGATGGGAAGGCATAAGTGTCCTAGGAACATTGGTAATATGCCAAGGTAGAGTTTTAATTCGGCCACACCCAAAATTCATATTATTGGAGTTAAAGAAGGAAGCAGACAATTTCACATGCCCTACGAGTCCAGTTAAGTCTGTTTGTATTTTCTTTCGACCATCGATAAGGGAGGAAGAACTTTCTTGCCAACGAAAATCTCGTTTTTCCTAGGTTTATTTAACATACGGGGATAAGCGGATAAGGAGTAAAATAACACTGAAAAATGTTCTTCAGTTAGGGAAGTGTATTTAGATAGCGCCTAAGCTTTGATTTAACAAGAAGGCCGTCCTAGTTTTGCGTGATGTTCATGTAATACTTGTAAATCAGACTCCCCATCAAGACACTCAAAATCCAACCAATAGACTAAAAACACATTGCTGGTGTGTGGGTGGGCTTGGGGTGTAGTAAACGTGGATTTCTACACAGTGCGAGATTGACTTCGTCAAACGATAGAGTGCAAGACATCGGTAAGTGTTTAAATAGTGTCTGCATTAAGTAAATTTTGAAACATTCTAAAGCGTAAAGCATACGAAAATGGAAAAGTACTGCTAATTTAATGTCAATGCAGTTTTGTAGCTGGTTGCCTTATTCTAGATTTTGTAATGTTTATTAGTTATTAGGTTAAATTAAACACGGACGTGCGCACTTGATAACAGTTTCTGTAACTAATGTTCAATTTATTTAATTGTTTTTACGTGTGTCCCCAGAAAACCTTGTGTGATTTTAAATAACTTTATTTCGTTCCTTTTCTTATCACGTTACTTGTTTTACAATAAAAGTTGACCCTTTGTTTAATTTCTTTGTTAAATAGTGTTGGGTTCTACAAAGGTACATTAAACATAATTTTAAAACTTTCACTTACATGGAACGAACGCCTATGCATTATAAAATAACAAGGACAGGCAATGATAATAAGAATAATTATAAACGCTGCAATTTTTGTTTAACTCTTATATATCAATGTATATTCATTAATTTGGTAAAACGATGTAGACCGGCTGTGCTAAAATTGTCACGAGAAACTAAAGATCTTAAACATTGCTATTACGGCATAACAATGATGCAGTATAAACGTTTGGTTTACAATTTCTCGTCTTTTCACCATTTGAAACATTGCTACAATTTTTAATACGATGAAAATTTTTCGACCGCTAAGGTCACTTTAGCTGGTCGTTGTTTCTGGTTGCTCGCAGCAGGGGAGTTTTTGTTCGAATTTTTCACTGTTGCTTTCTAAGTTTGCTTGTTTTTAAGTCAATTAAGACTTATTCTCGGACGAATACCCTTTATTTTAAAGTATGTTTATTTTTTATACATTTTTGCTAGATTGAGCAAGCACTTAGTTGTACCAGTTTTTCAGTCTTTTGTTTGTTTGTAAATGGGAGAGATTACTGCTTAATATAAATGTTTAACTTGTTCTTTCGTGTGTTTTTTTTTTAGCAATCGTAAGAAAACGAAAGAAAAATGCATTCCTTCAGGATTTTGGTTGTTTTAGCCTTCGGTTACGCGGCTATGGCAGGTAAGTATTGGATACTTACTTCTTAGAAGAAAAAGATAACTAGAGTATTCAACCGATCTTTTCAAATTAAGTCCGTCAGTCGGAAAAAAGAAAAAAGAATTAAAAACTAATAAAATAAAACAAAATGACAAAATACATCACGATATCTGAAATTTTTCAAAAGACCTTGTCACATCAAAACGGTCGAGATAAAGACGTTAACAAGGGTGATAAATATGTCAGAGTTTTAGAAGTATCTGGGTGCGTTTAAAAGAATAACAATTTACGTAAAAATGGCTCGGTCGGGTGTGAGAACGAGAGGCAAAGTTTGTACGCAGTTTGAATTTGAATTTAAGTTTGAATTTGTTCGCAGCCAAAACGAAATGCTAAAATCATGGACTTTTTAGTGTTCATAATTTAGTGCAAAAGTTGATTTTCAAAACAAGGTACATGCTGACATATAGGATGGGAAAGGTTTGTTCAATGAAGAAGGGAGTTTACTTGAAATCATTAATCAGATAACAAAAATAAAAGTACACGCGACTGTGAAATACGTACATCTCCATTATTTTTAAAACAATAAGAAGGGGGCAATAATCTGCTTTAATAATATTGGGAGGCGAGGGCTTAGGGTGGGGGTTAAAGATGGAGCGATAGAGGGGGAGGCTAACTAACTAAATAAATGCCATTTACATTGACGTTTCACACTCGATTCCTACAGACTACAGGCAAGATGCATTGAACCAGCACAATGAGCTTCGTAAGATTCACAAAGCTCCATCCATGACACTAGACGATGAATTGAACACAGCTGCCGAGGAATACGCCCGCACATTGTTTGATCTCGGGAGGTTAAAGCATGCTAACGTGAAGGGACAGGGCGAGAATCTAGCCATGGGTTGCTCAACTGGAGCGGAGGGAAGAACTGTCCAAGATGCAGTTAAATCATGGTTCGTAGGCCCGTTAGCTGGTATATTTCCTGTCCGTGTTTCCATTTGCATACACTACTAGTTGAAGGTGTTCTTGCAGCCATTCTAATAAGCGAACAGCGCCCTCATCGCAAGAAAAATTCAATGAAATATATTTCATATTTTAAGTCCTTTGTAATTTCACATATATTTATTATTGCCATGCGTTTCATACATGAGCCGCTCGATCGGATATGGAGGGCAATCTCGTGTAAAACGTCAATATATTGATTGTTTGAATAATTGATTGTTTGATTGATTGATTGATTGATTGACTGACTGACTGACTGACTGCCTGCCTGACTGACTGACTGATTGATTGATTGATTGATTGATTGATTGATTGATTGATTGATTGATTGATTGATTGATTGAAAGGGGCGGGGATGCTCAACGTCTCGCTTGGGGGTGTACATTTCGGATTGTTGGTCTCACTGAGGGTGTTTCGGGCAAAATGGCAATATTTTTAGCCGTCAAAGTCTCGTTGAGAGTTGCACACGAAGAAACATTGAACTATAAATTTTATTTCCAGTTTTTTGGTATCCTTTCGGGGCGTTTATTCCAACAGTGGTGCATATTACCACGAAAATTACCTTTAAACGGATCTCGTCGATTTGTTTTAGGTGTGATAAGAGATAATTGCAATGCACAGTCAACTCTCGCCTTGCGGACACCCTATTACGGACAAAATTCAGATCCCCAGCCATAGAGGTTTGACTGGAAATGACTCCCGCTATTACGGACTCTCGCTAATACGGACACTAAACGAAGTCCCGAGCGTGTCCGCTATAGCGAGAGTTGACTGTATTGTGAAGTGCAAAAATATAAATACAAAAAGGCTAACGTGTGTGCAGACGATTCCAGTCTTTATCGTTTCAGAGCAGCAATGGTTTAAGCTTGAGAATTTCTATCATGCCAAACATCAAGCAAATATGTTTGTTTTGTTTGTTTGTTTGTTTGTTTGTTTGTTTGTTTACAGGTACGATGAGGTGTGTTATTATGAATTTGACAGCGCTGATATCACGAGTGGAACCGGCCACTTCACCCAGTTAGTCTGGAAAGGTTCAACTGAACTCGGTATTGGGAAATACACAGGAACAAAGACTATCCAGGGCAATGAGTGGACCTGTACATATATTGTAGCACGCTACAAGCCAGCGGGAAACGTCAAATCTCACTTCAGCAACAATGTTGTCAAGGGATCTTTCAGTTCATCCTACTGTGATACGGTAGGAGATAGATCCCTAGGAAAAGCCAAATACATGGATGCCCCGGAGGGTTCGACCGATTGAGGCGACGTTTCTATGAGCTATTGGCGTGCTGACGGTCGAGAGTATGACAATTATGATAATTTATGATTTATTTCAACATGTTATACAATATCAAATAAATGAATATGAATCACAAGCGATGAAGTCTCTATATTAATTACGTTTCCATTACCCCTATGGCCCTGGATTACCAGTAATTGTGTTAGCCAATAAAGTTCATTTCTTTATTGTTATACAATTAACAACAGCTGTGTAATATCAATATACCATATATTGCCACTGGAACCTCATAACGAGCATATTGTGTGGAATTATTGATCTAATCACAACTATAAGAAAATTCTCGAATCTGATTGGTTCTTAGCACGCCCTATTTTTACCAAGTTGGAGCGCGCGCGGCTAAAGTGTCCAATAACAAAGTGTCCAATAACAAGGTGTCCAATAACAAGGTGTCCAATAACAAAGTTCGCGTGCTGCACATGCGCGCGCTCTTTATTTGGTTTCTTGTTGTGACTAAATACTTCTTGATATTCCTAAATCTTCAGCTTCAAGAATGGCTTTTTTGCCGTAGTGATGATAAGTCCTTAGTAGGCTTCGCTTTATCTAAATTTTTTCTCGAGTTTTGTTATACTTATGATTAATTGATAATAGGACTGAGTGTCGTCCAATTCTGTCTGTAATCATACTCGTGATTAAACAAATCGGACTTCCGCTACGCGGTCGTCCGATTTTGTTAATCACTCGTATGATTACAGACCGAATTGGACTCCACTCAGTCCTATTACCATTACTTATTATACATTGTAGTCACTGCCTGTCTTCTCATTGGCTAAGGGCCTACAGTAGCACAACCTACAGATTTTTATTTACTCTTATCTGCTGTAGTTACTGCAGAAAACAACACAAGCTTTATAGTTCACCTTACGCAAGAGAGTATCTTGCCTTACGTTAATCCTAATTTGTATATTGTAGTTTAAGATTACTATAAAATACTTATTTTTTAAAACAATTTTTGGACAATAAGTTGCATAACAAACTTTACACATTAATTTACGCACTAGGTTTTCTTACTTACGTTACATACATACGTCTGGTAAGAGAGAAATAGCCATAGTTACTGATATGAAAACAGCGTAAGTCAGAGCTTTTGTTACAAAAAAGCATTTAGAAAGCATCTATCGCTATGAAAGATAGATTTTTTGGAGAGATTGATTTGTCCAAAGCATTTTCTTACAAATGATTCTAACAAATGAATACTTAGTTGTATTCGCAACCCAGGGGGGAGAAATGTTAAGTCGAATCAAACTCAAACTGAAACTCGGAAAATGAATTAGGCAACCAGAATCTACTTGTAAAACCGAAAACTTTGACAAATAAAGATATGAACAGGTAAGTCAACTACCTATCCGTCAAACCTTTATATGCCATCGGATACTAACAACTTAACCTTCCACTCTTTGGTGACGTTGATAAAGGATTAAATAGAGATAACCTTGTCACGACGTGCATGGCCCAAGGGATAAGCTATTGCGCTTTGAAGCGCAACAGCAAATAAAGGTCGTGGGTTCTGAAACTCACTTTCTTTCTTTTTTTTTGTTTCGTTTTCTCCTTTTTATTATTTTTTCTCAAGTTATTATAACATTCCGCTATAAACATGAACGATTACAAAATAACGTACTGAGCATTTATATTTGAAGCGTTTCATTGTTACTCGGTCATAAATGTAAATATACGCGCAAGCGGTATGCACTAGTCAGCGGATTAACAAAAGTCTAACAGGAAGTGACGGAAGGAGGACCGGATGGAAGGGGTGAATTTGGTCCTGCCGCCGAGAAACTCAGAAAATATTTTCCGAGTTTAAAAATAGTACAACAAATTGGAGAGCGCCTGGTATTTAGAGTTTTACTGCAGACCGGAAGCCATTTTATTAATGCATGCGCAATCTATCTGACCAGAGATCTGTGCGCGCCCAATCGGCGAACAGTAATTTTGAGTCACTTTCGTGTGTCCTTTCCCACTTTGCTGTATCAGCCTTACTTTCGAAAAGAAATGGAAAAACCTTACATCGATGCGTACGAGCCACTGTGCCAGAAGTCCATAACTAGAAGTCTACATCTGGTATTGGGGCGCGTGTTATGTCTTTCGCGTGTAGGCTATTTTTAGAAACTGATGTCTCGCGAGAAAATGACGTAACCCACTATTTCGACACGATTGGAGTTCTAAGTTGCGGCCGAATATTTTGGAAAGTGGCAGGTGAAATAAATCAAATCGCATCAAAACACTTGACAGGACATTCTCTTTAATTCTCACATTTCGACAGAAGTAGTATCGTAGATAGTGATTTCAAACGTCTGTTCAGTGGCATTTGAAGGCGAGTGAAAAAGCAACCCGTCGCCGGGTTTCCGTAGACAAACTCACAAAACAATCAGGTCGACTTTTTATAATTTACGAGAGAATTTATGAACAGAAGTTCCCCAAACTTTTAGTAGTTAAGTGTGTCTTTATTTTGTACAGCATATCTTCGTGTTAAAATACTGAACAACATACACAACACAATAGCTGCACACTGCGAAGTGCCCGAGAAGCACAACTTGAATTAAACTTTTGACGGATGTGAATGAAATCATCATTGCTCGATGAATTAAACTCGTATTTCTATTCATATTAAAACAAGTACATTACCTTAGTCAGTCTTTTGTTTTCATGCCGTCCTTATAATTCCAAAACATGCGAAACTCGCAAAACTTGTCGTTTTCTCTGAATGTTGTTCTCAAACGAATCAAACTTCATTCTGTTCATTCCTCGCTCGATGTTGAGCGCTTCAGGGACCACGGTTTTGTTTTTCAAAATAGCAACGAACCTGTGCCAAAATGCACTTGCTCTCTTAATGCCTGTCTTCATCTTGAGAGTACCATTAATCTTTAGTGTCTTCGCATTTTGAATTTGACTCGGAATTAGTCTATCTTGCCCGCTGCCATTTCGTATTCTGACTCCAAAACACTGAGGTCCTCTCGCTTATTTGAATGCTCCGAATTTTTACAACGTCGATGCTATCGTCATCGATGAAAGATGGCCTGATGATTCTTGTCCGGACGATTTAATCCTCACAAAACGGAAATTACGATGACCAACAAACAGAAATTTCGTAATGCCGTTCGCTCGAGTTCACTCGTCCTCTGCAGTTCTGCTTTTCTTCAAAAATTTGTTCAACCAATCAAAGGCGCGAATTAAAAAATACTTCAATGTGATTGGCTACTTGTTCGCGGCAAAGCTGTTCTAAAAATAGCCTACACGCGAGGAGCGCGAGGTACACGCGAAAGACATATCTCAAAGCCTATTACCAGAGATGTAGACTTCTAGTTATGGACTTCTGACTGTGCCTTTGATACTTTTAACCCCCCCCCCCCCCCCCCCCCCCAAAAAAAAGTCACAAAATTGAAACCTTAAAGCTTACATCAATCGGACTGGGACTTTCATGCACCGCGTGCATATTTTGGTGCACGGGAAAGACAAGTCCCAATGCATTGCATTGTATTTGTAATTTTGCGTGTCACTTAAAGTCAATGCTACGTTACCATGGCTACCCAGCTAAATATAAATCAACCAAAAAATTTTAATTCCAATTGATTTTCTTATCATTTTTGTGTACAGGAAACTCGATAGGATTCTGACAGTTTAACATTGAAGTTATAAAGGGAGTTTTAGCTTTTCGTTGCTTTATGCTTTCCCGTAGTGTCTTAAATTGTTCAAAAATTCCTCTGTTTCAGCAGTTTTCTTGCCTCCTACTCTGTAAAATTTCGTAAAATTATAAATACTGGTTCCTTTAAAATCGTGTCTTTCTGGTAAGCCAAAGAACCCCCATTCGCAACTTTTTGATCTATTGCACAGCGTTGAATCCAAAGAGCGCGCGGAAACTGTGTTCAGTCACCTTAATATTGTCAATAAACCTTTACCGAGATCTCTCGCTCGATCATTTGTGCAAAAATATTACACAAAAATTTTACGATTTTTTTCATCAAATTTGCCGCCGCTTTAGTAGGTTCTCCCTATCCATGGTTCTCCCGAGGGTTTTCTGATTGTATGTCAAAATGCTTCATTCACCGCCAATGATTTTTTACTTCCTTAGCAAGGGAAAATGCGTCCGTGGACCGTTATATTTACATTTTACATAATTGGGGAAATCTGTTTCAAACGGTAAATAACCTTACTAGATTAAGAGGAAATTATCAACATCATTTTAAGTCCACATATTGAAGTAAACAGGAAATGATTGATAACTTGTGGTGGAACGACCTTAAACTCGATTGGTTCTTTGAGGGTCTCAATGGGTTAATCATCAACTGTCAGCTTTCAAAAAGGCTTAACCGTCAAAAAGGCAGTTATTGTTAACCGTCAAAATGGTTTCAAAGTCTTTCATATGTCATGATTTTATTTTATGGTTTTGTTCACACTACCTGAAACGTCTATGTGTTGATAAACAATGATGACACATTTTGATATTTATATCTTCGAATATCCATTCAATCATTTTCAACCAAGTGTCAAACAACACCAACGACTTTTTAGTCTACCCATATACTATGATTTTAGCTGCTCACCTCATAGAAACCAGTTTCTATTCTTCCAAATAGACTCACTTTACTGCCTTTCCTTCTGTTCGTATTTCTGGTTTCAAAATATTTATATTTCATTAATGATTTATAAAAGGAACTTCTAGAAGTCTTGATAAAATTTCACTTGATTCCATTACTGAAAGGACAACCCCCAGAACACAAAATTGAATGTCAAAAACACAAAAGTTGTTACTAACTTCAACTCATGGAAGAATTTATCCTTTCGATAACTGTCAACTGCCAAAAGACCTAAAATCTAACCGTCAACTGTCAAAATTGGTAATATTTGACCGTTAACCGTGTAAGCAACCGTCCCATTGAGACCCCCTTGTTTGTATTAAACAGCTATATTCTCGCTTTTCGCTTTCATGTGAGACCTTGGTAAGGCCACTAACCTACCCTCTTTAGCTTCAGCTACTTTTAAGTAAAAGTTCTGTTTCTTACACATACAGTCCATATACGTCCGTGCATGTTTTCCCGGCATTATCTTCTTCGTAGCAGTCATACAGATCTTCTGTGAACCATATTTGCAATTTTTGACCTAAACTCACGGCCAAAGGAGAAGAAAAATTATTGAAGCCCAACTCCGGGGACTCTGAGGAATATCCAGGGACGCCGTAAAAGAATTTGGCATGACGTGGAATATTATAAAACGAAGCGTTGTCCGTTGGCAAAATCCTCTGTTGTTGCTCGTCTGTTATGAACACTGCGATGTTTGGATCAGGAGGTTGGATAACTGGGCAGCCCCACTTTGAATTATACTGTGGATCGCTAACCTGGCAATTCACATACCCGGAAAGGTAGACCAACTTGAAAGCCATCACGTGACCAGCTTGTGGAATCGTAAAAACTCCGTATGAATCGTTTCGAGCGCCAAAACAAACGGGCGATGAGTTTATCTTTATCCAGGTAACTGAAAGAAAACAACAAACAAACAAACAAAGAGGGTGTATTATTAAAGCTTTACAAACCTTTTAGTTGGTAAATAATGCTGAATTGCTATCATGACATAGTCAACCACAAACTAAGTTGTTCAAAATTCTACGGACGAAAGAACTTTCTGAAGCAACATTCTACAACTAATTAACAAATAGTATAGTAGTTAAGCCTTTTAAGGGTGCGTTTGATTGACCTTATTCCGGAATAAGAATAAAAGGAAAAACCCCTAATGTGCGTTCGAATGAGTTTCTATTCCGATTCCAGAATACATGGAATGTATTCCAAGCATTCTGCTCTGGGGAGCAGAATACTTGGAATAATCCAGAATAACGACGTCACTGCGTCCTCGCCTCGCGGTCTTTTTCAAAACAACAAACAAAATGGCTACCGCCGTCAACCATCGAACGTTACTCAGAAAAGGATACTCCTGGAGTCTGGAAGAGACGCTTCTCCTCATTTCATTGTACGAAGAAATGAAAGAATATTGCGGACATCATTCCAGAAACGGAATAATCGTTTTATTGACGTACGGACGGAATGGCTATTCTGGAATATATATTCTGGAATATATATTCTGGAATAATCTGGAATATATTCTTATTCCGGAATAGGGTCAATCGAACGTAACTGTTTCACAGTTCTCAGCGTTTCTGTAGTATAAAGCGGATAGTTCCCTTTGATGGGATGCTAGTCTATTGCAGGTTAAAAACAGGTGAAAAGAGGCACTGTGAGAGTAAAGTGTCTTATCCAAGAACATAATACAATGACCTCGGCCACTGCTCGAACTCGGCGCACCAGCCATTAGGCCACCGCGCCTTGTGCAATTTCGTATGAGGTTACATAAATACGCTTCTGACGTCGCGTTCAATATTTAGTTTAAATGATATGAAATCAACATGTCGAATCATATACTGAAGTTGTAATTACCTATATTGCAGTTCATTCTAGACTAACCGGGTTGACAGGTTCAAGTGTACTCGTTTTTTAAAACGAGTACACTTGAAATAACCTGTTAAAACAGGTTATTTCAGGTTTCGTGAGCACAAGGTTGACTGGCACATTCAGGCATAAGCAGCTAAATGTGCCATACAGACATTTTTAATATTTTATTTTTTAATATGTAGGTTTTAATTTATTCATTCCTAATTTTATTCATTCCGACTCAGTTTTTAAATTGCCAAACACTTTTATCATGAGTCTCGAGATACTCCCTGTGTATTTGACACTTAACAAATTACCTTCTCCTTTACTCGTCAATATCGAAGAGTTATACCAAGGATGTTTAGCAATTGTATAATATAATATGCATTGCCTTTAACATACAGCAATGCACACTATTCGGAGAATATACATATTCCTATGTTGTAATAAAAGTCTTTATATCATCCATGCCTGGTTCAGTTTTCTCTTTCTTTGCGACGTTTCTTCGCAAATTCCTTCCTCTTTGACACATTGTTTTGACTTTCCCACCCGCTAAAGAAGGCCGAGGATAAATCACTCAAAGGAGATAATTCCTTACAATTGTCCTGCGTTTAAGTGTTCACTGACGTCTTTGAAAATGCCTTCGGCCTTTCACTAATAAAAATAATCAACTAAATTCCAACCCACCTATTTCGCACCGAAATCCTGTAAAACCTGGCACACATGCGCACTGCGATCTTTTTCCTCTGACGTCGCACATCTCGCTACAGATTCCTCCATTGAGACATGGTTGTGATTGACAGCAGCCGTTGTGACATGATTTTGGTTGGCTTCCCTTCTGTTTTATTAAAGAAAAATATTCTACAGTATTCAATCAATAATTATTGCCATGTTGTTTAGAGACGTTTGTCATCACTGGAAAATTTTTGCCAACGCACAAAGACGTTTTCTACACCAGGCCTCGGTTGTTCAAAGGGTGGATAACGCTATACACCGGATAAATCACTATCCAGCAGATAGCGGAGTTTGTTTTTCCAACACTTATCCACTGGATAGTGATTTATCCGGTGGATAGCGCTATCCAAGATTTGAACAACTGGGGCCTGCAGCCATTCAAAAACACGTATTTGCTATGTACATAAAAATTTCAAAGTTCTTCCAGATGCAATTAACGATAAAGTTATAATTAAATAGTTATTATTGTTAATACTGGCTCGTGATTTCTTGCTTTATCTAAAAGTTTAATTTTCCGTATTCTCTACGCAAGGAGAATCGTTTGATGTACATACGCATTATTAACCCTATCCAGACAGGAGGAGGGAGTGAACGTTTATAACTTTTTAACCGTTCCACCGAAAGCCCTGAAACTTTACGGCTTTTCCTAAAATTTATCTAAGAGCATTTTAACATGAAAAATGTTGGTAAAGACATTTTGCGTTACCATGGCAACTACAGGTGGTTTTTACTAATTTTGTAATTCTTAGAATTTTAACTTTTTCTTTAGTAGTTTTCGCTGTACAAGGATCTAACTTGTGGATTCAATTATCCAACGATGCGTTCTTGTGATACTCGAGCCAATATTAAATAATTAAGGTTGCTATGCATGCATTTAAGGCCTCTTTCAACATGTCGGTTTGCCACTTTTCGTCGCGCATCATTTGTCCTTTTTTATTGTTTGGTCGCTTTGAAGGTTTTTTTTTTTTATAAATTTTCATACATTTTGTGAAATGTTCGCGAATTTTCCAGATACGAAATTCCAAAATCCAAAGGTGGCGGATACAAGATGACGGCCCTAAAAATATTTTTTCGCCTTTTATTTACAATTTTTTACCTTATCCGGATTTGCCATTATAAATGTTTCCTAACATAATCTGCGAACATTTTGCTACTATCAATCAAAGCACTTTGGTGATACGTACGAAACACGCTTACTGGCAATGAATCAGTGACGTCATATCCGCTGTCGTGACAACAAAATGTTACCATTTATAGAATTTCGGACATACATTATCTCCTCAGAATTTGGTGACCATACGTTGTTTCCTGTAAAAGCTACATGGGGGGAATCCCCCCGGGTCTGAATAGGTCCAAAAAGCCCGGTGTAATAGGGTCATTTTCTCTTGATAGGGTTAAATTGACAAATGGAGGAGCCTCACTAGACTATGGGGAAACGGGGATTTATTTCTAAAATCACATATGCAATAAAATATTAATCATTGAAAAGTGGTTTTACGTAATAGATCAAAAACGAGTGCGAGTTTTTCATCAGGGGTTCCAAACACCGAGAAACAGATGAAAGCACGACGCCGAAGGCGGAGTGCTTTTATTGTTTCGAGGTGTTTGGAAGCCCTGATGAAAAACGAAGCACGAGTTTTTGAGCTGGCTTCTCAAACTAGCATGAGAATTTTTTTCGAAGAATAGGTAATTAGTAGGCGTGCTCAATAGGCTATTGTCTGTTTTTTATTCATATGGTAAATGAAATGAATATTTTATATGCGGCCATGTGGGCAAGTTTTAAAGGTTGAATTTTTAATAAACTAACATTATGCCGCGTGATGGAGATCGAGTCCAGATCAGAACGTTTTCGAGTTCCAAAAACCTCTTCTCAAGAAAATGTTTTGGTGAATGATGCTGTTCCAGCTTCAACTAAGTATAAAAACAAGTGGGCTTTGAACATTTTTGCCGAATGGCAGAGGTTGAGAGAGGTTAAAGTTCCGGTATTAAATTGTGGCGGTCTCTTCAAGGACTACGATTTACACAAGGTTACCGCTGTGAGTGTAGATATTGCTGGAATGGACGCTCTGTCGCTGAACTATTGGTTGTCAAAATTTGTGATGGAGGTAGCTAAAAAGTCCGGTGAAAGATACCCTCCCAAGTCTGTTTATGGTATCATTTGTGCCCTCAAGCGTTATTTGGAGGAGAAAAATGGATCAGAAGCTTTGAATCCTCTGGACGCTAGTGACAAAAGGTACTTGACAACTTTTAGACTGAATTGGTTAGTAATTTAAAATGCACTGTTTCAGGACTTTAATTTTGTGTGTTATTTTTTGAAGGTTTGTCCTTTTCCGACGTTGCTTAGATGCCGAGATGAAGAATGGCGTTCGAGAAGGGCTTCACATTAAGTGTAAGAAAGAGGAAAAGGAGTTTGTGAGCGAGCAAGAAGAAGCAGTATTCTGGCAAAAGAAATTGCTGGGAACTACATCAGCTAAGTCGTTATTGAACACGATCTATTTCTACAACGGAAAAGGTTTTGGGTTGCGGGGGGGAGATCACAGAAATATTGTTGTAAACAACTTTGAAATTGGTCCAAATTTTATTAAGTTTGAAGAAAATGCCTCTAAAACTTATCATGGAGGTCTTTGTGATCTAAAGTATGTGCCGCGAGTAGTCAAGCACGTTTGTCATTCTATTGAGGAAAAGCACGAGCCTTGCCTTGTTGAGATATTCAGATTGTATGTAGGGTTAGTTGAGACTCATGCAAAGGAAGTTACTGCATTTTACTTTAAGCCATCAAAAACTAGGTTCGCATTCGATAAAGCGCCCGTAGGCATCAACAGCTTGAACAAGATTTTGCCTGACATGTGCGACGCGGCAGGCTTTAAACGCAAAACCGCTCACAGTTTGCGCGTTACTTGTGTTTCCTCCCTGTTCAATTCTGGGGTTGAAGAAAAATTGATTCGCGAAAGGTCGGGGCATCGTTCTAATGCATTGTTGCAGTACGAAAAGCCTACAGAAGAAAATGTGTCTGAAGTTTCAAAGATCCTAGGTCCAATTGTTGTTAGTACAACTACATGTTCTACCACAGAGAAGCAGGACGAATCTTTAACGGATGTTGTTTTCCAGAAAGGAAAATTCAAAAACTGTACAATTAATGTAACGATGTCTAAGAAGGAATAATATGTTGCTGTATTGTTGTTGTAAGCAATGATTTAAGCGGGAAAAATGCTGTATTTAGAATTATAATTAAGACTGATTAAAATTCAAGTTTCTTGATCAGTGTCTTGATCAGTTTTTGAACTAATCTACCGTGTCTTGATCGGTATGTTCATTGGGTATCAACATACATGCACCTGACCCAATTGATGCGAGCTGATTGGGTCATCAGCTCATGAATAATTAATGAGTTTGAGAAGTACTTTTCAAAAACTCATTAATAGTTCTTCAAGAAAACACAAAAGAAATTAATATTTAATGAGTGTCTTTATATCTGATAAAGACGCGGCTAAACTTTACGTCCAATTTTCTAGGCCTAAATAAGCCCAAATCAAAACATTAGTGCAAGAATGAGTTGACCTACATCAGAAGATTTTGAAACCGTTCAATAAATCTGCAGTTCGTATTTTATCAAGTCTATAGCACTTGGCTGCGCCTCGTGCTTTAAACTTGATAACACATTGCTGCATGCTTATTTATTAAACATTACAAAAAATACATATTGGAAATTAACGCGACTTAAATAAACGCGAAATGAAGGAAAAATTACTTTCCAATAACGGAAATTAACGCGAAAGAGGTGCTAAAATTTCAAAACGAAGGAAATTAACGCGACCACACAAAGAAATGGAACTTGAAGCATTAATTTCCTATAATAAGGTAGGTAACTCACTAACAAAAAAGGTAATAAGAAAGAATTGAGTAACCTACCACCACATTGTAATTGATGACCAAATCATAATTTTGACTTCCTTCTTTAAGTCGTATGGCATTTGGCTTCAGGTATTTATTTTCTTCATTCAGCTCGCAGTTGTCTTGATTCACGGTTATGTAGTTAAACGAGATGCACCGACAGTCAGACCGGCATTTTCTAAAACACTGTACTGGCATTGTAACTGTAAATGTTTTAAACACGTATCCAGACAGCGAATGATCTTCAACCATGTTTCTTCCTGTTGCGAAGTAATATCCTCCAGGAAGATAGTTTCCATAGCACGGCACATCCCAGAGAATGAGTAGCATTGCTGTCAAACTCCAAAGCCAAAATGATGGGCCCATGTTGCAATAAGCACGACTGTTAGCTGAATTAAAAGTTTCAATACGTAAGCTTCAGGCAGCAAGCAACTGATGTTTGAGCAGGAAAGCACGTACTACTCCGAAAGAAAATCGCTTTCTGCGTGTATAGGCCAATCCCGAATCGCCTTTTTGAGTCACCGTGAGAAAATATTCATATGAAAACGAGTTTTTACCTGCTCGTTCTATTTTCATGCAAATCACTCATTTTCATAAGAAAAGTTTACAGTCAAAACAGCTTAAGCGTTCCTATCAAGGGTGAAATAATGAATTTATTAATGAAAAATTGATTTTATTCTTTGTTTCCATATTTCATTCTTCAATTCATTATTCATTATTCATCAATTTTCCATTAGTGAATATTTCAATGTTCAAACAGCGACTCGATTCAAAACAACAATGTTGATTTCATATATAATGCCTGATTTCGCACGACAAATATTCCTAATTTGCATAAGAACAAAAACTGGGTCAACAACATTTTTCCCACCTTCTCTTCAGCCAGCAGTATTTTTGTGCCTTTTTAGTGCACTGAATCTCTTGCCTCTCTTTTCGTATCATGAGAGAGTTGAAGAAAGCGAGTGACAGACAAAATGATGAGAAACCATTGTGTACGACATTTGTACGGTGGTTTCAAAGGGACATAGATTTTCCCACTTCTGCATTTTTTTTACTTGCGACTTAGCTGCTACTTTCTTGCGACTTACTTGCGAGTTTCTTGCAACTTACTTGCGAGTTTCTTGCGAGTTTTTTGCGACTTACTTGCGAGTTTCTTGCGACTTACTTGCGACTTAGCTGCCCGGTTACCCAGCTAAGCCGTGCGAGTCGACAGGTCAGGCTACATTGCTGAGAAACAGCATGAACTCTCAGCTATGAAGTTTTTAAGTATTTTTATCTTCATTTTGGTGTGCTCTACGTCGACGGCAGTGCTTCCAACTTACTCTCCTGCAATAGGAGACAATACACGAACGCGCGATGAAATAATCGAAAATTGCTTTAACCTTGGGCTTACTGCACCAGAGATCGCATTATTTCTCGTAAGTGTGCATGGTAGTATATCCCTAAGGCATTTGAAAAGAATACTCCCACGGCTGGGATGTACAAGACGCCAGCATCGAAGTGATCTTCCTCATGAGAGTCCATGTTGTTTCTCAGCAATGCAGCCTGGCCTGTCGACTCACATTGCTTAGCTGGGTAACCGGGCAGCTAAGTCGCAAGAAACTCGCATGTAAGTCGCAAGTAAGTCGCAAGTCGCAAGAAAGTAGCAGCTAAGTCGCAAGTAAAAAAAAGAAGTGGGAAAATCTATGCCCCTTTGAAACCACCGTACATTTGAGGGTTGTTGCAGTCAAAATTATATAAAAATTTTGGCCAAATTCCCACGTGCTCGTCTCGTGAAGCCAGACAACAATCCAATCAACATTCGAGATTTGAATCAAGTCACCGTTTGAACATTGAAATATTCACTTCAAGAATGAAATATTGAAGCAACGAATAAAACCACATTTCCATTGATAGCTATTGATGAATTCATTAATTCACCCTTGATAGTTTAGAATGAGAACTCTTGGTTATGGGAAGATTAGCTCAGTTCCCGATACTACAAATGAATACCACTTGATGTTCGCAACTTGTTTATTCTTCTGGTCAACTTCAGCTCACGAGTTATACGTTCAACGCTCAACTACATCTCTAGATTCTCACTTAGAAATTCTACTGGTTCTTTTATGGGGACCAGATACAAACTGTCAATCATCTATCAAAATGTCAGAAAATGTCATAATCCTTAATCAATTCTTACGCAATAACTTGCGCAGTACGCTTCACACGAAGGTGTTACATCGGGAAGGTTTATTTCTCCGATTAAGCAAACGTTGCCCAAATCGTCTCTTTTTCATTCATTTTTAACTAACGTGCCTCAGCTATCTGGCCCCAATAAAACAACGCAATCAATATAAAAATTACGAAGAATGTTTTAACAGAATTATTATAAAGCTGTGTTCAAACTAGGCCGAAACATGATTAGTCTGATCATTAATGAAACATGTTTCGTTGTGAAAAGTGTCCACATCAGACGGTGCGTTGCGTGAATCATGATCGAAACATATTTATTCTGAGCATGATTGGAACAACCTCAAGAGGTACTTTCAATCATGATCAGGCGAAACACGTTCAAAATGGCCGCGAGTGCTCATAAGATCCAAAATTTGGCCTATTATGAGACCAAATGTTTTGTTGAAGTATGGCCAATTTAGCGATACAACGGCAATTATTGACGATGGGTTGAAAGCAGAAAATTTGGGAAAACATCGCCACGTAGCCTGCAAGCAGGCTCTCTTTGTGGGCCGCAGGGCCGCAAGTTTGGTAGCAGCGCGCGAGCGGCCGCGAAATAGCGAGCCGCTGAGTGAGTGAGCAAAGCCGCGAAATAGCGAGCCGCTGAGTGGGTGAGCAAAGCGAGCGCGAACAAATCGCCACGAAACTAAACGGCAGCGGCCCTGTATACAAAACGCGGCTTAATTCAACTTCGAACCACAAGATAATTATTACTTTTAAATAACAAGAGTTATTTCTAAAGAACAAGCTTGTTTCGGCTTCGCCTCGGGGAAAGCATAGTTTTAACTTAGAAAGACACTATCGCTAACAGTACTTCGAGCTCCTAAAAACTATTTGCTATAACTAATTAATTATCCATTGGCGCCATTAGTACAATGACAAAAGGGAAGAAACCTTATTGGTTGGACACAAAGAGCTATTTACTTTTTCAGATGCGAAGCTAAAGACCTGTGAAATCAACAAAGAACTCTAAAGATACCGAACGTATTAACAAAATTAATCACAACTTTAACAAAATTCTCGAATCTGATTGGTTCTTAGCACGCCCTATTTTTAATCAAATTGAAGCGTGCGCGGCTAAAGTTTCCAATAACAAAGTGTCCAATAACAAGGGCCTCAGGAAAAATTGAGGGTCTTGGATAAACAAAACTCACTGTTTCCCGCGGGAACCGTCGTTAAGTCTTTTTGTTAAACCTGCAACTGACATTAAACGTTCTGCTGTCTTTGTTGATCTTTATTTGTTCCTTCGTCTCGGAAACGCCATGAATTTATTCATTGAAATTGTTAACACTGCGCGATACTTTGAGCTCTCTTATTTGCATTGAGGTATATCACTGTAAATATCCGTCCTTCTTTGAGTCAAAGGTTTGCGTGTACAAGAATTTTTTTTATTAATTTCAGTTGTTCACCAAAGAGTACGAATTAAAAAGAATAAATAAAAGAGTAGCAATTGTTCAAGACATTGAATTGCCCTTGCGTTCACACCATGGTTTAATTTCGAGCCGCAAGTAGAATCTTAACAAGTTTCGCAATATATTCAATTGAAGTTCTCCCTTTAGGAGGTTATATTGCTTAATTAACTGTTTTGTGCGAAAGACCAAGTAAATGGCTCATCAAATATTTATCGCAATTTTTCAGTTGCACCAAATTGTTTTCCTTAGTTGATTGATACTGAGTTAGAATAGTTTAAAGCGAGAAAGAAAAAGCGAAATTAGCCAGACTTTTGAAGAACAATTTCTAGTTGGGCAAAACTACAAATCAATCACTATTTAGGAACTAAATGTGTCGGAACTCACTCTACGGGAAATATTTTAAGCTACATTAACAAAAACGTGTTTTTGCTTCAATTCAAACAGATTAAGATTTTGAATTAAAACGAAACGTTTTAGGAAAATCCACTCAGTCAAACATTATTGTGAAAGTATGATTTCCGGTATAAGATCGAGTATTGAAAGTATATTATATGATTTAAGGTAAATAAGGCCCAGTTCAGACGTCGTGCTTCTGCCGTGCCGAACTAAATTCAGGAATTAAGTTCTGCAAAAGCACGACAGAAGTACGGCGTCTGAATCAAACTTAAAATTTAAGTTCAGCAAAGCAATTAAGTTCGACAAGCTCTGCCGTACCACACGACTCTGGCACGGCAGTGATTCAAACATCGCGCTTATGTCGTGCCAAACAAATTCATAAATTATATTAAATGTATTTTGACGGGGGTAGTTACCGCGCCATTTTTGTTTGATCAACGCTGACTAATTGTTACGTGACTTCAGTAAGTCCTGAATTTGGCACGACGTCTGGATCAGAGTCGTGTTTGTGCCGTGCTACAGTCGAACCTATTACAATTAAGTTCGGCACGGCAGAAGCATGATGTCTGACTGGGCCTAAAACTAATCTATTGCTATTGATGTGATTTATTTCATCAACTGTAGCTAGTTTTCTAGTATCTGCACGGAATCTGTGTTTTGCAGAAGGCATATTGAAATAACTTCCTTATATCCTGCATACGGTATGTCAGTTCACAATTTTTAGCTACTCATACCATAATCCGGCGAGCTACCTTATATCATCATACAAAATAAACAGATAACTGAACGAACTTCTTATCTTACATTTAAACTGGAAAAAAATTAAAACAGATTGACGTCACCTTGATCCCAGTGATCTTGATAAACGGGACATGAAATTCACTGTCATCATCCTAAACTTCTTACATCTGTTTTCACTGTTTACAGCATTTTTTCAAATATGACAGCAACCCACAGGTCGAAACACGGCCTCTCAATTGTTATTTAAATTTTTTAACTACAGTCGACCCCCGATAACTCGAACCTTCAAGGCAAATTGAAAAAGGTTCGAGTTATCGGGAGCTGAGAAAAAATGACAGGAAATAAGGAAAAAACGGTGTTTAATATATTGTTTTCTATTCATGCAGTGTACATTTTAATCAAATTTGATTACAGAGTAGAGAAGTCGAGTGAAAATAAAATAATGCATCTCTATATAACATGATATAAATTAAGAAGCAGCAACACTTTGTGAAAACCAGCGGAACCTGAATTGAACTGACATGCTTTGTATAATGTAAAAGAAAGGAAAAAGTTCATACGGCTGTTTCAAAATAAATTTAATGTTTTGGACTACAGTACATTGTTTGTTTTGACTTGTCACGTATCGCCAGACATGAGTGGTTCGAGTTATCGAGGGTAAAATTATATAGAAAATGACCTGAAGGGAAACGAAAAAGTGCTTCGAGTTATCGAGGGTTCGACTTACCGAGGGTAATTTGACGGAAGTCCAGGGGAAATCGATTTTGGTTCGAAATTAGTTAGGAATTGGTTCAATTTTCAAAGGTAGGAGTGATGATGATGATGATGATGATGATGATGATGATGATGATGATGATCAAGCTGTTTTTTTAAACTTAAATATAGTCGACTCCCGATGACTCGAACCGTCACTAACTCAGTCATGCTAATCACCTCCAGACTGACTTGGGGAGAAAAGGTTGACGATTAAGACTGGTACCTACCTTATTGTTACTTATTTTAACAAGCACTTAATGTTAATTTCGCAAAAATGGAATGGGCATATTTCGCGGGACTTAAATTTCGCGACTGACCAAAAACAATACCTGAAAAAGAACTAAATTTCGCGAAAATCGTCAAAATACTGATGGCAGTTAGTATACAGTTAGTCTCAGAATTGGCACAACTCACTTGTATTCTCCGTAGCAATATAGTTTCCAATGACACTGAACAAAACCATATAGCAACACGAAACTGAACGCTGTTTGACAAGTTACTTCCTAACAAAGCAGAGCTAGTTTGACGACTCAGTGTAGCAAGGATATCGCTTGACTTGATTTTCGCGATGTTTTGAATCGCGTGAAGTCCCGCGAAAATACCTCATTATAGCAAATTAACACTCGTGTTAATTAAGGTATTGGAAATTAACGCGACTTAAATTAACGCGAAGTGAAAAGGAAATTAACGCGAAAGAGGTGCTAAAATATCAAAATGAAGGAAATTCGCGCGACCCGAACTCGACACACAAAGAAAAGAAACTTGTAGAGACAACAGGAACAAATTTATTGTAACACACTGTTAACAAGTTAACAAAATCCAAAACCCAAACGAATCTCGCTTCTTCGAGCGTCATCTTTTCAGCGCAAACGATACCGCTGTATCTCCATCCTGATAAAACAATGCTAAAAAAATCCAAATTTACGCTCCATGGCGCGGAAATTAACGCTCACAAAAATTAACGCGACTTTAATTAACGCGAATTTTCCAAATTCGGGTTAATTTCATGAAGCGTTAATTTCCTATAATAAGGTGAGCAACAATAAGGTAATCAGAAACATAGCGTAACATCCGCTTGAAATCTGCGAATTATATAACAAGCTAGAGTAGTGAAGAAAAAGCTTCTTACTCCCAACGTTTTCATTTTAAATTACGAATCATCCAAGTCTCCCTAATTTTACAACTAGCCATGGTATATTGCAAGTCCTGAGTTACAGGCCATGGTGCTTTTAAACCGTTGACCAGAAATATGGTAGGTGTACGTGTCAGCGAGCTCAAATATTGCAATTCTTTGGTCGTTTTTTTATAAAACAATCATTCCACTCGCGCTTGTTGGATATGAGATTGTTATAGCCAACTCGGCGCTAAGCGCATCGTTGGCTATCTACCATCTCATATCCAACGCGCGCTCGTGGAATAATTGTTAAATATTCTACAGGAGTGTTGTAATTCAAGCTCTTTGGAATCTCACCATTTTAGAGGCTGCGGCCACTAAGTTTCAAGCTGTGGAAAACCCCTACTACTCAATTCACTATTGCCTCTCTCGATTTTTTTCTGTATGTTCAATTGTACGTGTCACTTGTTTTTTGTTGATAATTGATCCAATGTTGTTTTAGTTATGCATGCTATCCTAAGTAGTACCTATTGTCACAAACATGTCTATTTACAGGAGCCTGTGACAGACGTTGCTGTCGAGCCTTGTATTCAAAGCTGAAAGCCTAGTCATTTTTTTCCTATAAAAAACAATGTTGTTAACTAATCCTTACGAGTGTTTCAACATAAATTTACCAGAGTGCATTTGTTTATCCTACAGATTTGTGCATCTCCCGTCTCTAAAACCTTCATGTTAAGGGGATATCAGTATGATATCCAAAGCTTGCTGTTTTTGGTTTGTTTCTGTGCTTTTCATTCGAGATCCTGAGGGGAGGAGGAGGGGGGGGGGGGGGGGGGGGGCAGGCTGATGGTGAAAAAAAAGAAAAAAAGTGCCCGCTTTCACATAACTCTAAAATGCTCACGCTATGATAATGAAACTTTTGGGTTGCGTTAAGTGAAGGTTGGCTGTCAATAACGAACTTTATATTACGCTAAATAACGTGATACATTGCCAAAATCCCCCATCTTGGAACAGTCATCGTAAATTTTACAATGGTATAAACTTTTTAGAATAACTTAAAAACTGATTATATAAAAGCGAAAAAATATTAGTAGGGCTGTCATTAAGTTTTTAAGCAGCGGTTTCATTGAACTTATCACCCGTAGCATTTCCCTCTGAACGCTACTGTATCATAACACCAATCAGCATCTTCACCCTGGCCTTATAAGAGTGCAAGAACCTTTAATATTTTGGAATTAAAACCGACGTCTCACTAAAAGAGAAAACTAAGCGTAAAAAAAATAAAATAATTAAAAAAGAGTGTATTAAATTTATGAGTTCGAGTTAGAAATTTCGAGTTCTAGTTAAAAGGAAGGGCCTGAAAAGTTACTGATTTCGTGATGGAAGACGAAAAAAGAAAGAAAACGAAAACGAAAACGAAAAGCCCACAACACGGCGTGACATTTTCGCAGTTGGTCACGCACAGTGTCTCCCTTATCAACAAATGAAAGCTAACCCCCAAGCAAATAGGAGTGGAACTAACCGCAAGCAAACCAGAGTGGAGCTAGCCGCAAGCAACTCGATATTTTGACTCGAACTCGAAATTTCTAACTCGGACTCATGAAATCGACAGACCCATTAAAAAACATCGTTTTAAGAGTTTCGCCTACTCCCCCTTAGATGGGCACGCTCCCCCAGGCCCCAGATAAAAGATTTTGTTTTGTTATAGATACGGTCTTTACAACGCTCAACGGTAATTATTTTTAGTGACCATCCCCCCTTACAGTCCATATTTTTTTGCCCCCGCCCTTTTGGAAGCTATTTTTGCATGGCTTCCCAAATCACACCAGCCCCCCCCCCCCCCCCCCCACCCCATAAAAAATGAACGGTCTCTTATAAAATTGAGTGTCTTGCCCAAGAACACTACACATGCAGTTGCTCCGACCACTGCGACCAGCAGGTCGTTGGATCCATGCCAGAACCCAATTTGCTGACCGCAATTGTCCTGAAAATCGTGCATCAATTCCAAACAAAACTGAGATATAACCATTGTCATATATGAGATCGTGAAAAAGGATAAAAATCATGAGGACTGTCAGGTCTGCAAATTCATCAGTTTATACGAACAAGCCATACACTTCAACGCATGCTTTTTCCCCGCCGTTATCAGTATCGCCACAATCATATAAGTCCTCTCCGAACCAAATTGCAAACTGTTCCCCAGCTTTCACAGGCAAAGGTTCGGTAAAGTTATCAAATAGCAGCTCTGTTGAGTTGGAATTTTGACCTGGAAGTCTATAGTGTAAAAGAAATCCCTCACATGAAGCGTTTGCGGTAAACAGCTTGTCATCATTGGGAAGAAGGCGAGTGCGGTTGGAAGATGTTATCAGGGTCGCCAAATTCTTGGGCCCGCTAAAATAGCTGCATCCCCAATTGGAATGATACTTTCCCTTAGAACAGCTAACCGAGCCATGGAGATGAATCAGCTTAAACGTGATGACTTTACCAGATGAAGGAGTTGTGAAGTTTCCAGGGGTGTCCTCAGAGTCTCCAAAGCAAACTGGTGAACCTTGTGACTGCGACTTCATCTTAATCCAGTTGACTGAAAGCAAAATTAGCATAATGATATACCGTAAAATTCCGGTTATAAGCCCTCCCCCACTGTCATAGGTTCATCCAACTGGAAGCAAAAAAGTACATCCGGTTATAAGCCCCCCCCCCCCCGGGATATAAGTCCCCCTCTGCAGGATGACAGTACTGAACAGGGCTAAACGATGCTATATTATGAATTTTGCCTTAAAAACGTATTTCGATCAACACTGTCAAGGCTGGTTTTGAACCCTCCCCCAAATCCCGGATATAAGCATCTCCGCTTATAAGCCCACCCAAAACCCCTTACGAAGTTGTATAATCCCAGGGCTTATAATCGGAGTTTTACGGTATACCTTATTCGCACTTATTTTCGCGGGACTTAACTTTCGAGACATTCGCGGATGCTGACCTGTGTATAATGACGTTACCAACCTGTTTTCATTTCTGTTTCGTCAGGCTGGTTTAATTCAATATCATTGTAAGATGATAGGTCACACCAACTCCGAGGCTATCAGTCTGTAAACACGGGCTAGTCTTTAGTGAATTTTCGCAAAATTTAGTTCCTTTCAACACGATTTTTCAGCCAAATCGCGAAATTTCTCTCTTCCATTTTCGCAAAATGAAGTTCCCGCGAAAATTAGTACGAATAAGGTAGTTATAAGCCTGCGAGAGCAGCCGAGATAAAAAACCAATGCTCTCACAGACGATGTGATTAGTGATTGTTGTACCTTCAGCTATATAGATAAAGGTAGGTTAAGTCTACATACGAGTCTAGTGGCCTATCAAGCCGGAGCTTATCCCGGTTTCCGTAGCATGAAGCGACTAGGAGTATTTCTACTCCCCCTTGGATGGGATGCTAGTCCATCGCAGGGTTACCCCCAGCAGTAAATTCGCTGGCACCCATTTATACACCTGGGTGGAGAGAGGCACTATGAGAGTAAAGTGTTTTGCCTAAGAACACAATTCGCTGCCCTGGGCAGGGCTCGAACCCGGACCCGGCGTTCTATCCGTAGTCCAGCGCGCTAATCAACAGGCCGCGGCGCCTGCCACACCTTCAACTATACACGTATTGAAAAATATGTACAAAACAACTAGTTCCCATAAACATGTCAGGTCATGGCAAGGATGAGAGTGATGTTTTGATGATGTATAGCTGTACCTTTGTCACAATGCTTTCCAATGAATCCTGCTTTACATCCATAGGAATAATCGTCCTTTGAATAAGACGGTCGACAAGTGGCGCCATTTTGACAGGGATTGCTCATACAAGGTGTCTGTGAAAAAGGTCCAAAGCAGTATTCAGCGTATGTGTTAACATAAAAGTTAGTGCTAGGCCCAGACAAGGGATCCATACTGACGGTGCTTATCTCTGTATTTCTAATACTACCCCCTCCTCCCACCGTGAACAAGATACTATTCCATCGCAGGGTTATCCCCTCTCCTCCCGTCCTTCCCCAGCATTTCTGCCACAGAGCACTTAACAAACAACTTATTCACATCCTCATCGGATTAAAAACGACGAACGTACTCTTGTTTCAAACCCGGCGACACAAATTTGACTAGCCTGAATGCTTGGACGGATCGAAGGAGTCTAAGCTGACAATAACTGACCAATCACCGGGCGTTCGATGAGCCAAAAAAGCATCACGGCGAAACTGACCAATCATGATTATTTGCGCAACAAGATGACTTGTGCTCAAGTTTTTGAAATGTCAGTCACCAACAAGTTCTTTTCAGAGTTACCCAGCTTTCACCCAGGCGATCACACTACAGGAGCTACTGATAATGCTGTTGTCATGGTTGCGATATTTATCAGTAAGTTTTTGCGGTTTTCTTTTTCACTCGCATTCAACATAATACAGTCATTGTGAATTTAATATATCTCTCAAACTTTTCATTTACTGGCACAAGTCATGCCATCTATGAAAAACTCTTTGTATGTGGTTTAATAAAACAAATATATCACAATTAGTTCTGGTCGGTGATATTTTCAATTTGCTTGTTCCCTTTGAACTCTTACAGAACTCGCGGAAACTAGGTAATTTGGTTCGAGCTTCGAGAATTATGCAAAAGCTAGTGACGTGAAAATTCGCCCTTCGAATAACAAGGTAAAATGTATCAATGTTAGAGTGGGGGCCAAAATTAGCTGTGAAAAAGCTTCCCTCGTGCAATGCAGAGTCCGAAAAAGTAAAAAAAAAGTTTTTTTAAAAGGTTATAAAACAGTTTAACTAAAAAGTTGTTAAAAACTTATAAAAAATAAAATTAATGAAAGTAAAAGAAAGTTTAAAGGTCAAATGAACCAAAATTTCGACATTCTTTCTTTAGCGATTTTAAAGCAACCAAACGCTAGAAGAATTCATTATTAAGTAAACTTAAGGCGAAATTTTGCTTTCTGAGCCTTAAAGCGCGAACTTATAGCAAAAACTACGAAGATTTCCGAAGACTTCACGAAAACGTTTCCAAAATGACCGCGCACTGAAATGGAAGGAATGGATCGAGCTTTGAATTTTGTGACGTAATAGTTTTATTTTTCAGCTTTGCGATCGAAGAGACGATCGTCGTTTAAAGAGCGAATAATGTAAAGTTTGAGAGTTTCAGTCAGTCTGAGTAAGTCAAATAATTCCGAAAGGATCTAAGCTTTTTTAAACATTGTTGTTATACATTGGAATCCAGTTTCAAAGATTAATAATTATCAAAGCACTGAGTAAAATTGTAAGCATTGTACGATATAGGAGGTTTTCAAACACTGGATGGCGTATAAAAATCATCAGTCTGCTCAGCTTGGTATAGAACAATTAATTTTGTTATATACCCCAAGTGAAATGCAGTGTTTTTGGATTTGGACGTAATTCTTATCAGGACGTGTGCGGCTTCCATAGGATGTGGCCAAAAGCCACATCCAAGATTGAATTCATTGTTTCTTTTCCGCACTCGAGAGTCCCACAAAACACAAAAATATATTTGTACTCAAAAATTTAACTTGAATGTAAGGATCACGCAGGATAAAACTTTCAATGAATAAATTCGTGTCGTTTTATTTTTCAACTGAAGGAAAATCCAATGTTGAAATAAGTACAGAGCGTTTACACACTGTTCCTGTGGACACTGTGAGTTCCGTTTGTATTAATTGTTTTTTGGTCCATATTTATTTAGCTGGTACATGTTATTTAGTGCTCGAAATTAACGGTTGTAAACCCAACATAAATACAACTTTTGAAGCATCATCTTATACGCGTCAAAAAGCACGTGCACGTGCATGGAAGCAAATTATTTGACGAGGATATTGAACTAACGAATTCAAATTCTAATACCTGATCATGACCAACCAAACCAACAAAGTAAAAGGGCTAATAATCATAACAAATACTCTATCTAGCTCTAGGTAGAATAAGAAAGGTGCAAAATGCATACCTCTAACTTCCTTCGTTTAGCAAAAGCCGAACGGACAGGGGGACCTTTGTGCTTCGGGAGGCATTCTTCCCCGTGATTTCTTTCCGAACAAAAAACTAGTCGGCATAGCATCCTCTTTGAGGTGGAGCTGAGCGGCTTGAAATTAGAACCAGAAACCTACATATCGCCAGATTTTCTCTGAAGCAATCTTCGGTAAAATGAACCGCACAAATGCGAGAGTTCTTGTCTGGCTTAAATTCTTTTCTTTTTATTTTCAAAAGCCTTTGTTTCCTGAGCTTTGAATTTGCTGGAAACGTATTTACTTTCGACTAAGAATTATTTAAGCAGTTTGGTGCTGCACAAAACAGCATGATGTCCCATTCTTGTGAGCTTCATCACTGAAAGACTTTGAATTTCCCGCAATTTCACAGCACACCAATAATGACGTCACAGTTTTAGGTTCCGAAAATTTCTCGACAATTTTCCCGAGCGCTCTACGATTATGAAGGCCTAAAATAAGCATTTTTCAACTTGAAATTTCTCTGTTTTCCACAGTCCAATTACTTTGAAATTTCGGAATATGTTTATTTGGTTCTTAATCAACAAGTGTGCCTAAAAAAAGAAAATTCGAAATTTTGGTTCATTTGACCTTTAAAATTAGTTAATGCAGCCACGCAACAACGTATAGGTTGTCGATTCATTATATAAACATTCATCCTCAACTACAGTATATGCCAAGCAGCTTGTATTTCAATGACTATTTTTGTATTAATTTCTTTCTTTTACAGAGTTACGTGCTGTAGCATGCGAAACGTCAAGTAAATTTTAGATTATTTTTCAAACCATGCATAGTTCATGTGTTATGTTTGTTGCCGCTGTTTGCATTTTATTTCTCGCTAAATTGAAATGGCCAAAGAACAAGACTGTTTATGAGTTACTGTCTATATGAGAAAGATACGTGGGAAAGATTTCAGATCAACGGATGTACGAGCATGCAGGCTCCGCTGGGAAAGTGCTTCCCATAACAACTTTTTCAAAACTTGGCCCTTGTTTATGTCTTCACAACAATATACAATTCTCTTGTTAAAATGTAACGCGAACACCTTCTTTTCTGTTCTGCTGTAGTGCGCCGGAAGAGGGGCAATCCAAGCACAAACACATATACAATTAAGGATCAGCCAGCAAATTATACCTTGAATATAAATAGCCCAAGCTTCAAACCGTAATGAAATACACAGAAAAGATTATTTCTTTGGCCCAAAGAAATAATAGTGGTCGAAAGCGTCCAGAAAATTAAATATATATATATATAATAATTGGTTTTGGGTAGTAAAGTTGAAAAGTCCGGCTAGATTCGCCGTTTTTACTTACCTTAATGTAGTAATGGTCAAATTTGTCGCTAGGAACTACTTGTTTCGCTTTTGCGAATTTGTTTATTCTCAGCAACTCACAGGAATGTTTTCCATCAAAGGAAGTGCGGCCAAAGTTCACTGACTCACACCCTTTAAGGTTGAGGCATTCAAATGTACATTCTCCGAGTTTGGAAACCGACAGACTCGCGAAGCTATACACGTCCAATTTGACTGAGGGTGTTCTGATAAACTTTGCAAAACTCACGCCTTGTTTTTCCCGTCTGAAGTTTTGAGCACGAATTAAGGAAGAAAGATATACAAGCAACGTGAAAGATACTTGCAAGCAAAGCTTAAACTGAACCGCCATCTTTCCCGCGTACGAAGGTGATAGAAACTAAACTTCATTCATAAGCAGCCATCAATTATTCATGCAAGCAGTATGTTTTTTCACTCTAACTTGCTTCGGTGACAATTAAATTTGGCTTTTATTCTTTACAAATTTGTTATGGCGAACGGATTAGACAACCTTTCCTTAAGACAATCATTTCATTAATTATAAGTCCTCGGGTGATCCTCGAAGCTTTCATTTGATAAAATATTAAACAGGAGCCCACTCAACGCGTTAATTTTTTCACTTCATCGAATTTTATTAAACTGACTGTGAACTGACCAAAGAAAGTTTCATTTTCTATCCATGATTTGTGGCAAATATAAAAAGTTGTACGATTTGACATATCCTTTGTAAAAGGAGAGATGTTATTTTACGTTAGATGTCTTAGATTATGACTTTTAACAATAGAATTTCTTAACTTTAGAATTTTCCGGAATAATGAGGACTTTACTTTTCGATCCTTGAGTTACTTCTTTAATTATTTATATGTGCAGTTTTGCACCATCAGGGCAAGGCTATATTTACGTAGCACAAAATATAATATATCATGAAATGTGTGTTCGTTTATTTGCAATAAAGGCTTGAAAGAATACACGATGAATATAGTACAGAGAATGAAGAGCGTACAACATAGTCTACTCAGAATCCAGAAATAGTGATCTTTCTATGATTTATAAATTAATAAATGAAATATCTTCAACAGAGTTCTTTTTTTTTCAAACAAATCAGCGATTATAACATGTCTTAATTAAGATTGTAGCATACAGTGAAAATGCTACGTTTCCAAAGCAACCATATGTAAATAAAGCTCCCGACATCTGGACATTGTCCCATGCTCCAAAAACCTCCCAAGACCGTGGATGTTCACCGCGGGACAGTCGGCGAAAAAAAAAAATTATCTTTTCACGTTTTTTGCCGACTATATTCAGGTTTCTGGTGATGACGAAAACAAACTGAAGTAGTCTTATTCTGTTAATATGCACCGTGATAGTAAATATGGTCGTGACAGTTTCGTTCCCGTGTCTCGTATTTGCCTTAGGTTTTTTTTTTCGCCCCTCCGTGATAATGAAATCGTTGCATATGCAGTTTAACTATGACATTTCTGTTGCGCGCTTGCGGTCGAAGCGTGCTATGTAAGTGAAGATCAGCCAAGACTTAGGTCACAGTTTATTTTCTTGCTTCGGCGTTTGACGAGTCGTCGCCACGTTTAGATGAAAGCTTATTTTTATATATATAAAGTCAACTGAAAAACAATCAATACATACAAGTAACTATTAGAATTCATACTTCTTACATGATATATCCTCAAACGACACAGCTTACAATTTGCGTTCTTGACTATGAACTCCGCGTCTGTTTCTTGGGCTTGTTCGTGTCGGTTAGCGGTTTGAAAAAAAATAGCGTCCTTTTGAATATATTTACTAGCACCTTTTTCCCGCTGCTCGGAAACGAGGTGATAATTAATAAATATGTAGCGCAAATCCGCGCGAAATGCAAATCAATTGCAGTGTTTCACATATTTTTTTCGAGGTGTTCGCGTCACGCAACACTCTCTCCGCGAGATCGATAACTAGAAGCGTAACTTGATACACAGTTGATGCTACCATATTTAGAAACATTATAAAACCCAGACCTCACCTTTGCTCCGGTCCTTTACACTCAAGCAAACGCCAGGTCCAGTAGCTACTAAATTCCTCTAAAGAAATCAGCATGAAGTACATTATATTTGTACTAGTTGTCGCATGTTTCAGCGACGCTTTCGGAATAAACACCGTCCCATCTTTGAATGTGACTCAGTATCTTGGCCGCTGGTACCAGGTAAGTTTTGTAGCATCTTGATTATGTAATAGTCATTCCCTTCTTAGTTGCACAATCCCCATCATCAGTGTACCAACATGAGCTTACTGAAGTCTATAGTTATGTGTTAGCCCATTAGAAAGATTCACAGAAGCGTTTTCGAATTTTGCCACTTTCTAAACTCCTATTAATACATAAATAGGACGCCGGGACACATTCATCTTCTGAAACTGGTTACGCAACAATTTTAGACGTTTCAAAAAGTTGTGATATTTGCGACACAAGAAACGACAGAAAACCTATCACGTGAAATCGTGTTGATGTTGAATGAAACTATGAAACGTAGGCTGTTTTCCTCTGAAACTAATTGACGCTGAAGACGAAATACCAATGTGTTAAGCCTCGCAAAAATCTGACAAAAGATGAACACCATGTAACATTTTATACACTCGTGGCCCTGGCTTACATTTAAAGCGTTAGACTAGTTGCTCTTACATCAAATAAATCAAATAAAATCCGAATTCTGGAGGTGCAAATAATGCAAGAATTTGGTTGGAAGTAGCATATGGGTGGTCACGCAACTCTTCTTCCCAGGGGATGTAATGCAGAAACAAAGGTCGTACATGTTTTGGGCGTATAAAGAAAACATTCTGTATTTTTATTTAGTTGGTTCTTAATGTGTTAATAAATACATTTCAGAGTGCTTGTCATATTTACGTTGTTGTTGTTGTTTTTTACCCTGTTTATAATAGATGTACGCTGATGCAACAGTTATGAATACTTTTGAGCGTGACGCGGTTTGCGTGACAGCAGATTGTGAGTTTGCGTGTTACTTGTCTTTACATCTACACAGCTGTCATAGGAGTAGCCTGTTCCAGGCGTTCGGTTAGTGGGGAGCAGCGTGAAATTTGGGATTGCGTGACTAACCAACCGCCTAGAACAGGCTATCATAGGAGTTGGCAAACACTCTCGATGCACCCTCATAGTTGAAAATTTTATCCGCCTATATCTTGAACTCTAAATACTTATTATTCTTCAAATATATTTTCACACAGAGCCTGTTGGGATCTTGGCCAAGCTGTCAAACTGTCAAAGGAATTTTTTAATTTATTTAAGACGTACACTGAATTGTGGTCATAATAACAAATTACAAAACTAAATGAGTGCATTTCGCATTTGTTAGAAAAAACTGATGCATCATGCTTTGGTTATTATAGACTGTTCACAGCCCTCGTTTTTTCTCGTACTTTTCTCTGATCCTTCACGCAAGAAAAGAATTGAGAGAGAACTGGACGTCTGTGCAAAATGGGGGGTAGTACGTCTTTGCGTTAAAAAGTATAGGCTATTTTAAACAGTCTCTATTTATCATAACCATGCTGTTTTCAACAAGTCCGTTCTCACTTATATTGTGCTGCCATTATACAGATACACTTCGGAAAGATGAAAAGATCGGTGTGCTGAACAGTGAAAGGCTCAAGACAGAGACCGGAAATGCCAAGAACATTACAGGCTATGCCTACGTACCAGATCCAAAAGAACCAGGAAAGTTGAAAGTTCATCTTGACGGCGTTCCACTTGATGCTCCATGTAAGTGACAATTATCAGTCCTCAGCTTCATGAGCATCTAGTATCTATAACATATACATGTATGAATGCGTCAATTTGGATGAATAGGTTGGATTGATTACTTTCATGTCCCAAAGGAATCAATCAAACGGATTTGATACTTTATGTTGAGTGGCTGTTTTCTGAAAATAGATTTGCACCAGGATAGTTAACCCTAGAGATGAGTGCTTCTAAGTCTGCCTGTCATTTACCTTTTCCAAGGCCACGCCCCTTTTTAGATGTCTGATCTATTGCTTACAGCAAAAAATACTTGAAGGTCGCTGATCAAAGTTCCAGACTGACTTGAGGTTTATCCATCAGTATTACAATTCACTTAATGGTTTAATGAACCTAGGAGTATCAGAAGTTGATATAGTGTTATTGTCCGGGTGAGAGTAGATCTGAAAAGAACTGTTGTCAGTGACTGACGTTTTTGACAACCAAATACTGGAAATTATCTTGAGCTTGACAGCTCAATCGCTAACAACAGTTATTTTTCAGAACAACGCTCACCTGGATGATCACACAAGAGGGTACTTAATCATACATTTTCCATTTCTCTTAACAGACTGGGTTGTCAAGCTGGGTCCCCCTTCTTTCGGTGACAATGGTTTGTACCAGTACTCTGTCGTCACCGATAACCTGCAGGCCACTTTGTTTGTGCTGGCGAGAGATGTAGACACATTTAAAAAGCAGTTTGATGAGGAAGTGACAAGCTGGCTGGCAGCGAATGGCTTCACTCACTTCTGGAACAAGCCCGTCCCCACCGTACAGAACAAGAACTGCCTGTATGTGGGCAAAAGAGTGTCCCCATATCAGACACTAAGAGAACTTCTTGGGCAGGAATAGTGACTTATTAAAAAAGGATGAACGGCTTTAAACGTAGCTCTTGATTAATTTCTGATTTTGATTCCCGATTTTTTTCCTAATTTTCCATTTTATTGCTCCTTGCTTGAAATTAGTATATATTTTTTCGAATTTCTACACATATTTCTTTCATATTAGTTTAAGAATTTTGTGATTTATCACCTGTTTGATTAGCAGCAGTGTCTTAAGAATAGTTTCGATGTTGATCACTCATAAAAAAAAAGTGGAAATTAAATTTAAAAAAAAATTGGAAATGGTCTGAAAACGAGGTTGTGAAGCCTGGACTGTCACGCAGCAGTCGAGTCTCGCGTATCTTTGTGTTGGCTTGCATAAAGTATTATTACGTAGAGACAGTGTCAGTAGAAAGTTAACAACAATTTCATCGTCATGTTATGATTGTCCTCTTAAATGTATCATTCCGCTCAACGCGAAGTTTCTTCAACAAATTCAAATTTCTTGTCAGTGCAGAGGCAGCCAAGCTGACATTGCGCAAGCGTATCAAAGACGCGTGTCTGAAATCGTCTAATTATAAGTGAAGACTATAAAAAAGCAGAAACCGATACAACGTAGAAAGGTTTTAAATTTGTGTACTATATTTCGGCTGGCCAAACCAGCCTTCTTCAGGTTTGGCCAGCCGAAATATAGTACACAAATTTAAAACCTTTCTACGTTGTATCGGTTTCTGCTTTTTTATAGTCTTCATTTTTCTATTTTAAACCGATCAGATCATTATTGATCCAACGTATACCAGTAGGATCATCGTCCACGGTTGCTTGCTTGTTTAAACATTTTTATTATTAATTATAAGTGTATATATGCAACGAATACAGTTAGGGCTCCTGAGAACAAAAAATTGCCTTTTTTGTTCTTGTGCTGTTTTTTTTTTTTTTTAGGCTTTCCGTAAATGCCGCCGAAGCTTCAAGTTTTCCTGCATGCTAATATATCCTCTCAAATATCGGAATGATGGTTAGGACTTTACCTTTTTTCATTTTGATTTCGTATTTTACCGCATCTTAGCAGCTTGTGTCATGATTTAGTCATGCACTGAGGATGTTAACATCATGGGTTTTTTCGTTTTACAAGAAATTGTTTTGTCCGAGGGCGGTTGTCGCTCTTTTGTTGGGGGAAAACATGTGTACTGCTAGGGGGCTCCAAGGGCAGAAGGGAGCAGGGGACCCGGGGCCTTCCCCTAGGAGCTCCCAAAATGCCATTTCCTGCATTCTGAGGCACTTTCATGCGAATCTATCGTATATTTATTTACCGTTCTTTAGCTATTACTACTAAATGCAGAACTTTCAATCATTTCGCTGTCATTTTTTAGCGTTCTTAATTGTCATATCGAGTCGCTGTCACATCAGTGCCGTAATCCGGCAAATTTCTGTATCACTAGGATTCAGGGCCGCGTAGCTAGCTCGTGGCTATTTTACCTCTTGGAAGGACCCATCCATTGCTGTTTCTGTGATTTTAGGGCCGGTTTGAAATGCCTTGTAAATTCAAACCGGCCCCGGTTTGGTTCGGTTTGCACATTTGAACATATACATGGAAAATGCGTTACATAAATTCAATACCACTTGGTGTTTACTACCACGGGAAGTAATCACCACAGCCCCCAGTCAAGAACTAAAAAAAAATAAATAAAAAAAGAACTGGCTATTTTTATCGAATTTTTATGAAGTTTTGTAGTTAGCTTCCTGTTTTTTTATTTTGCTTTCTGGCTGATTTCTCGGCTTTCCTTATGCTAAATTTTTCGTCATTCTTTGCTTCCAACCCTGGAATGACATAGCGTACCATGCCATTTCTCATTTCAAAGTGCCACTGAGTACTTATGAAAATCTTATGCAAATTTTGTATAAATATCGAAACATGTTTGAACTAAATGCTCGAGGCTGTTTTTATTTTTCACGGTTCAGTAGAAGAAATTAAAAATATTCTTTTTTATATTGAGAATATACATCTGCGATAAAATACTTTTAGAAAAATATTTAAAACTCGTTTGAAATTGTTGAAAAAGCGGACGACGTTTCGATGTTGTTATTCCATAATTTTAAACGAGTATTATGTCAACTCTAACTTTCACGATATGGGAATAATACGTTTTGTTTTCGGCGAGGTGGAAATGTCGTTTTGGGTACAGGAAAACTCCAGCTACGATTTTCGGGAACGCAACAACAGCTCGCAAATTTGGGAAATGGACAAAAAAGCCCTAATAAATTCGAGAAGAATAAACTTCACCGAGAATGACCGAACAGATAAACATTTCTTATAGCGCAGTCTCAAAACCGCTGTTTGATGACCCTGTTTATTTACTTAATTTCCTTTTTCGAATAAATATTAAAACGAATCATGTCTTATCTCGTCCAAAACGTTTTGAAAACAATCGGTAAATACAGATGAACTTTAGGCTTGCTGGTCAGTACAGATCAGTATAATTTTGCGACATTATGGCCATAGTTTGGAAGAAATTTGCGCCAATACTCGTTCTGCTGTTTTTAAAATCTGCCTGCTGTCAAGCGAACGACACAGGAAACAAGGTAGAATATAAAACTTTCAAGATTTTCTTCTCTCTTATTAATTCTGGCTTATAGCCTGATAGGGATAAACGAAGTTTGTATCCATTTACTTGTGAGAGTCCGTATTTGTTAGAGTCAAGGCGTGAGACTGGTCACAACTCGAAAGTTCAGGCTTCGTCTCGTTATAGGCCTACCAAGTTGCTAGTTGCGATCAGTTCTCGATTTTTTGAACATCTATATATAGACGCTTGCAGAATGATCTGACTGATCCGGCTAGCGAAAGGCTTGTTCCATTTCGTCTCTTCTAGGGGTGTAGAATGGTAAAATCCGAGACTCGCCGAGACGCCGAGACCGAGACTTAACTTTTTTTGTCAAATCCGAGCCCGAGACGCCGTGATCTAGAAATTCAAGCGCAACACTGTTATACGGTAATTTACGAGGTAGAATTTATCGTATCACGGTAAGCCTACGTGTTTTCGATTGCTATGTTGAGCCGTTTACCATGATTATTCTTTTTTTTGCTGTTGTTGTTGTTGTTTTGCGACGGTTCACACAGATAAACTTTCGCTTGGTTTGCGAGACTCTGAGACTCAAATTTCAAAATTCGAGATTCCAAGACCTGCCTTATTTTTTGCGAGCTCGAGATTCCGAGACTCTAGTTTGCGACGCCGAGATTTCGAGACTCGCCTAAAATTTGCCGAGACCCACGAGTTTTCAAGGACCATTCTATACGCTTTCTTCTGCAATTCGAAACTCCCGTTTCGTGAGGGGCCGATTTCGCGCGCGCTGGCTTGCTCGGCGCCCCACTTCTCGTAGTTTAATCAGGGTAAGGTCGTTTTGAGAAATGATAACATATTTTTTTTAACAGCAGTACAGTGGCGGAAATTCTGGTCAGCCTATCAACGTCAACGTCTACACGAACAAGGAATGTAGCGTTAAGGTAAACACCACATACATTCATCTCACTTTTACCTCGAGCATCGAGAGTATCGAGCGTGTATCATGTGTACTTCTATTAAAAAGAAAATACAACCAGCGGCTCATTATAGAAAATAAAGTGAGGGAAGAAAACATCAAACTTCGATAAAGAAGCGAGATTTCGCAGTTTCGTCTTCACGCTTGTAGCGCATCTTAGTAAAACTTGCAATTCTGCACAAATGGTTTTACTGATCATTGATATAATTAAAATTAAATTAATTTAATAGATGTAAATCGCATTTCAGGGTGCGAAAGGAGACAAAGGGGATCCAGGAACATCTTGTAATTGCAGTCTGCAGGTAGGTGCATTTATGACAAATGGCAAAATTCTGATAGCGACATATGCTTTTCTCCAGACCCTTGATTCTCACGTCTAAACGTAACTGTTTGCAGTCTACACAACGATACAAAAAAATGCTTATTCCATTTTCTATTACCTATTTGGTGGCCGGAAAAACAAATTGAATCAGCAGCTAAAAAGGAGCTATGAACCAGAAAACAAAGTACTTCTACTGGCTGAGATGGCAGATAAAATAATTGTATTAACGTATTTCTTCGGAAAAATTGTTACTGAAAAGATAAGAAGTTTTAAATGTGCGAAAAATTTAAGTACGATGAATCGTACTTTGAAATTAAAACGAAATGACCTTCTGCTATCTTTTCTTTCCCTTGAAGAAGCCATCTGCACACATCGAAGGTCCCACCGCAAGACTTTTCAAGTACAACCCCTCCAGCGGTAAGTTTAATTAAAATCAGCATTCAGGTGTATTATGTACTGCCGTCCATACAAAATCACTGAATGAACTAGGCCAGGTAAGAAACTTATTGTGTTTTCCTGAGGAGTCACTTTTCTGCCTCATACTGATTCACAACAACAAAACATGTTTAGTTATTAAACCAGGTTTAAGAAAATGAAAATCAGCAACAGACAACTGACAGACTAAATTTTACATAGGGTTCAAGTAAGCTCTAACTTGTGCTTTCATTGTGCTAAGTTTGAAGTCGATAAACCGTCAGTCAGCAACTTCCATGAAGAAAACAATTTTAAACCGTGTTTAACTAAACAACATTCAAACGTGTTTAAGCTTTGGTGTGAATGGGGTATTAGCTTGTTTCTGTCTTAAAGTGTTGTTCCAAAGCGAAATTCGCCTAGCAATTGGTCTCCTCTTACTGTACAACAAAGTCTTCACAACTTGTCATCGAAATATTTATTCCAATACATTCCTTTCAACAATACTTGAGAGAATTGGGTGCCCTCGTTGCTCAAGAACCGAAAAAAAAAATTAAAAATTAAAAATAAAACCAGTTTTAAGTTTTTAGTTTATATAAAGAGGGAGACAAAGTGTATGTATTTGTACAACTAGTCACGTGAGAAATGTCTTTATTTACTTGCACTAGACATCAAGACATGGACAGCCACAGCTCCCAATGCTCACGTGACAGGTGGGATGACGTATCGTGACGGTAAACTGACCATCCCCTCCCCTGGGCACTACTATGTGTACGCGCAGGCTTACTTTCACGACGGTGCTAACAAATACAAGCGAATCTTTGTCCTTCGCAATGGCCAAGCCATTTTACTGACCCAGCCTGCACAGTACAAAAGTGTGACCGGAACTGGTTATACTGGAGGAGTGTTCAACCTTCAAAAAGGTGACGTCATTTCCGTCAGAGTAAAGGAGAGCAACACTGGGATCCACATGGACCCGGCGCATACCTTTTTTGGAGCGTTCATGATTTAAGTTCTCCACGTGTCTTCATATGCAACGAGTAATTTCAGTCGGGATATATTATAACATTTGTGGTGTGATCTGAAGTGATAAAAGGGATTTCTCCAACTACAACAGCATCATTTTCTTGTCAAACACTTCGAACAACATCCCAAACCGCAGGTTCAATCAATTTAAAACTGAGTTTGTCTTGGTCTTCCATTTCAAAACGATTCCGGTTGCAAAGAATAGCGTTCACACTCAGTTACATGACCTTCTGACTTCTCAAAGTTTGACCATTTTCTCGGAAATTCGTTTTTACCGTTTTCTCCGCGAAAAACAAACCGCGTAATTTATTTTGTAGTTTTTAATCACCAACATTTTCCATGACTTTCCACCGTCCGCACTTAAATGTCATTACTTTTCAGGCCTAGAAAATGAAATTCTAAAATTCGATGATTTGCCAGGTTTTCCATAACCGGTACGAACCGCGTAAAATCTCATTCAGAATGGGTTGGCCGTTTGCCACTAGACTGTTCCTGGCGTTCGGTTAGTGGGGAGCAGCGCGAAATTCGGGATTGCGGGACGAACGGCGAGCGGAAAAATGGCGACCCCTCCCTTCATTTTTCGCGCGCCGTTTTTCGCTCTGCTCCCACTAACCGAAGGCCTGGAACAGGCTTGTTTACCACCAGTCTCACGGTACAAAATCTACCATGCTGAATCGTAAAAGAATACAAATGCCTCAACATTAGGGCGACTTAAGCTAGCCCAGCAGTGCATAGCAACCTCTCTTCCCTGCATTGCCGATGTTTGCTGCAAAACGCCCATCTACCTCTTAATGATTCATATAAAAGATTACGGCATTTTGGGGAGCCGAGGATAACGGCAACTCGGAAATTAACCGACCGATGTAAACCAGCAATTGTTTAGAATCCTCCCCACCAGCATGTAGCTAATTTAACCCATATTTTAAACCACTTTAAACCACTTTATGAAAACAGGTGTAAACAGCAAGCCAGTGATTCCATGTTTAAGAATATATTTGTTATAGATAACCCTACACTAATTGACTAAAAAGCGACAAAGGACCGGTTTACACATCAAAGAAATTGCCTCGCATTTATATTTCACCACAATAGTTTGGAATTCTAAGGAAGAACTATTTACAAAGGTAGCAGAGGTCGAGGCGAGAACTCCATTTCATTTTCAACAATACAATCATACAAATTAAGCTGAGCTGAGCCTTGTCACGGAAAACTTCTCTAGGTGACTCGCGTGCCTTAGAGAGGAGTTGCGTGACAGGCTTACAGTGTAGTTAAATCCAAAAAGCGCTGAGGACCACATTTCTGACGCCGATTAAAACGCAAACAAAACATGAAATAATCTTTGCACGTTTTGAGTTTCCCAACATAAATTAAATAGCGTCTCAAGCAGCGTCAATCCCTGGTAGTACTTGTTGAATTTTCACAGGTATTAAAACTAGACTGAAGAATTTTCATTAGAGGACTGTTGGTTTTGTTGACGAGTATGAATTGAGAAGAACCAGATCATACAAAAACGAATTTTTCGATCCTTACAGCAATAAAAATGTACATCAACTGAAATAGAACCAAGGGTTTAATTCATTGCATCTACTTAATTACGGTTACTTTTAAAGTGCATTAACCCTTCACAATTAAATCGGGGGTGGTTTACGTGGTTTATGAGAAATTTGTTGTTTCCCTTGCTTTTGCAAATAATCAAAACGTTTTCTGTTGATGGTTTGTAAGAGCAAGAAAGAAATAATTGTCTTTTTGTCCAAAATTATCTTTTTACATTGTGCACGTACAATTAAATCAAGTGACCAGGCTATAACCTAAATTCATGAAAAACGTTTGAATTCAAAGAGTTGGAACCATTTCGATCCAAAACATACCGGCCGGCCAACTTCTTTACTGTCTTACGAATACGCTCGTTACCATCCGAACTCTCCCGAAGATGACACGAGGACTCGCTCGAAACATCTTCGGCTTTATGATAGGATTATGCACTATCAAGAATTCATCTTTATACGGGACAGCAAAGATGATTTGTTTCCAATTTAAAATCAATCAACTGCAAATTAACGAGGCAATTTCTGTTTACGTAGCGCACCATAACAGACAGAGAGTGAGTTTCGATTCGAGTTTTCAGTTGTAAAGTGCATGTCACTATTTACTTCATTTGTTCAACGGGAAAAAAGTCATTCTCTTATCTGCGGAGCACCCACACAAGCATTTTATCCTTGTCTGTTTTCTGCGTATTTGACACAAGCAAGCAACTCACAACTGAAAACCATTTCATCATTCACTCGGCTCACGCCCCATTCTCCGCAGCTTTCACGGACGAAGAACAGGAGAGAGCCCGGGACTACTTTAGATTAGTGTTAGCGTTTGCATGCACTGTACACGTGAACGATACAGACTTGCCTGGTGATAACACAAATAGCAAAGAAAACATTTCCACCCCACTAGGATCGGGGCCACGTGAGCAGCTATCTTTCCTCTGCCCTTCATTAAAATTAAATAATTCCTAGGAGTATTTACATAAACTTGTACACGTTTCGGTCCTCTTGTAATTTTGAAACTCGTAGAAATATGTCACTTTTTATGTACTGTGGTTCTGTAACAAATAAAAACCATCGGGCAACACCTGGCTTGCTTAATCCGCGCAAACGTTCTGGTGCAAAAGAAACATAATTTTCTGCCCGCCGTCAAAAAACAGAAGCTCTCCATTCTCGAGAAGGTCGTGAGACCCATGAAGTTCTAAAAAACCCAAAGCATCTTTAGTTAATAGCTTTTTTGCGCTGTATTCCCAGGGAGGAAAGTATTTCGCATGATCCCAAATCGTTTCCAGTCCTCCACCAGTTTAGCAAATCGCGGCATTCAAATCAAATTATCCTGTCACAACTTCAACTCGTTTGCAACCTTAGACGCGATGTTCTTGAAGTTAATCGATGTCCCGGCGATACGTTTGAAACGAACCCCGTTCAGTGACAACCGAGGCAATTTACAAACCTCCATCTCCCACTGCACGTGATTCGCGTCAGCGGGATTGCCATGGCAACAGAATAACAGGAAATTTTCGCGCTGTTCATAATCACAGCTATTCGATTCCAACACTTTTCTAATTTCTTCCATCATCTCTTGAGGGTCCATGGAGCTCGTGGTCTTCATGCTCCACGTGAAACGAAGCGAACGCGGTTTCTCGCCCATCGAGGTATCATTCATAGACCTGTAACACAAACAACAGTAAATAGTGCGTCAGCGACACGTAACACTGTGAAAGAATGGAATAAAAGAAAACCGAAAGAACAACACAAACTGTGAAGATGAGAAAGGTAGTAGTCAGTGGAAATATGCTTGATTTAAGAATCTGCGCAAATCATACAGATGTGTTCAGCGCAATGCGCGTACACCCAAACAATTCTCTTGCATCACTGAAGCATGCACACGGTACAACCGCTACTACACCAACATTTACCACGTTAAAAATAACAGGTTTGTATCTGCGTCTGAACAGAGAGGAGGACTACAATAATGCAAGAGGCTACATTGTATCAATACATTTGGTATAAGCTGCCTGACAATCACTTTGACGTGTCATTGAACCAAATTGATACTAGGATCATTAAACAGTCTCTCATTTAACTGACTCAACTCAAAGTACAATAATGACACATACACCATTGAACCAATCAAAAGCTAGGTTCAGTTGGCTTCTATGTATGAAGTTTGCCCAGAACTGGCCGCTGATTGGTCCAATTGCGATTGCAGTCGAATAGTAAACACGTGCGCCATTAAACCAATCACATGCTAGCTTTACACGTTCACACAACCCAACACTAGCAGCTGATTGGTCAAACGACAACTGAATTCAAACAGCAAGGCGCAAACACCGTTGAACCAATCAATTGCTAGGTTCAGTTCAACACGTTCTAGGGAGCAAGCGCGAAATTAAAAAAAAACACAGACTGGCACTAGCCAGAGATTGGTCCAACTGCGCACGCGCAGATTTGCCAACACCTGCCTTTTTCTGTGCTTTTGCTTTCTGAACGAGAGTCTAGCTAACGTTCCTCGCAGAGATTTGCGCCTGTTGCTCGAACGGGCCTTTGGGTCCGGATACACGGACTTTGCCCCGGATGAACTAGCTCCACGGGCCCTTGAACGCAACAACACAGCTGATCAGACCCCTCGCCATGTAAGCCACAATGAATTGTACACTGACTTAGTAACAATAGCGGCAACAAGCCGTGACTTCCTTACACTGTGCTTTCATTAACAAAACAAACAGAACTCGAGTGCTGGTAGTTACGGGGTGCAAACATCAACAAACAAGCTAAAATAACGAGACGTAGAAAAAAGTGCATGCACTACACGAGCGAGCAGCGAGAAACAACGATCATTTGGTGCTGCCACCGGCTTTCTACGCATCAAACGCCTCTTTAAAAACTTTATTTTATGGGAAACTTGGATCGACAACATTTAATAAGCTCAAAATAATTATTAAAGCAGTATCTTGATCTTGCGACCTCGCTTCACTTCAAATTGCTTAGAGAGAACGTCAAATACATTCGGAAATAATCGGTTAGCGTTCGGCCGTTCACGGAGTACAACGACTTGTTTCACTGCCTAAACTCGCCCAATTGGGTGGTGCATGCACTTTCAAAATACAACCGTAAACAGATGGGAAACAAACTGAAAATAACAAAACAAAACGTGCAAAATTTCTGTTCATTAATAGCTGATGAAATCATATGTGGACTAATCTGAACTGGCCCCAGAAATGATATGGGCAGACCATCAGAACAGAACATGGTGCAGTGAATGATCAAGTGTATGAGTGGAATGAGATCATGGTGAAAAAGAAAACGCATGTAGCCGACACACAGATACAATACAAATGAAGCGATTCAAAATAAACACTTGAGTTACAGGGTGGTGAGGTTTTGTGACACCAACAGTGCATGTTAAACATGGTTAGACCGTTGCACCCATCCCTAGCGGCGGCAAGTGGTTACAACAAGAAATGAAATTATTAGTCCACATCAGTTTAAGTCAGCTATTAATCCAGTGTTATGTTACTTATTCCACAGCAGGTCTCGGTTGTCACATGTGACGCTGTGTGTAAACCCGTTAGCCTTAGTACGTTAAACAACGCGCCTGAATCACAGTTACGTGGAACAACAAAATCATCGATTAGGCGTTATTACGATCAGAAGACCACACAAAAAAGGACGTTATTTCACTTTGAGAAACCACAATGCAAAGAAGTCACGGCCAAAAATAAAGCCCTTGAAACTTTCAAGGATCGTAACCATGCGCACTAAATTACGAGAATTTCTCAGCGAGGGGTCTGGAGCTGACGCTTTCCAAGCTGCACTGTTCCATCCGGGATCCAACCCAGAGAAGGTACCACATGACGTCACTTCGTGAGTATTGAGGGACGCTGGGAAGTAAAACGACTTACCGTATCCCCCGTAAGGAGGGTTTTGTCTCAAAGTGCAACTGGCGCTGGCAAATGGAGTTTGAAACATGCTCTTTTTGTAACGTCATGCAGTAAACAGCCTTCTCCGAGTTCCAAGATTAGCAAAGGCGATTAGTTTAAGTCTTAAAATGAAGCATTAACTATAAAAATTTGTACTGTATTAACGTTTAAATAATTTAACACGGTACAAGATAGCTACTTTTCAGCGCATTTGTTGATTAAGATCTTGTCACTGAAGAATTGAGGCCCTCGTTTATTCAAGTTTAAAACAAACATCCACAAAAGGATTAAGTTTAAATAAGAACTTTAAATTACATCTTAATAAACGGAACCTGCCATATATTTACAGCTAAACCATGCCGCAATACTTAATATATTTAAATACACTTCAATAAAGTTAAACATACAGAAATTGAGTTAAATAACAATAAAGCGAGTTTAGATTCCTCAACATTTAATTTATGGATAAGCACTTAAAAATATCACTCTTAGTTTCGGCCTGAAACAAACTCTAAGTACTACAGTGACGTGAGAGTTATTACTGCAACTCGATATCGGTTACACTTTATTTCAACACCCTTCCGGTGGTTTTCTTAAGTTTGTGCCGGCATTGTATCGGCACGTGATTAATTTGACTTGATTAGAAACTCTCGGTGCAATGCACGATTTACAAATAATTTAAAGACTGAAAAAATAATTCAGCAGGTTAATTTATCTTTTACAATTATGGAAAGAAAATAATTACCTATCCTGGTACGGAACAGTACAACTTCCTGATCTTACATTCACTAAAAGATGCCAGCAATATTTTTTATGCAAAAGAGCTTGTTCATTATCAACTTTGGAGTTAGCAAGATAACTAAACCACCTTTTTTGATTCATAACTAACGTTTTCAGCTATAGTAATCGGTCAAAATGAATCTAAACAGACCTCATTCGCGCTCAAAACGTCAATTGCACAACACTGCAGCTAATTCAACATACCAGCTCCAAGTTGATAATCAACGCAAGAGTTTGGCACTTGCCTGCCGACATAACACTACTAATCCACGGGTGGATTCAGCTTATAAAATATGTTCGACGCTTAAAACTGGCAGCAACCTTCGTACGCGTTAAAAAAAACTTGGTCTCGTGGTCTGTTACATGTTGTTTAATGTCGTCAGGAAAGGTTTGCGTATGAATTGCAAAAATTAATTAAAAGCGCCATTAAATGTTCCAGAGAGAACGTTGACGTTTGCATGTACGAACGATGTGGACAGAAAATAGCTTCAATGTTTTGTTGATTTTGGATAATTTCCGGTAACAAACCAACACACCCATACCTTCAACCCCATACAAACTCCTACTCCCTACACCTCACCCCTTTGCACACAAAAGCAAATAACAGACAGGCTAACTCCCCTTAAACTCAGCCCCCTATAACTTTCTGCAACTGATACAGCCTGCGTAGCAAGCGTTCCCGTGCGAGCGAAGTACTATGTGTCGCGTGCGAGCGGAGATTATGGTTGTGCTCTCGCCCCAATTTTCGCGCGACCAATCCTTCATTCACACGCGACAGATAGAACTTCACTGGCACGGGAACGCTTGCAACGTAGCCTACATATGACATGATTTCACTTAACACACCAACTATTTGTCCTGTTTTCAGTGCTCCACTATTTTAAATTATTTTTTGTGCGACTTGCTGACTTACCAGTTTCTAGACTACAATGTAAGTGTAGATAACTGAAAGCCATTAAATGGAAAATCTGACAGTTTTTTTAAAAAAAAACTCACTAGTGCAAACTGAGCTCTTAGGTAATGTTAAATCACTTTATTGAAGACGCGAGCCCTTTAAATTACAAATTATTACCCCACACCAGATGTACGGAAACAGTCACAACAAAACATGAAGTACGAATGTCATCTATCTAGCAGCAACTGGAAACTTAATCTACCCAAGCTCACTCAACTGCCACTTTGCCCCAGGCTGAAATTCAACTTACCCTTGTCCACTGTCACCTATGCTACCTCTGGACACTTCTCTTGGTTCTCTTGGGGACAGAGCTTGTTCCATTGGTCTACGGGGCAACAATCAAGGTTAGCAGTGAGCTGCTACAATGGTTTCAGGAAGGTTTTGTTTCTTGCACGGTTAAACAGGGACAATTTATTGTATGAGGGATGGAAACACTAACTATAGCAGCAAAGTATCACCGATTAATAAATACAGTGCAATTCAGATTCAGTTTCCCACTGTTAGTCGAGCACAGAATTTTACTCCTTATTTCACTGAACTTCCTGATTCAGTTTTTTCTTTCCAAGGTTGACATTGCTGTAGGCCGGAGTTTGGTCTTATTATTCTAAACTGTTAGAGCGGTTCTAACCCGAGTGTCGAAAGTAATTCGGCTTACAGCAAAACAGGTCACAAAGCTCCACCTTATCGGGGAGTGAGGGTTAAAATGAATCCCAGAAGGCAGGAAATGTGGTCATCAAAAACTTGATTTTTCAAAATTTCCTGGGGGAAAATACCCCCCAACCCCCTTACATGCTCATGGCTCTGGCATTTGCACCCACCATGCAAAACCCTGCCTACAGACCTGCTTGAAGGTTCCAGAAAACAGGAGCATTTACCATTTGCACAAAAAACTAAACTGGTTAGAATGGACTCATGCCTCACGTCTGATGATGACTCATGTCTGATGATGATTTCCATCATTTCTGGAAAGATTTGACCTTTTCAACCGAAAATTCTGATTTTTCATGACAAATGGTAAATTCCCCAGCAGGTCTCCACTGTTTGTGCACTGTTAAATCTACAATTGTATTTGGACACAAACACACACCACTTTCAAGACAGAATCCAGAGAAGATTTGCAGCTGCATATTATGCTTATAGCAGTTTGTATAGTAGAGCAGCAATTTATAATACAAATTTAGACAAGTTATTTTTTAGCCTTATTTATTATTTAACTGCTTATACTTTAATTTTAAAATAAACATTATTTTACCAGATATATACAAAAGATAAGGTTTGTTTTTAAATTGAAGTTATCCAGCAAAAAAAAAAACAATTGATACAAAGCATTGTCTAGAAATATGAAGCAAAGAAATCATTCAAGTTTAACAAGTTACAAACTGACCGTTGTCCTTGGGGACCAGGCCTTGGTGCCACTGTTGGGTCCAACTGCCTACTAAGAAGTCAAATGGGGTTAACTTTCTCACCCCATCAAGTACAATGCGAGGTTTGAGTTCAACAAGGGGCCATTGTATTTTTTATAGGGAAGTTGACAAATTTCACCCTTGAAATCATTCATCTGTTAATAAAATTTCTATTCAAATCCAAATCAGTATGCCAGAATTTGGGGGTGTGTGAAGCAGAAAACATTTCTGAATGGGTAGTAAATACAAGGAATATGCTAGATTAACAAAACATTTCAATTCTGAAAAAGGCAGTTGCTTGACTGCCGAGAATACAATGTCAGTGGCAGGTTTAGTTTGTTAAATTTAATCTTTGTTACATACAATATAGAAGCATGCAAGTTATATGTTTTGTTAAAACAAGTTAAATCAACATGTAGCTTTCATTGGACTTAAACAAACAACATCATTTTATTACCCACTTTTTACTGTTATCAAACTGTTTAAAGACACAGGAAAAGCTGTTACTATGTTCAAACAACAAGAACTGGAAAGCCAGCTCCAGCACAGGGAACCCACCCAAAAACTGCCCAAGACATGTACAATGAAAAACAAATTATGACTCCTAGCCTGGCATCTTGATTACAAATTGCCAACCTCTTGTTATGGTTGTCTTGCCATTGGTTTCAATCACCACAAGAGCACTTGGAAGACTTGGTTTGTAGATAGATGTGAAATTATTTCTTTAATTTCCCACCGAAGGTAGAGAGTAATTTCTTGTGAACAGTTTGTTACCTACCTCTTACTAAACCTTGATGTTAGCTTGCTGAGGAGTGAAGGCCTCCCACCAGGACTCATAGGGTCGTTAGCCCTGTCAGGTCCATTCTGGGTCCGGGGTCGTGTTTGGCCACTGTGGAATGTACTCCGTGCTGTCATATTCCTAGTTCCTAATCTTGAGGGTTGGGGTTGGATTTCGGAGTTGGGATTTGTTCTCCTGAAAGAAAGAAAAAATGACAATATATTACTAAAGGATAGAAATGCATTCAAGGGAAAAACACTAAATTTGAAGTTGCCTTGCCACAAGAAATATTTTTAGACAAGCTTCAGAAAATCAAACATCATTTTTCTGCAAAAGTACACCCCCAAAAAATGAACTATATACCGTATTTACCCGTGTATAAGTCGACCTTTTTTTACTTTAAAATCGGTCCAAAAAATCGTCCTCGACTTATACATGGGTCAAAATTTTTGGCCCAAGCGCCAGTTAAATAAATTCTGCACAATTAGCATAACAATTGCTTTTATATGTTATCGAACATCATATAAACAACAGTACAGGTAACAATGTCCTTTCGCTTTGCCATCTCTGGCGTTAAATTGACAGTTCAAGTCGAAATTCCTTAAGACTTATCCGCTTAATATAAACCTGAATGTTGCACAGAGTCACTGGCACAAGGGTTGAATAAAGGGCTAACATTTTCCACTCAAAAAGCTGTAAAATCCACTTGAGAAAAACATCTTTTTTGCACGATCTTTCTCGCTTCGAACTTCGCTACTTAGTAACCTGGCATGATGCAAACATGTGTAGTTATCAGTTACCAGTACCTCACCAATTTTGTAGCTTGGTTACCAAGTACCCGGAGCAAGCTTGGCACGTTGTTTATCGAGTCGTTTTCAAAGGTTTTTGGTGTAACTTGGTGTTTTGCTTGTCTTCTAAAGCCGCTTCTATCTCTTCACAATTGCAAAGGTTCGTTTGAAATTAGTGCATTTGATTTTTGAAGCCTGTTTCAAAAATTATGGACAAAATGCCGGATAAACATGTGTTGCAAAAACGCTCACGTTAGCACGATAATAAACTTCACATTGAAACTTGCTGTGATTTTTTCATTTAAAGTACCTCTACCTGAAAGGAAATTCTAAGAAACACAAGGACAGTTTTCCAGGAAGATTCTTACCCAGAAACGAAAAAATCTTAGCTTATGGCCTCAAAAATAGGGGGTCGACTTATACACGGGATCGACTTATACTCGGGTAAATACGGTATTACCTTATGGGTATCAAAAACATGGATGGACAGTGTGAAATGATGATGTTGGATGTGAGGAAAAGATAAAAGTTTCAGCAATTTTAAACAAATTTAAAAGTTGCATGAATGAATGAAAGTTTGCCTGAAAGAACATTACAGGAAAAAAAATGACACTTTTTCCGCAGATAATTTTGCAAAGCACTGTCAAAATTAAAAAGATATATATTTTTATCTAAACTGACAGCAACACTTTTTCAAATCTTGTCCTTTTTTGACCAGAACCAAATAGCTCTAAGTGCATTAAATAACATATTTGACAATTGCTTAAATTAATAGTCAGGACTACAGCTTGTTGAAAGGATTTGGAAATGGCATTGTCATTGTGCTTGCGCTGATCACTCCTTTGAAACTAATGTAACTACGGACAAGTGCACTCACCCAGTTCTATGTCTATTTTCCTGGTGAATAGCAACAGGTGGAAGAGATCTACGTGTGGGTGATAGCCTGTTACCAAGATCTGGCGGAGGTTGTTTAGAAGTGGGTCTGCCAGCACCCACGCTACTGCCACTAGGGCCTGGTTCCGTCACGCTAATACAAGGCAGAGAAACGAATAGGTAAGAGACAGAGTTCCTTTAAAGAGCTTTGTAGGCAGTTGTACAGAATTTAGCCAAGTTAACAACAGAGAACTGTAGTGTTAAAGCTAAGAAGTAAGAAGCTGCAGATAAGGCATTTTTAGGTAAGACAGTATAACCAAGAAGCTGGAGTATTGGAAGTTGCCATGGTAATAACGTACAAGTATGGTTTTGTGTATGTCAGTGTTAAATATGATGCAGTGACTAGTTTCTAGAAATGACATGAACTTCTTCCCTTCTGCAATCATAATCTCTTTTACCCAAATTGAAACATGAATTCCATATTACTGCAGTACTGATTGGGCAGACTGTACAGCACCTTGCCTCCTGTTCACTTTGTGTGACGTGTAATAATTTTATACTGCTTTAAAGTTGGTCACGTACCTTTCTCCTTTACCATTAGTCTGACTGGACGGTGTTTGCGAGGTGCTGTTCCTCTCTTCGGCACGTTTTTCTCCATAAACATATGTGTTTCTTCTGATAATTGCTGGTGGCATACTGTTTTGCTGAAGAATAACATTATAAAAGTTCAAATAAGTGCACCAGCACACCACATGTAGACTGCAAGGATTAATGTAAGGTTTCTGTTGGCTGATACTTAAAGAGGAATGACGCAGTGAGCAATTTATCCAACTCGGCAGAAACCAAGAATGATCAGTCTAACACTAGCTAAAGGCTTGTGGCTCGCATACATCTCTGATGCTGTATAACATATCAATAAAACCAATTTATTGAGGGTTTTGTTCAGTAACTTCCATCAGTAATGCATGAAACAAGGACTTAAATAGCCAATGAGATTACAAGTTTCTATAGTCAGATACTGGCAATGCTTATACACGTTCTTTTAACATGAAGCCACCATTTTCCATTTTGAAGTCAGTATAAAATCATAACATCACATGGATTTACTCCAAGGAGAACATAGATTTTGACCACTCTAATGGAGCTTACCCTTTGGGTCTTCCCTCTTCTATTTCTGTCTGCCGCACGTTCAGGTATTTCTGATTTGTTGGGATTCGAAGCTCGTCCGATTGATGATGGTACTCGCTCGTCGTTAGGAATGGCATTCTTTACCCCACCACCTCTATCCCGTTCTCCACGGCCCATGGGTTTTGCTTGACTTGATACTGTTCCACCGGTTTCAGTAGCAGCTCTGTTAAAAATGTTTAACGTAATGCGCAGAGTTCTTCATTGACAGCTCTTGCTGCACAAGATTACATTTTAATTACACTCATTTGCAACTAATCAGATTACAAAAAAGGCTTGAATCAGTAAAGAGTAGACTCCAAGCCCAATAACCTAACCAACAGGTAATAGCTTTATGATGATTTGATTCAATGTTATCTTTCCTGAGTTAAAATCTGACATTTATCAAGGCTCAAAATTAACTTTTTCATGAAGGAGCCAACTGGTGACTAATCCAGTAATATTGGTTGCCAGATCATAATTTTGTTCCTCATTTTTTTCACTGATTTTATCTTCTTCGGTATTTTCCTGGTGTACACAATCTTCGACTTTCCCAAGTTTCCATACAAATAAGCTTATACAGCTATTTCGAAAAAGGTTGTCAGAAAAGTGAAAAGTGAGTCGAAATTTCAAGCCCTGATTAAGGTTTCTTTGAAATACTTATAATATAATAATAATAACAATAACAATGTTAACAACTCTTGAAAGCAAGGAAACCCTTAACTGGTCCCAGAAGGAATGGCTTTTCCCACCATTTTCATTAATGTTATAATTATGATCATCAACATAAAATTGTCCTGAACATACAAAATGACATATAAATTCCCTTAGAAGTACATGTACATGTAAATTGGTTAGATTTTAAGTGTGCAAGGTTAGTTGTTAGTACAGATGAACATAAAATTTATTATTAGTAAATTAGAAAACTAAATTACTACATTGTACACTGAGAAAACTCTTCCAGTCTAAAACAAATTAAAATAAAAAAAAGGAGGAAAAGGAGAGAAATTAAAAAACAACAACAAAACAAAAGGTTAGTACAAAATTTAAAGAGTGCAATCTAATCATGCTTGCCTGCTTATACCAGGGGCTGTTTTATGAGGAGTGCGACCTTCGGTATACCTTCTAGGTAATTCCCGATCACCTCTCTCCCTTCTCGCACTGGCTCGGCTTGGCCGGATGGGTGCAGGGACACCAGAGGGCATCGATGTACTTGGTCTTGGTGCACTTGTATTTTCCATCAGTGGATCACTGGAGCCATTCAACTGTAAACAAATGAGTGATTTTTATTTTCAATTTTTAGACATGATTATCTTAAAAAGCCCTGACATTTCTTTATTATTTTGGAATTGAGGACTTAAAGGAAAATGACTCACTGTTAGTTTTTGCCTTCTCTCATCTAAGAGGAGGTATGTGGCCATGACTTCATCATATCTATTGTTTGACAGTGCCTCTTGGATCTCGTCTCTTGAAAATCCCATTTGAAGCATAATTTCTGAACATAAAAGTTAAGAGTTAATTATGGCTTAAACAACATGCAATAATACATATTCTACATAAGAAAAGTCTGCACAGCATTCTAAGGCTTGCTGGAAGGTGTTGAAGCATTTCTTTCCACTCATCCCCCCTGTTTGTGCACAAAATAATACCATTTCTAAGTTCTACTGGTTTTAAAGTTTACACTAAGTACATGTAGCAATTGTTGACAACTTTACTGTTTGGCAAACAGTGTATACTTTTACAAAATCCTTACCTATTCTTCTTTCATCTTTAAAATCTGGAGTAGGTTCGCTGTATGGTTTAAGATCTTGATTATCGTATCCTAAATTCATCCATTTGTCTGACATAATTTGCTACAGAGAAAATTAACATTACAGTTTTAGTACAACTGATTAACCTGAGATACCGATGAGATATACTAACACCTTTACGTACATGTACAGGAAGGTAAACAGGGTTTGTACTCTTTTGAGCTTTTGAAATTCCACAATTTTCCATGACCTTTTCAATGACTTCTCCAAGTTTTCCATGACGTAAATTTGACCATTTTCTTGGAAATCATCTATCATTTTGGGTATGTTTTAATCTTTTTCTTCACACAAAAAATAAACTAATTTATTTTGTACTTTGTAAAAAATTTCATTTTTTCATCACTTTCCATGACCACACTTAATTCCATGACTTCCCAGGCCTGGAAAATAAAATTCTAAAATTCCATGACTTTCCAGGTTTTCCATGACCTATATGAAACCTGGTAAAAACCTGAGCCTGGCAAAAGCTATGAACTGCTGACCTTTAACACAGCTGACTGCACACTTAGTTGTTGGTTAATGTGTCCCCAGCCTCACTGACAACAATCATTTCTATATTGCGAAGGGAAATTAGGTAAATGGAAACAATAAAATTAAGAGACTCACCTCTAGTCTAGATCGTTTTGTTGGATTAAGCACTAAAAATCTCTTTAATAGATTCTCGCAGTCTTGGAAAAAAAGAGAAAAACAAATCAGATTAACACAAATCACATTATGCAAGACAGTTGAAAACAATTTCTAACCCTTATGTTTGAACAACACCCTCAAAACTCTACTGTGCAAAAGCTTACAAACCCTTAATTGTTTTAGTTGTAATTTCTTCTCTTTCAACCCCCAAGAAAGCATCCAGCGAATTGGCTAAAAAAAAATTCACGTCTTAAAAATTGATTTGACCAGTGAAGGCATTTTCACTGTTACCTTATCTTGAAACTGCATGTCACATATTGTACAAGACATGTAACATGATCTTCTAAAGGTGAATACAGATCTTATCTACAGACAAATTTGCGCCAACAACTTACCTGTCGACATATAAAAGGGTATTCTATATTTTCCTCGGAGAACTCTTTCCCTTAATTCCTAAACACAAACATTAAAAGTTGCTTTCCATTAAAATTTTGATTTACAAAAGTCTGCTGACAGAAGCAGATTGGCATCACACAACCTTGAAAATCAATGCAAATAAATAAGCAATTCTTACTTTTAAATTTTGTCCGTCAAATGGAAGAGATCCGCTGACTAGAGTGTATAAAATTACACCTAAACTCCAGACATCGACTTCTGGACCATCGTACTTCTTCCCTTGAAACAGTTCAGGTGCTGCATAAGGGGGACTCCCACAAAACGTGTCCAGTTTGTTGCCTGGAGTGAATTCATTACTAAAACCAAAATCTGCTATCTTAATGTTCATGTCTCCATCTAAAAGTAAATTTTCAGCCTGAAGAGGGAAAAAAGAGAAAGAAATGATATTAAGAACCATGACATCAGTCGCTACTGTTATGGGTCACAAAATTGAATTCCCTCGTGTCTTGCCATACAGTTCTTTCAATGTTAGTTGTGAGAATCTGCTGGCTCATCAATGCTTTTATTGGGAATACAGTCAATATCAGTAACGGCAGCTAGATTAATCATTATTTCCAGTCCAACATAGACAAAGGGCTTTCAATCTCTGTTTAGAAAGAATCTGACTTTCTAGTACCTTATCAGTATGTCTGCCAAAAATGGGAACATACAATACATACATGTATAATTACAAAAAGAATAATAAAATTTCCTTCTACCTTGAGATCCCTGTGAATAACATGCTTTTGATGGCAGTACTGTACTGCAGAGACAATCTAAAACAGAGAGAATTAAAATCCAGCATTAGGGAATTACTGTTAGAAATGAAGGGATTAATAAGTTGAATGAACAATCACCTGTCTAAACTTGGATCTTGCTTCTTTCTCTTTCATTCTACCATGTGCTACAAGGTAGTCGAAAACTTCACCTACAAAGCAATATACAGCAGGGTTGTCACTTTCCAGTGGTTTTGTAACTTCAAAGAACTCGGAGCTCAAACACATACTAGCTGGGGGAATTCCCCAGCCCCAGGCATGAATGACAGTGTAGATACAGTAATGCTCAACTACATTATCCCTAAACTACACTGTAGTTAGCAGTAACAAATCATTAGGGAAAGAGCACAATGCCAATAACAGCAAATTATTGTGTTCTTAGATCAAAGGCTATTATCATTATAATCAGGGATTGAAATTAGCACTCAACAGCCCACTCCTTGAGTTCGGTGTCAATTGTTCTAGGCAAGTACAAACTGTACATTTTGTATCACATACAGTATCCAGTGTTTTCAATAAGCACCGACGGCCGACGAAAAGTGTTGGCTACTTTGCTCAGAGAAGTCGGCTACTTTTTCCCCCAATTTGAAGTAACCAGAGAAAGATCCTTCCAAACTTAGTCGATGCAGTCAGCTACTCTATTCTAACCAGCTGCCTACTTCAAATTTTATTGAAACCCCTGAGTATCTGAATGGCACTTGCTTGTCCCTAAAGACAGCACGTAGTTGTCACAACATGGTTTCCATCATTGTGATGATAATAACAAAACATAAAAACAAAAACATGACATGGTTAATTGTTGTTTACCTCCGCTGGCATACTCCATGACAAGGTACAGTGTCTTGTCAGTCTCTATGACCTCGTACAGCTTCACTGTAAAATAACAAAACATTCTCATCAGAACATTGACTTTTCATCATCACAAAAGTTAACTGGTAGTCTCCTCTCGAATGGCTCAGAACTGCAACACAAACACTCATAAAATCCCACAAATAACAAGCCAATAAACATATTTACCGATGTTGGGATGGTCAAGAAATTTCATTATCCTGACTTCACGAAACAACTGCAAAAAAGAAGTACTTTCTATTAGAAAAGTTGAACAAAGCAAGCAGAACTTTCTCTTTGGTAATAATTTTACTTCAGAGCTTACATAAGAAACACAGCTTACATATTATGATACACAACAGAACTAGTGCACATCAAGTGTGAAACACAGTATCTTATCCCAGCTCATCAGCAGTGCAAGTGAACAGAATCAAAGCTGCTAAATAAGACAATTCAGATATGTTGCAAACATTTGTCAAAAGCTAGAAAAGTTGCTCGTGACTTATGACACAATGACTGGTCCTTCATAATTAATGTAAAAGTTTTGAATATACACGTAATAGCCACAGAAAAAAAAGTATCTTTACTTTTAGAACAGTCTTATGCAGTAATTTTAAGCCATCATTCAAGTTTCAAATCTCTTAAAGGGGCAGTCTCAGAAGAATTCTCGTGATACTGCCCCTTTAACTTCACATCAATGCAGATGAATGGAATATTGATAACCCCAAATTTATCAGAACTAAAATGAATTAAAAGGTATCATCGAGGAAACTAAAACTAAAATGTCCATAATAGAACAGAATGAGCCAAAGAGCAAAATATAAAAGTTTGCACTGTACAAAAAAAGCACATGACATGTGAAGAATAACATCTGTAACATGGGAATGCTGTTAGATGAATGTGTAATCTGATCTTTCTCAGAGGACACCAATCAATTACCAACTACACTATTTGTATCTACATTTAATTTCAGCAATAACTATTGCAGCAACATTTTTATTTTTAACATGTAGAAATTCAACATCTACATGTTCATTTATCCACACTTCACATTGTACCACACAAGTTTGGCACATCAAGCAAAATAATTACAGCAAAGTTGAAAAGTGAAAACCACAGTTATTGTTCAATTTGTTTCACTAGTAATAAAACACGTTTTTATACTTCCTCATTACCATGTAACATGCCACTTTATTTTCAAAAACAAAAACAAAAGAAAAAAACTTGATAAGCTTAATTTTCTACAATTTGAAAAAACCTGAAACAATTTATTATTTTATATGTCTGCATGTATTGTTTAACACTTTATCGCATTTCACAGTTTCAATTCTGACTTACAATCATAGTAATGATAATTTTTTAATACTTTAATGGGAAATTGTTCTATCTTTTTATATCTATCAAATTGAAGCTAATTGAAAGCATCAAATGCACTCTCGTAATCTTTGATTACTCCTAGATCTTAATACTTAAATGGGAAATTGTTCTAACGTTTTATACATTTAACACAAAAAAACTACCATCTACATCTTTTTACATTAATTGTGTTCATGATTTGTCACATTTGTCATAGTTAAGCACTATAGCTTAAGAGAGTTCCCAGAGATCGCAAAAATATCAATTGGTCAGCTGAAATCTTTATGTGCCATGATGATGATTTTCTCAATTCCTGTCCCCTTTCTCTTGAAAATAATATCAATATTGTATGGAGAAAACAGATGTTGAATCATTCTTGGGAATTAAATGCCTAGAGCTTGTGCTCAAGACAAGAGACTAGATTACTAAATCTATCTTTTCTTTCCTTTTTTTGGCAAATTGAAGCACCCATCAAAAGATCATTAAATATATTATTTTTTATGACAAAACTAGTTGGCCAGAACTTCATGCAACTGAGAAACCCAGTATAACCGATCACTGGAATGTGTAAAGGTGTTGTATACATTTACAAGCATATTATACAGTATCCACAGTGGTGTTCTGTGAAGTAGATGCTAAATTAAATCCAAAAATTTGCAATTAGCCTTCCTTGTTTTAAACTGCAAACAGATCAATATGCAAACACTTGGAAATATCACATGGTCCTTTGTGCTAGTACCTTGATATTTCAATTCCTTGGGTGAACTGACAATCTAATGTATACTATTCATATCTTTGTAACTGACACACAAAGAACCCAAATTTCTCTTAAAGAAAGGCAACAAAATGTCATTAGATCACGCTAAGAGTGAAATTTCAAATGATTTGGTATCTCAAAGTATTACGAGAGGAGTCTTGAAACACTTTACTGTCAAACATTGACTTCTTGTTGCAAATGAAATATGCTTATTAGAAAGTTAGTCCACTGACGTCTTGCTTCTTTCATTAAACTATGTAATCACTTCAAATTCTAACTGCATTATTAATTAAAAATATAAACCTCTCATTGGAACATCCTTTTTGTCTTATTTCTATGTTAATGGTTAATTTTTTATACCATAGGTATTGTATCTTGTATCTGATCTAGACAATTCTTAACGATATTGAATCATGAAAAAAGATGGACTTTGTATAACCTTAAAACACAACATGGCACTTTACTGCAAGCAAGTTACAGTTACATCTGCAATTTCACAATTTACTCGGAATGTAACACCTTCAAAAAAATGAAACTGGTACAAAATACCGATACACTGTAGGTTTGACTTTCAATTACCTGATTTAAGACAATATCACCACCCAAGGTACCATCAAAAGCATCACAAAACTACAAAATATTACATACATGTACCCTTACAAGTTCTGCTTTACAGCAATACATGTACATGCACTGAATTTCATTACTATTGGGAAAAATTGCTTTAGAGAAAGCTGCCTTGGTGTCTACCAAATCCATAACAGAAGAGCTTGTTGTGCTTGATGCACAAGTTCAATTCTGGCAAATAAATTAAGTTTTGACTGCTCACTAAATTTCTGGATATAAAGTGTAAAAAAAAAATAAAATCAATTATAAGGAAAATCAATTATGAAGAAAATAACCAGAGAAAATTTCATAACTTGACTTTGAAATTTCAGTATCATTGGCAAATAGCCTGCCTGAATTTTGCTTCTAGGAACAAGAAATTACTCACAAGAGATCTAGTTGAATGATAAAATATCTAAAAACACCAGTTATAACCATGTGGAAACCAGCCTAAAGTGAAACAACAGACCATCTTTGACCAGGGCATCAAAAACTGAAAGCAGCATCATCTTGATGAGCTATTGCAGATATTTTTTTTGCAAATCCCATGCAAAAATACATTTATTCCAAACAGCTAACAATTAAACTTGACAGTAAAATAAAACACTACCTTGTAATGAATAAACTGTTGCTAGCAAAAGTGGCTAAGGAATTGCTATGTTATCTACTTTAAAAATAATTCTTGCGGCTGCTTCAAATCCAGGCACAGAAAAAAATTTACGAGAAAGAGCTCTAAAAATAAAATATTTTCAGTTCCTTGAATTCATTGACAAAAATTCCAGACACAAAAGAGGCCAACATGGTGTTGGATTGCAACCAGGATGTACAAGGGACAAAAGTTCAAATCCAACATTTCCAAGTGTCTGAAAAGAAATCCTTTTAGCACATACAATTACAAAGACTACAGAATAAAACTAATAGTGATACACAGGACTTTTATGAAAGAACAAGAAATATTTTTAAACCAATGTAGGAACAATATTTAACAGGAACTAAAATATCAGATTTTGTACTTTTCTCCGCTGCTGGGGATAATAAGCCGGCGTGAGGTGTTGAAAAACCCACGGCCAAATAACGGAACACCTTTTAAAACATTTCAGTTAACTGTGACGTAAAACTCACTGCAATGCACGCGGCGACGACAAATCACCGAGGGAAAATATTATTTTATCAACGAGTGGAAAGAAATCTCTGTCAAATCGCTGGTCTACCGCACAGTTTTATATATGTACACAACGCTATCCAACCGATTCGATTATTATCAAGACACATTTCAGCACACGATGGTGAGAATTCTTCCATAATTTGAAAAATGTGCACGCGAATTAAAAACGCAACTGACCGAAGAAATTCCCAGTAAATCTGTGAGGATTTCGACAATAGTTCTCATTCGTCAGATTAAAAGTTACATTAGCTAACAGATCGAGGAAATCTTAAAAAAACACGTGTAATGCAAAATGGACTAACACTTTATTAATAAAACACAACCTAGCCAAAAATGCTGTCTAAATTTTTCACTTCGCACCACAACAAATCTTTGTACTGTTCTAATACCAAGTCTACAGCCTAACACAATTTTTTCCTTTAATATTCGATTTACTACGAGCAATATTTTCGTCATAAAACTAATTATACTTCGTTCCAAAGCAACTTTTACACGAAAATTGGGCAAAAAAAAATAAACTTGTGAAAATACTACGGGCTAACCTTTCGATTTTTGAAACACCATTTCTCTCGCAATCATCCTTCACTTTGAAAAACATCAATCAAATTGTATCTGAACGAAAAGTTCACTACCTTGTGGTGCTCTAATGCGAATGTTAGCAGAGACTTCTATCAAAATGACAATAATATGTAAACGAATAATTTCGGTTTAGAATTCAGAAATTTTCCTTGACATTGAGCTTAACTTTCGCTCGAAGAAAAATCAACAAAGTAATCTGCTGGTGTAACTCGACGGGCTTTTCGCCATTGAGATCTAAGTTCTGTTATTAAAAAGACTGGCGAGAAAAATCACTACTTTATACGACGAAAACGGTAAATTACGTGGTTTGATGCACTCTTCAAAACAAACCGAAGGTTCCAACGTTGCTTTCGAATACCTAATTACACGCGACAAGCTACCGACGAGAGTAAGCTTGAGCGACATGAAACACGTTTTTACATTCTACCGATTTCGTCGTTTCGTATAAAATAGAACATACCTTTTGCAAGCTGCTCGGATTAAGCTGTGTCTTGTCGATAATCTTGATGGCCACCTTTTGGACAGGAAAATATAAACTCAGTAAAAGGCGTTGGGGCCGGTCTGTGTTTAATTATTACATTCTCCCTCGCAGCGAGCAAATAAGCAAGCCGATCGAACGCGAAGTATCCACAAGCGAATTTGCCACTGTAAATAGAGAAGGATATATTATTTACCTCCTTTCCCGTTGGCACATGCTTGGCGAGTTTAACTTTGGCGAAATTCCCTTTCCCAATAGTTTTTATCAGGCGATATTTGCCTATGTGGACTTCCTCGGCATTCGAGGTAGATGAGCGGTTCCTACCAGTTCTGGAACTAGATGATGAAGAACTGTGGCCATCGGGGACCTAAAGAAAGATCAAAATGACAGCAAATAAAGGATTATACGTTTGCCAACGATCCAAGGATCAAGGACATAGGCTATAGAGTGCGATGAATTGCCAATTTAGCGAAAAATTGCAACTCAGTCGCAGACCTTCTCGGGAGTTGGCCCATAACATGGTCGCTCAGGCAGAGAAGACATGGCTGTAAAGTTTCTTTTCTTTTCGCTCATAACCGCTTGTTTGAACTCCACTAAAATGTTGGACGGTTCCAGAAATGCCTCTTCTAACAAAATCCAGGAAAACTACAACCCTGCGTTGCGTAAAAAAGCCGCAAACCACGGCAGACTCGGCGCGAGGTAGAGTCGAAAATTGCCCGTCTTGTTTAAATACGGCGTCTTGACGAAACAAAGCCAAAATTTTCGAAATTCACCTTCGTTGTGCGGACCCTAGGTCGATCTTGGCCACTATGTTCCATGGGCAAAGAATGCTCTCAGCCCGTCCGAAGCCGTGCTGCCGTCTTGCCGAATTTCAAATCCGTCTTTCCAGCAAAATTTTCCTCCAAACACCACAAAAATCAAATGTTAGTGTCTCGGGTTCAAACATGGAGGCCGGGAAATTCTGAAGTGCCACGGCCTCTGCGCACTGCACGAAGCCGGTCCAGGCTCTACTACACGCCCCTCGGCCAAACTTCGCTGCGCATAATGAATGCAAGGCTTGTTGGACGCGCCTGGCGGAAAACGTACGTCGGAAAGAAAAATAATGGCCAACGGATACAGGCGGGAAATACAAAGGAGATTCTAGAAAACAACTATGTTCCACGTTCCGGACGGTGAACTCCCTTTTCCTCCGGAGAAATATTGAATTTCTGCATGTAAATGCTTCCATTTTGAGAAAGCTTTAGGGCATATATAGGGCAGAATTTAATTAATGGTCGGATAGTGTACTGTAATGAAATTTGCTGGCATTCCCGGTCGAGCCATCCATCAGCCCCAACGCCCCCCCCCCCCCCCCCCCCCCCGTAATGAAATTTGCTGGCATTCCTGGTCGAGCCAACCATCAGCCCCACCCCCCCCCCCCCTCCCCACAAAAATCACCCACTGAAGGCACGCGCGATTTTAAAACTTTATTTTTTACTAGCTATGGATTTTTCGATAAGAATTGTACTGTACGCATTTTATGAATTCCTGTGATTTTACTTTGTCTACTTTGTACTGGTTTGGTTATGTAATCACCAAATGACCTTTTAACACTGCACCATTCTGCCACCCGCTGCAATAAAATTTACATTTTCTTCCACTGAGAAAATCAAAATACATGCATTCACTACAAAAGAAGATTAAAAGTTTCACGTGGTTTTAATATAGCTTGTGGTTTATTGTAAATGATCAGCTATATCCGGTGACCGGAGTATTGGTCTGTTTGATTTATGGCGGTCAGAAATAATATTCCTAATTGAAAATAATTTTCGACAAAAAAGGACTCTTAATTAACAGAACGAATCAGTAAACTGTTCTCAGGCTTATGAAAATGACTGCCCTTACAATTAAGTGCCAGAGCTAATTGGCTTCTTGAAAATCCTTTCACTTTAATATTGTTTAGCGAGGCGGTGTTCCTTGAGCTTAAAAGCTTTCTTGATAAATCTCTGACCATCTCCAACAGTAAGTACTCTTAATAATAATCCTAATCGATTGTGCAAAGGCTCGGTACGCTTTGATTAAAGTAAATTATTATTTTAGTCAGACAAGTCGTATTTCCATAGCAATCGTTTATCACCTTTTATTTGCGTTTATCACAATCGTATATCGCATTTTGTGACGCGACCGCGGAATCAAACTCGACAGCAGTTCAGTTTAGTAAACATCTCCATGGTCCAATATTAGCACTTCAGCCTGTGGGAAAAGGCCATTTTTCTTTTAAATGTGACAAGACTGATAAGAATCCCTTTATGTTTTGCCATTCGAAAATTTCCGAAAAGCACTAATATAGTTTGCCTTCGTCATGCAGCCTGAATGAATTCTTAGACGCTACTCAAGTAAGCTTTCATAATGCAAAACTAGGAATTATCAAAGTAAGCATGAGTGGTCTTGAGTATAATCATCAGATAATTATAAATCTTACCTGAGCATTTGAGGGGTATTTGATTTTATCGTGTTGAATAAATATTTATAAAAGGGAAAAGATGAGACGAAATAAGTAAAAGACTAATTATGGCCGATCTCGCAGTTACACGTCTTGTAAAAAATTCACCATCTTTCTTTATTTATCAACTTGTCTCTAGCTTCAGTTGACGCTCATTCACAGTAACACTAGTACACAGCGGCGAGAATTCTGCCTTCTAATACGTATGAATTACTCAGTAAGAAGATTCATGTTTTCTAGTGCAATACAAGTATATTACACTCTTACAATACTCTTTCGATCGTCTTCGTTATCCTTATGATTTAGCTTGAGCCAGTTCTTAAACCGACAGATACACTGAATACATCTGAATAATCGCGAGATTCTAGAGTAAAATATAAATTCATTTTTCACCAGGTGTTGTCCTCGACGTCGCCGTCGTCATTGCTTAAGCTCCCTAATAAGACGAACACGACAACTTCGAAAGTTTTATGAATCTTTTTTACCATACCATACCTTCAATAGAGCACCCTGCGAGCAGAGGCCTTTCTTTTTCGCTGATAAACTAATTCTCAGCCGGGAAGGGAAGGGAAGTTAAAAGAGGCTCTGCTCGCAGGGTGTGGATAGCGGAGAAGCGGTGGACTGAGGTGTTAGACTCCGCGGGTCGACAGGTGCATGTAGCAGGTTCCAGCCCGTGCAGCTACAGTCTTTTCCCTAACAGTTTAGTACCTCTCTTCACTCAGAAGTATATATGGGTAGTGGTCGTGAATTGACAAACCGGCTACCTGAAAATATTTTCAGCAGGAAGTAAGTTGAGATAGACCAGCATAGCACCCGGGTGATGTAGTCAGTAATACACGGACAATCACTTCATGCTTCATGTAGCCGCAATGTAGTGTCAGCCTTGACAAGCCACCAGTTTGCTCTGATTGAAAAACAAAGTGTGCAAATATTCTAAACCAATGTTAAACCTCAGCAAACACGCTGGAACCAAAACCAACACAATCATTTTCATGGTACAACGTTATAGGTAGACTGCTTTTAATCCATAAAACAGGGTTAATATAAATACCTTGGTTATTCCACGATCAGTCAAGCAGACAAGTCAGACAAGTCAGAAAGACAAGCCTGAGTTCCAGAACAGCGTGTACATGATGATCCAATATTGGTCTTAATTAATAACTGTTTATTTTGCCTAGTTTAATACAAAGCTGGGGTAAACAATATTGGGAAGGATTAAAAAGAACTAAAAAAGCCGCTGGCGTCACTTGTCTGTAAAAACATGAACGCAGCTGATTTGAAATTTATATGAAAGTACAACAGTAATTTGTCATTTACCATTGTGCTCAAAAGTGAAAGATTTATACCGCTGGCATTCAATAAACGACCTGACGGTTTACAACGCGTGTTGGGGTGAAGTAAAAGCAATTGGCCGAAAAATGACTGGTTATTTTAGTAATAATTGCGACCAGATTCCAATGGGCAATGAGAACGGGATGAAAAAAAATCTGATTTTTAAGCTTTGACGGAATGTAATTCAACCCGAGATCTAGTGTCTGAAAACAAGTCTAGAACAAGCTTTCCTTGCTTGCTTTCTTGGCTATACTTTGTCTTTCTTTGAAGGATATTATTGCTAAAGCTAGAGAGTGATAATTAGCTTTTCCACGGTTGAAAGTGCTATAAAGGTCTATGTAAATAATTTCAAGACTTTGTCTTTGAAATATTCCAGTTGCAATTACTGTTAGATTAAGCCAATCTAGCTAAGAAAACGCATGATGTAACACGATGTCAATCCTGCTGAATTTAAATTTTCTATTATGTATCTTTTCAGTTTAATCATAAGGTTTGTTATGATATTGTTCTTGGCGAGAACAGGTGTTTAAAATATGAGCACCAAAAAGATTTCATCTCATCATGCTCAAAGATATAAGGAACGATAAAATGATATTATTCGCTTTTTGTTCCCATTAATTCTCTGTTTGACGCTGCCGATAACGTTGTATTTCGTTAACATCTCCGTGGCGTCTCTTTCCGACTGTTTATTTATAATATTATGCATTTCATTTGCCTTGTATTCTTTCTTTTCCTTCAAGTTTTGTTATTCATTTCAATCTCAGATTCAATTATCATCCACTGAGGCTAACATAGTCATAAATATAAATCAAAATTTATAAGATAAAGCCACTTTAAGAAGATAAAAGAGGAACCTTTCAAATTTCGACTTCTTTTTATGTAAATTTATACCCTTGATCCGCTTTAACGCCAGATGTCTAATAGATATTGTACTTTTATCCGGTAAACAACTGATATAAATCAGTGTAAATGGAAAACCCATTAAGGTCTCTCTCCACCGATTTGTTGCTAAGCAACCAGTCTAATCGACACCGTGACCAATACAGAGCCATAATGAGCCATGACAGACTTCAATCTCTGAATCCTCTACGAGTATTCGAAGGTGTAAAACTTCGTAGGCTTCGTGGTAGGAGGCAAGACGAGGCACTTGCCTCCTCTAAATTTTAACCCAAAATTAAAACCAAAATACTTATAGTTGAAAAGGTCTGAAAATAGCTGAACAGCGTTTCAGACCTTCTTGATTTCAAAATTTTCTGGAGGCATGCACCCAGATACCCCCTTCCCTCCCCGCACCCCCCCCCCCCCCCCGGCGACTTACGCCATCAGCGATTGCAGAATTAGCTTGCCTCCGCTATGCCCTGGTATAGCGCCAAAATCCTAAAAAACCTAAACGATTCGGGCTTCACCCTTCATCAGTGGATAAGGTATCCGGTCACTTCGCTCCATGGTCAGATTGCTCCCAGTTGCGTTGCTCCCAACTAAAGTCAGATCTCGCCATCGAAAAAGTCATATCGCTCCCAAACTAAAGTGTCTTTGCTCCATGTTCAGTTAAGTGTTGGTTTAGGCGAACAACAGTCTTTGTAAGAGTTTTTACAGAAAACGGACTTAATCTTAGGAGTCAACAGCAAAATGATTGCGATAACTTTGTCCGCCGGAACAAAAAAATTAAACTGATGATGTCTTTTGTATTTATGTTATCTTGCGGTACAACATTATCAAAAATGAATTAAAAGAGTAAAGTATCCCGTTGCTTTGCACAGCCATAGTCACTGTTTACAAATATCACCGTGAATTTTTTTCAGTTATTCAAATTTTTCAAAAGAACTCGTCAGTTCAATATTCAATAGTTCTGTTGTTGTTACCGTTGTGTTTTAGGTCACATAACGCGAAATAAATTATATCTGATAGACTTCTACATAAAATCGATGTTTGAACTCCTCTCGCTATAAAGTAGTCTCCCTCGCAGCCGTTTTTAGTGTCGTCACGCACGCACTAGCTATAAAGTAGTTAACAAATTTTAATCGTTTCCGAAAAAGACTTGTTAACCACAATCGGAGGAAATTTGTTTTCTCCTATAAAATTTGTTTAACAAATTATAGCAGCAAAGTACTTAAGTCATGGCTATTTTTAGTGCAAACGTTTCGCTCTCAGAATAGCTAATACAAGTGGACAATTTATTATGTTGTGTCTGATCGAATTATTTGTCTTTTGTTTTGATTGTTTTTGAGATAACAAATCATTTCAACAGTATTTTCATTTCATTTCTTTGATCCTACTATTATCGATAAATATCATTCTATAGTCTTATTTCCAATCACGGGGTGTCGTAGGCAGAATAAACTGGGTGGACGGATGAATGTTTTTACTATTTTTATGTTTCATTTTCTGCCTCAGTAAACAAGGCTGTGGTATATAAAAACCGAAAGGCGTTAACTTTTAAGTTGAACCGTTACCACGCTAGAGAAGTGAAACAGTTTCGATATCATGAAACAGCAAGAATCATATCGCGCTCAAATTTCCTTGTCCTTTCCAAAAAATAGACACTTTTTGGGGAAGAAAGTTTCTATTAGGCTGATTAGGTCTGTTCCAAATTGTTTCCTGTATAAAATTTATAATTAGGTTCGTTCAAGGTCAAGATCTGGCTCTACGTGTGGGCGGAATGCTTTCAACTGAAACAGCGCACTGAAGCTTTCATGCCTAACTTCGGAGCGAAAGATACCGTCACTTCACTTCACTTCACCGTCCGCCCACGTTTCACCCACGTTCCATCCACGCCCGTATGGAGTTCGCGATTCGCAATTACGTCACCATAGCGCGCGCTGGCGAGAAGGACGGACATCGATATACGATGAGGACGCCATACTCAGCAAAATTTCGTATAACTTGTTTCACGAGATCAAAAGCTAGCGCTCACTTGGGTTTGAGACCAGATCGAAGCCGTGGATTTTGCGAGTACAGTAGAGTAGATTGAGGGCTTGTTTAGAAGTGGCCCCATTCAATGGTGTTAGAGAAAAACATTATTTCTGTTTAAGTTACTGATTTAACACACCTATTAGGTGTGTCTGTAGATTCTCATTAGCCGTGCGTTGCAAGAGAACTTGCACGGAAAATTACCCATTGATATTAGAATTAAACAGGCAATTGGGCGTAGAAACAGAGTAATACCACATTAGTTCCAGTTCTAAGAAACACCCTTAATATGTTCGGGATGTCTAGGGCAGACAATCCGGCGCAAGTTTCGTGGACATGCTTCGATGCAAATTTTTTCTGTTCCATTTTCCGGCTGTAGACGTGACTAACCAGTTCCCGTTCATAAGAGAAGATGAACAATACAGCAGGGTCAGGGGTCAGCCGCAAAAGACACTTGAACGGTAATCAGGTGATATGACGCCACGAGTGACCGACAAAGGCTAAGCGTTTGGTATGCATAATTATCATCCGTGGAATTCCGTGTAATGATACACGAAATACTGCTTTATTGTGGCAAAAACTTTCTGTAACTGAAATTGAGCCTTTTAGCTCATTCTCTGATTTGAAGTGAGACGAAAACCTCGGATGTGTGTGTACAAACAGTTAATAAATATAAATAGTAGTTCCTTCGCTCGGTACAGTCAATAGTATCCTTCATTTTTCCTAAGGGGGTATCCGATACTCGTCGAGACCCGAAATCACTTGAATCTTCTCGCCACAAAATTTTTGATCTCAGCTTTTCTTGTTCACGAGTTCCTACAATTAGACTTCGATGCTCTTGATATCAGGGAATTTTGTCGACACTCTTGAAAATGCCTAGTCAAGACTTTCGTCACCCCTGAATCAGCGGGAATTCGTAAAGCGCAAAAGAGCACCGGATTAACATAACTTCGAACAATAAATACCGGCTTCAACAAAAAACACGATTTGAGAACGAGAAAAGAGCGTTGGGATGACCAAGAAATAAGAAAAATGTGAAAACTTACCATTTTTCTCCTACTTTCAGCGTCGGCCGATGTCTTCGTACTGGGGTCCTTCAAAAAAGTTGATCCATAAATACATATGACGACACACTAGGTTTTACGCGAGGTGAATTTTTTACAGCCGGTAAATACGGTACCAGAACTATACTTTGTGATGATATCATGAATTATTCACTTACTCTAACACGGGGTTCTTCTCCGTAAGTGGTATACAAGGTAGTTATCATGTTTTATCGCTGCGTAAATGACGAAAACTACGACAGTAACTCTCCTGCACTTGATCGGCGAACGAGCATATTCATCAGTATCCCCTTGCGGAACTGACACACGCTGTTATATTGCGTGACACTAAACTGAGGCGTGACAAATCTGCTGAGAACCTGACTGAAGGTGATAATTTGTGAGCGCTCTGTTTAGATACGTTCACTGATATAAAATCGGTTACCATGGTAAGTACTTAGCCAAAAAATGGCATCAATGTAAATCAAATGATGATATAAGCTTATCTTTTTTCAGCTTCCGTTGTCTTTGTTTAAATCTATAATTCGATATAATCATTTCCGTCGAATTGTACTAAAAAAATTTGAATTCGGAAAGTTCGTGCCGTGAAGAACGGAGGTAATTGAAAAGCACTTCACAGCGTCAAGGAAACTCGACAATGTCTATTTCTGTCTAAGGAATTTTGAAAATATTGCCTTTGATTTGAAAGGGATATGACTATAAAGATTGATTGCAATTTAAATAATCACGCAACGCATTCCGTATCGGACCGTATCGTTCCCGGGTAACCCACCATACACTTCGAATACACTATTTTCATTTTCTTTCATTTTTGCCTTGACCCAGAAAACTTGTCGAAATTGCACGCAAGAATATGTTGACATTGGTTAGTGCACATACCAGAGACTCTAAATCGACATCAATTGTACGAAATGTACAGACTCGTCTCGATATCTCGTGAACAGACGAAAGCAGTATATTTTCATTAGAGACGGAGGCTCGCCTGTCGGCCAGTTACGCAATCACAGGCGGTTTCTAGCGGGGCGGAAGATAGAGCGCGATCCAACACTCGCGATCTTCCCCGCGCTTTATTACGCTCGTGTGTTGCTGACCACCGCCTTGTTCTGCAGGCTACGCAATCGAGTTCTTTTTTCTCATTTCCTTTTTTTTTTACATTTCTCAGATCTGAGGATTCTACTGATTTGATTATGTTGCCCTTTTTCTTCAACAGTAAAAATAATTTTTCTGTTTAAAAGCGAAGCACCGGAAACTGGAAACAGAGCGTGCCTCAGTGTTTTCTTGGCCTGCACTGTCGCGCCCCTCATTTTGCCGGATAAGCTCATTCTGCACGAGGCATGTCCACTGCTTCCCGTAGGTTCGATAACCAAACGTTTTACGCTCCTCTCGCATAAAATTTCGGGTTTTCTGCAAATTCCCTAGAAATTCTCTACTCTAAATACTACTCAAAATAGTTAAGGCATCCTTTTTACACCAGAACAGCCGAATCAAGGTGTTCAGTAGGTTTTGCTTGGGGTTTCGTGACAACTGTTGATCAGTGCGCAAAGTATATTGTTATTTGGTTGGCTTTCTAACATGTTCTAATTGACATCTTTATTATTAATCTCCTCATATAACCTAAGGGTGTCTGTCTAAGTACACGCGTCTTTCCACTGGCTTGTGTGGGCCCGGAACTGGGCAGTATGATACATCCCGCCTAACCAATATCTTCATGGAGGTCATTTTGTGGTTTTGGGTGCATGGGTGGCTACCGTAGGAGCGAGAACCCCACCAAGCTGCCTGGCCCCCACAGGTTGGAAAAGAGGAATTGCAAGTCATGCAGAAAAAACTGAATAATGATTCTACACGATTGGACTTAAACCTATGTACAGTGAAGTCTCTCTAAGACGGACATCCTTGGGACCAGCTCTGGTTGGTTGTCTTATAGAGGCATCCGTCTTAACGAGAATTTAGTTACCACTTAATCCCGTCCGGCTTGAAGTGTTCGTCTATTGACGATAATAAGATTCGGTTATAAGATGTCTCAGAGCTATCTTGTGCTTGAAATCAAATTGTTCACCTGGACCAAGTCGGCGGCCAAATTTGAAAGAGGAGCTTGGTCTAGAGAGAAGCTATATGCGCCAATAGTTATGCAAGGGCCAATAACTGCTTCTTTTAATTAAGATTAGGGCGTGAGAAATGCCCACCAAATGATGCCTCGCAGCATCAATCAGCTGAACAGGCGCTTTTCAGAGATGCGGGTCGCTTCCGCGCAGACAGTTCGATATTTCAGTTCATTTTGCCTGCTCAGAAAGTCGAACTTGCTCAAGATAAATATATAAACAGTATAAACAGGATTTGAATAGACTTCACCGCCATGACCTATTTTTTAACAAATAACACTCATACTCAAGGCCTTCGCTCTTGGGGGTTATTTTGGTTAATCAAGTGCCGACAACAAGCTAAGGACCAAACCACAACTGGCAGGGCACAAAACCTGTTATATTCCTTGGATGTTTTGCATGGCTGCCCAACTTCAGCCGATGTTTATCAATCAGTTATAGGGGGGGAGCGGGAAGTGAGGGGAGCGGGGAGTGAGGGGAGCGGGGAGTGAGGGGAGCGGGTATCAACGTCCAGCTGACTTTAAGCGGGAGTGACTATTCTGCACTCAGTTGATGTTGTCAGACAATAGGGAGACACCTCATGACATTTTATACCACGTAACACTCAGTTCATGTAGTGAATACAAAACAGCACTACGGTTAGCCTATTTAGCACTGCGGTTAGCCTACTAGCACTCCGTTTAGCCTAAAAAGCACTCCGGTTAGCCTACTTTAGCTTAGTTTGCTTGCGGTTAGCTTTATATTGAGGTTAGGATATAAAGCCAAAATTTTAGAAATTCTTGGAGCTAGTCGTCGGTAGCCTAGTGGATAGCGTTCCCGCGCGGTAATCGACTCCTGTTGTTGGCGACTTTTTTTAACTTGAAACAAGTGAATCAGAGTCGACGGTCCCTTATTGGACTGAAATAGCTACAGGCAAGGCAATGCAAGCATATAAGCCACGCATAAGCTAAGTGCTGTTATGGTCTCTGATCTTGTGCTTGCCTGCCCGACTGTCAACATTGAAAACGACCCTGGTTGATCACGCGCCGGCATTTTGTATTAGCTTGCTGTTTGAGCTTGTTTGGCCGAATGCGAGACAAAATTAAACCTACTTGGCCCTTGGGGGTCTGGAAACGACAGTAAACCCACAAACCCTTGCAAGCGGTTCATCATGGCGGCAAGGCGCTCTTTTCGAAACTTTTACTCTCATCTTTTGACAATGTTTTTGCGATTTGTATAAAACACAAATCGTCCAAAACGAGATTAATATTCAACGTTGAGTAGAGAAAGCTACAATGAACAGCGTGGAAAGGCTGGATGTTCATCCTCGAATAATAACAGCGCTAAAGAAAGGTGAGATCTCTGTTCTCCAACAGTGCGCATCTGTGTACATGAAGCTGAAACAGGCCATCGTTATGGTTGAGGTATCTCTCTGTCACGATATTAAAATATTGATACTCATACATAGCAGTTCGATCATAATTCATAATGAATACGCTTAACTTCAATTCATTTGATCATGACTTACCGGGTTGACACAGGTCATGCATGGAATGATCAGGTAAAAATAAAAGGCGCCAAAATAAAATTCTTGAAGGTCAGGGGAAATTTAGGGAATTTTAGTTCAAGTCACGAAAAATTGAAAATTATAACACCACTTATTTAATACCATTGCTGGCTGGAAGAAACATTTCAGGTAAATGTGATCACAGCTTCTATATCTGACATTTTGTATTTATTTGGTCAGTGAATTTTATTTTTATCAGGGAAAAGTCAGGGAATTTTGAAAACTAATGTCTGTGGCAACCATGTTAAGAGAATTGTCATGGTTACTTTTTTACTATTTAGATTCTTATTCAATTAAATTGTTGATTTTAATCTCATGTACAGCCAAGTTGACAAATCAGGCCACCATTCTCTACATGTCAGCAGCTGATCTGGAAAGAATCACAAAGCTCTCTTTTTTCAATGTCTCCATTCTTTTAAAAGCTGTCGCATATTCTCTCCCATGTCCATGCATGAGGACTGCGCTGTCAATGTACGACAATGAAACTTGGAAACAAGGATCAAGCAAGGGACATAGATTGTCCTTGGGGTGCCAAATATTGGATGGCTTTCTACGTGGGGGCATCTTGAGAGAAGGTATCACAGAGATAACAGGAGAGAGCTCCTCTGGCAAAACACAAATTTGCTTGCAGCTGTGCCTGTCAGTTCAGTTACCTCAAGAGCTTGGGGGTCTTGGAGGGGGTAGGTATTTAGGTTTCTACCCTTTCTGCAGTTTCAAGCTTAAAGGGAACATCTGCTCCTGAGGCAAGCACTGTGTAGCCACTAGGAAGCAGGGGTTATTTTGTTTGAAACAATATTGGGCAATGCATTGGTGAATTCCAAAATGGCAGTAAAATTTGTTATTTAAGCATTATTTCAAACAACTCAATGTCAATTTGCTTCAAGAACAGAGGTTCCTTTTTATTCTTCCGTATAACAAAGTACAATGTACCCTGTGTACCAGCGGGCTGGGAAAATGTAATTGTTGTAAAGGGGCTTGTTACACCAGGGTTTTGTGCCACTAATTTTACAGTTGTTAAATAGAAGTGAAACTCTGATTGACTAGGAAAGTGTCAGGGCTTGTTATACTGGCAGATACTGGGGTTCTGTTCATAATATTATGTGTTTTTCCGTTATTTACAGGGTTCCACTATAATCTCATCACCTTTCTTCTTGATAATGAAAAAAAAATGTTAATTTCAGAAGTGTCGCCGAATTATCTAGTAAATGCACAAAAAAAATGTAAAAGCAAAACCCCTAACCTTCAGTTCAATGATTTCTATTGTACAGTAGTCTTAATACTAGTCGTGGTTTCTAGCAGTTAGTAGGTATGTAAATCATTGTTAAAGTCAGTGACTGCTTATTGTTTTTAAACAGGTGCAGTTTATATTTCAACTGAGGATGTTTTTCCCAGCAAAAGACTACATCAGCTTACACAGAGTTTTGCCAAAAGCCGAGCACTCCATTCTGCAGCCAGTCTCACTGACAACATTTTCATTGAGCATGCTGCTGATGTGGTAAGTCTTTTAGAAATTCAGGAAAGCTTCTATCAAATCAAAACAGACTAGAGGAGGTTAAGCTGAGATATTTTAGGCAAACCAGAGAAATAAATTAAAATTTGGATTATAATCTTTAAATTATTTAATATCTCAATTGTTATGCAGGATGACTTACGAAACATTATAATGAATCGCTTGCCTGTGCTGCTAAATAGAGGAGCTATCAAACTTGTGATCATTGATTCCATTGCTGCTCTCTTTCGTGTGGAATATTCAGTAGGAGAAACATCCAAACGTGCAAAGGTTCTCAGGTCATTTGGAGCACAACTTCACAAGCTAAGTAATTTATACGCCATCCCAGTGGTGTGTGTAAACCAGGTTTGTCAGTGATTGATACATTTTCCTGATAATCAGCATCTTATTGACTCTTTTCATATGAAGGTTTTTTTTTGTCAAACACTCAAGATGAAGTATTAGTTTTTTTCATTTTCTTGTCAATCAATTTTTGTAACTATATAATCATTTCTGTATCTAGGACATTGTGGTCATAAAAAAGGAAGAGTCTTTTTTGTTGCAAATCAGTTACCGGTACTTTGGTTGCAAAAATGTTTTTTTTTTATAATCACATAATTATTGTGCACATTTCCTACAATTCCTGCATTACTTGTTACAAGTAAAAGTTCATCCATTGTTGATAGTTTGATTTTTACATTCAAGGTCTCTGATGTCTTTCAAGCTGAGAGGAACAGGTTTGTTTTTATCCTGACTAAATGTGCCAGATATTAATCATAAAAGAAACCACTGTTATCCAGCACTACACTAGAAAATAGCGGAATATACATGTACTACAATTACAGGTGTCATCTGAAATCATTAGACTGCTCACAAAATAATTTCTTAATAAATTATTTATTCCATTGCAATGTTGAGTGCATGATTCTCAAAGCTGAACTTCATCACTTACCTGCTCTGTCAAGAAAACAATTTTGACAAAGTCTTTCTATTTTCCACTTATCAACAACCCTCCAAGTTTATGTTTTTCTTTAGTGGCCATTTGGCCACCGACTGCTCAAGTCTGGTCGCCAGGGAAAAGTTTTAGTCGCTAAATTAAGCTCATGCTTTCAATCTTTCTTCTCAATTTTAGTCGCCAGGCTGGCGACTTCTGTTTCAATTTAGTCACCAGCTCCAAAATTTTAGTCGCCATGGCGACTAAAATGGTCTTAACTTGGAGGGTTGATCAACTGAAAAACACTTGTCATTCTTCTCTTTCTTATCAGATGGTTGAGTGGAAATAAGGCCGTGATTCCTGCGCTGGGAATGGCCTGGTCCAGTATGGTGACCGTGCGTCTGATGCTGTCCCGAACAGAGAAGCTGATCCAGTGCAGTAATGATGTAAATAACAATGTTTAAAACTCTGTTGCCAGTTTTCATGTCTTGCTACTTGTTGGATTTTACCCTGGCAGTAGCCTCGATTTTCAGCCATTTTATGCACCTGTTCCTCTGCTGCAGGAGGATAACAAACTGGACTCACAAAATGCCTGGAAATTGAGCCTAACCCTAACACTTAAAGGGGAACTGTCACGGACATTTTTTGGCTTTTTTAGTAAAATTACGACTAAGTACTTTCAACCATGCAGGAATGCTCCTTGAACGTAAAGGGAAGGATATTTAGCAAATTGTTAAAAGAAGTGGGTGATCGTAAAAAGTTTTCATCAATTTCTCCAAACCACAAGGACAGAACTTGAAAAAGTCAGGCTGACTTTTTCAAGTTGAGATCAAAAGCTCCCGATAGTATCACAGTGATATCACTTTATATTTAGCTTCAGTACACTGATTTAGTAATTTTAAGAAAACTTGACCACTGTTAATAGGTTTCCAATGGTGTAAACATTTTTTGGACTGTTGAATTTTTGAAGTTATGCTCGTGACAGTGCCCCTTTAATGCAAAAGCCATTTTTTCCCTTCTGATCTTTAGGACAACAGCCCCATAATCAGAAGATGCCTAAGAGTTGTGTTTGCACCTCACCTTCCAAGCTCCACTTGCTTGTTCTATGTTGATCCAGGAGGTGTTCACGGGTATCAAGAGAATGCTGAAAGGTTTGGCTGATTACACTGCCATGCCACAAGAATTCTCAACTTTGTGGATGTGTTTATCAAGACTAAGGAGTAAGGACCCTCGTTGTTACAAAAAGGGTTCTCTCATGGAGGTGTATCACACAGGGCCTCAAACCAGGGCCAAAAAGTGAATGCTACCTATTTTAAGATTAAAACAAGGAGTGCTATGCTAAAATTGAGACACAAGACTCATCAGTAGAGAAGAATCTGACTTAGTGTGATGTTTACAAATAGCTTTCTACAGACACTTTTTAATGGTGAGAAGTGAGTGGGAGGTAGAATAATAATGACCTTGCTCTATCAAGCCCCCTTCTCCAATAAGTCACCAACTCCCTTTTAAACCACTCTCTCCCTCCCAGAGACAATAGTCTAAAGGGAACTTTTTCTTGTAGTCCTTTCATGTGTACTTTCTGATTTACAGATTTAAGCTCCTGGGGGAATTAAATACAGTTCTTTCATTTGTAAAACATGACTTTATTCATCATCCTCCCAAGGAGTAATTCATTTATGGTTAACTTTATCAAAACAGATATAAATTATTTAATATGACAAGCTGAGATTCATTAAACATCCAAAAAATAAAACTGCCACAGTCAGCAAAAATGTTCTATTCCTTTCTTACAGTACTTCCTGATATGCCCAAAGTTGGTATTAGATTTGATTCTTCTAACTAAAAGATCCTGACTTAATGTAGGGGCTTAGTCATGCTAGTATGTACACTGTATTTCAGTGCCAAGTTACAAACTTCTTGTTCTTTAATCAAATCTCAATTTTTTCCTAACAAAAAAGAGACCGAGATACAGTATTTCAAACAATTTGACAGGATCTCCGATATAATAGCTAATTATTTTATTATTGAGTTGTGTCTTATATTAGTCAACTCTAGCCTGAAGGGTGTAGAATATAATAAACACAATAACATGAGCTTGCCCCCTCTCAAATAGTAACTGTTACGTAATTATGTGCATTGAAGTATTGTAATAAGCGTTTACAAATAGTTGTAAAATAATTTTATTGTTATCATTTTACTCTTGAAAATCAATTATTAACATTTTTAGTAAAAAAGGATAACTTGTTAATTATTATTTTTATTAGACTACAGGTTAGTTGAGTTACAAAATAACTGGAGACATGGTTTGTACAATAGATTATTAACATTGAGTCTTGAACAAAAATAACTTAATTTTATTAAAAAAGAAACAAAATATTATAAAAGACATTATTTTTAGCAAAAGTAATATTCATTAGTGACGTTTCTGTAACCAGAAGTGGATCTACAAAATGTTGGGGAGTGTCCTTGCCCCGGCTGACTTATCCTCTCTAATTCCCGCCCCTCCCCCATGGGTCATCCGACCCATCCTTTACTACTACCTCTCCTCTCTTGCCTATTTAGCTTATCTAGATGTGCTTCTGGTGACAGATAACTCAAAATGGCAAGTTCCATGCTAGGGCATCTGTGCATTGCATTATTTCTATGTGGATGCAAACCCACTGTTTTAAATTGAACTGTCTTTATCACTGTGTCCTGTCTTTCACTAGCATGGCTGTATGTTGTCCTCCAGCAGAAACCCCCAACACTTCATGCAGTTCAGATTGCAAGTTCTTTCCTTCAACTTTAGTGGGTAAGAATTCATCCTCATCTTCCCCGGTACCCAGCTGTAGGCAACTTCCAAAACCCCACGAGTACAAGTCGCCCTTGATTGAGACTGCCAAGCTGACAGCTTCACCACATGCAATCTTGTGAATAGGGTTACTCTCTAGTGCTGTAACCTGAGTGGGGGTTGATGTCTCCTTTGCATCATCTCCCAAGCCGAGCCTTCCATACTCTGCTCTTCCCATCGCGTACACTTTGCCTGATGAATCGAGTACAATGGTATGATGCTGCCCACTAGCTATGCTGACACACTTGTCACTGTCCGAGTTTAAAGATGTCAGAGATTCAACCTTGACAGGAGCGAAAAAAGTCTTTAGATCTCCTGTTCCCAGTTGACCATAGTTGTTTAATCCCCAAGCATAAACTGACCCATCCTGAGCAACAGCAAATGTTGAATAGCTGCCGCAGAAAATGTCTTTAAATTTAAGTCCTCTTTTCTTGTTTTGTACCTGTTTTGGGTTTAAGATGTACTCTAGACCTCTGCGACCTCCTCGACTGGCAAAACATCCCATTATTCTTCCTAATTGACCTTGCTCTGCACATCCCCAGGTGAAAATATTGCCATTCTTTGTTAGTGCAGCTGTGTGGTCATTTCCAGAAACTATTTTGATTATGGGGTCACTTTGGATTTCCAGAATAACAGTGGGCTTATGCTTGGTGCCATCTGCTTGAAGGCCAACCTGTCCACTGGCATCCTAAAAAGAGAGAAAAAATATAACTATACACCACACAAGCGAATAGTGCTTTATGCGCACACTGATTGGTTAACTTGGTGTTTAGCAAAGTACTATTCACCTCCAAGCAGCCGAAGAGAAAAAAAGTGGTTCCCTGCGTGTCGCTTTGAGTACCGAAAGTAATGTTTTGGTCTGCTGGTTATTCAGCTTGTGTGCTATGTACTAAAACGATTATTCATCTCAGTGTTGGTGAAAGTGATGGATATTTACAGTGTACATGTGTACCTCGTCACTTTGCGGGTCGGTAAATATCCACCACTACTCACCTCCACTTTGGTGAATAATTGTTAATTAAAATTGACTTCTTTTGGGCTAGCTCTTAGATTTGCTCTGATACTAATGTCATCAACAAAAAAGTTGGTTTATCTGTAGGAGGTTTGTGTAGGGCTGACCAAAATGTATCTTTTATAGTCATCAAACCAGTCATTTTACAGTAACAGTAGCCATTTGATGAGACAGGCATAAACATCTTTATCCATAGCTGCTACTTGTATACCTTGATTTTTTCCTAATTTGCAAGATAACTGAAATGCAAAAAGAATTTCTTCTATGTACGTATCCATTGCAGACCTATGTTAAGAAATGTACTGTAAATTACCCTGTACGTCCCCCAGCCATACACTGTTCCCTTGTCTGATAATGCCATTGTGTGACTGTCTCCTGCCGATACCATGACAATATTTACAGTTTCTATATCTTGTACTGGTCCAGCAATAAACTCGTCACCATCATTGCTTGAGGTCCCACGACCTAGAGCACCTTCATCATTACATCCCCAAGTGTATACCTGTGCATAAAGGAACAGTCAATCAGATTCAACAATCCATTCACAGGATCTGGAAAAATAACTACATGTACAGCCCAGACGGGGTACTCAGGATTTCAAGTCACTGGGATGATCAAATGGAGCAAAATCAAGACCCCAAAAATTCCCTAGTGCTTTTTAACATTGTTAACATTGAAAAGACACGGCAAGTTTCAACGTGATGTTTATTACCGCGCGTACGCGAGCGGTTTAGCAACACATGTATACGAGGGCATTTTGTCCATAACTTAAGCAATAGGCTGAAAAAAATAAACGTACTTATTGCAAACGAACCTTTTGAATTGTGGGGAACCGGAAAGCGGCTTTAGAAGACAAGGAAACACTAAACAACACAAGAACCTTCTCGAAACCTTCGAAAACAACTCGACAAACAAATTTGCAAACTTGGTAACCAAGCTACGAAATCGGTGGAGGACTGGTCATTGATAACTACATGTTTGCCAGGTTACTAAGCTACGAAGTTCGAAGAGATGTTTTTCTCCAAGCAGATTTATGGCTTTTATTATCGGGAAATGTCAACTTTTTATTCCAGAAATGTGCATAGGAGTATTAACAACATTCATTCAAGCTTGTTCCCTGAATAGGGAAAGGAAAGCCCACAAAATCACTTGTCTGTACCCTCTGGAAATCCCAGATCTGAAACCCCCCGTAAGTACCCCCCTTGCCTTCGGAATTCCAGTTCAAAAAACCCCCCCTTGCCTTCGGAATTCCAAAAAGCCGTCCGTCGTACTGTACTGATATTTTCTGGAATTGCCCAATCCCGATTGCAATTAAGATCTTCAAAGGGATACAAAAATTTGTTCCAAAGAAGAAATAAGTTGAAGAAATAAGGGGTAACACCGTCTGTTTGTAAAAGGATTATCATTGTGCGCTACCCATGTCACTGAAACACAGCCAGGGAGCTTACTTTGATTTGGACCATGGCCCTGATCAAGAAACGGAGAACTACTACCCATAATACCTTTCAATATTCTCACACATGCTCTTACGCTTGTTGGACAACCTTTCTCGAAACAGATGTATCTCTGTGCAAAGCAATTGAATTAGTGTTAGAAAAAAAATATCTTTGTGCTGTTACCTTTCCACTGTTAGCAAGTGCCACAGTGTGCATTCCGCCACATTCAACTTGAACAATTTCCAGGTCATCAAGTCCTTTCACAATAGCTGGCTTCTTTCTCTCTAAAATGTCTTCTCCAAGACCCAACTGACCAACATCTCCTTGGCCAAGTGCAAGAACATGACCAGTTTCTCTGTCATCAGAAGTAGCTGGTGGCCCTGTGACAAAAGATAATTTATTTTAGCAATTTTATTTTATAATCATGGCCGATGGGTTGGGAGGGCATAGGATTTCAATCGATCAATCAACTGATTGATTTTGTCATCTTTAAATGCTCCACAGAGGGGCATTTGAATCAAAATCTCAGCTCAGTTCAAATGCCGTGCCCCCCATCCACTCAGGCAAGATTTTCGCACAGCCCCATACATTAATTATGTATACAATTTTCTGACTGACTCGTTCTTTTCATGATTGCTGTTTGTGTATAGTATTTGTGTATCCCATAATACACCTTGTTTACCTCCCAAAATTTTTGCATAAGCATTGTTTTCAATTTCTCTGGGGATGATTGTACGTCATTGTAAATCCCAAGAGAAATAGAAAACAATGCTCATGTAAAAATTTTGGGGGGTAAACAAGGTGTATTATGGCAATGGTGAAAACAGCGAATGGGGCTGTGCAGAAATCTTACCTCCACCCACTCCCATAAGCACTGACGGTAAGATTTCCGCACAGCCCCATACATTAATTATGTATGCAGCTATTTCATACTATCACTATACAGAAAACAGCAATCATGAAAAGAACGAGTCAGTCAGAAAGTTGTATGCATAAGTAAAAATCTTGCCGCACTGACTTCATTATCAACTTCGATTCCCAACAGTAAGCTACTAGTGATGTTGTTAAATGCTGTACGCTTACTACAAACAATCAAAAAGCCTTCAAATGGTTGGCTTTTTATTGGTTTAGGTCTATCGGAAATAAAGGGAAGAAGCTTTAATGCCATTAATCTTTGTTATGAAGAAATTTAACTTTCGTATAATGCTTCTGAAGCAAAGTATTTTTATTATCACTCAAGTATGGGTAATGCTAGCTCTTATGAATTATATACAGAAGACTCAGTAATATTAATTTGCCGCTATGTAAGGCATAAACAGATTATTATCGATCATGAATCGCCGGTTCATTCTCACCTCGCTTTTCCTTCTTCTTGTCAATTACTTCTTTCACAGGCGCTTCTGCTTTCCTTTTGCTTGGCTGACGTTTTCTTGCTGGCATTGTTAACTACTAAAACGATGTCTTTCCTAAACAGTGCTGTTTTCAACGAGGACAAATGCCCAAATGTCTCAGAAATTCTTTCGCACAACCTCGTGCAAGCAAATGGCCGACGATATGCGCGCGCACAGATGGCGGGAGATTTGAAGTCTTTGAGTCAATCCCAGGGGACTGATTATTTTAAGGCCATTGGTCATTGGTTTTTTATTAAATTTGCATTGAATCCTTGTGATTTGATTTTACTTAGCTTGTCCAAAATCATTTCTTGCTCTGCAAAAAGGCATAGATCAATAAGTCATTTTTCCCTTTACAAACTGCGTCATTTTAATTAATTTCCGCTTCCGCGGTTCTTGAACTTTTGTAGGGTAACGACTATTTTCACCTCGTGATTTCAAGCTTTTTATAGTTTTTCATGTTGAAGGTTGCTTCTCTTTTTTATTTCATTTGGGACTTTTTTTAATCATCAACGATGCCAGAAGTCCATAACTGTGGACTTCTGACGATGCCGATGATGACAAAGACAATTTTTACCGCGCCCCGTCCCTGTTGGTAAATATCTTGACAAGGTCACACATGCGCAGACTTGCAACCATCTGGAAGTGGAATGAACATGGCTGCCGCGTCATGAATGAACTTCGAGAGATTATTGGTGATAGTTTCTCCAATTTCATCTCGATGTGTGGGACACAAATATGTTCCATAACAGGAGAGCCCATCCGGACATCAAGAAAACTACGCACAGATTCATAGATCCCAAAAAGGAGAGCCATAGTAGGCTGCGGGCGCTACGAACTCTGTTGGGTAGGTGCAACCTTGCGCACTGCAAAACTGAACAAACTGAACTTTGCGATCTGCATGCCGCGCGCCGTTCAACTGATTTGCCCTTTCTCCTTCAGATTACTTTGATTCGTCCGACTCCAGGATATTTTTCAACAGCCATTATTCGGAAATATTCTACGTATTTCACGATGTATTCTCGTTGGTTGAAGCAAATCTCAAGACGAAAGGTCAGTATTTTTGAAATGAATTTCACCAAACAGTGGCCATTGCACGTATATTGGACGCAGTGATACCGTGGTGTGGCAGTGGAGTGCTAATTTGAGTCTTGTTGTTGTTAGAATGGCGGTTTTCAAGTAATAACTGTTGGTAAATTTTTGGGATAATAAGGTGCAGCCTGCACAACCCTCGATTGTGGAAATCTGTTGACAGGGAAAAACATGCATGTACATGTACATTTACTAATATTCTGCAATGTTTATTCCTCAGGCCACAAATCCCAAAGAGAAGACCTTGATTCGGTTCTCTTCATCTTAGAGGTAAGAAATATGTACGTTTAACCGTGTTAAAAAACCTTTGTTGATAATTTCTTGGTTTGAACCACAGTGCTAATTGTCGTATATAGCGGTTAGAAACTTCATGTTATATGTAAATCATATTTTCTTTGTGACTCGATGGACGATCACATTTAGGAAGAAGTTTTATTTTGTCTGAAAAATAATGCCATTGTTTTCATTTGTTATTGTGCAGAAAATATTGCTTTACCTCCCTGAGTTAATTCACAAGAGATGGCAGTTCAACAGCATAGGTAATCTCTCTTTTGTTTGACATCAAATGCATGTAAATAGAAATTCTGCTTTTTGAAATTCATTAGATATTTTAATTACAACAGGTCTCTAAGCATGCATCTAGATCTTTTAATAGAATTTAGATCTGAAAATGGAATAGCCACCTTCTGTACAAAATTCCTCTTTGAAAGTAAAAAATCTTAAAATTTGTACACTTTGTTCAAAATATTACTCTTATTTTTGCAGTGCTTATGATCAGAACAACTTCCTTAGAACTTCCTCTTGTACACGAATTTAATTAGTCACTGCATTAATTAATATAATGTACCTATGGCACAAGATATTATAGATGAATATGTGTATTTATGACATACATTATACACTCTTTTGTTTATAAGAACTCTTTCTATAAGAACATTGAGGTCGAGAAAGGCCAAAATTTAAGAACACCCTAAGAATGTACCCAAGGCTGACATTTGGTAAGAACAAATTGTATTCTTTCCTATTTGTTTTGAGTGGCAAATATATGTACTAAATGAATCAATCTTTTATTCAAATCCAATGCGGAACCAACATTTCCATCTCCAATCAGTTAGGAGCGAATTTACTGCCATACCACTTTGTTTTTAAAATTTAAAAAATAAAAACATTTCAGGCTGAGATCTTCAAAAACAAATCAAGAACATTCAGCCTTGGCCGAAAATAAGATGTTCTTATAAAAAAAGAGCGTAGTTTCTAATGATTTTGTGAGGACATTAAAAATTAATATTAAATGTAATTTCGTCAGCTGTTGGTGCTTATTGAAAGTAAGCCCCCTGACAAGCCTTGATCAATAACAAGAGAGAACAAGGTTGTAAATTGGCGCTAACCCACTCACCCAAGCGAGTGTCAAAATTGTTGGGCGAGTACAAACCATGGATCATTCGCCCGGTTTGGCGAGTACAATTTTCATATTTAATCAAATTAAGTGTAACCTTCTGCTGTCCACTTTAAAAGAATCTACATTGTCCACAGTCCAATAGCTTACAATGTTTACCCTCTCTCATGAAACTGGCGGAAGTTTGCAAATTCCTGGCTCGTAAATGTACAAAAATGGCTTCCACCTGGTAATGGTTACATGATTCCTGTGCTTATAAAAAGGAATGCTGCTGAGCTGTTCATCAAATTGCCAAATGTGACAAGATAGCCACTATTTTTTTCTGTACTTGTTAAATTATGAAGATATCTTCCTTGGTGTCTTGAGTATCAGCTTGCATGAAGAATACGGCTTCTGATAACAGCACTTCAACAACGGTCCATGATTATTGCAGAGGGCACCAAATTACAACATTTCCATTGAAGTGACAATTTGGCTGCCTAGTGGCAAACATGATTAAAAGTTGAATATTTTATATGTTCATGTGGGGAAGGGGGAAGGGGGGAGGGGGGCTAAATTCTCTTTTTTTATGTGTGCAGGAGACTAGGCAAGTGAAAAATTATCTGGGTGAGTGCTGCTTGAAGGTCACTTCGTTTCCAACCCTGAGGAAACATATTGTTTTTTGTTTAGACCTGGTTATTAGAATGATGCATGAAGCTAGCATAATCAAAAGCCATTTTGGTGTCCAAATTATTGTTTGAGCTTGACTGTCAGAAGATTCACTCAAGCATTAAACTTAGACACCTACATTAACTTGGAGTAGCCTGCATTTTTAACAGAAGGAAAGTTAAGAATGGACCGAGGCTCTGGACATTAATAACACTTGCAGTAAATTGTTGTAGTAGGAGAGAAATTGATGTTATCTCTCATGTTATTGAAGAATGGTTTTGTCGTATTGAATTTCTTCACAGGTCGCATAATGCGAAAGCTTCTTCACCATGGGAATGCGCTAAAAGTAAGTTATCAATTCCTCAATTCTGTCAAAGTTTAGGTTGTCAAGTTTCTCTGTATTAAAACAGTTTCTTGCTCCTTGAGGTTTTTCAGTCTGTACCAAGTCTGTTGTGTTTGTTCCTCATCTGCAGCTGCGACGTGAGGGTGCTCGGCTGTTTATGCTGTGGTTCCAAGTGTTACAGGACAACTCGGATGAGTTCTGTCAGCTTGTCTATGCATGCTTGATTCCTGGTTTTCCGAATCCTGTTGACAGTATTGACTGGAGTAAGAGCAAGCTGTCCAAAGCTATTGCCGAGGAGATATGTTTGTCTGTCAGTGATAGCGGAACAAGGGAGCGTCGATCTTCTTCCAGCAGCGTGCATTTGTCTCCTGATAGGGAGAGTGACGGTTGGTGAAACTTCTTATTGACTAAATTAACAGGCCAAGGCAGGAAAATATTGTCCTGCAGTACTTATGGTTTTGTGGCACTGGTTACATTGCATTTTTTAGTTTAATTGGTCTTCTTCTAAGATGCTGGCAATGTAGACTGGTACGTGAAATGAACAATTGATTTCTTAATGTAAGAGCTGTATTTCATTTTGAATATAATACAGAATATTACCCAACCTAATGCTAAATGCAATATGCAGGTTACTATATATAATTATATTGCATATGTAGTGTCACTGGAATCTCTTTTGTGAAAATGAAATCAAAAGTGGACAAGACAGTGTACACCTAACCAGATACTGTAAAATTTCCGGCTATAAGCCCTGGGCTTATACAACTTCATAAGGAGTTTTGGGTGGGCTTATAAACAGAGGGGCTTATAAGCGGAATAAAAAAAGTGAGCCACGACAGTACTGTAATCTGGCATGGGGGGGGGGGCTTATATTTACAGGTAGATGGGACTATAACTGGGTGGGCTTATAAGCAGGGGACTTATAACCCAAATTTTACAGTATGCATTAATATTCATTTTATTTTTCAGACTGGTGCTTGCAAGATGATGTAGGACCAATTTTCCCAGCAAATCCAAATGAAAGAATACCAGCTCCAGAATCTTTGACAAAGTTCTTCCTCGACAGAGTTCTGGATTGTATGAGTACACAGGTACAGCTGTTTAACCAATATATAATAATTATGGGCCAGAAGTACAGTACATCTTTAAATGGCATATTTAGTTCTTGCTCCAGTTATGTCCTTGTTTTGTTTAATTTAGCTGGCTTTTTTCAATGTAGAATTTTGATCTGTATGATAGACTCCTAAAAATGAAGTCCATTAATATGTGTGTTTCATTCATCCACTCACTCAGCTGCTTGTCGGTCCTTCATTTCAGAAAATTATTCAAAATAATGAAAATTTAGTTTTGCCAAAATGTCACCTTTTCATTATAAAATTGCAAAATGACATTGCTTAATATGTAAAAATATAGTTATACTAAACATGTCGTTATGTGTATTTCCTGTTATTGGTCAGTACTAATATAACTTCAAGGCTTTTACTGTTTAATATTCATATTTTTTTGTTTTGTTTTGTAGCTTGTCCTGATTGAATGGGCTGATAAGAAAAAGAGAGAATATGCATTTTACTTCTTGTTTGAAAATTTCAAAAAGTTCTATCTGCCGCACATTTTCCAAGACTGGAATCCTTCAAAATTACTGTTATATCAGTCCACCCCTGGTAAGTGACTAGTCATTTTCTTAATATCTACTACAGCAAAGTATTGGAACTGGCTGGGGGAGGGGGGGGGGGGGGGGAGTGGGCCTACTCTCCTTCTGCCCCACCCCTTTTTAGTGACAAATAAATATGGGTTATTGACCAAGCATGAGGTCAAGATGGCAGGATATTGGCGACGTTTTTTTTTTGGCATGTTTATAGAGACCGAGATGAAGTCGAGGTCCATAAATATGCAGAAAAAGAATGAAGTCAATATCTTGCCATCTTGGCTGAACAAGTTTGGTCAATAAAGCCATTAAAGGGTATATTATATGGCAGCAATGGTGGCACAACAACAACAATAACAACAAAGTTGATCTATAGGTTGCCATTTTAGTGAAGTGTTTATTGATGTAATCAAGCATAGGTCTTGAGCCTTGTGGAGGAATGTGTAAGAAATATTCTTTAACTTCCATTTTGAGATTTCATCACCTCATCAAAGTATTTTACCTTGTAGTTGCACAAGTTCCACGCTGTAAACCCAAAGCAGGAAATGCTGAATTGGAGGCACGGATGATCAATGCAAGGGAATCTGTTTTGAGATGGTTTGTCGCCTTCACAGTCAGGTTCAAGAGAACTGACAGCACATCAGAATCATCAAATGTCAATCAATCTGTTGTTTCGATATCGTCAACAGAAGGTAGTGAGCCAGGGTCCCCAGTAGCAGGAACTGACCCCAACAGATTTAGCCCTGCTCGTAACAGGGAGTACTTACAAGATGCTAGTGAAGTGATCAGAAAGGTGTTGTACTCCACCAGAGCTAACATACGGCTTCTTCATGAGGTTCTACGTCAGGTATGAAATGGGTAGCTCCAAAATATCCTAACCCAACCCCACGGGGGGAGGGGGGGGGGTCATGCGAAATTCTTATGGGGAGGGAGGTCTCAAAGCTGGAACTTTCAATGAAAAGCACACAGCTAAATTGGAATTTCCAGTTTATTTGTTGGGGATTTTCAATCTAAAAGAACCCTCTGTGGGGGGGGGGGGGGGGGGGGGGTATGGACATTTTCTGGAGCAACACAATAAACTTCTCACACATGTCTGGACAAGGAGAGTGGGTTGGAGAGTCCTTCTTTTTATGTCTCTAAAGATGGGCAACATCATGCACATGAACAGCTTGTCAGACAAAGAAAGCCTTTAGTTAATTAGTAAAACAAAAATGATGTAGATCAAGGCCTTTATGCAGCACCATAGTCATGTCGACATCAAGATTTGGCAACTACATGTAAGCGCTTATGTTACGGTTGCACCGTTTAAGATGATCTAACTCCATTCAATTTTTTTCTTATTTGTTTCTACAGGGGTTTCTTCTTCCAGCCAAACATTTGAGCACTATCAGGCAGGTACTGCTGGTGTATCATGAGTGGCTACGGGTAAGTTGTCTGCAATCCATTATTGTTTTTCAGTGGCATACCATGCCCAGGGGTGGTACTCTGGATTTATGGTGATGGCGAGCTGAAAAGGATATTTTGGGGGGTTTGAAATTTACGATTTAGGGATTTTTTTTGGAGGGGGCAAGAAAATTTAGGCTGTATTTTAGTGGGGGTAGATCTATTTTACCAGGGATTTTTTTAGGTATCCAAAGTTCATTGCAATTCAAGGGTTTATTGCTGAGGGATTTTTTTGGTTTTAATTTATGACCCCATTCCCACATCCAGATCCCAGAGTGCCCCCCCCCCCCCCCCCCCCATTCCACCTTAAAACCTCCACCAAGAAGCTTCTCTAACCTTTGAAAAGCAGTCTCCATGGTTACATTACCACAACAAAATTCTACTTATTAAATTTGCTGTTGTTATTAATTTGTTAGAATCCTGAGAAACCTGGGTTCATGCTAGAACCTGATCAAGATAAATTTTCCTCTCTGGAAGTGGGAAATACCAACAATTATAGTCCACAGAGTCCTATCAGAACCTTGTCATATTCTTACGCAGTCAATAAAGAAAGAGAGAGAGTTTTCCGGCTTCCACATGAAGATGTGAGAGCTGGTCTACAGGCAAATCTGAGGTTTTTTATTTTACATTCTGCTGCCGTATTCCTTGTGGAAGATGATGAATTATTTCTGGACAAACAGGTTAGTAGAACATCCATGTATTTATCAGTACTGAGTATTATTTTTACAACAACTTACTAAGATAGTTCCTGTGTGCTCATTGGTAAAGAACAATGGTTGATGAGAGTACACAGTGTAGGCTGTAAGCAATAGAATCAATCACGCAATATGAGGCAACTTATCAGAGCATGAGTGCATTTGTTTTGTATGACTTTGAAGCATATTTTTACTGCTGCATTGTGTATTATGTGCCAACAGATTGATGTCTGCAAACGAGTCATCCATCTTTATCGCAGTGTCGTGCTGGAAATTCCAATGGAATCGACCACTTGGTAAGTGAATGAGTCCTTTCTAACGATTACAAAAGACACACATACATGGGGGAGAGCTCGGACTAATATGACCTGCCTAACAGCACATGACGCAGCCAAAAATCAATGCTTGAACAAATTTACGGTAAAGTTCAACCTGCTCACTATTAAGCCGTGGACCAAGCATTGCAGATTTAAATTTCTGCCTTATTGGTCAATAACTAATTTGAAATCCTTGGGTTCCTTGGGTTCCTATAGCACAATGCATACCAACCTTGTAATTCCGCACTGTACTTATTATTTTCCTCGTTGTCAACAGGGAGCAGATGTTGGAGGCCCTCTTGGAAGCATCAAGGCATCTCTTAGTACCTGAAATGTTGCAGAACAAAGCTGGCACAGTGGCTAGTCAAGTAGCAGGGAGTTTACTCCAGGTTGGCTAAGCTACCCTGTCTTTATAGTTAAGACAATAATTCAACACAGACATTCTGTACATGCAACAGCTTGCAATTTAATATTTTTCTGGCTCTTCTATTTTGAATTGACAAGTTTCATTTCATTTTTTCCGCCCACCAGACTCTGTTTGTAACATGGATTCGGGCCAATCTTAAAGTGAATGTGCCCATTTCCTTGTGGGACAAGTGTTTGGAAGTTATTTCATCAGCGACTCACTGGAAAGAAGTTATATCTGAGTGGAGTGTAAGTAGTTGCGCTAAACTGTTGAGATGATATAATACCACACTGCACTGTATCATGATTGTAAATGTTGATAATCCAGGACTTTGGACTACTTAATCTGGAGACCAACACACTTAACCATAAGGCCACCGCTACAACCACAAAAGTACTTGTGTTTGTGTTTGTCTACAGGTTACTATGGAAACATTAACCAGAGTGATGGCTCGAACTCTTTATGGGTTAGACATGGCAGATCTTCCTCTAGAAAGGCTTACAGAACAAAAACGTAAAAGGCGACCTCATTTACAACAGGAAAGATACCAGTTTAACAAGCAATCGTTCTCCCGATGGAGTCGGATGGAAAAAGCAAATGCCAGTCCCAAACAAATTATGTCAACAGAAGATAAAACTGGTGAAAATGAAAAACCTGACACACCAGTGTTGCCACAAGCACAAAGGCCCTTAGTGATATCAAGACCTGTAGGTGATCAATTGCAGTCCAGGAGCTCTCCTAAACCCCCCGCCAAAGTACTATCAAGTGCAAACAATGCTTCATTTCCTACAAGTGCATCACGTGATGACGACTCTCCTTTTAGAAGTGTTGCTTCATCTCCCGCTGTTGCTGCAGGTCTGTCAGTTGTTGTTGTTGTTTACAATGGCTTGATTTTGGGATATACATGTATGTTCAGTGGTGTCCTTTTTAATCCAACTACAAACAGGCAAACGAAAATCTGTGTCAGTGAGTCAGAGATTTTCTTAAAGCCAAAAGATGCACTAACGAGTAATTTTAATGATTATATGGTGGCATCCTTCTGTACTAACAACAACTGGCCAGTAAGGTCAGTAACTACAGTGACGAAGACTGCAGGCAATTCAGGAAAATTTGGAAATGAGCAAATCAGGCCTATCTCTTTACAGTGGTACCTTCTTAGTCTGGAAAATGATTATGTGGTTAGGTACACATATGACAAAGAAATTAAATAAAATTTGCTTGCAAAACTCCTTGCAAATTTAACAAAATATGATGCTGCTTTTTTTCAGGTTCAGTAACAGCCAAAGAAGCTGAAGCTGCTGGTCAGTTTCAGCTTTCAAAAGATGCAATGCGGAAAGAAAGCACTCATGAAGAACACAAAGTATCGTTCTCTTTGGCGAGTGATACAGATAGTTTAGAAAGCCTTGAGATGCAATCAAAAACTGAACAGGACACGGAAGGGCATGCTAACGAGGAATCCAACAAACCAGTGGATGCAACAGATGGAGGAATATTTTCACAACGGTTGAACCGCTTAAGCAGTAGTGACAGTTATCTGTCAAGCCAAGACAATGTAAAATCTATGGCATGGTATGGAAGTAGTCTCGACTTTGATGTCGGCCAGGGTCCCAATTATGCTGGCTCAGAATCGCCCAAGTTGCTTGACAAGATCAATGAGTCGAGTCTGGAGTCAAAACTGGAGGAATTACGTCTTGGTCAAGTGCCTCACAAATCTATGAACAGAACTTCGACCCCATCTCATGGAGTGAGGTTTGGTCAAGGAGAGGAGGGTAATGTGGAACCTCTGTCAGCAGTGAAAGAGGAGTTTAATCATGATACGGGAGGCCGGTCCTCTGCAGAATCATCTGGAGGAGGTTTGCATATTTATGGACTGTCTTTTATTTTGTATTTGCCATAAAATATATTAATCTGGCACCCAGGGAGCTCAATAAACTTTGATGCTCAAAGAAGGGTGCTTATTTTTTTTCTCACTTTGACATTACAGAAGTGCTCAAACTACAAAAATGGAATGGAATAGCAGTGCTTTTTCATGAAAATTCCTTCAACTGAGGGGGAGTGGGGGTGCATAATCGAAGATGGAGGGCCTGGAGCAAGGGCAACTGCTATTAGTAAAATGATATTGTAACATTTGCATTAATTAACAGCATGCTTTGTTGCTGTTTTAGAAACTCCTGACGACCTGGCACCAGGTTCACGAAGCCCTTCCCCTGAGCCCCACCTGGATGAGACCCATGAAGAGCTTCTTGATGATGAATTTGGTGAGGACGATGCTCATGAAGAAGACACCAGTGTAGTGGCTGGAGGTTATAGGGAAGGCTGGGGCCCTGTGGCGGCAGTTGTCTTGTGGCGCAGAATGCTGGGAATTCTGGGCAATGTGAATAAGATCAAAGACCCTGCTATCCATGCTAAGGTGTTGGAGTGTCTTACGTCAATCTGGAACATGCTGGCAAAGGTAGCCTGTATTTCATTTTATCAAACTCATATGTAGTATTCGTAATGGAAAAACTGTGAAAATTGATGTTTTAATGAGCATCGTTTCTTTAATTGGATATCATAGAATTTGTCCTTACTTAATATTACGTGAAAGTTTTGCTTCAATTTTCTTGTCCAAAATAGGTCCAGTAGCAAAAATAATTGAAGACTTTTCACAAGACCCACATGTTTTGATGCTGAACCCCTTCTAGTTCCCCACTTAGTAGATTTATAGTTATTTGCGTCAAAAGGTCAAAGACCTCTTTTTGATGTTTCCATGGCAACTAATGTCATTTTGGTTGTTGGTAAAAGCAACACAGGTTTGTACATGCTCTAAAAGTTATTTGTCAATTTTTTCTAGTTTGGAGTTAATTTGTACTTTCCCAAATCTACTCTTGTCATAGTCCTTTGAGAATATCTTAAAATGTACATATGTCACTTACAGGAAATTTATTTGATGTCTTAAACCATTGTATTGTGCTCTAGATCAGAAAAAATCAAGGCATTTCTCTGGATAACAAGTCGACCCCACCCATTCCTGTGTTGCTCCCACCTCTGCGGCATATGGCCACATGGGTGTTTGAGGTGTGTATAATAAAAAGCCACTATAAGCTTTTATCTCCCTTGTTTGTAAGTTGTATAGCATTTGCAATAATAAGTTGCAAACCTAACTTTAGAAAAAGTGGTAAATGTACCATTTTTGCCGTAACACAGAGGCATGCTCTTTCAAATAATTCTGTTTCCACATGTACCGCGCAAAAGCTGCATTATTCTACCTATAAAACATTCCATTTAAAATTTATTGCATTGCATAGGTTTTAAAATGTTGACTTATCTTGTGCAGTAATTTAGCCGATGTGTACATGCAACTTATCAAAATATAACACGCCATTTATTTAATATTTATTTTTCTTCAGGCTGCCTCCTTGTCCATTAATAATGAATTTAAAAGTGGCCGTCTGCTTGCCTACAAACTGATGTGTGCTATGACAGTTTGCCGTCAAGACCTTCCGCTCACGCAGGAGTACTTGACGCACTTCTACCGTCTGATGCATATTGGACTTACCGGAACAGATCAGGTAGGTTTACTCTGGACAACGCTGACAACAGACAATTACTTGAAAGAGATGATTTTGTTTCACACTTGAATACTTGCATTCAATTGGCTTTTAATGACTTAAAATTTGATAATGAATATTGATTATGTTTGTAGCTTTTAATTTATTAATAGAGTCAAACAAGCAATACAGTGTGATTGATCATCACAGTCATTGAAGCAAGGCAGATAAAGAATAACCTAGTAGAAAATAAGTTAAGTTTGGCAGAGAATTTGGTTCAGGGTTGAAGTCCCTTTAAAATGCCAGATTTTTTCTTGGCTTCTTAAATTGTTTATGCATAAGGTGCTTCATACAACAGCTACATATACCCTTTTTTCGCTTCAACTGGTAACCATGTTTCTGCTGTGACCACGTGTCCTGTGAACATCAGAATCCTAGGGAGGAATAGGTGCAAAGTGCACCTGTTGTCAAAACTGACTCCAGCAAGTGCTTCATGCCTTTTCCTTCTGTTTTTCAGGATATTACAAGTGCCATTGTTAGTAGCTGTGCACATTTCTTCTCTGTGATGCTGCCAAGTTCGAGTCTCCTGATTCTTGACTTCATTCAGGCGACTAATGGAGTTGTTATCAGTCAGAATATGGAGGTAAATGATTGGCTTTGAACATTTTTCTTATAATACACACAGCATTTAAGTATCAGGAGGCATAAGACTGTTCAAAGCGGGAATAAAAATCCCAAAAGATGTGTGACACTTGAAATAGTAATTTAAACAAAAAAAACTATAAAAACAGTGATAAAAGCGTCATTTTGTATACTATGGTGGGAGGCGTGGTGGCCTAATGGTTAGCGCGCTGGACTCCGGATCGGGCGGTCCGGGTTCAAGCCCTGGCCGGGACACTGCGTTGTGTTCTTGGGCAAGATACTTTACTCTCATAGTGCCTCTCTCCACCCAGGTGTATAAATGGGTACCGGCGAATTTACTGCTGGGGGTAACCCTGCGATGGACTAGCGTCCCATCCAGGGGGGAGTAGCAATACTCCTAGTCGTTTCACGCTACGGAAACTGGGATAAGCCCTGGCCTGATGGGCCCCTAGGCTCGTATACAGACTTTACCTTTGTGTACTATGAAACAAAAAAAACGACTGTTCGCCATTTGCAGCATAGACTGTTCACCATCCCCTATTTTTCCGTGAAGTCGTAGAGGTAGATCATTGTACTTGAGGAGCCACCATGTTGGTTCCTTCATACGAACAAAAACTGGGGAGAGTACAAAATGCCCATGGGTAGGGGGCGCTGGGGTTAATGGTGTGGGGTGGACTCTCCCCCTTCGCTCACATTAAAAAACCAAGATGGCAGAAACGTAGGGGACTGTGGACAGTAAACAGGACGCATGCAATAGTCCATTGGTTTCACTGAGTTGTGTTGGTTTCTGGGGCAAGACACTTTACTGACACAGTGACTCTCTTTACTCCGAAGTGTCAATGGATACTGGTGAACTTTCAAAACAATGTGACAAAATACATTGGGGTTCGGGCGGTGGTGTGTGGGGGGTGGGTTGGAGGGTTAACAGTTGATGAGTATCATCCAGTACCGGGGGAGAAGCTTCATGGAGTTTCAGTCTCTTTAGCCCAACTCGAGACTAATTAAATTTTGTTGCATGCGATGTCGTCAGATTGTAAGACACCTGTAGATAGTAGTGTAGCAAGGGAAGTAATATAACTGACATTAACTTTTATCTCACAGCTTCCCAGAGAAGAGGCAGTGACATTGATTGGTTCATTGTTGTGTTTTCCAAACAATGTTCCTAACATGCCTCTTCACCAGCCTGGACATCAAACAAACGAGTATCATCACAAGAGCACTGGGAAAGACATCAAGGTTTGTACTCAGCTCTTACTGTGGATCTCTCAATACACTAAGGAGTCGGTACCATAGTTTGTGCAACTTGCATCCTAAATTTTATAGAAACAAAATTAATTTAATTTGCAATACAAGATCAAACGTTGCCGAGTGTAGCACTGCCTACTAAGACAAGGCATAACAACTTTGTTTCAGCATTTCTGCAATCATTAGAAAACGTAAATCTACTGTTGCAAGATATGTTCATTTCAGGGCATGTTTCAATGGGAACTTTCATAGGCAGCTTGTGTTGTAGCAAAAATAATTGCGAGACAAACTGCTTATTTTAGAAAAAAACTTGTTTGATTTCTTTTTGCTCACTTTAGGATAAACTCATTGGTTCTTTGCTACGAGCATCCAAGTTAGACCCCTCATGTTCTGCAAGGTTGGTATCAACTCTAAACATGTTTCTAAACTGCTGCCGTCTTTATTCCATTGATACAAAGGCTTTTAAATGTCTTTTTTCAGATGTATAGCACTTAACGCTCTCGGTGTATTCATTGTTGAGGAGCTCATTCATTGTCAGGGACATCCCAAAGTGCATGATTGCATTTGTGTTCTTTTAGCCTCCATCACTGTAAGTACTGGTGCTTTTTGTTTCCGCATGTGGTAGAAATTTGCCAGCCCTTCTTGTTTACATGGGGTTAGTGGGAAGTGAAGGTTATGTGCTGTTGCAGCTCCTTCTAGCATTAGTTACTTGGTAAAGAAATATGTTGTAAACTGACCCAAAAGAGAGCCCGGTCGAGAGCCTGGTCACAGGCCATTGATAATCAGGATATTAAGCAGCTTTTCACCGGGGGGGGGAGGATTTTCATTAGCTGAGTCAACAGTACTTATGCATGTTCGTGTATTTCCATCAATAATCAAAGCAAGGTTTGGTCTAAAGAACTCAGTGCTTTTTGGTTTTGTAGTTTCATAACAGGTCCGTTTGTCATGTGGCCTGTGAAGTCATTCATCTTCTATCTGAGTATTACAAGGAACTATGTGCTTTTGATAAGGATCTTCCTCTCAAGATTGTCGAGGTTTGTTACTGGAATTCTCTTAATAACATTCTACTTAAAAATTTGCGTTAATGGAAATTACTTACTCTTGAAAATAATTAATACCCTGTTAAAAAGTGCGCTAAAAGCCGTCTAGTTCCATAACTCGACAGAAACACAGAACTAACACAAGTTGTTGGCACAGTAATCGCATAACCTGCCCTAACATGACACGAAACTGTTAATATAATTTCAAAAACATTTTTATGGGGCATGGGAAACACTTTTCTTGATCATCCTTTCTTGATATGACTTCGCAGGTTCTTTGTCATGCCATTGTAAATCTGCTTCCTGGCGGAGAATCATCTCCGATCCAAGAACAACATAAGGTAAGAAAAAATTTATTAAAATAATAATATGAGAAAGATGTGAGTCAGTCAGATTTTAATCAGTCAGTCACCAAACCACTCTCCTGTAGCTTAGTTTCTTTTCGACTCCTGTCAGAATCCAGTTAACAAATACTTTGTGTTACTTACTGTCTAATGGTTTTTTTGTTGTTGTGCTTTTACTTACCATTGATTTCACAGAACTTATGTCAAATCATAAGCTAAGCAGCTGATTGTAGAAGTCGTTTTGCTCACTGATAACAACTTCCTCGCTTTTCTTTGCATTGTTAACTTTAATTCTCTATGCTTTATCATTGCTTTTTCAGGTTTTAGCTTCAGTTCTGATGTGCTTGCTGGATTGGCTCATGGTGATTCCTGTTTCAAAACTGATGTCAAAGACAAACGAGGACGATCATGTCAGCATACTATCAAGAGTATTCCAGGTATAAATTTTTTCCAGATGCTTCTCTTCTTGTGCTCAATTCGTCTCCATTCTGATGACGTGGCTCTCTCTGATTGGTTGTTACTCGTTCGCGAAATTTCAAAGTCAACCAATCAAAGACACTGTCATCAGAATGGATTTTTTGGGTGGATCCCAGTCTTCTCCCGGGCAAACAACAAATTGAGTCGTAAATGAGAGACTTGTGTTTTCTAAGCTAGTCAGTAGTAGTGACTAATCCACTGTTGCGTTTCTAATCTATTTTACTTGTAGGTTTTGAAGATGGCTGCGTCAAACAAGGGTCCCAAGAAGAGAACCAAACAACTGAACATATCCACCATTATCAGTGGTGACGGTCGGCCTATCAGATTAGGACGGCTACAGGAGGGCGACAGAATGTCTAACACTATACCAGGGAGTCCAGTTGACACTCAGCCAGACAGTGGGGATGAGAGAAATGTAGATGGTGAGTGTGAATATAAAATTGTCATGGACCATTGGAGTGGAGTGGTACTACTAAAAATTACCCTTAGGCCCACCCCCACAACATCTTCCTGCTCTTCATATATTTGGCGGTACTTTTGAAAGAAATATGGACTATGTGCCACACGTTTTGATGACTTCCTGCGAGGTTTGTGTCGATACAGATATTGATCAAACTCATTTAATCTTTACGTAGTGCTAAAGCAGAGCTACATAATCTGCAGTCCAAGTGGAATCTATCAGTTTGAACCAGCGAATTGTTTTGTTGATGTCAAACTACATTTAATTCTGTATTGAACGTAAAATTCATAACTGTAAAAAAAGAAAATAGGTCAAAGAAACGTTTTGTGTGGAAACATTGCTTTTAAATGAAAACAATTTCCAATGAAGTCGTTTTGTCGTTCTTGTTCTTAGAGCCATGCGGACAAGATACATTTGACTTTCCACCAAAGTCGGATTCTGTTGAGTTAACAGCGAGAGCAGTAAGTGGCATTTGTATAAATTTGATCTTTTATCGCCTGACCTAAAGTACACCGCGTTCTATGTTGTTTTAGTTCTTGGTTAGCCGCTCTGCTAGCGAAAAAACTCTTCAGTGTATGTTCGCACAGTTTTACAGGCTAAATTCTAAGAAGCATTTTTCTTGGTTTGTGCTTAATCTGCTGGCCATGCCAACACTTATGTGTTAATTTAAATGTTGATTAAGTTCTTTTACGTCTACGAATAAGCTTACTAGGTCTGACAAAGGCACTTGAGCACTAAGCTGCCAAGTTCCTGGGGGGTGGGGGGAATCTTGGCGCGAGTCTGCAGTTTCGAGAACTGAGAAGGTTCAAACGTGATTAAGTGGAACAACGTGAGAAAGCATGCGGAATATGTACATTACATCGTTATTCTTTGATCTGTGTTGATACGACTGTTTTGTTAAGGTATTGATGCATATGGTGAATCACATGGGTCATTATCCACTCGGCGCTGGTCCGTCCAGAGTGGACAGTTTAATCAGTGAACATGAAGATAACTCCAACGTGGACGCTGACGAGCTGTCGCCATGTATCTTCAATGCACCTAATGTACAGGTTGGTCTGTTAAGAGTACTGCATTCTTTCTGTACAATTACTTGATCCTGCAGTGGTGTGGTTTCAATTTTTTTTATGTTACCACTGCACGTCTTTGGTTTTCTTAAATACGCTTTGCGTGGATTTGGATTTCAATTTCCCTCTTCTCACGATGTAGTGGTGCCAAATTATATCTTTTCTTTGTGATTTCTTTCAGTTTTTTGTACTTAATGACAGTGTATTGATATCGTTGGTGGAATTATCCCTCGAGGTAAGATTAAATTTTAGATGGTTATTTCTATTGTTTATAACTTAAGAAGTTTTCAGTCTTTTGAGTTTGCGAGGAGGCGTCTGTGTGTTTTGGAGATGAGATATTTCAACTTTCACGAACCTCAAGCGTTTTAGTAAATAAGCTGTTGTGCCAACTGATTTTGTTTTTATTTTTTTAAGTGATGTGTTTGTTGTTTTTTAGGATTTGCCTGACTCAGTTGTGAACCAAGTTCCCGCGAGCACAGCAGCCACGCAAGTTCGCGTGATCATGCGTGACATGACGGGGAAGAACGTTTGGGACTACACTTTATTGCACGGGCCTTACTCGACGGAAGAGCAAAGTTACCAGGATAGTGGTAAGTTACTGCATTTTCCTTCTGGCTTTTCTCACCTCCTTTTGTTCGTTTCGTGTCGTCTGTACGGTCAATCGTAGACTGCAAAACAGCCGTATTTTTTGCGAACACGTTGGAGCGGTCCTCAAACACGAGGACTGGAGCCAATCGTTCGTTCGTTCGTTCGTTCGTTCGTTCCTTCGTTTGTTCCTTCGTTCGTTTTGTTCTGTATTTTCATGAACACCTGACCACTTAAACATTTTTTCTCAAAGGAACAGCGACCGACTTAACAGAGGATATTCCTGTTCAAGAACATCGAAGCCGTGGAGGCTCCAACAAAAGCTCATCACATCCGCTCGTTAAGTTCAAGAAGACTTCAACACCAGTTGCTGAGGATAGACTTGATGATGTAAGTTTTCTATGCTGATGTTTGTAAGTATGACGAAAAATATGTTTATCCGACAATGACACAAGCTGCACCGGGGAAAAATTCTGAGTTTTTCCAGTGGGAGTTCAGTTTCATTAAATGACCATTGTAGCTCCCACGTGTCAAGCAGTTTAGTGGTTGGTCATAGGTTTTACTCTTAGGAGAATTCGTTTTTTTTAAAACAGCGTTTTTTCTTACTCATTTGAGCATTTTTATCTTCTCAGCTGCTGTGCAGCATTGGAGCGTCCAGCCAAGAGTGTTTGTTGTACCCAGACCACTCTCTCAATGAGCCTGGCCCCTCACCCGAAAGTGTGCTAAGTGACATGGAGCGTGACGTCATAGAGTCTGTCCTTGAACAGAACACCAGCGAGAATAGACGAGTGGAAAACGATGTAAACGATAACAGGTTTGTCAAATAGGTTCATTACATACTAGCTGAGTGCGGGGTCTAGTGCCAAACCAGAAACGAGAAGCGAACGACTTTTAGAAAGTTGAAGTAATAAAGTATTTGACGATAAGCAGCTGGCTTCTGTTATCTCATGTAACTTTTGTCACTAAATTTCTTCGTCAGCCACTCGTCGCTGGCATCCAGTCCTCCTCCTTATGAAGTGCCAATGTCGCCATTCCAGTTGTGCCGGTTTGTAGTTAGTCAAACCGGTATGATGACTTCAGAAAAAAGGTGAGAGAAACTGTATTGAGGTTCTAAAAAACTTCCACTGAAATGGAATCAAGTATTATTTTTTCTTTTAAGAAACAGTGATCCAAGACAGTAATAAGACTCAAGCCGTTTCCGATAGTGTCTTGTAACTGCGGCTGCGGCTGCGGCTGTAATTGCCTTTACACAGGGGATTTGCGCACTTGTTAAGAGCTTTAACAACAATTCCTCTTTGTTCACAGAGCCAAAATTGATCTGCTGAAAAAGACTGACCGTTTCTTGCGAGAGTTGAAGAACCTGGACAACAGACGATGGTAAGCAAACGTTGACAGTGTACTTTTAAGCAGCTTTTTCTAATGGCCGTGGTGGAATTAAGACCAGGGAAACCAGTTGAGCATACTATCAGGTTCAGCTCGCTGCACGCAGTGGGATAACCAATCAAAAATGGAAACAAAAACATTTCAAGTTGAATGCGCGGGAAAGCAGTGGTTAGCGCGGAAAAGGAACGTGGTTAACCTTGGAACCGGTTGAAAGCGCGGGAAAAAAACTGGCGGTAATCACGTGGAAACATGTAACCACTGAAAAGTGCTGAAGAACTTAAACGGTGACGCGCAAGGAAACAAATTGTTTTACTGTGTGCTTCTGAGAGTTATACAGTATGACTAACTATAGCTTTTCTTTCTTCCAGTCGCGAGACACACAAAATAGCGTTGGTGTACGTAGCACAGGGTCAAGAGGACAAGACTTCGATAATGTCCAACTGTGTGGGCAGTGAAGAATATGAACACTTTGTAGCAGGTCTGGCCTGGGAGGTAAGAGAATATTGTGACAGCTTTGTATAAAATTACCTTAAAATTGAAGCAAACCTCACTGTTGTAGTTTAGTAAGGTAGAAAAATGACCAAGGATGGTTAAGATTGGGCAAGATTGGCACGGATTTCGAAGAAGGAACTTAAGCCTTTTTTTCAGGATGCGCAGACGTGACGCAGTTTTTTTGTTAACGATTTGTATAACCAATCATAGCACGTGTAAGAATAAGCAATCTTAACTAGCCAATCACAACATACCTTTGTACACTTTCCAGGTGGACTTGTCCAAGCACACGGGATTTCTGGGAGGACTGGAGAGGAATCTTTCAACTGGTAGCACGGCACCTTATTACTGTACTTCCACTACTGAAGTGATGTTTCACGTGTCTACCAGAATGCCTCTCGCTTCCGATAATACTGGATTCAACAGAAAGGTCAGCTTGACGGAACTATTATTCGCTTGCACAGATAGTGATACGCTAGAATTTGTCAATTTTTTTTACCGTAACTATATGGGCCACAGCATATAATTAAAAGTAGTGTGCCTGCTTATTTGGAAACGCTGTAAACTCTAGCCAAAAAATAATAAATGGGAGCTTCGCTTTTAGGCCTGCCTAAATCTATATATTACCGTACTGCGCCGCGCATGATTTTTTCCAAGAATATAGTTTTGCGGATTGGCGATGATTTGCAAGATCTAAAATTTTGCGATTTGTAAAAATACTGTTTTTGGGGCGGGCAGGGAATTAGTTTAACGATTTTCAATGATTCGCGTGCAATTGGAATTACAGTAGTTATGTTATTTTAAATATAACGTAATGTTGTTTACTTTTTGGAAGATGATAATCAAAACACATGTTAAACAACGCAACGTCCAGTTGGTTTTGAAACACGTAAACCACTTGATGAACATTTGGATGAAGTCTGACTTTCTATTTATACATGTTAATGTTTGGTTTGGTTTGGTTAAACTTTTTGTTGTTCGTTTTTCAATGTGCGCTGCATCCTGAATACATTAACTCCCGCCACGCTTAAATTCTAAATATTGCTCAATACAGGCTTAGCGTATCTGCAAGTGTACAAAGTGCACACTCCTCGTCATGAACTCCTGTTGTTGTTGTTTCACGCAGAGTCAAGTGTATTGTGCTTGCACGCACTTGCCAGCAAAATAAACTGAGCTTGTACAGCATTCTTTTGACAGGTCCGCCATATTGGTAATGATGAGGTGCACATCGTGTGGTCAGAGCACTATCGTGACTACAGACACGGGATTGTTAACACGGACTTTGCACATGTGATGATCGTCATTTATCCTTTAAAGAATCATTTGTTTAGAATACAAATTATCAAGAAACCCAAGGTAAGAAAACAACAAAAATTAAAATTGGTAATTGAGCATGGTTGCATTTTTTATTAGCTTCTTGATATGGATTTTAATGTATCTGCGATATAGTTCGGACGCTCACGGCTCTTCATCTTCGAGATAACCTTTACGCTGAACGGTAACGGTACCACAGGGAAACAATTTTACGATTCAGAATTAGACAAGTAATGCAAATAAGTAAACGACTGACAAAAACAAACAAAAGTAAAATACTGAAGGGGGGGGGGGGGGGGGGGGGTGACGGGACCGGATGAAATACCCGCTTCGAATTCTGTTTTTCACACCTGCAGGGAGTGTGTACTGGGTTTTTTATAAGTAATTACCCGAACACGATGTGATGTTTTATTTTGTACTGTTTTTTTGCAAGGTGCCGATGTTTGGACCGTTGTTCGATGGTGCTTTGGTTGACAGGAAAGTCTTGCCAACACTGGTTAGAGCTACTGCAATCAACGCTAGCCGAGCGAGTAGAGAACTTCTTCCTGTATATGAGAGATAGTATCCTTGCTGTGCGTGAAATCCGGCAGGTTGCCGTCACTGTCACTGTTACCTTGACTGCCTGTTATTCTCACTGTTACTTACAGTCATCTTGAATTAGATAAGGGGAATAATTGCACAAACTACTAGAGAAAAAATATTTCTCGTCATTATATCCACCCCACCCCTCTCTCCACCGTATTTTGTATGATTCCTTTACAATCTGCTAGTTATGAAGAACGAGCCGCGTGCATCGAGCGTATCGTCAAGAACCACAAAGAGCCCACAACTTACGAGGACTTCGCCTCGCTCGTCTTCTGTCCCGTCCCGAAACCCCCAGGAAGCGAGCCTCCCACTCCAGTGTTGTCAGCGGGAGAACGCCATCAAATCTTGCGTGCGCAGATGGCGCCCACTGCTAGCTTATCTGACAGTGAAAAGACGACCAAACGAAATCGATCAAAGAGTGTCGTGACGTCACCACGAATGTTGAGCAATAAACTGGGTGAGCGCTTTACTGATCGAAATGTTTATATTTTTTATGTATCGTTTATTTCTTTTTGCGTTGTATGAAGTAGTTTGATGACATCACTAGAGAAATCAAGTAAGTCCGTGACTGAATAATATTTGAATTTAAGATTTAACTGATTGGAATACTGCAGCTGTAATTCAGATCCTGTGATGGTTCATTTGGGAAGGAACAACTGTCCTGTTCGTACATACTCATTCACTCCGGCGCTCCTGACAAATTACACAATTGTAACATCACGTGGTTTGACTTTGTTGGCAGCAAGGATGTAAACACGCTGACCAAACCACGCTAACCGTGTATTGTCATTGTTCTTGTGGGTGAATCCGTGTTGCCAAAACAGATCCTCGTAATGTCCTGCTACAGATAACGAGAATTACAAAAGTCAGACTCTCCCAACCATTTCTAAAGCATTCTTTAGGAACCAGTGAAGAGAATTTGTATTCTGATACTGATGGTTCTTTGTTTCCTCTCCACAGTCCTGGAGGAGGACATGTCACCCTTAACATCTTCTCTTCCGGACGGCCTTGATAGCGTGGCGGGTTCACAGTCGGCCACAGACGGTTCAAACCCTCGGCAAGACAAGAAGAGACTGTCGCTGCGATGGAGAAACAAGCTGGCCGGTCAGAACGCTGCCGCCGCCGCAGATAGTGACTAAAATTGGCATTGGAAATATATTTTATTTCGCTGTATATTAAAGGCAGGAAAATTTTAAGAATTACAAGGTATAAATATAAATGTAATCTGTCAAAAATATGAAACTTGCTCTGCAAAAAATTGACCACTGTTCTTAGAAAAAATTATGATTAGTTATTTCTAACTAATATCGGCGAAAAAGGTGTAACTAAGTGGCGAAATGATAAAAAATCATACACAAATTTGTCGCGCAATGTTTGTGAAGCTTTTTAGCTAATTCGAGTAAAAACTCCACTCTTTGGCGAAAAACGAAGCGGAAAGTTGTTGAAAAAACTAATGACTTTTGTAGGTCCCGGTTTTAAACCTTTTCAACCATTTTGCGAGTGGTAATTTTGTTTTCATAGTCACCGCATTTGTTCGCATTGTTGTTAGACCATTGCTGGTTTTGTCGTTGAGAACGGCGGCTGTTGATAGGTGTCTGAAAGATTAAGCTGAATTTGTGATGAATGATAAACATATTGGAACTTCAACTTCACGTGTTTAACTCATTACCTTGTCACAAATGTGCGAACCTTCACTTACAGAAGGTTACTTCAAAAAAGAAAGCTGTTGCAGATAGTGAGTTAACTGTTGCAGTAGTGTTTTGTAAACTTGTACATCAGCTGAGAGTAGATGTTAGAGACGTAAACGAATTGTGCATAGAGTACTTCCTAGAAGTAAAATGATCCACTAAAGTTCTTTTGCAACATTTTTTTTGTAGTATTGTGCGAGCAGTGTCATATAGAACATCACTTTTTTTCTCTAAATTCATGTGTAATATTACTAGCTCGGATTTCATTTAGAATTCGTTTGCCGAGCAACTTTTGGTTAAGTGATTTTTTTATAGAGCGTGAAGTCTTGGCGAGATTATTTTTACCTGCCCGTATATTAAGAGGCACTTTAGTGTCTGCTTTGTAATAATTAATTCTACAATAGAGTGTTTATATTTTATAACAGAGAATTGTATATACGACTATCGAACCAAATGATTAATTGAAACGTTCTCAAGTTTCTCCGTAAATTATTGGACGACACTTGTTCGTTATGTGACGAGAAGTGCTGAACAAATAAAAATTGCAAGTGTACTAAGTACTTGAGGACTCAGTTGTGATTATTCCATTCCAAATGAAACTACAACTCCTTGAGAGAGCAAACTGCTGAGGACTTGTCTCTCCTCCGCAGAGGCTCATGGGGTTTTCGGTGCGGAGACTGGGCTGAATGAGTGAGTGAGAGTGAATTTCCACAAATTACGCCCACAGAGAACGTCTACGGAGGAGAGAGGGGTCGTGTACTCCCGATCGAATTAAACTTTAGAATTGTTTTTTTTTTTGGGAGGTAGGAAAACCATAGAACCCGATAAAAATCCTTGGAGCAAGGACGAGAACGAACAAACTCACCAACATGGCGCCAGGTCTGGGATTCGAACCCAGGCCACACTGGTGTGAGGCGAGTGCTCTTACCACCGTCACCCAGCACATTGTGGATTGCAACAATCTTGCACAAAACTTGTTAAGACAAACGCATTTCACGCCTTTTGGGCGAATTTCTCGACTTGGAAATTTTATCCCTTTCTCCCCCTGCTCAATGTTGTTTCATTGGGGAGTGCGATTCACCAAGCCGCGAAAGCATTGACAACATTGAAATGAGGAAGGGAGGTGGGATGGGATCGAACGTCGTAAACCTGAGCTGTGCTACCTATAGCTAAATTAGGGTAAATTTGACCAAGTGTCTCAACAGTTATGTCCGAGATTGTAATCTATCGCTGTTTACCCTTCAGCATCCCGGTTAGGTTGCCCCAAACAATTCCTTTCGAGCCATTTATACTTCTTGAAGAGATGCAGAATGAGAGTAAATTATTTTGCGCAAAATAGAATTAAAAAACCCATAATAACGAGTAATTTGTCGTTAACCCCGTTAACATTAGCGGTGGAAGTAGTTCACAGTAGGCATTCTAAGGGTTCTTGTTTTTTTTTTCCGTTTCCTTATGTTGACTATGAAATTAAGCAAAAAGACGGAATGACGTTTCGGTGTCATCCGTCTTTTCGCTTATAAAAAAAAAATCGAAGAACCGCCGGAGAAACTTAGTTAATTGGAATCTGTGGCGTCATGTCCCTGCCGGGACAATGATCGGGGCAAGGCTGTCTTACCCTCAGCCCCGTCAGTAAGGACTAGGCGATGCCGAGGACAACGGCTAGTAACAAGAATGAATAACTATATTTATTCCCACTGAGATTCCTTCTTAAAAATATTGAAGGACCGTAGCCAGGGTTAAACATATTAAAAATTTAAAGACGATCTCTGGCTAAAAATATTTAAAAAGTACGAGCTTTCGACTGTTTGAACTACAGTCTTCAACGGGTAAAAAAGAATGACGAAATATGAATATAAATGTATAAGAATAAAAAAGAATGGACTATGTAAATTAATTATGAATTATGAATGTGTGCAGTTCCCGGCCCCGAAGTTTCGCCCTGCTCCGGATTTACAAACCAACGTTGTTTACAAAATTCCTTGCGCCGACTGTTCGTGGTGTTACATTGGTGAAACTGGCAGAGCATTTAACACGCGAAGAAAAGAACATTTAAGAAATGTAAAAACAGCGGCTAAAGGCTCCAGAATTGCGAACCATGCATGGTCCCATGACCATTCCATTGACTTTAATAACGCCTCCGTAATCGACAAAGGCAGCTTCCGAACAAGAAAAACACTAGAATCGTGGCATTCCATGGTCACTCCAAATGCTGATAACAATTCCTGCCCACTCCCTGGGCAATACAACATTCTTTTTACACACATTCATAATTAATTTACATAGTCCATTCTTTTTTATTCTTATACATTTATATTCATATTTCGTCATTCTTTTTTACCCGTTGAAGACTGTAGTTCAAACAGTCGAAAGCTCGTACTTTTTAAATATTTTTAGCCAGAGATCGTCTTTAAATTTTTAATATGAGATTCCTTCTGTTTATTTACGATTTGAACGACAAAGACGAGTACCATATGGTAATTCCCGTATATGGGCCATATAGGTATGTGCTGCGGCCCGAGTTATAGGCTATAGTTTTGATAAGTAAGTAAGTAAGTAAAACTTAATTTATGCACCGTAGTCCATTCAGGGTAATTCAGCTCGTAGGCGGGTATCCATATTGACAAGAGACACTTCATACTCTCTTGATATTGATTATCGGCGTTTGCTATATTTACAGCAAGCTCGTTAAAAATGTTTGCGCCAAATTAAAGAAAGGTATTTTTCCTATAATTTAATTTGAGCTTGGGAAGGGATAGTGTGTAATTTTTTTGAGTTTGGGCCTTAAAACTGAGGGTACCAGTCATCGACTTTTAATTCTCAATTTTCAACTTTCAATTTTCGAGGAGTACCCCCTCCCCCTCCCCCCCTCCCCCCCGGAAGGTGCTCTTTTCATCCGTGTTGATATAGACTCGCTATCTATCTAAAGTTTAAAAATATGGAGGATTGATCTTTTCATGCAAATAACTACTTAGTAAGGAATTTCAATTACTACTGCAATTAGCCGTGAGGTGTAAGCTCATTAATTCAGTAATTAAATCCGTAAACAGTCAGGCGATTTCGTAAGATGCTTTGAAGCGCTATGTGTCACATCCACTCCTAAACTATGGCACTAAAAAGCAAACACTCGGAGGTGTCAATCCATGAAAATCTCTCCTGGCCTGAGTTCGTATTCAAAGACTTTGAAGAATATGGAAAACGCACAGCAATCGTAAGTGTGTATTAACTGCAAACAATCAATAACTATGTCAGGCACTCATAAAGTCATTTCTTTGATCATAGGTTTCAGTGACGTTAGGGTTGCTGTAATCACAGTGAACAACGTTAATTAGCTAGTGACGCACTTGGATACGTGTAAAATCAGAGCCTTTTGTAATTAAGAGCAAAGCGAGGAGATATCGTGCAAGTGTTATCTTGGTGAGAATAGAATTATCACCATAGAAATCTACACAGTCTACTCGGCCACAGAGATTGATTATATCCGCTCCGATTGTTTAAAACTATGCTTTTCTAAATTTAGAGCTGTGTTACAAAGCTAAGCTTCTTGTTATTTCAAGCTGTAGTCAGGCGCTTGCCTCTCTGTTACAGCAGCTAAATATGTAGTACTTAACATTCCTTGAACGTTCAAGGCAGACTAACGGAAGTTTTGATCAACAGACGCAACCAAATAATCGAAATGGTAATTTTCTGCTGACAAACATAACAGCCCGGAAACTGTAGGTGTAAAAATCAATTGTCGGCTGATCTGCCGGATTAGACGCTTGTCAAAATTTGCCCTCCCCGAAGCAGGAAGAAGACGCTTTTGAAGTGCAACGGTTCGACAAAATTTGGCAGAAATAAAAATCACCGTCCGCATTTGTGCAACGAAACTCATAGCAGATAGTTTCGCAAAACGAACAAAATTTTGCCTGGTGCGTATTGGGTCCATTGTCATAAACCTGTTTGAGCGTGACAGTGTCACACGCGTCTGCTCCTTCAAATTTTAGTCACGTTTCTCCGGCAAAGTTTATCCGAAGGGTTCTAAAGCGATACTGTTTCATTCCATTAGGGGCAGGCCCGGGGGGGGGGGGGGGGGGGGGCGGGGTTAGTCAAAGTCACTCTCTCGCGTCAAGGCCCTCGCCATATTTCTATCCGTTGTTGTTCGCGTTTTACAGCGTTGCTCCTAAGTATCCCGAACGCCTAAAACAATCTGCATCTGTCGAGAAAAAAACCAAGGCTGATTAAGCTGTATGCGTTTAAAAATCCAATATTTTGAAAGTCACAGCTTCTCTTCCTCAGGGTCTTTCAGAAACAACTCTGAAGGGAAAAACGTTACAAATTTTAAATGTTGGGGCTACAGTATGATACTATAATAACATAAGCACAAGTATCAAAGCCAAAAGTCACTTAATTCTAAATTTGAATGCAAAGAAAACATTTGAATTTTAACCATCAATCCACCGCACTTCTTAACTCGTTTCCAAGTCTTTGTGAAAATAATTCTGGTCTGTTTATAGATCTGCAGCTCGACGAAACGCAAATACACGTTTTCCCAAGTTAAGGATTTGAGCAGAAAGGTCGCTTCGGCTCTCAGCAAAAGAGGAATAAAGAAAGGAGATGTGATCGCATTATTTGCTCCAAATGTTGCCGAGTTTGCCATTATGTTCCTCGGGGGTCTTCAGGTGGGTGCTGTCGTGACAGGTGTCAATCCACTCTTCACGAGCGAAGAACTGACCAATCAGCTAAAAGAAGCCAATGCCAAGTGCATCATCACTGTTCACCAGCTGGCTCATCGTGCAAAAGAAGCCGCGAGAAAACTGGCCATTGATCATTTGTTTGTCATTGGGGACGATGATGACCGTCACTCGGTCTCAGTCCTTTTTGAGGATGACGGGTCAGCTTTTCCACTCGTCAATTTCCACCCAAAAGATGACTTGGCGATTCTTCCATTCTCGAGTGGGACGGGTGGCCTGCCAAGAGGAGTCATGCTAACGCATTATAACTTGGTTGCTCTGGGATGCATCACGAGCGCTGAAGGTTTCTTGGCTGTTAAAGACAAATCTCTTGCACAAAAATCCACAATCTTAGCTCTGGTTCCGTTCCACCGAACGTTTGGTATGGCAGCCGTCCTGTCTCTTAGCTTATATCAAGGAAATACCTTGATTTCGATGCCAAGATTTGATCAGAACAATTTATATCATCTCTTACAAGATTACAAGGTAAGTACGATTTTTATTAAGTTTATAAAGTATTTGAAAATTGGAAGGTTAAGTTAATTTGAGGTCCTGTTTTTTCCAGTTTTGTTTTCAATTGTCACAACACCTGCAATAGAAGCAGAAAGAAATTATTGCGACCCAATGACGTGCCTCGTCCGTGAGGCACCACAGGCGAACCACCCTACGTGTTCGTGGTTAATAAATTGTTGACATAAGGTTATGTCGAAATCAATGATGCGTATAGAGAAATATTACGTCGGCTCCGATTTACTGCAAAATATAAAAATTACTCTAAATGATTCAATAAAAATTAAGACGAAATGTTGATTGAGTCTTGTGTCATGTTTATTCGCCGCCCCGAGCCCTTTAAAGCGTTATTTTGCGAGATCATTTAGCGACCGGTATAAACAGAGAGAGAAGAGAGAACAAGGCAGGCAGATTTACCGCCGGCGGTCGCGACCTTGTCCTATTCAAGCTAGAACTGACGCTAAACCATCAAAATTCTCGCCTCGAAAACACGGACATCCGAACAACTGGATATTTCTCTGTCCCTGTGCCGAATTAGAGCTTCATCCTTCCAATATTTTCCGAGAAAAGCGATCCCGAAGTCTCAAAAGTAGCTTTCTCCATATGATCAGTGCAAAATTCTGAACCAAAGGAATGTTAGGAACGCGAGCCCATTCGAATCTACCAATCAACACGTCGCGACCGTTGGGGCGGGCTTGGGCATTTGAACTGGCAACGGTCGCGACGCGTTGATTGGTAGATTCGAATGGGCTCGCGTTCCTAACATTCCTTTGGTTCAGAATTTTGCACTGATCATATGGAGAAAGCTACTATTGAGACTTCGGGATCGCTTTTCTCGGAAAATATTGGAAGGATGAAGCTCTAATTCGGCACAGGGACAGAGAAATATCTAGTTGTTCGGATGCCCGTGTTTTCGAGGCAAGAATTTTGATGGTTTAGCGTCAGTTCTAGCTTGAATAGGGCAAGGTCGCGACCGCCGGCGGTAAATCTGCCTGCCTTGTTCTCTCTTCTCTCTCTGTTTATACCGGTCGCTAAATGATCTCGCAAAATAACACTTTAAAGGGCTCGGGGCGGCGAATAAACATGACACAAGACTCAATCAACATTTCATCTTAATTTTTATCGAATCATTTAGAGTAATTTTTATATTTTGCAGTAAATCGGAGCCGACGTAATATTTCTCTATACGCGCCATTGATTTCGACATAACCTTATGTCAACAATTATTAACCACGAACACATAGGGTGGTCAGCCTGTGGAGGCACAAGTGTGGCAATTGGCAAAACCTTGCAAAATTGCATACAAAACACAACAATCACCTGATTTGTTACATCTCACTTTTGTCAAGAAGTTCAGAATCTATCTCTTTGATGTTTGTTGTCAGGTGACCCATCTTGCCACAGAGGCCTCCGTAGTGCATCTGCTATCCAACAATCCAGCGGTCGATAACTTTGATCTGTCGTCACTCGTGGAAGTGATGTCAAGCGCGTCTTCGTTAAGCCAAGAGACATCAAGAAATGTTAAAAGACGGTTACCGAAACTGAAGAGAATCAGTCAATGTAAGTTAACCTTCTTTCTAATTAATAGTAAAGCGCACATAATGGGGTCCTGCGAGACACATCCTTCTAGTTTAGTATCTGATTATAACCTACCAATTTTCTCCCGTCCTTCTTGTCATCTGCAAGATGACAAGAAGGAGACATCTCGCCTTACATCTTGCATAATTTTATAATGATTATAAAATTATGCAAGATGTAAGGCGTTCACCAAGGAGAATTAGTTATTTGAGGTTGGAACACATTGATTCAACAGGTTATGGCATGACGGAAAGTACTGGCATGAGTCACGTGACGCCCTCGGTAGACACCAAACATGGGTCGGTTGGTGTCCTCTTGCCCAACCTCGAATGCAAGGTACAGTGAAGTCTTGGGGTGGTAGGGAAGGGGCTTAAATCGTCAAGCTAATCTGGCATAATTTATAATGTTTCTTTAAAGATGAAAAAGCCGAGCCCAGTGCGCACTATAAAAAGGAGGCACCGATTGTTGATCCTACGCGAGCAAATTTCACTTCCCGCTCCCTACTGCTATGTTTGATCCGGTAACATGGGTTCTTGTCAGAGAGTCATTTATTGACGTTCATGGCAAAATCACCCTCTACTTTTTTTACCAAAGTAGAAAAACAGCAACGAGTTCATTACATTAAGGCTCCATCTTTCAGATGATCAGATGTTATTTTCTCATTCAAGGTACATGATGTTTCAACTGGGCAGGCCCTTGGGGCTGGGAGCCGCGGTGAGATCTGCGTGAGGGGTCCAACAGTGATGAAAGGTTTGTTAGCTCCTGCAGTCAGGGTGGCAGTTAGTATAGGGTACAGGGTGGCAGTTAGTATAGGGTACAGGGTGGCAGTTAGTATAGGGTACAGGGTGGCAGTTAGTATAGGGTAGTTTAAAATTCGCATACAGTGCATATTTATTCACTACATAATGGTCGCATCAAAACAATATAACTGTAGAAAACGTGAAAAAACCGGATTTTTTTCAAAGCAATAATATTAGGAGCATTTTAATGAGAATTCAATTTTACGAAAGAATCCCTCCTGAGTCGAAAGAATCCCTGAGTCCAAATTCATGATCGCTTGTTAGTACAAACGGAAAGAAAGAAGTGTAATTGTTTCATTGGAGACTTATGTGAGACTAAGACGCCGCTGACCGACGCCGCTTTTTGAATCTCAAGTGTGCGCAGAACATCACAACAAGATACACGCGAGTAGATTCTGCAGCCAGCAGACAACGCGGCCAATCAAATTCACGGAATCTCCAGCAATAAACGACTGCTATTTCTAACAATACATCACTTAATGTTACTACTGCAAGTTTCCGGTTCCTTCCCAGGTTACTTGAACAACCAGGACGCTACTGACCAGATGATGGACCATGATGGCTGGCTGCACACGGGTGATGTTGGGTACTATGATGAAGATGAACACTTCTTTATTGTAGACAGGCTCAAAGATTTGATCAAGTTCAGAGGAAATCAGGTTGGTTTGCAGTGCTAGCATCTGCAGGTGTGGCGCAGTGGTGAGAATGCTCGCCTCTCACCAATGTGGCCCGGGTTAGATTCCCGGACCCGGTGTCATACGGGGGTTGAGTTTGTTGTTGATTCTCGACCTTGCTCGGGTTTTCTCCGGGTTCTCCGGGTTTTTCCCCCTCCACAAAACCAACACTTCAGGGAACGGTGGATTAAAAGCCATTTTGTGGAAATGCCAGGGGAAATTCCCGTCATCATCATCATCATCATCATCATCATCATCATCATCATTACTACTAGAAGTTTACAAGATAAACTTCATCTTATAAACTTCTGGCTACACTAAGCTGAGTAGGGAAACCAAGTGCATGTTGCCACATGTCCCAATAAAACAACGAGAGTTTAACCATTTCTTCGTGCAATCATACTTGGCAGTTGACGCCACGCAGAGCAAACCACTGTCTTATTTCTTGTAATAATTTTATCACTCATTGATTACATCACTTGTGCGTGATATTTAAAAATCAGTAACTTAAGTCTGAAGGAATAAATGCTGTGTAAATATCCCGTTTGCTGAGTGTACAATCCGTTTCCTCCATACATATGAGGTCTTACGTTTTGCCATCGTTTAACCATTTCAAACAGTTTTTATCCATTTTTATCAATTTCTCATAACTTGCACTAAATTTATAATCACTTTTAATTATTTTTGTAAGTAAGTTCTCTTTTTCGCCTTAGGTCTCTCCGTCGGAACTGGAATCTCTCCTCAGGACTCACCCGGCCATCGAGGACGCAGTGGTTATTGGAGTCCCAGACCCCGAGGCAGGCGAGCTGCCAATGGCGTACATTGTCAGTAAGAACGAGGAAGATCTGACAGAAATCGAAATTATGCAATATGTGGACGAAAACGCTGCGCCTCACAAAAAGCTGCGTGGAGGCGTGGTTTTTATACCTTCGATTCCGAAGTCTGCAAATGGAGAAGTTCTTAGAGCTGAATTGAAAGCAAAGCTGATTCAAGGAATGTACAAACCGGTGCAGATGCGAAGGGCGTCTTTATTTGTGAACGAGGACAATAGGTTTTCTTTAAAGAGAAATTCCATGGGTACGAGAATTACAACACGAAACAACGATACAATCCTGGAAGAAAAACCTAGAGAAGTGATGAGATCAAAAAGCTGTGTTATCTTCTAAAATATTTAAAACTTGCCCGCTAGGGTGACGGAGACAATCTTACCTTTTTACACTTTACTTTTCCGAAACTTTAAAACGGACTGCAATGACTTATGTGGCCTAAGTTTTCGAACGTAAGATTTAAAATTCGCGGCCGTTTTGATGGTCGATCTTTTGCCTTAAAATTTGGCGTGCAACAGTAACACGAGGTCGCTAGAAGCTTTGACAAATTTAAAGTCCCTAAGCAAGAATACGACCTCGGTCAAAGTACTTTTTAACTGAACGATTTCAATACAGTACTGTAGACTGAATTATTTCAGGTAACCCAAAATAGAAAGGTTCTCTGACAACTTGAAGTCTAGTCACAATGATTCTTGAGCTCATGCTCATGCTCATGTTGATGAAGCTCATGCAGAATCAGGCTCGACGTACGTTATTTGACACCGGTATCCCACTAGGGGTCCTCTAGCCTGCAGGTAACTTTTTTGCCCTGGAACCTTCCGGGGAATATGAATATTCATCAACACACAAAAATATCTGGCATATTCCTCTTTTATTAAAATATTGAACTGAATATTACAGTAATCTAGCAACCTTAAACAATTTTGAAAGTACAATGTATCTTCTACAAATTAGCATAATCAGAACTAGTAAAAAGTCCCAAGCTTTTCTCGCTTACTTAATGAGGATATAGCGCAGTTTCATCCAGCCTTGACAATCACTGAACTCAAATTAAAAACGCGCCAAAAAAGCTGTGATAGGTATACATGTAGATTTTAATGGACGAAACTGGCCAGTGGTACAAAGTTAACGAGATGACGTCACCAGCCTTGAGGTTGAACACCCCGCCTGTGTACAAGATGCCTTCGTCATCTTTTGCTTTCACTGGTGGTTGAAGGAGGGTTATGATATCGTTGTTCACACGAACCTCGGTTCTTCCATTGTTTTTGTAGTAAATTTGTGCGTAAATGTAGTACCGTCCAGTGGTGGGCACAGTCAGTTTTCCGTCGTAATACTTCATTCCTCCTGCAAGGTGGCTGTGTGGGGCACTGACAGACCAGTCCTTTATCACTAGAAGATATTATACAAAAAATATTGCCCTAAATTATAAACGGATAATAACAAAATCCTGTAATATGCCTCGGCTGAGATCAAAATTATCTAACAGAAAGTAACGCGTCTTCCATTTTCAACCTGAGGTTTGAAAATTTCTTAAAACTTTTAACATGAATTTTTGGTGTATCGTTGTTTTAGAGAACTAATGCAAATATGTTATGTTTTAAGAAAAATAAACAAAATACCGTTTTTGGCTTGATAAGTCACAACTTGTTTATTGATGGCCTCGATGTGAGCAGATGGTTTGTTTGGATCCTGTATAAAGGATAAAAGTGAAAAAAAACCATTACTGATGTCATTTGGATGCATGGATTTTATTTGGTGATGATCTTGGCCTTGCTCTCGTCCGAAGATAGTGTCGGGGGGGGGGGGGGGGGAGAGAGTTACTCAAAAAAGATTTTATACGGGGAGGTTCCGGGGCGGTTTGGCAAACCCTTAACCTTTCCATACACCATTGACAGAAAAGGTAACGCTTCCATATTGACAGAAAATGGTACCCCTGCCACATGCCTACAAAAGGATTACTGCATCTCTTATCTATAACTTTTTACTTGAATAACCCTTATAACACTTGAATGAATCAACTGTTCGGTGGGTCTGTTCGAGATATTTGAAAAGCCCTTTTTAAATACCTAAATAACAGTTTCCCCTACCTTTTATATACTCCAATTCGTAAAATCCCTACCCTTTTATATACCTTGAGCCCATGAAAAGGTTCCCCTTTCGGGCGGGGCATCCCCGTATAGTTCCCCCCCCCCCCCCCCCCCCCCCCGAATAGTGTTCGGCAAACTGCCTGTGTGCCGAGAATATATCGAAATTAAATCAACTCCACGACACAAGAAAATAACTACGGTTTTAGTTGTTTACCTGTAAGTTGCACTTGCAAGATGTTTCTGAATCTCCTTTCTCGCCCTTCTCGCCCTAAAAGTATTATATTTAAAATCAAATGTTAGTTTAACAGTGCGTATCACATAACTCATGAGCATTTGTCGGTTACCTTTATACCCTGGCTGCCTTGTACACTGATGTTGATAGGGTTACACGGAGTTGCTTGCACATTCTAAATAAAACACAAAAAAAATTAGTCGTCTGCGGAGTAGCTTTGACTTAATTAAAGGTCCTCAGCAAAAATTGAAACTCAAACTAAGGGACTGTACTATAGTCTCACTGAAAACGATTCGTCTGATCCAGTGCTGCTATCAAAACATTCTCGCAAAAACAAGCGCTGTGAAACGTGCCCACCCTCAAAATACATTCATGATTTTCGCAGAACGCAGAACGTTTTTAGAATAAAAGATAACAATCTAATGAATAATAGTGTTTTAATTTTTTAATAGGGAAGTTTTTCCGCAATCTTGGGTGTTAAATTTTGCGGTGAGATGAACGAATTTCATGTATAGCTTTTATTATTTTTATTATTTTAAACGGTCTCCTGTGCATATTTTTAGAGCCAGGCAAGGTTTTCCTTTTCTCAAAAAATCTCAACATATTTTAACGGTGCAAATATTGCTCTGTTAAATTAGACTGCCTTCAACAACTCAGTTACTTGTGAAACGTGGAAAAGCTATGGCTAAAGTTTGATTTCAAATCGTCAACTTACTTGACCAGCTCCTGTTGTATTCGCCAAGCACTGAAAGTTGCTGTAAGCCAAGAGAACAATAACCAAAACGAATTTCATCTCGACAGTAGATATGACTTCGCACATAGAAAAGCTGAATATCACACTTAAGACTAAAACGAACACTGAAAATTACTGCTCGAGTATTGTTTACGGGCAAAAACAAGAACCGCCTTTTCTTGAAAACAAAAGATCAAAGCTTTTGTTTGTAGCCGTGACCCGAAACTGATGACGAGCGGTCATTTTGAATTCCCTTCGCTAACGTTTGAGATAAGGTTTATTTTTCGGTTGTCTGTAGTCCCGGGCATATATCGAGATGTAAAATAACGCTTATTGTTGCAGGCAGTAGTCATGCTTCGTGAGGTAAAAAGATTGTGACATCAACTTTAGACATGATAAACATGAGGGCAACCCACAGACAATGGATGCATTTAATATTGTATTCAATTTTATTTGACAACACAAATGATATTCACTTTCAGTCTGGAGGGCTGAAAGTGAAAATGCCACGTGTCTGATACGTGTAACAACTAACAAAACTTCCACGTTTTTTTCTTAACTTTATATTCTGCCATGTAGCGAACATTTATTGACAGTAATGGGACCGAGCGCCTGAAAATTAGTGAAATTACAAAGTTTGAGAGTCAAATCTTGAAAAATATTACGCGCGAAAATATGGCTTGGCAGCTCGGTAAATATCCACCACTAAATATCCTCCACTTCGATGAAAAGTTGTTAATTAGCATACTGAGACGATCGTCCGTTGATATTCTTCGAAACACGGTTTCGAATCTGACTGGTTCGATGCCACCATGGATGTACTGGTTACGCATACCACGCCAATTTTTGTTGAAAATGTCAGTTATCATCTATTCAACAGAAATACTTTATTTCAGCACATTACGTAGGAGACAATGTTTGCTATCTGCGGTGATAACTACACCCAATTAAAGTAACATCAGTTTCGTCAGCAAAAACAATTTGTACTGAAAGTGGAGTAAACATAATTATGTCTAACCTGGAAAATATTTGAATAAAATACTTATCATCATGGCATATTTTATTATTTTAAACTGATGTTTACTTCGACTTATTAAATAAGTTAATCAAAGCGTAATTTTGAGCCCCAACTATTACTGAATTATGTGTGAAAAATGCAACATGTCGCACGGGTTATATACTCCGCGATCTTTTACTGCATGACATTGCTACTTCAGCACCGAGAGAAGACTAAAGACTTTCGTTGTAACCGTCGTCGCCTTTAAACGACAAAGAAATTTTAAGTTCTTTTAACCTCCTTGACTAGTCCTAAAATAATTTATTGTTTACAAAGGCTGTGTGACAGACAACAAATTAAATTCCTGGGTGTTTTAGTTCAACCCTCACTGTTGTTTTATACAGCGTCATAGCCGCTACTGCGATGAAGTTCGTTTTGATTTTCGCTCTCACACTTTATACCAACAGCTTGGCAACTGACAAGCAGGTGAGACTGACAATTTTATTTCCATCTTTAATAGTTTGCTTTATATATTGTCTGGTTGTTTTGAGTAAGCCTTGCATCGTTTTAAACTTAGCCAGCGTAGCTTGGCGTTCTAGTTAGTCAGGGAGAGCGAGAAAACGAGCGCGCGAGCAAAGCGACAGTTAAGCGACGGCGAGAACAGAAGGGAACAGAGGCGTTCTTTCTTCCCTTCCGCCCGCCGCCGTCGCTTTGCTCGCGCGCTCGTTTTCTCGCTCTCCCTGACTGACTAGAACGCCAAGCTACGCTGGCTATTTTAAACTTCTTGTTTCGCGCGCTATATTTCACAAAAAGTTAGCAAACGGTTACTGTTGTTGCATGAAGTTTGTTATAACAATCCAACGTATATACAAAATATACTGCAGATGTTATTTTTAAAGTAAACTGTGAATTTTCGCTGTTTTTAAACCCTTTAAACTGCGCTTTAAAAAAAATGAGTGAATTTGCTATTTACTTTTCTTGTATTACTAATTATTAGTGTGGCTTATTTTAGGCTAGTTTATTAATTGTACATTTACCTTTTTTAGTAGTCTGTTTCTCGACATTGAATTTGTTGCCGCGCAAAAGTGCTTATTACAGTCTCAAAGCTTGAGTAAGCATTTTAACAGGTTGAAAATATTTGTTAAATGATTCCGAATAATCGAAAATATTTATCCATAAATTAATTTTTGTGCATCTTCTTTTTCACAGAATGATTGTGCATCTTCTTGTAATCCAATCACAATCAATGTTCATGGGAATGCTGACATAAAGGTAACAAAAGATGATAAAACTTATGAGAAATGTAGTTGCATGAAACTCGTTGCTTTTTAAATTGATTGAATTCCGATTTATTAATTGCACACGGCATTTTGTAAGATTTGCTTCGAACTGCAATGATGTACAATGATGTCTTTTTTCTTTTATCTTATAGGATTCAAACAAACCATCTGCTCACATTGAGGCTACCAATAAACTATCTATCACCTACCCAACCAACCACGGTATTTTAACTATTTATTCTCGTTCGAATCTAAACGGGAATGAGCAAGGAATAAACTTTGTTATTGCTCTACTGGGATATAACTTTTTGACGAAATTGCTTGTTAATTTTTATTGTGGAATAAAAAGTGAACCTTCTTGTTCCATTTTGAACAACAACAAACTAAGGTTGAATAGTTCGAATCAACCTTTTCGAACTTCAGAGACTTATGGAATATGGAGTGCGATCTATTTTTGTGAGGCGGGGGTTAGCATTCGCTTACCAATGAAATATTGTTTTATTTCATCCCAGTGATAAAGGACTGGTCTGTCAGTGCACCACACAGCCATCTTGTAGGAGGTATGAACTACCACGACGGAAAACTGACTGTGCCTACCCCTGGACGGTACTACATCTACGCACAACTTTACTATCAGTCCAATGGGAGAGTCAATATTCGTGTGAATAACCGTGAAATCACCATGATACAACCACCGAGTTCAGCAGTTAACCATGGCACTTTGTCTGCAGGCGGAGTATTTAACCTCAACGCCGGTGACGTCATTTCGTTGGATGCGCAGTTCTCCATCACAGTCTATATGGACGCTGTCCATAGCTACTTTGGCGCGTTTTTGATTTGAGTTTCATTCGCTGCATAAGTGCTTAGAGCTTCAAAACAAGCAGTTGCAACCTCAAGAGATATAAAGCTCAGGTTTTTCATCATGGAGCTTTTCTGATTTGAAGGAGATGTTCTAAAAATGTCATTTCAATTTGTTAGATTATTGCTATAATTCTCAATAAAACATTTAATCAAAATGTAAAATGATGGTGCTGTATGTTAATGAATTACTGTTTAGTGTGTAAACAATACTAAGGAAAAGCCGCATATCATTAAAATAACATTTTCTTTTGCTTTTCTCCGCTATTTAAATTGTCAATTAAAAACATGTCGACCTCAATTTGACTAATTTATCGAAGTGGTCTCATTACTACGTTGCCCGGAAAGTTTATCTGCAACTGCTAAAATTGCGAACTAGTGTGCTGTGCTTGCCGAAAGGTTTTATTTCAAACGAAAAATTCTTGCATCTTTTATATTTTCGAGCATTTGAATATCCCGAAATTTCGTATGTCTTCTTCATTTTTCCTCTTTACCTCTTAACCCTCTTCCTTCAGGTTAAGTCTGCATATGAACCTGGTGGCCCATCAGGCCGTAGCGTATCGCGGTTTCTGTAGCATGAAGCGACAAGGAGTATTTCTACTCCCCCCTGGATGGGATATTAGAGAGGTTAAGCATGACGTTTACGGCAAACGGCAAACGGCAAAAATCGAACTTTTGGTGTCTGATTTTAGCCGTTTGTACAATTTAGGGAAATTGTTTGCATTTACTGTGATTAAGGGATTTTTTTCCTATTTTTCGACTGGCTTTATTTAAGTGCGAAAGAAAAAGTGAGCAAAATCAGAATTATTTTTGCCGTTTGCCGTTTGCCGTAAACGTCATGCTTAACCTCTCTATTAGTTCATCGCAGAAATGTAAATCGATCTATTCTCTCTCACCCGCTCTCTCTTGGGCGCATGCATTATCAAGAGCTGTTGGGATGTTCAGTGTGCCTCAAGTTTGGATAATATTCTGTCTGATGACTGAAGGAGGAAGGTGATAAATTTACTAAGGAAATCAGAAATTTAACACTTTTCGTGGAAAAAGAGCTTACAGAGACAAGTAACGTTAAGCCGAGAGTAGATGGCATCAAAAGGGAAAGGGTTTGCTCAGCCAAAACTTCAGAAACTGGGATTGAAGTGTCAACAGGCTTCAAGAGCTGTTTAACGATTATTTAAGTGTAAAGAATATAGCAGATTTTCATAGTTTTGCTGCGCTTTGACAATTAAGCTGTTATTCAGACATTTAACAACACAGAAAGATGTCTCCACATTCCTCCTTTATTTTAATATTTAACCGAATTTTACAGCCCTCTAGCAACCTAGGACGATTTTGATAGCAAACTGTCTCTTCCACAAATCAGCGTAACCAATAGAACTAGTCAAGAAACAAAACCCGAGATTTACATCCCTTACTTAATGAGGATATATATATGGACACTTTCTTTCACAGCACTGAGCGTGTGACAGTAAAGCTCAAATCAAAAACGCGCCAAAGTAGCTGTGAAAGCTATACATGTAGATTGATGTGCCAGAAGCCGTAACCAACGAGATGACGTCATCGGCCTTGAGGTTAAACACTCCGCCTGCATACAAAGTGCCATGGCTTACTCCTGAAGTCGGTGGTTGTATCATGGTGATGACATTGTTGTTCACACGAATATAGACTCTCCCAGTGGAGTAGTAGTAAAGTTGTGCGTAGATGTAGTACCGTCCAGGGGTGGGCACAGTCAGTTTTCCGTCGTGGTACTTCATACCTCCTGCAAGATGGCTGTGTGTGTTGCTGACAGACCAGTCTTTAATCACTAGACAGATTAAGCCAACCAATTAAATGTTTTAATCGTTTAAAAACAGGCGATAAAATAACCCACTTGTCTATCTGAATTATTATGTTTAATACTTTTCCATTTTCGACTAGTCCGTAGTCGGATCAAAATTTGTCCTAAATCTAATTTGGTAATCTTCAATCCGGCTTTTTATGTTATCATTATTTTTGAACTTGATCCGGAGCAATTAAGAGTAAATTTACTCTCTTAGGGTTTTCCTGGAACTTAGGCAGGATCAGCACCGAGCAGCTTTATAATTTCAGTCAGATTGAAAAATCAAATTTATGGAAAACAGACTTGATTATAAGAGACTGTACTGTAGATCTGTGCAAACCTTATGTTACTTTTCCATTTTCGACTAGTCGGATCAAAATTTTTCCAAAATCTAATTTGGAAATCTTCAACCCGGCTTTTTATGTTATCATTATTTTTGAACTTGATCCGAAGCATTAAGAGTAAAATTACTCTCTTAGGGTTTACCGCAAACTTAGACAGAATCAGCACCGATCAGCTTTCAGTCAGATTGAAAAATTAAATTTATGAAAAACAGACTTGAAATAATAAGAGACTGTACTGTAGATCTGTGCAATCGGCGGAGCAAAAAAATCGAGCGATCGAGTATAAATAAATACCTTTGTTGGCTTGATAAGTCACAGCGTGATTATTGGCAGCCTCAATGTGAGCGGATGGTTTGTTTGAATCCTGATTTAAGCATAAAAGAGAAAGGAAAGTGTTAGTACACGAATTGGCCAAAATCAAAATTGGTCGGTTATGATTTTCTTTACGATAACCAGGCTAAAAGAATCGATAGGAAGATCAGTTTCACAAGGCAGAGGGCATGTATATGGGTCATATATGGTTGTTTATGTTTACCTGTAAGTTACATTTGCAAGATGTTCCTGGATCTCCTTTTTCACCCTTCTCACCCTAAAAACATAACATTTGAATCAGTATTATCTAAAAAAGCAGCCTGTGTCGTAAATGTTACTAATTGTAATTTAAAGTCTCTCAGGCAAACGGAGCTTATAGAATAAAAGCTGTTACTGTACCTTAATTCCTTCTTTTGCATGCACAGTGATCATGACAGGATTACTCGAATTTGCACAGACATTCTAAATGAAATAAATCAGATTCAAAAATATATTCTGCGGGACGAGTTTTGGTTTATCAATTAATTTGTGAAACAGAACCTGATGCATCTGATGTTTTACCTTTTAACATTTTAACTAAAAAACAAACTTTACTTTGCGAACTGAAAAAATATGCCCTCAAATATGTTAATGTTTTGCGATGTTCTGTGTTGCGTATCCTAGTTGACGATCAACTAACAGATCCCAGCGTTTTTGTAAACAATTTTAGGAGTAAGCAGTTTTTGGCATTCGAAAAGTGCAGAATTTAAAGTTTACTTCAAACAAGGTGCTCGATCTGCCTTGGACGAACTTCACAGGGCATTATAGAACTTTTTCTACATGAAATAGCAATTTTAATTAAGCTAAATACGTGTTTGTTTTAACATGATGATCATAAACTCTTGTAAATTGTTAGAACAATGCAGTACACATCTCAACTACTGCTCTTACGGCAAAGGCTTCGAAAACGTATTAAACATGTCAATTGTTAATCAAGTTCCGGACGTAACGAAAGAGCTTCTGATTTCGGCAAAAGTTATTGAAATAAAAGGAAATAAGTTTTTTCGGATCTTACCTTAAGTCCAGAAGTACATTTGATGCAAACCAAGAGAGCAAAAATCAAAACGAACTTCATCTCAGCAGCAGTCATGACTCTGTGAACTTCAATAAGAATTGAACTGAACATTCATGCAGGGGACTGAGTTCATTTACTGTTTACAAAAGGCACAGTACTATTGTTTTGCGCATGATGTAATATGTCGTATGACTCCCCCGTGTTGAGAAAAGCGGTTCATTTTTTTTATTTTTTTTTGTTGAGGCAATTTTAAAGAAGGTCTCATGACAACCCACACACCTTGGTAGCCGATTTCGCAATATCACACATTAGTATATACCACACAAGTGAGTAGTGTTTTTCGCGCGTTCTGATTGGTTAACTCGGAGGTGATAAGAAAAGTACTATTCACCTCCGAGCAGCCGAAGAGAAACAAAATGGCTATCCATGTCGCTTTAGTTACCGAAAGTGATGTTTTGGTTCGCTAGTCAATTAGCTTGTGTGGTATATACCAAAACAATTATTCCTCTCAGTGTAGGTGAAAGTGGTGGATAGTTACTTTTACCTCTCGGCTTTGCAGCATAGTTTCGCGCAACGCCTCTTTAAAACGAAGACCTGGAATATGTACCTGAGCTATTTTAATTAACGTTGTCGGATTAAATCTTCAAGCCTGCGCAACAAGACCGAATGGTGGTTTGGGTATTTACCAGAATTTTACATTTTAGTGCAGAGGAAATCTACAAGTTCGAATTTTTATTTGCACGTGAAGTATTTGTTTTTCTTTAAGTGAGACGCTTAAGTAGTTTGTAACATTCTTCTGAATGTCAGTGTGGCGAAAAGTAACCTTTCTTCAGATGTCTGAAGAGAACTTAAAATCTCGCGTTTGCTATACCGTTATATCTCAACAGTATTCAGTACGCGCAACTCCCTCTACTTCATCCCATACTACCTTTCGGTCTTGTCGAGTAACCTTGAAGTTAGTTTCGATCTGACAACGTTAAAATTGAAATGTGAAAAGCATTAACCGTGAACACCGACGCAATGGTATCCTGGATAGACATGCAGCATCGGTAAGCTTAGTAGTATTCCTTTTTGATAATCAAAATATTTTCTTCTTGTGGATCGGAGCCTTAAGAGTATGATTTATGCAGAGCCAACCTGTCTTGTTATCATGTTTATTCGATTTAGGCCCTACACGTCGTGTCTGTTAAGATCATGCATGCGACAAAATAGCTGACAAAAGTTTCATCTGTTAAAAACCCAAACACAGAGCTGAAAACAAAAAACCTTCATTTAAGAGAACAGCAAAAGAATCAGAAATAAAGATGATTCACGTATTACGTCTAATTCAACTCTACTTTTACATTTACCTGTGATAGTGATGCTCAAAGTGTTCTTATCGTAGCGGGATACCCTTCTCCAAGTTGTGCCGCGGGATGTCTGACAAACCTTTGTACCACGGCGTTCTCTCTTTATTATAGCCGGATCATCCTCAATTTAAATGTGTTGATCTTTCAGTTCAGTGGTTTATGAAAGCCGTGGGAAGATTTTAGCCAAATATTGCTGTGGGAAATTTTGCAATGTAAACTTATTAAGAGGAAACCTTTAAAATGTTATGCTAAAACCCTTAATTGCCTTGTCCAATTGATGTTTACATTTACTTTTAAAACCACTCAGGCAAAAATATAAAGCAAATACTAATTTTCAAACACATTTAAAAATGTGAAAATGGGTTTGAAAATTACTATTTACTTTATTGTTTTAAAACACAACTTGCCGGTTCAGTTTCAGACACACACTGTTAATTTGGCTGAGACAAATAAAACTATCAGTCTTAATCGGAAGGTTGTAAGTTCGACTTCTGTGAGCACTCGGGTTTTTTTCCGAGTATGCCTGTGTCTCTGACTGAAAACATCATCTTTATCTTCCCTTCTTCACTATCAATCTTATTCTTATAAAGCAAGCAGTTTCAGTCACATGGTTAAATTCACCAAACAAATAAAATTTCAAAACTATCAGTCTTATTCTTAATGTAAAGCAAATATCAATTTTCAAACAATTTTTAACAATTTATCAGCGTGGACTAATTGTGTAAACAGATGGAGTCAAAATAATTTGATTTCAGCCACACGGTTAATGACCAGACAAGTATATTTCCAAACTAACAGTTTCATTCGTAAAAGCTGTCCTCCTTCAGAAATCTTTGGAATAGCTATAAACTTAAAAGAAATTTTAGTTTTACGCCTTTGGACTTTGGCGTAGACTGTGCACCTATCACGTACACTCAACTCCCAGTTACAACTGACGGCTTTTAGAATTACAATCCACTGCCAATATAAGTCCTTTAACGGACACCATCAGGATAATAATTTGGTGTCCGTAAACTAATTGAAGAGAAATCGTAATGGTGAGAGTTCAGTTTCGACCACTTTCAGTGACTCCTATTCACCAGGACTTTAACGTAGATGCCATTTATGTGTTCGAGTATATAATTACGTTTTGCAGTAAAAGCAGCAGGTGCAAAACATTGTCAAAAGTTGGGAATGCCTTAGGTTATTTAATGCTTTCCTTGATAGCGGTATTTGTTTGAAAGTTTACACAGCTATTAAAAAGCTTCAAAGCTATAGATACTGACCTTAGTAGCATAACGTATGCCAATGTCACAAAAGCCCTCAAGCCGCTCAACTTTGATTGCTTTTCAATTTTTTTACACAACGAGGTTTACGCTTTATTTTCTCTTTCTGAGATATTTCTGGTTATTGTACTACCAAAACAACTCATAGTTACTTAAATATGAAACATGGAAACGCTAGGGCTTTCGTTTGATATCAAATCGTCAACTTACTTGGTCAGCTCCTGCTTTATTTCCCAAGCAAAAGCGGGTAGAAGTCAAGAGAGCAATAATCGAAACGAATTTCATCTCGACAGCAGATGTGACTTCGTTCAAAGATAAGCTGAAAAATATAACACTTCTTGAAAGGGGCAGTATCACGAGATATCTTCTAAGTGTTTGTGCAAACTATGCTAGAATTATAAAGATGCACTCACTGATCAACAAAATAACCTTTAAACAACAAAAAAGGCAGAAATTCACTCGATAACATGTGAACAAACCATAAACAATGTTTTTGTTAGTGATTTACTTCCAAGTAACACAGTCAAGCTTGAAAACGTCGACCCGACGTTTTCAAATTTTAGACCACTTCTTTAGCAAGGTGAGGCAACTATTACTGTACTTCTCAACACATCCATTGGATTTTCAAGTAGCACTAAATCTTGGTGAGACTGCCCCTTTAAGACCTCTTAATCTATTGTCTTTTCCGCACGAAAAATCCTTAGCTTCATTTGTTTGTTGCCATGAGGATTTTTTTTAAGACAATCTATGTTTTAATTTCTATGACTCAACGAACTTGAATTCCCCAGGGTTATTTTTCGTCGTTTGTTTTCCTCATACAACTAAATATATAGAAATAACGTCTGGTATCAACTTTCTATATTAACACGATGAGCTAATTATTACAGAATAGATTAAAATCAACGTATACTTTCGCGCCAAAACAACAAAGTTGTTTTGTTTCGTGTTTACAGTAAAACTGAATAGATGCTTACATATTGCAATCGGTTAATTCGATTCCTTTCTAAGCCACTGAAGAAATGACAAGAAAGAAACGTATTGCAACGGTCAGGACATCATAATCGAGCAAAGGTGAACATATTTATTTTGATTTATGCCTAAGTATTGCTAGTATTGCAATTAAATTGATTTAAAGAACAAATACGGTGGTAATACTTTTGGTCACGCATTCGAAGGCTGGCGTGATTTTGTGCCGTTTTTGTACGATTTTGAATAATTTTTTGACAAGTGCTTAATCATTGGCCCAAACCAAACTTTGTATATTTTGAAAGTATCATCCTTCTACAGTTGAAATACCTATATCTCAAGGATATCCGAGATATGGCACATGGTGAAAATGACGATTCTTTTGACCGACTCCCATGGTGCGTGAGAATAGTCTGGTTTTGTTTACCGTTAAATAATTAGATTAAACCAAAACTCTTGAAACTATGCTTCTTTGGACAAGGAAGAGTCATGCAATAAACCGGTTGTATTAACTGTATATTTTAAACCTTAATATACTGTAACGTAGTAGTGTCCCCAATTAGCTTCTGTGAGCTAAATACCTACCCTGACACTTAAATAAAGTTATTATTATTATTTTTTTTTTCTGCGCTTGATTGTTTTGACATGCAAATCGAATGAACGTGGTCGATTTTCAGCCCAATTTGGACCCTCTGAATCGAGTCTAGACGTGAAATCGAAAATTTCGTCTTTCTCAAAAAAATAAAAATATTTGAAGGAAAAAACAACACTGAACGTTTTTAGTTTTACTAAGCTGGACTACATACATGCAGAAGATGAGCGAAATCCCTGTTTTTTGGCCTTGCCGCAAAAAATCATTTTTGTTTGATTTTTCTCGAAACTTCCTCTTAAATACGCACTTTTAATGTGTGAGGCGCGGTGGCCTAATGGTTAGTGCGCTGGACTCCGGATCGAACGGTCCGGATTCGAGCCCTGACCGGGGCACTGCGTTGTGTTCTTGGGCAAGACGCTTCACTCTCATAGTGCCTCTCTCCACCCAGGTGTATAAATGGGTACCGGCGAATTTACCGCTGGGGGTAACCCTGCGATCCAGGGGGGAGTAGAAATACTCCGCATCGCTTCATGCTACGGAAACCGGGATAAGCTCCGACCTGATGGGCCCCTTGGTTCGTAAGCAGACTTACGCACTTTTAATAAACTCTTCTTTCGGTATACAAAATTTCGAACTCGCGATCGGCAGAAACTACTTGGAAGGTACCCAGCTAGCATATTGACAGTACGACGGCGAAAAACAGCATATTAAAGGAGCTTTTTCACTGATTTTAGCAGATTTTTGAACACCCAAAATATAAACCTAAAAATAATGGGCCATTTTTATAAACAACTGCTATATTAGAGTACTGACAGTTAACAAGCATCTTTGGCTGCGAATGGCTTGGATGCATGGAAATGGATTACAACTTGAAAAATTAAGGCTAAACTTTTCAAGTTGTTTCCGCGCGTCTTCCAAAAATTGATAATTATAACTGCGGTTTGATTTCTGTCCGCAAATTAAGGTTATATATTTCTTTAGATGTTCAAAGATAATGTTTTTCATGGGTTAAGATTCCTGCCACTAATTTTAGAATAGTTTAGACGAAAAGTCCAGAAAAGCTTCCGCGAAGTAGCTCCTTTAAAGAAACTCGAGTGTACTGAACCCGTCAGTTTTCAGGGGAACTTGACACGAGTGATCTGCACCATCATTGTTTCACGCTTTGCGCTGAGATAAACAAATACGAGAAAGTCGCCGAGAAACTACGAAATAACTTATTTAGGCAGTCCAGAACGCAGGCAAAAAAATGAATTCGCGTTGGCGTAAACACGTGATTTGATTAAAAAGAACACCAGAAGCCTGTCTTGATAAGTTCTGCAATCTTCTAACTGTATGAGTCTTCTGAATAGATTCAGATATGTCGAGCTATATTACCTTATATCAGGGTCTGGAAGGGGTTTCGCGTGATCCGTGAATTGACCAAAAAACAGAGCGTGAATCGGGAAAACTCATGGAATACAGCCGTGATTCGTGAATTAAATATTCACTGTGACGCGTGATCCTTTCAAGTTGTAGTCCGTGAATCGTGATTTCTACCGATATAATGTCGTGAACATCAAATAACCCTACACGAATACATGCAAATTGTCTGTCAAGATGGCTCAAAATACGTGTAGGTTTTCTGTTATTGTTATGTAACGTAACGGATCGTTGTCAAAATGAAACATTGCCTGTGAAAACGATGTCTAAATGGGACGAACGTATCATGAGGGAATGGGCCCAGGAGCATGGAAAAGCTGTGCGGCAGCTGACAATCAGACAGACCATCACAAAACATGCAGGAAGAACCTTGCCATTAAAGGGACACTGTCACGGACATTTTTTGGCTTTTTTAGTAAAACGGCACCAAAATTACGACTAAAGTACTTTCAACCATACAAGAAATGCTCCTAGAAAGCGAAGGGAACGATATCTAGCAAATTGTTTAAAGAAGAGGGTGACCGTAAATAGTTTTCATCCATTTTTGCAAGCCACAAGGACAGAACTTGAAAAAGTCAGGCTGACTTTTTCAAGTTGAGATCAAACGCTCCCGAGTAAAATCACTCTATATTTATCTTCAGGACGCTGATATAATAATTTTAAGAAAACTTGACCTCTGTTAATAGGCTTCCAAAGGTGTAAACATGTTTTTGAGCTGTTGAATTTTTGAAGTGACAGTACCGGAAAGAGTTACCAGAAGGAGAACGGATTCCCACAGAGTGCGCAGTCCTTGAAAACTGCATTAAATCAAACCAACAGTCTCGTGTGATCAAAACAATCTAAATGTGACTGCATTTCTAACGAGGAGGACCACCAGCTAGCGGAGGACCAATAGGAAGATAGTGGAGTGGAAACACTACGAGAGGCCAGTCACTCCCGTGAGCTTCTTATCAAAAACAATCGATTTTATAGCAATGAACTTCATTCCTTTTATACTTTATCTCCGTCAAACGAAAAGCAAAGAATCATCAAGTTGATCACCGTACTTTCTGTTTCCTTCCCATCGCGGGGTCATTAAGACCAACTCTTGCCTACAGTTGTCCAGCAACCACAAAAGAAACAGTATAATCATTTATAGACTTAATCAATTCATGACCTAAACACGTGATTCGTGAAATCTAAAGAAAAAATTACGTGATTCGTGAATGTACGGAAATTTAACCCGTGACTCGAGATCCAGACCCCCCCTTCCAGACCCTGTTATATTGGCGGCCGGAATATTAGCGAGAAGAAAAAGTCAGTTTTCGCAGCAACCAAATTAAATCAGAAGTTGCTATATATTTTTTGCTGGAATTTTCTGAAATTTTGTATCACATGTTGAATAAATACTAGTCAGTGCTCAAAAATCGCAAAGACAAAATGTGGTGATTAAAGGACCATGTTGGAATAGCTTGCGAGGAGACTCACGTTTGGGACTTAACGCGCGAGAACGAGTCGGCCGAATCTCTTCACTCGCGGACTTGCGACTTTGTATTCGCGTGTTGGAATACAAAGAAAGCTTAATCGCGCAGGACCCTGCTTGCTCATTAACAAATTTATTAGCTAAATTTCTTCAGGGGGTGTTATCTTATAAAGCTTTAATTCTCTGAATTTTGAACATCGATTCCTCTAAAACTTATATTGTGGGTCGATTGTCGTTTTACCGAGAGATGACCATTTACTGTGATGTATACAAGCTCTTAAAGTTAAGCTGAAGATAATGCGATTTTGTGCCCAAGTTTTCAGCTAGAATAGCGCACCGACATCTTTTTAGGCCTCTTTTGGTGTGCAAGAGTTGACAAAACTATTGTTGTGACTGAAGCAGAAACCTGCTAAAGTTTCTGAAATAACTTGGATAACTAAGACGAGGACAGAAAGGCAAATAAAAGGAATTCTGGCAAACCGAAAACGAGTAGAGAACGACTTTTAGAAAGTCTATTGTCAATATTTTAAAAAATTAGAGATGGAATTGTTATTAGGCTACTAAGGCTTAATGCTCAATGACAGCTTGAAGTAAAGAAAAGAGAAAATTCTTCATATGAGTTTTTCTGCGCTTAATTTCTTAATTAAGCAGTTATTCGACAACACTCAAAGATATCTCACACCAATCTCGAAGTTTATTGTCAGCAATCTTTAATGAAAACTACAGGATCCTACAGCCATCTGGCAGAATTTGCCTCTACTAAAAATCAGTCCAACCAGAACAAGTTAAATCCCCGAGCGGCTTTACATCCCTTTTTTAAAGTCGATGAATTGTGCAGTTTGTTTTACGACGCTGAGCATGTAACAAAGCTCAAATCAAAAACGCGCCGAAGTAGCTGTGATAGGTGTACAGGTAGATTGTGGCAGCGTCAGACGTAGTCAACGAGATAACATCACCAGCGTTCAGCTTAAACACCCCGGCTGTGAACAGCGTCCCATGGTCTCTTCCTGCAGTAGGTGGTTGTATCATCAGGGTAATAGCATTGTTCACGCGAAGAACGGTTCTTCCATTGTTATAGTAGTAAAGTTGTGTGTAGATATAGTACCGTCCAGGGGTAGGTACAGTCAGTTTTCCGTCGTGGTACTTCATGCCACCTACAAGATGACTGTGTGGATCACTGATAGACCAGTCTTTAATAACTAAAAACGCAAATAAGGGTTATTGTATTAGTTTAGATTCATAGAATGGGTCAAAACAATGGGACAACATTTATCTAGAAAACTGAAAATCTTCCGCCTTTTTCTTTTTTTATGCTTTATTTTCATAGCAATTCCAGAAAGGCTTGAAGTTACAACAGATAAACAGATTTAGAAACGTGTTGCAATCCGTCAGAAAATTCAGCGAGAACTATAACTAAAATACCGTGGTTGGCTTGGTAGGCCATGTATCACCCATAAAATGTAATAAAAACCATAAATGTAATAACAACCATAAATGTAATAAAAATTAACCATAAATGTAATACTAACCATAAATGTAATAACTTTTAACCACAAATGTAATAAATCCACTAACCATAAATGTAATAAAATTTGCCCATAAATGTAATAAACTGAACAACCATAAATGTAAGAAGGCTTAACCATAAATGTAAGAAACTGGCTATGACTTCCAAATCAAGGGGCTACAAACTTGTCATTCCCTTTGTGAAATTCTTACTTCATGACATGGGACTCTTGCATCAAGTTAGTATTTTAATAAACCCAGAGACCAAAACCAAGAAGCTATAATTATGGTTACCCAAGTATGATTAGAAAGTCTATATACCAGGGCGTTTGAAGTTCTGTTGGTTGATGATATTTCATCAACTTGAAAGAGATTGAGGTTCTCTTTGAGTCAAGACGAATTCAGTCAAACATCATTTTATAAGGAATACGCCTGTTTTATTTTTTCAAACTTTCCCATATATCCACCCGGATTTGCAAACTTGTGTTCTCCGTTTCCGCGTGCCCATGCTTCCCTGCCGACGTTATTCGACCTTAAAACCAATGTCAAGCAAGGTGGTAGGGTGGGGAAGGGGGTTGGATGTTCCCTGTTGGAGCAAGAACAATCTACAGAGATAGGACTCTCGGGCTAGAACTGCTGACTTGAAGGTTGGTTGGGTGGGGCAGGTGATCCAAGTTCCATACTAAGTGTTGAACAGAGAAGATATGCCAGACATCCCTTGAGGCACATGGGAAATATAAGGGTAAAATACTGAACAACATTCTAAAAAACAAAACTCGGTTTAACGTTAACACAAAAGCGGTAAGTTATTATTAAAGATATTGTGTAAAGAGTCAAGTTTGCATTGCCATTATACCTGTTATTGTTGATTGCGAATATATAAAATAACCTTAACATATATTTTTACATTTTCATAAAAAAACCTAGTGCTTCCGTTCCATGTCATGGAAAGTACAAGGCAAGTAGCTTTCAATAGCCACTTATTTCCTTTTTTCTAAAAGATGGCTGTTACATACATCCATGTTGCAACGCCATTGAAAAAGAACATTAATCCAAGCATTTATCCACTGAGGACTGTTTCTGATTTCTTTTAACGCCAACACATTTCCGCTACCTCTTCCATACTGCTTTAGAATCTGTCTCATGCTGTGTCTCATAGGGAAATGGCACCTTATTCAGATTCAACCACAATCAAGAAATATCTTCAAGGAGCCTCCCCTGGTATCTTATCGCAAAGGAAAATCCCTAAAAGACATTCTCATCAAAGCCAAACTATAAAGGCTTTAGAAAGTATTCTTTTAGCGAACCGCAGGAGTCGTGCAGGCCCGTCAACACATCACACAAAACCGCAATATTTCATGCCGTATGTTCCTCGTTTAAGATTGCACACGAAGAAATAATGTTTTTGTTTATTTAAGGAGTCAGGCCTTTAGGCGTTAAATTGGAAATTTCAAGTCAAATTCACGAAGAATGAGGATGGTAAGTTTGTAGCCCCTTGATTTGGGAGTCATATCCAGTTTATTACACTTATGGTTAAGCCTTATTACATTTATGGTTGTTCAGTTTTATTACATTTATGGGCAAATTTTATTACATTTATGGTTAGTGGATTTATTACATTTGTGGTTAAAAGTTATTACATTTATGGTAAGTATTACATTTATGGTTAATTTTTATTACATTTATGGTTGTTATTACATTTATGGTTTTTATTACATTTATGGGTGATACAGGCCACAGCATGTTTCCTGATGGACTCGATGTGAGCAGATGGCTTTTTTGGATCCTGGTTTAATAAAAGAGAAAGGAAACCGTTAGTACTGTCAAAAAATACTACAGATCAAGTTGGTCAGATTCAAATTGGCGAAGACACCCCGAAACGATAAATCAAAATTCGATCATTTTCACAAGCGAAAAGTACATAGTTGTTTGCCTGTAAGTTACATTTACAAGATGTTCCTGAATCTACTTTAAACCAGCCGCGCGTGTCATTTATGTTTTTTTTTTATTATCAGGTTCTCTTTTTACAAATACATATTACAGTAGCCATTATTAATACAATTTACAAACAAATTATTATTTTATATAAGATAAAGAAAAACCATGACACAATGTCATGACTCACTGCACAGTAGGCACATAGTTACAAGAAATAAATAGCTAAATACTATAAGATATCTACAAGGGTTTTGCCAGAATTGCATCTCATCTTTTCCTGAAAATTTCGTACCTGCCATTTTGTTTCGCTATACGTTTATTCGGTTTCTAGCTTAATTTTAATTTTGTTCAGAACCACAGTAAAATCAGGGTGGATACAAGCTTTTCTACGTTCCCAAATGCATAGCCATATAGTTTCCCGAGAATTACAAGATAATTTATTATACCAGTCCTATTTGGAAGCCCAAGTATAATTTCGTTTAAAGTTATGCTTGTATTGTCACTGTTCGTCTTTTTCTTTTTTTTGAAATTATTTAGGTTTCTTTCATTTAAAGATAGTATAGCTTAAATTCATCTTTAAATTCATTCAATCCCACTTTTGAAGTTTTCGTTTTCTTGTCTATATATAATCAGAGAAAAGACGCAAAAGTAATTCATTTTAATTATAAGATTGCTGTACAAAACTTGCCTACTGTGTAACACTTTACCACATTCACACACACACACGAACAATTTAGGATATTTTACAATTTAACTAATACATGTGTCATTAATGTTACTAAGTATAATCTAAGGTCTCTATAAAGGTAAATGGAACTACAGAAGAAAAGCTGTTACTGTACCTTCATTCCTTTTGTTCCATGTATATTGATTGTGATGGGGTTGCCCGGAGATGCACAGATATTCTGTCAGAGATAAGATTAAGGAACAAGATTTAAAAAATCATTCTGCGGACGAATTTTGGCTTATCAGCTAAATGCGAAACAGAACTAGTACATGTACTTTGCATCTGGTTTTATTATTACCTTTTATCATTTTCGATCATTTTAACTATTAATAAAACATCACCGACTTTGCGAACTGAAAAATATGCCCTAACAATTTCGCGATGTTTGAAGTTGGAGTTGCACAGAGCAGACGATCAAGCTAATTGAGCTCAGCGTTTTTTTTTTCAGTACTGACGCGGTGATAATTTGGCGTTAAGCTTTGCAATTGCCTTGGTTATCAGAAATTAAAGCTTGGTTACGGGCCTGGATAAACTAAAGAAAATTAATTATTTCCAATCTTACCTTCTGTCCAGAAGTAAATTTCGTGCAAACCAAGAGAGCAAAAATCAAAACGAATTTCATCGCAACACCAGCCATGACTCTGTGACTTCAATGGGAACTCAACTGAACACAGTACAAGGACTGAGCGACGACTATGGCTTCATTTACTGTTTACAAAAGGCGCGTAAAAACAAGAACAGTATAATTGTTTTGAGCATGATGTAATGACTCGTACGACTACTTTCCTGTTGAGGAAGGCGCTATATTTTTGTGGAGGCCATTTTAAGGAAGATCTGTGTAATTTGAAACAATTTTATAAGATTATTAGGAAAATATATCGATGAATTAACTTTGAAACCTGTAAAGCTTTTTTTGTACTGAAGATGATAAGAAGACAACACGCAGAATTAATATTATTTGCATATTAAGCAGACATTTCTTTCGATAAATATCGCATTAAGTACTGTACAGATAAATAAATATTAGCTCAAATTTGACGAAAATACCGGAGAAAATTAAAATAACAAAACCTTGGGGAAATACAACATGAGAAAAAAAAGACAACTGACGTGCATGCGTTTATCCTGCATGAACCAAGTTTTTTTTTCAATAGTAAAAAATGTTTCTTTTTTCGAACGCAGTTGATAGCATTTATTTCCGAACCGGTTAACAACTCAGAGAATCCCTTTCATTTGTTTGCATTTCTTGTCGACGAAGCACAAGCGATGATACCCTGTCGCTCTAAATTAACAGTCAACATTGCTTTAGACATGGTTCACCTATTAGTTGCATTGACAAGTATACAAGAACCCTGACCGAGCGTCGGACGGCATACTTGATAAAGAATCCTAGTTCACACAATCGAGTTCCTGAATAATTCTCTAATCGTAAGCAGATGACCAATTTTTCGAGTAATGTTAGGTGTAAAACTCTCCAAACAGGCCGAGACTCAGTGTTACTGGAAAATAGACAGACAACTGCTCATACATGCGGGATGACGTGTCATAAAAGGTAGTGAATTACTTCGGATCGGAGAAACCCGGGTTTCTAATTCTGCCCACTTTCTTGAACACGACACACATTTATCCTCAGGGTCTCAATCCAGGAGCATAAATGCGGTGGGGGCAGGGAGGAGGAGGTGGCACCAATTTGATCGTTCATGAGCCTTGCGCCGAAGGGATTTGCGTAAGGTGTTTGAACTAGTCTTCGAATTTTCTTGCGATATACAGTGGCCCTATAAAGGATGCACTAAAATCGAATCCAGGCAGAGTAGCAATAACCCCAGTCGCACCATTTTATTTTAACTGCAGCCCTCGTTTCACTAGCCGAGCAAATAGATTTTACTTAGATTTTACTTACTTTATCATAACGGTAACAAAAAGAGGTCGTCTTGAATCACAAGCTCCTTAGGACAAACACGCATATAAACTCATATAGCGAGGCCCGGCTAGTAGGGAAGGTACTAAGATCTCTTCCATCTGAATTTTAAAGCTTGTCGTGTCGCAATTTCGAATGGAACGCATGTCGCTTTCGAAATTTCATCTTACGAATGACTTAACTAACATACCAGGAGTTTCTCAGGCAGTTAACAAGGCAGTTAAAAACTGTTTACAAAGAACGTAACTAACTTAGAGATCACTCATTGGCGTGTATGCCATATAGATGATTACCCCGACCCCACCCCTCACCAATTCTGCCGACCGGTCATTAACTTAGACACAACAGTACACACAATCAGTTTACTAAGAACACAGCAAAGCAAATATTTTGACAAATACGGCATGAGTTAAATTCGCTTCATTTAATTGTTGTGGACGATTGCGTTGGTGAATCAATGACATCGGGAAATTTCGCTCATTTTCAGTTGCTTATTACAATTATCGCGTCGCCCTTAACGACCAATATCGTGTTGTTGAAGTCTCAAATCTTTGAAAAGCGAACCGATTATGCAAGGAATAATTACTGATTTATTTTGCATAATTTTGTATCGAGAACAACAGACTCACAAAAGAACAAATAAGCTAGAATCCAATGATCCGGCGCAAGAAGTCACGCTCGATAGATTTCTTCGCTTATTTCGCCGTTGCATGTACGTACGCACGCTTTATTTAATTTCTGTTAGGATGAAACATCAGAGTTAACTGCTAGCCGAAATGGGCCTGAAAAGCAAGATATCTGACGTTCACATACCACAAGACCTTTCATGGCCTAAGTTTGTGTTTCAAAACTTTGAAACTTACGGTGACAAGACAGCAATTGTGAGTGTTATTTTATATCAAACTGTTTCTTTACTCATATATTATATTTGTTGTTTTGAATAGCATCGTTATGGACCTCTCGAGTTCGTTTGTGGGTGTTATGTGTTAAACATACATACAATAAGTACTTACGAGTCAAGTTATTAAATCATATTGACCGATCCTGGGTTTCGTGTTCATTTCAATTGACGTTAAAGGGGCTATCAGCATAGAACAGCTTATTAAATTGTTTTAGAAAGAAAACCGGGCTCCTCATGAGGTTTAAATGGTAGAGAAATAAAATTATTGAAAAGCGGTTTTGAAAACGGTGTTAATCCTTTGAGCTCATCTCAGTTTGCAGTTCATAAACAATCGATGATGTTGTACCATTAATTTCGCATTTCATTTTATCCGTGAGCAATCTTCCGCCCGCAGCACGTTGAGAAACAAGACAGATTATGGAGATACAGAAAAAAGAAGCATTGTAAACCGAGGCTTCCTTTGATCAATTGTGCTCAAGGGAAAACTTTGTGAGTTATAAAGATTGATTTACCCGCTCAACTGAGAAAACAAGAAAGCAATGCAACATGAAAACACTGAATTCGAATTAGTAATGATCTTTAATCATTTTAATCAGTCTTACTCGTCGACTTTGTCATAGGATACTCTCTACAAACTCCAAAAATATTATAAAGTGATTTGAAAACTACTTCAAAGAGTTGTTTTCCCACGGTTAAAAAATGTATCAGAATCCAAGGCTGTTTGTGTCAGTTTTGATATGTGCTGTTGCTATGGTGATTTGTCCTCTCCTTTTGTTGCTCCCTGCTGTTTGGAACCGGTGCTTTGTTTTGTTGTTTTGTTTTCACGTTTCTACTAAAGTATAATTTAAGTATCATCTCAGCAATTAACAGAACAGTTATAGCCAAAGCAAGGATATATTTAACAATTATTCCTCGACTGAAGCGTCAGAAGGAACAATCTAAACTTTAATGACATTGATAAAGAAATAGAGAAAAGTCGAGCACGAATCCAATAGTTTCAAAAGACTCCTCTCAAATTATATATGAAACGGGAACAATATCATTTTTAAAGCTTTTCTTTTCTTTTATATTCACTATCTGCAAAATTTGATTTTGAATTAATAATAATGATGTAAACGAAAATTAGATTTTACGAACATATACGAAAATATGTAAATAAGTTTATATATTTTGTAAATATTTCACCTCAATTTGTGATATAACTTGTGTACATAGAAGCTTAGAGCATGCAAAAGCTTTCAGAGTTTTTTTTATGTAGGTAGGCTATTGAAAATTTTACTGAAATTATCTCATGGGAAAAACTTAAGGAAAAACAAAATTTGTATATTTTTTAACCAGATACACCTATGATTCAAGTTTGTATGAAAAGTACTCAATATTTTAAAATGTAATCAATGAATAGTTTGATATAATTAAATTTTCTAAACTAATTGAATTACTGAAGCTATGATAATATTATTATAATAAAACTAGTTCTTACTTAATTTTTTAAAAAATTATTATTATTATTATTATTATTATTATTATTATTATTATTATTATTATTATTATTATTATTATTATCCCCTCCACCTGTGTATGCGGTGATGCTTTTACAGTGGACCACGCAATGATATGCAAGAGAGGTGGGTTCGTTACCCAACGTCACAATGAGCTGAGGGACTTAGAAGCCGAACTCCTGAATATGGTTTGTACCGATATTGAGATTGAGCCTGTCCTGCAAGATATCTCGGGTGAACAGCTGGGAAGAGGTTCTAATCGAGCTCCAGATGCGAGATTGGATATTCATGCGCGCGGGTTCTGGGAGAACCAACGATCAGCATTCTTTGACGTGAGGGTTTGTCACCCTAATGCTGATTCGTATAGGGACCTAGAGCTCCAACAGATATACCGCAATCATGAGAACGAGAAGAAGCGCCTTTACGCGAGGAGGGTTTTGGATATCGAACAAGGAACTTTTACACCCCTTATTTTCACGTCAACAGGCGGCATGGGAAACGAGTGCTTGCAATACCATTCCAGACTGGCGCAGCTGATCTCCATCAAGAAAGGAGAACATTATGCTAAAACAATCTCCTGGATAAGAGCAAGGACATCCTTCGCTTTACTAAGATCCGCACTAATCTGCCTAAGAGGTTCAAGAGCTAGAAGGAAAGCCTTTTGTGACTTTAAGAACATTGATATTGACGTTGAAACCCAGGAGGGAGCCATCGTGTAAACACTGTTCAAATAGGTTTTAATAGTTTATTTCTTTTATTTACTTTTACCTTGTATATACCGATATTGACGTTGAAACCCAGGAGGGAGCCATTATGTAAACACTGTTGAAATAGGTTTTAATAATTTATTTCTTTTATACTTTCTTTTACCTTGTATATACCAATTTGTATGGAATATGTTAATTAATGTTATGATGATGATAGTAGTATTAGTACTAGTTGTAGTAACCATGATATCATGACATATATGATATGACGATGATGATAATGATGATAATAATAACTTTTTGGGCCTTGGATATTTTAATATTGGAATTTTAACCTTGTAAATGGCAACTTGTCTGGAATATGTTAATAAAGATTTGCATTATTCGTAATTATTATTATTATTATTATTATTATTATTATTATTATTATTATTAATATTGCATATACTAACCTCTTACGAGGGCCAATATTCCCCAGTAAGGCTTCGGGAAGCTAGGGTATTAAGTAGTTTATTATATGGCCCTCGTTTAAGCTGTAAATTTTGAATTTTCCGGCTTTCAAAGACAAAAAAAAGACTTATGACCGTTTCCGTGCGTATGGCAAAACCCCGACTCAGAAAGAACCACTCACAGCGCTTGGATTTACCTCAAGACTGCCTTGCCAAATAATGAATGCAATTATCATGGCTATTATTAAATATAACGATGGGAAATGTGTCGATCGATATATTGACCAACACGTCGGACGAGACTTCATATCAAGCATGAACCGAAAAAGCTCCCCTAACCAAGTAACCAAGTTCTTTTTTGTTTCTTCTCTTTTTTTTTTGTCCAGGTGGACGGATCCTCTGGACGATCTTACACTTTCCAACAGCTTACTGTACTTACCAAGAAATGTGGATCAGCTCTAACCAAGAAGGGCTTCAAGAAGGGCGATGTTTTCGCCATCCTTCTTCCAAACCTGCCGGAGTTTCCAATAATTTACTACGGTGTTATGTTTATTGGAGGCATAATAACAACCATGAACCCACTGTACACGGCAGAGGAAATAACACACCAGCTTCAAGATGCGGGCGCTACATTCATCATAACGATACCACTTTTTGCTGATAAAGTCAAGCAAAGCGCTTCCAGCGTCGGAATTAAGACAGTTTTTGTCGTCGGCGAAGCCGAAGGCTGCGAACCACTTTCGGGCTTACTCCAAGATGATGGCGAAGATTTTCAGGAAAATGTCGAAATAAACCCGAAGGACGATGTCGCCTGCTTGCTGTATTCCAGTGGAACCACGGGTGTCGCCAAGGGAGTAATGCTGACCCATTATAATTTGATCGCAGATGCGTCAATTGTTACTCATGAAAACTTCATGTGGAGTAAAGAAGATGGTGCTGTTGTTCTTGGCCTTTTACCATTTTTTCATAGTTTTGGACAAGTTATATCAATGTCCTGTGTTTTGTCCAAGGGTGGCAAGGTTATATGTGTGCCAAAGTTTGAGCCCGAGTCTTTCCTTAAGATCATTCAGGAATATAAGGTTGGTATCATCTTTCTTTCTTTCTTTCTTTCTTTCTTTCTTTCTTTCTTTCTTTCTTTCTTTCTTTCTTCCTTCCTTCCTTCCTTCCTTCCTTCCTTCCTTTCTTCCTTCCTTCCTTCCTTCCTTCCTTCCTTCCTTCCTTCCTTCCTTCCTTCCTTCCTTCCTTCCTTTCTTCCTTCCTTCCTTCCTTCCTTCCTTCCTTCCTCCTTCCTTCCTTCCTTCCTTCCTTCCTTCCTTCCTTCCTCCCTTCCTTCCTTCCTTCCTTCCTTCCTTCCTTCCTTCCTTCCTTCCTTCCTTCCTTCCTTCCTTCCTTCCTCCCTCCCTCCCTTCCTTCCTTCCTTCCTTCCTTCCTTCCTTCCTTCCTTCCTTCCTTCCTTCCTTCCTTCCTTCCTTCCTTCCTTCCATCCTCCCTTCCTTCCTTCCTTCCTTCCTTCCTTCCTTCCTTCCTTCCTTCCTTCCTTCCTTCCTTCCTTCCTTCCTTCCTTCCTCCCTTCCTTCCTTCCTTCCTTCCTTCCATCCTCCCTTCCTTCCTTCCTTCCTTCCTTCCTTCCTTCCTTCCTTCCATCCTCCCTTCCTTCCTTCCTTCCTTCCTTCCTTCCTTCCTTCCTTCCTTCCTTCCTTCCTTCCTTCCTTCCTTCCTTCCTTCCTTCCTTCCATCCTCCCTTCCTTCCTTCCTTCCTTCCTTCCTTCCTTCCTTCCTTCCTTCCTTCCATCCTCCCTTCCTTCCTTCCTTCCTTCCTTCCTTCCTTCCATCCTCCCTTCCTTCCTTCCTTCCTTCCTTCCTTCCTTCCTTCCATCCTCCCTTCCTTCCTTCCTTCCTTCCTTCCTTCCTTCCTTCCTTCCTTCCTTCCTTCCTTCCTTCCTTCCTTCCTTCCTCCCTTCCTTCCTTCCTTCCTTCCTTCCTTCCTTCCTTCCATCCATCCTTCCACCCTTCCCTCCGTCCCTCCCTCCGTCCCTCCCTCCGTCCCTCCCTCCGTCCCTCCCTCCCTCCTGAGGTGTCCAGGTATTCACTCCCAGAGCAAACAGTTTGGAAGCGTAAAAGAATGGCAAAGGCGCAATGTTGATGATATTTATATATTTCGTTCACCAGGTCTCCCACGCGGCTCTTGTGCCCTCAACGGTATTATTCTTAGCCAAGAGCCCTTTGGTCGAGCAGTTCGACTTGTCAAGCTTGAAAGATATTACATCTGGGGCAGCACCACTCAGTGTAGAGCTGTCAAAAGCCCTGAAGGAACGTCTTCCAACAGTTGAATGGTTCAGACAAGGTAATTAAAGAAACGTTCTTTTGCGCGAGAGTGATAGAACTCAGATCTCTCGTATCACAATCCCTCGTTAACCATTAGACAAGTTAACTTCCCCGTCAGGAAAGTTCAGAAGGTCATTTGCAATAAAAACCCGCGAACTGGCAATCTTTGTAAGTGCATGAAAAAACAATTTCTCTTGGTACACGGTTTTAATATGATAAACTGTGCCTTTTAATTTGCTATTAATCAGTCTCCCCAACCTTAATTAAGCAGCCATGTTCAAATTCTTCGCCAAGACTTTGAAAACTAGATTTATCCATTCACGAATACAGGCCGCTGCATATTATGAAAAGCACAAAGACAATGAAAGACGTCGTTTTAATTGAGAACATTCTTTTTGTAAATTTTCTTTTATCCGAGTTAAACCCCAAACTAACTAATTCTGAAGTCAAAAGAAGAAACCCTAAGTGTGTGACCATTCAAATGAAAGCTACATGTAAAGTTACGGAGCAATACTTCTGTGCCACACGGGTACTGTTATTAATCTAGCTCTGTACAAGGCGGTTCTAACTTCTAAGTGTGACCATCCAAATTATGGAGCATTACATTCAGGTGGTGCAGTTTGTTATTACAAGTTTTCCAATGGAAATTTGGAATTGAATAATTGGCCATGCACTCTTGGGTATAGCGTTACATGCAATGAATGTGCGCTGCTCCAATAAGAAAGTAATTGACTTTTTTCCTGGTTAGGTTACGGAATGACGGAGTTAAGTCCCGTATGTCACGTGACTCCGTTTGATAACATAAAATACGGATCCGTGGGAGTTCTGTTGCCAAATCTGGAGTGCAAGGTAAGCAACACCACAAGGTAAATTAAATGCATTACCAGATTCTCCCAACTAATACTTTAAGAAATGTATGGAGACAAGAAAGGAGAAAATATAGGTGAAACAGCTTCTTCTTTGTCGCTTTGTTACTCTTTGCTCATCCTCAAATCTTTTTCATAAACCCGGCCTATCCGTAATATCGCGTTGTTAATACAACGGTACGTTTCTACATTACGCTACTACGTACTTTCCCTTCCTTTCTCCGTTAACCTGTCTCCGTTGAAACGAAAACGTAGACACGCGTTACCAGAAGGCAAAGCAATTCAAAATGATTTCTTAAAAATTTTACATTTTGTATTCCCAGGTTGTTGACATTGAGAATGGTGACGAGCTCGGTTCAAATAAGGAAGGAGAGATTTGTGTCAGGGGACCCACTGTCATGAAAGGTGAGAGCGTGCATGCATGGGGGGCTCTATAAAACAGTGCATGGCTGTTTGTGTACATGACTGAAAACTATAAATTGAAACTAAGTAACCATGACCGCCACAATAGCGCTGAAGTACTCAAAGCTTTTACAACAATTCACGAGAACTTAAAGTTTTATTTTACGGCGCAGTAGAAGCTTTATGCATCGATCGGAACGAAAAGGAATTAGTTAAGACAATTAGTTTTTTTTTCAAGAATTTTCCCAATTTCGTGGGTTACAATAGCAGAAATACATATGAATTCGTGTTCTTTCGTTTTCAGCCTTGTTATTAAACTTACTTAACTTGTAACTGGCAGGGTATCTGAATAATCCAGAAGCGACTGCGAAGACAATTGACAGTGATGGCTGGCTTCACACTGGAGACATTGGACATTATGATGAAGATGAACATTTCTATATTGTCGATCGACTGAAAGAACTGATCAAGTATAAAGGATTTCAGGTATTGCGTTTGTTCTTTAAATCTGTATGATACGATGCGATGCGATACGATTACTTTATTTAGACACGGTATTTCTAGCAGCCATTTTAAAATAAAGTCAAGGCCATAGGCAGGGGGTGCGATGGGTGAGTCCGCACCCCCTCACGCGCCGAAAAGGTCCGCTTAATCTGAGAGGGAGGGTTAAAATGACTCTCAGAATGCAGGAAAAGTGGACTTCAACAACTTGAATTTTCAAAATTTCCCGGGGAAATATACCCCCGGATCCCCCCTAGACGCTCATGCTTCCGGTGCTCGCACCCACCCAAGCAAAATTCTGCCTACGGCCTTGAAATTATCATTAACTAACTACTAACCTATACCCACCTACAAGTATAACAGAATAAAATTTAATACAATGATTGGTCGCACTTCATTCTGTCATCTTTATCCCCAGGTTCCTCCCGCCGAGCTCGAATCCCTTCTCATTTCTCACTCGGCCATAGAAGACGCTGCCGTAATTGGTGTCCCGGACGATAGAGCTGGCGAACTACCCAAAGCATTCGTCGTAAAGAAAGCAAATGAAGAAATCACTGAAGAGGAGATAGTGAAATACATTGAAGAGCGAGTGGCGCCGCATAAGAATTTACGAGGTGGTGTGGAATTCATCGATAACATACCGAGATCTCTTAGTGGTAAAATTCTTCGTAGAAAGCTGAAGGAGAGAGTGACGGCCGAGCTAAAGAACATTGCCGACAATAACACAAAGGAGGACGAGGAAAATGTTATCAGGAGCAAAAACCCTGATGTAGAAATTCCAGATAATCTGTCTTGGACGGAGTTTGTCTTCCAGCATTTTGACGAGTACGAGGACAGGGAAGCTATTGTAAGTCTTCTAATGTATACTTAATAATTAGAGAATGAGCCTGTGTTTTGATGAGTTAAGGAGGCGCTTCCACGTCGATTCGACGCTCGTAGAAAACGAGGACGGGCTGTCTAATTGTTTAGTATAAACTGTAAAGGACGGTAGTCCAAAACCTACCCTTTTATTCATTAGAAAGGCAAAAAATCGAGAATTCTCTTCTCTTTATTAAGAGCTTATCGGGCGCGATTGTGTTAAAGATGAAATGTTCATTTCGTCAGGAGCGTGGGACAAAAATCTGAGTCCCCGTTGGGAATCGAACTTATTCAGTTTAAGTGATAACTTCCTAAGGTTCTCTTAAGATTTTTTTAATTACTTTTTTGTTTTCAGAGAGACTCCATATCTGATCGTTCGTACTCTTTTCGTCAACTCAAGGATTTAAGCAAAAGAATAGCATCTGCTCTTAACAAGCGAGGTTTTAAAAAGGGTGGTGTGTTCGCCATGTTCCTGCCCAATCTACCCGAATTCCCAATCGTTTACTTTGGTGTACTTCAGGCAGGAGGCGCGGTTACTGCAGCTAATCCGCTTTTCACAACCGAGGAACTTGCCAAACAGGTAAAGCAAGCTGACGCCAAGTGGATCCTCACTGTTCCCCAATTGGTGCACCGGGCAAAAGAGGCCATGCAAGAACTGGGACGAACTAACGTTTTCGTCATCGGCGACGTCGATGGATGTGAGTCGCTCTCAGTCCTTCTGGAAGACGATGGCTCCAGCGTGCCTGACGTCACCATAAACCCCAAGGAAGACATAGCGGTGCTCCCATTCTCAAGTGGGACAACGGGTCATCCCAAGGGGGTCATGTTGACTCACCACAATCTTGTATCGTGTGGGAGTATCATGCGCTCAAAAGGCTTTCTTAGCTTCGATGAAACCACGGTTCTCTTGGCATTCCTTCCGTTTTTCCATAGTTATGGAATGGTCGCCATTATGTCGATGGGTCTTCATTCTGGTAGCACCATTATTACAATGCCTCGATTTGAACGAGAAAAGTTTCTTCACGCTCTTCAAAACTATGAGGTTAGTATGGTCAAATGTTACCTATCGCACTTGTAAACACAACAGTTTGTAAGGTTGCATGGTCCAAATTCTATTTTTTTTATCTGGTTGGAAAACCCTGATATCATTAAATGAACTGTAAATAAAATATATATATTGAGCGGATTTGGAGCCCAGTTCCATTCTCCTCGCAGCGGAAGAACACGAATGGAAAAGAGACTGTAAATAATTTATTGTCTCACTCCATGTTTCTTTCTTTCCTTTTTTGTCAGGTGACACATCTTCCCGTGGTACCCCCTGTGGTGCTCATGTTAGCTAAGCACCCCTCCGTTGATAACTTCGACTTGTCATATCTGACGGAGGTCACCTCGGGTGCGGCTCCCTTAGGAAAAGAATTGTCTCAAGCTTTGATGGACAGATTACCGCTGTTGAGTTCGACAAGACAAGGTTAGTGCCGTTGTACTGATTGATTCGGTAAAATACCCTTTATCTCAGTGGGGGGGGGGGGGGGGGGGGGGTGGGGAGGGAGGGGGAGGCGCGGCGGCCTTATGGTTAGCGCGTTGGATTCCGGATACAAGGACTAGATTGAAGCCTTGGCCGGGTCACTGTGTTGTGTTCTTGGGCAGGACACTTAACTCTAACGGTGCCTCAATGGGTACCGGCGGAAAGTAAAGTTTTTATGAGTCAAATGAGTCAGTGAATTTACTTTTAAATTATGGTTATTAATTTGAATAAAGTGCTGCCCTTTCTAACTAATAAAAGCTAACCGCAAGCAAACCAGAATGGAACTAACCGCAAGCAAATCAAAGTGGAACTAGCTGCCAGCAAACTGGAGTGGAACTAACTGCAAGCACGCTGGAGTGGAACTAACCGCAAGCAATCCAGAGTAAACGACGGTTCAATATATAATAACCTACTTTGTTAAAAAATAACCTTGGCCCATTGACTCATGACTCATAGACTCATTTGACTCATAAAACAGGGGACCTCGTACCGGCGAATTGAAATGCTGCGGGGGGATAAGTCTGCAATGGACCAGCATCCCATCCAGTGGGTTGGGGAAGTAAAAATATTTGCAATATTGACGGCTCAGTTGACAACTTGGTACAACACACAATCTTTTACTTGGGTATAGGAACTGAGCTTGTGCCCAACAAGAACACGCGCAAAGTAAAGGAATCCTCCTACGCGGCCGCTCTTTGCTCGAGTCGCGCGTTAACGCAAAGAGCGTCTGCGCATGACCGCACTTGCGAAGCCAATCAGATTGCGAGTTTGCCTAGTAGTCGAACACTCGGTTACTCTAATCCGCTGATAAACCACGATCATTCGTTCGTTGCGTTAAAGGGAATATTGTTTGTCATTTTTGGCTAAAAACAAATTCATAAAATTGTAGCGCCTTAGAGGGTCTACTAACGAAACAATAAGCCGACTGTTCACTGTCGTTTCTATCGTTTTCTATGAGTGATAGTTAACTCGGCTGCCCCTCGTTAGCTATTCCTTCATAGAAAGAACAAGCTTTATTTGTATGACTTTAAATTTGTTACAATATTGCAAAAGTGTGCAAATAATTAGAAAATAGAAAATTCGTCCAGAAGTCTAACAGATGTCTGCACTGAGGTCTATTATGAATTCTTCTCTGTACTTCTCTTATCAGGTTACGGTATGACAGAACTCAGCCCCGTGTGTCACATGACTCCTGCACGAAACAACAAACATGGTTCCGTAGGAGTACTTCTACCAAACTTACGATGCAAGGTTAGACTGATGAAAAGAAAATGTAAACAATACTTTACGCGCACTGTGATTTAACCAAAGTCCAGGCGCTTCAGCACATGGCAGAGTAGAGGCCATCAGCGTCGCCACAAAAGTGTATAGAACTGGATATATATTTGAAACCCTTACTGCACAAAGCACATATGGCAGACATTGTGGTGTACAAGGTAGTCCTGAAAACAGTCTCTAAAAGGTTTTAAATTTGAAAAAAAAATTACTGCTGTCGTGTTTCTTTTAGACATTTGTTATCGTCACTGAATTTACGGTAAAACGTACACTTTCCGCTTGCCATTCTTTTGGGGCTCATTTTAAGACAGTTTACAGCCGATCAAAGAGCCAATAATTGCACGTGACAGTTTATCATCATGTGGCCTCAGGGTTGGCTCCGCGCATGCCTTAAGGGCTAACTTGGTTAAGCACGTTCTTAGTTTCCCATTTAATTGTTTGCAGGTGGTTGATGTGGAAACTGGGGAGGCTCTTGGTCCAGGAAAAGATGGCGAGATTTGCGTCAACGGACCGACAGTCATGAAAGGTTAGAACTCCTAACTAACTCCTAAAAAGAAACTTTATAATTAACTAAAACATGGATGTGACGGAGATTAGTTCACGCAATAGACATTGATTTATTAAACCCGCTTCCTATTTGACTTCGACAGTGGAGCGTTTTTAATTTAATCTGGATTTAATCTTAGCACGACCAGTTAGGAAACGGCAAATTCTTGACCAAATTTCTATTTCATAATACCGACGGGGAATAGGAAAGGGGAGTCTATTACTTCCCGAGGGTTTTGATGCATAAGTATGGCACATGATTTTAATTACTCTATGTTAGTGCCAAATGTATGAATATCCATTCTCTTTTTCACATTAGCCTGTTCCAGGCTCTCTGACCGAGAGCCTGGAATTGGCTATTCCACATCATACCACGAACATGAGTACTACATTTGAGTTATGGTTTCCAAACTTCTTTACGCGAATGTGTCTACATAATATCATTTACTTTCTGCTAGTCCAGGGGCTTACTTTCCGCTAGTTCCTGGGTTTTACTTTTCACTGGTCCCTGGGGTTTAATTTCCGCTCGCCCCTGGGGTTTACTCAGTTCAAGTATGTTCTCACTCGAGCCCTTTCTTGACTTTTGGCAGGATATCTCAACAACCCAGAAGCCACTGCGCAGACAATTGACAGTGATGGCTGGCTTCACACTGGAGACATTGGACATTATGATGAAGATGAACATTTCTTCATTGTCGACAGAGTCAAAGAATTGATTAAATACAAGGGATATCAGGTATGTATAGCACAACTACCAACGAAAAAATCATCACGACAACCATGATTGTTCATCGTTGTGAGAATCTTTACTGGACATTTGCCAGAAAGTTACCAGTTTCACCTGGAAATACACTCGATTGCACGGTATACATTCTAAACTTTAAGGTGTCTCGATCGAAATAAATGACGCGCTGTATGCTTGTCTAAAAACTCTAATAACTTCACCATTTGTGACTAGATTTCCCTGAAATTTTCGCATTTTATACGTAATTTATCACGAAATAATATGCCTTATACGGGCATTTCGCCATGACATTAATTAACTAAACACACATGTACAAGACGTTTTGTTGCTGTGTAGAGTTAATTTCAATAAACTCGATTCCAGGTCCCTCCTGCCGAACTTGAAGCTCTCCTCATTTCACACCCTGACATCGAAGACGCTGCTGTTATTGGTGTCCCTAATTTGGAAGTCGGCGAGCTACCAAAGGCATTTGTTGTACGCAAAGCTGATGCATCGCTCACTGAAAAAGACGTGGAAATATTCGTCGATGAAAATGTAGCACCGTACAAGAAGTTGCGAGGTGGTGTTGAGTTTATTGATGAAATTCCAAAGTCTTTGAGCGGAAAAATTCTGCGTCGAGAATTGAAAGACAGGTTACACCAAATGGCCCAAGTAGAAAAGCCTACGAGCAGAAGGCGCAGCTTCAGGAAAAGCGTGCGAGTAAACGACAAGAAAGAAGTGAATGGGAACTCTGAGGGAATGCCTCGAAATGTGGCGAAATCCAGCTGCTGTGTTCTTGTTTAGATTCTTGCAATCAACCTTAGAGATTCTCGTCACTCACTGACACATATAACGTGTAACTGTAGCTAGTAATGATGAGAATTTGGCGGGAGGTTCAAAACTACTACAGTGCCTTCCAGAGGTTCGTCTCTTTACCTCGGAGAATTAGATCGTGAGTCTCTCGCTTCAAAATAACTCCTGGAAGAATTGTATATAGGCTCAAAATAAGTCTATAGCATTTAAATTAAGCGTTTTTCTACGTTCAAGTTTTATAAATCCACCACGCTTAAATCACAGGCAGACCAAGCGATGGCCTTGTTAATGATATGGAACGGTCGTTCTCGGTTTGACTCAAACGATCGAATAATAACCCATAAATCGATGAATTTGAGATCTTTTGTTCCTAAATTACAATAAACTGTAAGCCAGATAAATAAAAATCACTTGCCTAATGTTGATTGTCGGTTTTGGCTAGCTTTGGTGGGGTTTTGGGACGATTAATTAGAAGGGGGCGTCAGTGGCAAGTGAGGAATTAATCGTCCCAAAACCCCACCAAAGCTCGCCGAAACAGACAATCAACATTAGGCAAGTGATTTTCATTTATCTGGCTTACAGTTTATTGTAATTTAGGAACAAAAGATCTCAAATTCAGCGATTTATGGGTTATTATTCGATCGTTTGAGTCAAACCGAGAACGACCGTTGCATATCATTAACAACGCCATCGCTTGGTCTGCCTGTGCTTAAATCAGTTTTTTCACAGGGAACCCAAACGCTGTACTAGCAATAACATAGTCATTAAATAAAAATATTATTTACCTGCGTTCCGGTGTCTTTTTAAATCGTCATGGAAGCGACATGAATCAGAGCGAAGACGGTTTACCTGGCAGGTTTCAAACATTATCTGGTCTGTTGCTTCGTAAATACAACGCGCGTATTACGTCTCAAGTTCCCATTATTATGAACTAGTAACTCTCCTCCGGGGAGAATCTCTGGTTTCAATTTAACGAGCACGAGAAGAGAAGGCCATGTATATAAAAGGGCAAGTAGCCTGCGTAGCAAGTGTTCCCGTGCGAGCTAAGTTATGTGTGTCGCGCGCGAGTGCGCTCGCACGGGTACGCTTGCTACGCAGGCTAAAGCGTAGGGGTTTTAACAGCTGGAGTACACGACGGGTACGGAAAACCGTCTTTTAGGTACGCAAAAGAGCCTTTCAAAATATTTCGAATAGACCCATCGAATGGTAGATTCATCTACGTATTTTAGGGGCAAGTGAAAAGTTAAGAACACAGATGCAGCATCCCTTCGGTACATGAAGGTGGGGGGGGGGGGGGGGGGGCGGGGCTATTTCTGGGAAGGTAAACAAAAGGGTTGCCGTTTCTGGTTAAAAATGATATATGAAACGGCAAGGGGTTGGATCTCAGGGAGGAACCTTCACACTCCCAGGGTGTACAACAAACCCCCCGTTTTGACGAACACATTTCTCAGTTCCCAGTCCCCTGGCACTTCTTTACGTCGGAGTCTAACAGTATAAGGAATTTTATGTCAAAAGCGTTAATGTTAAACCTAAAAATAGTAAACTAGAACGCGTTTTTAATGATGAACATTCCTTGTTTCGGTTGTGTATTTCTTTGTTTCTTGTGGCTTTTCGGTCTATAACAAAATATTAATGTTAATGTCAAAGCAAAGCTATTTTTACTTTATGTTTTTTTTAAGGCCGGTTAAGCGATAGCCTGATTCTCAGGCGTCCGAGGTCGATCGCGGCCGCTACGCTTTCCCTCTCTCCCTCTCCCGTCGGAGACGGAGTCGTATTCAGAGTTGAAAGACCCCTTGCGACCTATTCCAGGCCTTTTTTAAAAACCTCTACTCAATCCTACCCCAAAAAATCCCGGAAACGAAAACCCCCCCAAAATCCTTCTATCATCCCCGTCACTTGAAATCCTGAGTACCCCCCGCCCCCTGGGCCTCCGACAATTTAGTTTTCACTGGAAAATAAACATGTCGGAACTATGGAGTCGTAAGCGAAATCGTAACCTCTGCTTACGACTTTTTCGGTTTGATTTTCACTAAATCGTACTAACGATTTGCGCTTCTGATTCCGTCGCTTGTGTTTCACCGTGAAGGCCAAAATCCTCCCCAGCCCTCCCCAAGCCGTAACAGTATGGTCTGAGAAGCGTGACTTCTAAAAAGCGTGACATATTTCGCAACTGCAAGGCCGCCATGCATTTGGGTTGAACTTATAGCGGAAGAGTACAGTATGGCGCTTAAGAGCAAATATCCAGACTTTCTCATACCTGATAACGTGTCCTGGCCTCAGTATGTTTATCAAACTTTCGATAAATACGGCGACAAGACTGCAATTGTAAGTATTCCATTCGAATTTCCATATTTTATAGATCACTGATCGGTATTCACAATTGATTTCACAAGTGGCTTCCCTTTATAATCGATCACAAAACATGAAAGGTTGCAAAGGGCAAACCACGTAAACAACTCGCAGGGAAAAAAGAACTTAGCGTGTAAATTCGCTTTTATCGCAAATTAGATGATTGTAATTGTCGGCATCAGGAGCGACAATTAATTTTGAGCTAGTAAAGTCAAACTTAAATAATTTCGATATACTTCGAGCTATTTCATGTTTGATATTATTTTTTACAGTAGTTAAGAGATCCAAGGCCATTTTCCATAGCAGTCTACGACGTCTACGTGGGAAGCAAAAGAAACAACCTCTTGCAAACCGAAAGTAGCGGAAAGGCCATGTGTTCAATTCAACGCCATTATGCAAATTTACGCAATCATGCACTTACTTTAACTTATAAAAATCTTGAATACAAATTTATTTTAATTAATTTAATTAATTTAATTTAACATCTTAAAAGTGAAAACGTAAATTATTAGTTATTATTAACTGTGGGAGAAAGTGTTGTTCCTGTCCAAAAAATTACAAAGCAGAGAGTCTTGTTCTGGTCGTTGTCACGCAATTACGAAGTGTTGCGTGACTTCGAAGAAGTTTGAAATCGAATGAAACTTGTTTAAAGGACATAGGCGTACGGGGCGAGGGGGGAGGGGGGGCAGGGGAGCGGCAGCCCCCCCCCCCCCCCCCCCAGTTCTGGGAAATTTTGGAATTTTTCGGGCCAATGATTCGGGCAAAAGCACTTGGGATAAATAGAGTCCGGCTTCTACAACACGACCAAACGGTTGAATTTAAATGCTTTCTCGACCCTCTTTCCTATTTTTTTTTATCCGACTGATGACAGTAACAACTTGTCATCACTGCTGGAATCTGTTCGTTGTTGGTCTGTGTGTTTTGAAGATTATCTTATTGAATACAAGCAGCCTGAGTACTTACCTTCCAGGAAAGAGTGTGGATCATATCACGGCGAGGCGGAACGCCAATTAGACTTTGGCGACTCTACGACGCTGCCGAAATAACGGGAGTATCGCCTCAGTGTAGAAACTGTGTGAATGTATCAGCGTTAAAATGAAATTGTGGACTGCTGAAGATTTTTCATCCCGCGATGCTCTTGTGCCACGACGACAACCCTCAATGCGCTTACAAACTGGTGCTCCTCCGCCATCGAAAGCAGAGCATCATCATCGTGTCAACACCTTTTACACCTCCCTGGATAAGGTACTGGCCGAAATTGAGATTCGGCTCAATGGAAATGACCAAGATGTTCTTTGTGCATTAGGTGACATCACCCTAAGTGATTGGCCCACCAGTGACAGCTTTGACCTGGTTGCCAGGTACTATGACCTTGACAGGGAGCTACTCCTGGCAGGCCAACGCCTGCGGTTCAGTCAATTTAAGACCGCACACGTGGAGAAATCGATAAAAACAGCTGCAGAAGTCGTTGAAACGTTGCACAAAAACAGGTTATCGTGTGTATTGAGCGCTTTTATGGCACTTAAGTCATTACCAACAGTATTGACAAGATTATAAATATTTTCGGACAACGCTTTGGAAAAAAAAAACTTTTTCTTTTAACAAGTTTTTAATTTCAACAAGATTGAGTAAAATTGTCAATAGAGGTCATAGAGCATGTGAGGTTTCAAAATAACTGTTTTTGGAATTATAACAGTTTAGGTGGACGTGACAATTTAAAACGTTTTTCTTTTTCTTGAAATTTTAGTGCTTACGCATTTGGGCATTGCTTAATTTTTTCGGGCAAGAAGATCACCGCCCCTCCAAGTCCGAATGTGCCCGTACGCCAATATTTAAATGATAGAAAAACCATAGATTTACTAAGTCATAGGCGTTTCGATGGTCAAACGGCTTAACTGCAGAATACCCTGCCACTCCGAAGCTACACGTCTAAAATAGTGGCTATGCAGCTACGAACCTCGTAGCGACGTAGCCCCGTAGCCACGACGCCGCGTAACCACGTAGCCACGTAGCCACTGTTTCTGAGGTATTGTTTCGAAGTGGCTGGGTATTCTGCAGTTACTCCGGTCAAACTTGTTTCACGACTGTAAAACAAATTTGCCGTAAAAGTTCTATAATTTCGGGGGAGACTTTCTTTTTTACGATCATTTAAAGTGCCTATAACCCCAAAAAAATTTTTTCGACTAATCAAATCTCTGTATGGAATTGGGAAAAATGTCGCAAAAATTTTTGAATTCGGTTAAAACCCGAATTTTTTACGAATTTTTAAAGTTGGCGCTGTTAACAGCACGACCGAGCATTCGGGAGAATAGGACTAGTGACGTCATTCCAGGCCATTGCCAGCGTCGCTCCAGTAACTCTCACGTTGTTTTGTGTGTGGGATAGAGTACTGAGGGTTAGTTTTTCGTCAAAAGAACTTTTATTTGACTCAACAAAAGTTCGAATATTCAAACGCACTTATAATGTCGTCCAGCGATTCTAGCTATGACTCTAGCTCGGACTCTGAGGCCGCAGAGGTCGAGGTCGAGTACGACATAGAAGTCAAGGGTTCATCAAACAACAACAACAACACAACATGAATTCTTGACCTTCGCACAGCATGCACAGTTTAGTTAAATAAATTGAATTGCCTCAGAGTTTTAAAAAGGTATAAGATTTATTGACTTATCAGTATTTACTGTAAATTCTACAACGAAAGTCTGTACTTGCGTATGAATAATTTGCAGTCAACTATTCGTTTGCGGGAGCGGCCGGTACGCCGACTTTATTCGCTATTCATCACATTCATACGATCGATAATCTTCTTAAATTTTCTGCTCGAGGTTAGGATTCAACTGAAAATATCTTGTCCTGCTTTTAAACCCTTAAGCTTAACACTTGTGCTAACTAAAGTAAAGCCCGAAGACGCCGCATCTTTGCGGTAAGAATCAGTGAAGAACTTGTTTTCCTTCGCTGCTAGTAATGTAAACAAAGTGTCGCGGAATGAGTCGATTGTTAATTTGCATCGTGTGTACATGCAGGGGAGCGAATAAGTCTGAATAAAATCATCAGCGCTCACTAGAATCGCTTAATGCTTCAAATAAATAGTGGTAACATTTTGGATCGGGAATAGAAGATAATTACATGTACCTTGAATTCTACAAAAACTGTGGAGTCCATACGCAGAAAATTGAAGTTTGTGTGCGAAGATCGAAAGTCTGATTTTCATTTTCGCTGCTAGCACTCGCCGATCAAACCAAGATAGGTGACCAAGAAATCTTAAACTCTGATGTGCTTCGATTACATTGCCGAGAACTTGATGGTCTCCCGGTTTTTTTCGCATTTTGGAGCTCCGACCCGAGTCACGACCTACATACAACGCAGATCATATCACGTTCGCCTGATGTCCTGGGTTGACGTCACGAATTTTATTGGACCCAGACCCTTTTGACCGGATCTTCGGCTCGGTCGTGTTTCTGATTATTGCGATTTTTTTCGACTTCGACGATTCACAGAAAATAGAGGTTTCAACCAAAATCAAAAATTTTTTCGGCATTCTGCTCAGATAAATGTAAATATTCTTTTCCTTGAAAAAAAAATTTGGGGGTTATAGGCACTTTAAGGGGGAGGGGGTAAATAGACGATAGCATGTTTAATTAATTTTGAAAAAGGCCGTGAGGCTTCTTCAAATCACAAATCAGCCAGCATGTACGAAAATAGATAAAAAGGGAAGGGGGTGGCTTAAAAGTTTGTTTTTGTCCGAAATTAAAGGAACATCAATATATTTCAAAAATCTAAATCCTTGAACATCCTAAGTTTATTGCGTTCGACGATAGGAGAACGCATCCTAATCTTGTGGTGACCTGTGGTCCCGTGGTTGTCCTGTGAACGCGCAAGCGAAAGTCGTTCTATGTCGGTATGTATGTCGGTATGTATGTCGGTATGTCGGCATGTCTCATGCGAGAAGACATTAGAAGGCAATTTAATTGCGTTACATCAACGTCAACAATGACATCAGCCGCAAAGACAGCGCGCGCAAAAAGAATTCTATTAAGCGGATAACGATAGGCTGTAAACAATTCTTGCGCTCAACGGTAGCAATACGCATCCTAATCTTGTGGTGGCGTGTTCTTCAATGGTAAGCATGGCGAACGCACTGCATAATCTATGATTACTCCTAGTTTTAGTTTATATATTACATGAGTGGATATAATTTTTTAAAAACCGTTTCGCCGCCCTTAGCGCATTTAGCGACATGCGTCACGATGCCTATTGGCGTCTGACTCGTCCCCAGTCGTCTCTCAGTCTCTCCTGTGAATATTTACGTGAGAAGCGCGGGAGCCCGAGGGGTGATGGGAAGGAAGATTCATGATTCATGATTCATGATCCATGATTCCCTCCGTTTTCAGGTTGACCCAGTCTCCCTGGACTCAGTAGGGACAGAAAAGACGACTGGGGACGAGTCAGTATTGGCGTGATTAACCGCTTGCGTGACAGCCTCTGTTCGCGTGGTACTCTTTCCGTGATGGTATTTGCGTGACTTTGTGCTTGTTTTTTGTTGTTGTTGTTGTTGATGTTTTTAGCATTATTCTTTCTTGCATGATTCCAAGATAGATATTTAAGAAATGCCTTGCGATTAGTAAAGGGAATTAATACTTTGATCCTATGTGGAATGACGAAGTTAATGCGCTTCGTTGTTTATCTTTTCTGTCCAACCAGGTGGACGCTATTTCTGGGCGTTCCTACAGCTATAACCAGCTTAAAAATCTGACGCAAAGATTTGGTTCAGCTTTGGTCAAACGAGGCTTCAAGAAAGATGATGTGCTTGCAATCTATCTTCCTAACGTTATCGAGTATCCGATCATTTTCTATGGCGCGGCCTTTCTGAGTGGCACAGTATCAACCGTCAACCCTCTATACTCGTCCCAGGAACTGGCGCGCCAGCTGCAAATCTCGGGAGCAAAATACGTCGTCACCATTCCTCAACTCGCAGAAAACGCAAAAGACGCTGCTGCGTTAGCTGGAGTTCGCTCAGTGATTGTACTTGGAGAAGCGCAAGGCTGCGAGTCGCTGGCGTCGCTTTTGTCAGACGATGATACCGCGTTTCCCGATCACGGGCAGATTAATCCAAGGGAAGATGTGGTTGCGTTGCCGTTCTCGAGCGGAACTACAGGGCTGTCGAAAGGTGTTATGATGACACACTACAATCTGGTAGCAGGACTGGCTATTTTATTCGACCAGAACGTCGTCCCAGACGATGCGGTTGTTTTGAATCTGCTGCCATTTTACCACATCTATGCGCTGCTTGTCATGATGGGAGGATGCCTACAAGCTGGTTCGAAGCTAGTGGTTTTGTCTCGCTTTGAGCCCATGTCTTTTCTCAAAGCAATACAGGACTATAAGGTTTGGTTTTGTTGATAGAAACTAAATACTGTGTAGCTCCTTGAAAAAGATAAAAAACCTCAGACGCATGTTTACTCGGCGAAGATTGGATTTAATGGTGCACTTGTGACTTTGTAACTTTTGTTTAGTCAAGAGAAAAGCGATATCATTGCTGTGTTTATTATCGTGTATTTTATCTCTGTGTAACAGGTCACGGACGCTCCTGTCGTTCCTCCCTTGATTTTGTTTTTGGCAAAGCACCCATTGGTGGACAAGTTTGATTTGTCAAGCCTCGTGCGTGTGAACTCCGGGGCCGCGCCACTTGGCAAAGAACTGGAGACAGCAATGTTGAACCGGCTCACTCAAGTAGAGAGAATAAGACAAGGTGGGCAACGGACAAATTGTATTTGCTTTTGTTTATTTTTTGTTTCTCTTTTCATCAGGCTAATATAAGCAGCTAATATAAATATCTTTCTTATATTAGCTATATGCCATCTGCACTCCGTGTTTGGGATATTAGAACCCACAATTGACTTGCTCTTAACATATCAAGGCTTCAAAGCTTAGTTGGTAAAACGTCGCCTTAGAGGGAGTTGACTGCACGTAAAAATGTTCTGTTGTTTGTGTACGTTGTAAAGATGTAAATTCCAATAATTAATATAAAATACGTTTTCTCACTCAGGCTACGGAATGACTGAACTGTCTGGAGCATCTCATTGCACGCCATTCGAAGGTGAAACAAAATCTGGCTCAGTTGGACTTCTGCTACCAAACCTGGAATGCAAGGTAACCTCGCCTGTCTGATGAGGCATCCGCAAACGTGTCGTTGGTGACATTATCGGTGAATAAATAAGATCTTTACATCAGAGATGTAACATAACCTATTTATCGTTGTAGGTTATTAATCCCGACACTGGAGAAATCCTAGGACCGAATCAAGACGGAGAAATCTGTGTGAAAGGACCGATTGTTATGAAGGGTGAGAAAGTATTAATAATACAGACTACATGTATCGTGATTACTTTTTTGTTTTAGAAACGATAGCAATATCACTTTCCTATATTTCCGTTCCGCTCTCAGTGCAACCACAATAACTACGTATGATTACCATCTCTCCGAAAATGACCGCAAAAAAAAAAAGACAGATGTAAAGCCATCTATTAAAGATCTACTGTCATTTTAGCAACGGGTCGTATTTAAAAATCTAATCTTCGACAAACAATTTTCTCGTAAACGTTTGGTCGCTCTGTATCGACGGTATCCCGGGCGGTATATCCAGATGAGTTCTCCCCAACTTCCCCCCATCCCCCCCCCCCCCCCCCCACAAACACTCACCCCTGCACCCCTGCACGCGATTGAATGTGACAGTTATCCTCTGCAGGTTATACAAAGAACCCAGAAGCCACCGCGCAGACTATTGACAGTGATGGCTGGCTTCACACTGGAGACATTGGACATTATGATGAAGATGAATATTTCTTTGTTGTCGATCGAGTCAAGGAGCTTATCAAGTATAAAGGATTTCAGGTACATTAAACAAAGGCATTACGAACAGGGGGTCCTGCTGCTATTTGCTTCGTTGGTTTGTTTGTTGGAGACAAGGTGGCTGGAAAAACTTTACTTTTTTCCTCTACATTCCAGGTTCCGCCGGCCGAGCTCGAAGCCTTATTGATTTCCCACCCGAACATTGACGACGTGGCAGTGATCGGCGTCCCCGATCTTCAAGCCGGAGAGCTGCCGAAGGCTTTCGTGGTGCGTCGTGGAGACGTGACGCCAGAGGCAATCATGGACTTTGTGGGCAAGAGAGTGTTACCACAGAAAAAGCTGAGGGGTGGTGTGGAGTTCATTGACCAGATACCAAAATCAGCAAGTGGGAAGATCTTACGACGTGAACTTAGAAATCGAGAGAAGGAACGGCTTAGAAAGGCTAAATTGTGAAGCTTCCTAAATTCTTTTCCCGCTCGAGAACCTTCCGAGATTCCATACTGATGACGTCGCACCACAGAGATAAAAACGCTGCACAAATCTGAGATGATTTTAACACCAACTCTACACGAGATATATGGAGAGACCTTATAGACCCTTGTAGTTTTCAAGTTAAAACTGCAAACAATCTCTACTTACTGAGTAACAGTCTAATGAATGAGAGTTTTAATTAAAAAAAATGACTGCTTACCATGTTTCTTTGTTTTTCCTTATTATTATTTTTTTTTTGGGGGGGGGGTGGGGGGGACGGTGAATTATGGTTGTTTAGGTAGTCTGTAATTCCTCCAATATAAATTATTATTATTATTATTATTATTATTATTATTATTATTATTATTATTATTATTATTATTATTATTATTATTATTATTATTATGACATTATTTCATGGGAAGAACTTAAGGACAACAAAATTTGTATATATACATCTTTAACCACATACACCTAAGATTCAAGTCTGTATGAAAAGTCCTCAATAAAGTTTTGTATTATTATTATTATTATTATTATTATTATTATTATTATTATTATTATTATTGTTATTATTATTATTATTATTATTATTATTATTGTTATTAGAAAGAGCAAATTATGTTCCAAATTGATTTCTCCTCAACCTTTGGTCCATGCAAGTCCGGTCTGTGCATGTAAGCGTGACCTCTGAAAAGCGTGACTTTTCTGCAAGACTTTCAGTTTCGCAATGGCGCTTAAAAGCAAACACCCAGACGTATTTATCCCAGATAACGTGTCCTGGCCTCAGTATGTTTATCAGAATTTCGAAAAATACGGCGACAAGACTGCAATTGTAAGTTTATACCATTCGAATTTCTGCATATTTTTATTTGTTATAGATCGGCTGATCAGACAGTGAGATTTCTCTTCGCTTCATGAATCTTTGTTTTAATGATTGCAAGAAAGGTTATAAAGGTGAACCCCGTTAACAATAATACCGTACAGGATAGGACCTGGATGTATTGGTTCCGTTGCTTTTATTCGAAAAAAAGAAAAAAAAATATTTGTCGTCATTAGGGGTATTTTAAAAGATGCATCCAGTGTAATCAGGGTTGTGTGTTTAAATCACAAATCGGCGAACTGCTTTGGAAATCTTACATATAAAGGTTATATGAGATCGCAGACTAAAATCTTGGATATCCTTGGTTTCTGAATAGTATGATACGTGTGATTATCATTATTGTGGAGTTATAGATTTGGGCAATCTATCCAAAGCAAGCTCATAAAGGTCAAAAGTGTCGCAAAAGACGGATATTAGATTATCTTGTTAGTGTTTAATATTAGGACAGTCTGGGGTGAGGTACGGCTATCTCCTACTTATGAGCTACTGGGGATGTACAACTAAAAGAAAGGGACCGCAAACGAAAATGCTGCTAATGTAGGATCCAACAAGGGATCTGATCAGCGTAAAAATGATAAATGACAAACAATACTGCAAGGCTGATCGTACTACATAAAAAGTAAACTTTGTGAGACACCAACACGACTAGAACCGATTTAGCAGGATTGCAACCGTGGACAGCTGTTTCGTTCTTATTGGAACTCATCAGCACGGTGTAGCAAATCTAAATAACGCCAGCGAAAGAGCCAACGCAAATAGATTGCCCAATGTACACTATATCAAGTTCCGTACTTTGAACTCACTTGTCCCCCGAATCACGCATTGCCACATCACGTGTTTCGGGGGACAAGAAGACCAAAGTGTCACGATGATGTCTCACAAAGCGAATTGTCCTAAATGTGGGTGGCACGGCCATTCCGAACATTTAAACGCATGGACACAACCATGCTGAATAAAAACGCAGCATATCGGATCTACTGGGGATGTGCCGCAGGATGGGGTCGCATTTTCACGACTGGATTGATTATAATGGTGTTGCATTTTCAATGCAGTTTCTAGGATAGGGTCGCACATTTTCGGGATTTATGGAGTAAGAAAATTCTGACAAGTATATATAACGATTTTGGGTATTGTTTGTAGAGAAAATTGATGGGAGGAGGGGATGGGGAAAAAACAAAAAGGCAAAATGTCCGAAAGAAAAAATTCATGCACAAGATGGGCCGCAATTTGATATTAGACAGAGTTATAATTCTTCTCGAAAGTGTTCGAAAATGCACCAAATGGCATTAAAGCTTGTCTAGATTTTCAAAATTTTCCCGGGGGTGGATGCCCCGGATCCGCTACGGAAATAAGCCTCCGCCCATTTTAACACGGCAGGGGTAATTTGCCGAACGCCGAACGCGAAACAAAATCACCGAAACAAGCAAACCCAACCGGAGCGCTATTCAGGCTAACGGAGTGTACCTTTGTATTCAGCCCTCCGGTTAAGTTGGGATCACAAAATTTACATTTATACAAAATGACTAATATAGGGTCTATAATTGGCCAAAGAAATAGACTATAACATGCTAGGGGCTCTGAGAGGCCAGCGGCACATATCCAGCAAAAATAAACCCTAGTACACCCCCCCCCCCCCCTCTTCGGGGTATCAGTAATGAAAATCCTGTTTAGAAATAAAAGTTAATGCGCTCCGCTATTTATCTTTTGCTGTCACTAGGTTGACGCTATTTCTGGACGTTCCTACAGTTACAAACAGCTTAAAAACCTGACGCAAAGATTTGGTTCAGCTTTGGCCAAACGAGGCTTCAAGAAAGATGACGTGCTTGCAATCTATCTTCCTAACGTTATCGAGTATCCGATCATTTTCTATGGCGCGGCCTTTCTGGGTGGCACAGTATCAACTGTCAACCCTTTGTACTCGTCCCAGGAACTGGCGCGCCAGCTGCAAATCTCGGGAGCAAAATACGTCGTCACCATTCCCCAACTCGCAGAAAACGCAAAAGACGCTGCTGCGTTAACTGGGATACGCTGTGTAATTGTACTTGGAGAAGCGCAAGGCTACGAGTCACTGGCGTCGCTTTTGTCAGACGATGGTACCGCGTTTCCCGATCACGGGCAGATTAATCCAAGGGAAGATGTGGTTGCGTTGCCGTTCTCAAGCGGAACTACAGGGCTGTCGAAAGGTGTTATGATGACACACTACAATCTGGTAGCAGGACTGGCCATTTTATTCGACAACAACATCGTCCCAGACGATGCAGTTGTTTTGAATCTTGTACCGTTTTACCACGTCTACGGGCTGCGTAGCATGATGGGGGGGGGGGGGGGGGGGGGGGTACCTTCACTTTGGTTGCAAGCTAGTGGTTTTGTCTCGCTTCGAGCCCGTCTCATTTCTCAAAGTAATACAAGACTACAAGGTTTGATTTTCATTGGCATGCATGATTCAAAAGACGACTCTATTCTTTCTTTTCGTGCTCAACTCTTCCCCGCTAGAGAAACGCTTAAGATTCCAAACCTGAAAATTCACAGCTAATGACATAGGTCAACAGAAATCCTTTGGTATCTCTAGTTGACTGTTATCGACTTTCAGTTTTTCGCGAAAATTCATTACAGACAGTACACGAATCTCTGTCTACTAAAGAGGTCAATTTAAAGGGTTAAAAAAGTCTGCGTTCGAGCCTATCAGACCGGAGCTTATCCCGGTTTCAGTAGTATCATGATGAAGAGACTAGGAGTATTTCTACTCCCCCCCGGATTGCAGGGTTACCCCCAGCAGTAAATTCGCCGGTACCCATTTATACACCTGGGTGGAGAGAGGCACTATGATAATAAAGTGTCTTGCCGAAGAATGCAACATAGTGATCCAGGCCAGGGCTTGAACCAGGACCGCTCGATCCGGCGTCTTCTGACCACACTTACCATTTGGCCACCGCGCCTCCCCTACAGAGGTCATTTTAGGTCTAGTTTATAGCAACAGAAAAATGTAGCAATGTCAAAGCTGTGTTTATTATCGTGTATTTTATCTCTGTGTAACAGGTCACGGACGCGCCTCTTGTTCCACCTCTGATTTTGTTTTTGGCAAAGCACCCACTGGTGAACAAATTTGATTTGTCAAGCCTCGTGCGTGTGATCTCCGGGGCCGCGCCACTTGGCAAAGAACTCGAGACAGCATTGTTGAACAGGATTTCACAAGTAGAGAGAATAAGACAAGGTGGGCACTACATGACATCTTGCATGGGTTCTACTCTCTTCGTAATCACGACGTAAAAAATACTACTGTTGTTGTGGTTGTTATATCTGCACGTTGTAGAGATGAACTGCAAGTATTTAATTCAAGTGCGTTGCCTTATTTAGGCTATGGTATGACTGAGCTTTCTGGAGGATCTCATTGCACGCCATTCAAAGGTGAAACAAAACCTGGCTCAGTTGGGCTTCTACTACCAAACCTGGAATGCAAGGTAACCTCGCCTTCCTGATCAAACGGCGGTTTTTGTGTCATTGGTGAAGTCATCTGTGACGTAATTTCCTGTGCAAAGCACGCTCTTTTCTAGTCTCGCACTTCTCACGAATGCTCCATCAGCCACAAAAATGTCATGTTTCAAATAAAATGTTGTGCTTTGACCTTAATTACTTATTTAGTATTTTTCCTTTTTTCTCGTATATGGTTATATACGATAATGAATAAAACAACAAAAGAAAAGTAATTATCAGAGGGCGTCAAGGGTAAAGGCCAAGTAATACGGGCAACATTTTCGTTCGACTTGCCGCGCAACATTGTTGCATTGAAAGTGGAATGAGTTGTTGCCCGTATTACCACCGTGCGCGTGCACCGTACAGCGTGCGCGACTTGCAACGCAACAAATTTCAGTGTTGCAAGTTGAAGCAACATGTTGCACAAAGTAGAACCGAGTTCTACTTTTTGCAACAAATGTTTTCAACTTGCAACACTAAAATTTGTTTCGTGGCAAGTTGAGCACGCGGTAGTAATACGGGCAACAACGCATTTCAACTTGCAATGCAACAATTAATGTTGTACCACAAGTTGAAAGAAAATGTTGCCCGTATTACTTGGCCATAATATTCAACCACGACATTAAAAAATGGTATCCTACTGAGCACAAGATTAATAAGCTGACTAATTCTTTCTACTGATTTTCATGCTCCTCTTCCTTTGTGCCGGAGTGTTGAGAATATAATCAAGATCTCCTATTGTAGCTATAGTCTTCAACAGCAAGTCACATCGCGCAAGTTGTGTTGACAAAGTGTTTGCCTGAAAGTCAAATCATTTTGTTCCTCTGAGTGGAGTCTTTATAGGACCTTTATAGGACCTAGCATAAAAGGGGAGTTATTGACGCATTCGGGAGCATAAAGTAAACTCCGTAAGTGGTATAGTTCTTTCAGTGGGTGGATAAATGAGACCTTCACATTAGAGATGTAACATAATATCTTTATCGAATTGGTGTAGGTTATTAATCCCGACACTGGAGAAATCCTAGGACCGAACCAAGACGGAGAAATCTGTGTGAAAGGACCGATTGTTATGAAAGGTGAGAAAGTACTTTTGCTTTGTTTGTTTTCTTTTGTTTTTTGTTTGTTTGTTTTTTTTTTTTAGAAACGATCGCAATATTAGTTTCCTATATTTCCGTTCAGTTTTCAATGCGACCACCATGATGATAAGTATCCTGTCACCGAGAAAGCCCCTCATAAACTTCTACTGGCTTTAGAATATTTAAACTCTACAACAGCAAAACGTTTCCAACGCTCTTTAAAATGCTATACATGTGCTCTCTTTGTGTGCCCAGTCCACGCGTCCCCCAGTTCCCCACTCTTGGACACAATTTATTGTGACCGGTTATCCTCTGTAGGTTATAAAAACAATCCAGAAGCCACGGCGCAGATAATTGGCAGTGATGGCTGGCTTCACACTGGAGACATTGGACATTATGATGAAGACGAATATTTCTTTATTGTCGATCGACTCAAGGAACTGATCAAGTATAAAGGATTTCAGGTACATTAAACAAAGGCATTACGAACAGAGGGTCCTGCTGCTATTAGTTTCGGAGGTTGGTTTGTTAGAGGCAAGGTGGCTGGAAAAACTAAACTTTTTTTCCTCTACATTCCAGGTTCCGCCGGCCGAGCTCGAAGCCTTATTGATTTCCCACCCGAACGTCGACGACGTGGCAGTGATCGGCGTTCCCGATCTCGAAGCCGGAGAGCTGCCGAAGGCTTTCGTGGTGCGTCGTGGAGACGTGACGCCAGAGGCAGTCATGGACTTTGTGGGCAAGAGAGTGTTACCACAGAAAAAGCTGAGGGGTGGTGTGGAGTTCATTGACCAGATACCAAAATCAGCAAGTGGAAAGATTTTACGACGTGAACTTAGAAATCGAGAGAAGGAACGGCTTAGAAAGGCTAAATTGTGAAGCTTTCTAAATTCATTTCCCGCTCGAGACACTCCCGAGATTCCGTACTGATGACGTAGCACCACCTGACAGAGATTTGTGTAGCGCCTTTGATTGGTTGTTGCTCAGTTTTGAATTTTCGCGTGAAAACAGCAACCAATCAGAGACGCTGCACGAATCTGAGCTGATATTGACACCAACTCTACTGACATATTTGGAGAGACCTTGCAGGACTTTGTAGTGTTTAAGTTAAAACTGCAAACAATCTCTACTTACTGGGTAACAGTCTAATAAATGAGTTTTAAATAAAAACAAACAGCTTACAATGTTTCTTTGTGAATCGACCTTCTGAGAGGAAGCGGCGGTTTGCATGCAGACAGTCCTGGAGCTGTGGTAAAGAGCTAAAATGGTCGCTGAAATGGGAGACTTGCCGTAGAACTCAACAAAGTAAATGGGGAATTGAAAAGGAGAAATTGACAACGCTATCATAAAGAGCATACACTCAAGCCTTTGGCAAAATTCTCTTTTATTTCTATCTAAAATGGTCGTTGAGCACAAAGCCGACAAACTTTTCAATTGTATTTTTTATTGCCGTAGTTTTTAGGAAAAAGTAATTATGGCCATTTTTAAAACACTATTTAAAAATCTACAAACTGATCTATAGATATTGTAATTAAAGGATTCCAATAAAATTTTCAAGCATTTTTGTTTAACTTTGTCCGTTATGGACACGTGACCGATGACGTCACAGCAATGAAATTGATAGAAATGTACTTACATTGAAACGACCTCAACCGGAGCCACCCAACGTTTTTTTAGCCAATCAGAAGACCAGTTTAGAACAAAAGAATTGGGCTTCCTTCATCAGCGGACCAATCACAGTAAGGGGAAAATTTAACTGCTGATGAACGAACTCCAATAATTTTGTTCTGAGCTTTTCTTGTGATTGGCTAAAAAACGTTGGACGGCTCCAGTTGAGTTCCTTTCATTGTAACATATAAGTATCTACCAACATGTAATTTGTTGTTTCCCCACAATGCAACGCCAGATACGCACTTGTACCCAAACTCCAACTTTTTGAAAATTGTACATAGCTCCCTTAATATTTATATTTCATTTGGTACCTGGGCAGTCCGAAATGCCTCACACCAATGTGCTTCATATTATAGTAGGTATCTGATCAGGGGCAGGATTTTCTTCGGGTGAGTGCGAGCGCCGGAAGCATGAGCGTCTAGGGGAGATCTGGGGTATATTTCACCCGGGAACCGAAAAATCAAGTTGTTGAAGTCCACTTTTCCTGCATTCCAAGAGTCATTTCAACCTTCCCTCTCAGATTTAACGTTTGTGGGAAAAAAAGAGAGGAAGAGAGAGGATCCTAGACAGAATTAACCTGCAATTAGAAGAATTTTTACTGAGCTCTTGTTGTTGTTTTAGCATGTTAAGAAAAACAACTGCTTGGAAAAATAACATTAATTCAACAAATCACAGGCAAGGAACTTAAATTAATATCACCGAGGATTATTATCAAATATGACTTTTTTGTTTTTCCTTTATTCTAAGCAAGCGGCGAAGTATTTTTCCACTGGACGATTTTGGAATAGTGTCAACAAACTCCACACCACCCCTCAGCTTTTTCTGTGGTGGGACCCTCTTGGCAACGAATTCCATGATTGCCTCTGACGTCAAGTCGCCACGGCGAACTACGAAAGCTTTCGGAAGCTCGCCGGCTATTCGATCCGGGACGCCGATAACTGCCACGTCGTCGATGTTCGGGTGGGTAATCAAAAACGCTTCGAGCTCGGCTGGAGGAACCTGAAAAAAAAAAGAGAAAGAAAATCACAAATGAACGTCTCCCGTGTGACGGGAATGTTTTAATCGAAGTAAGGCCCGGTTCATACGTCGGATTTCTGCCGTGTCGAATTTAATTCAATTTCGTGCGGCAGAAATGCGACTGTTGATTCATACGTAGCATTTGTGTCGCACCTAATTTAGAGGTTATACTGCAAGTTGTGTTTACTGGCTAGCCGAACTATATATCCAAACGCAAGATATGTGTATTTTTTATTAGATTCGACACGGAAGAAATGCGACGTTTGAATCGGTGTCGCATTTCTGTCGGATAATGCGACAAGACTAGTCGAACGTGCGGCAGAAATTCGACAGCCGATTCAGAAGTTGAACTTCTGCCGAATTTAATTCGTTTCATTGAATTCGACACGGCAAAAATGCGACGTATGAACCGGGCCTAAGACACACAATGCCCAGTATTTTATGTCTCGGAAAGAGCGCGCGCATGAACGGAAGCATGTAAGAAGAACGAATAAATTTTAAGGTGTGAAAAAGTAAGTAGACGAGGTAACTACTGCGCACAATTTTACAGAGAGACAAAATTGAAGTCGTCCAAGAAAAGCAGATCTTGAAGCAGTTTACGTTCAACATTAATGTCTACCTGAAATCCTTTATACTTGATCAGTTCTTTCATTCGGTCGACAATAAAGAAATATTCGTCTTCATCATAATGTCCAATGTCTCCAGTGTGAAGCCAGCCATCACTGTCAATTGTCTTAGCGGTCGCTTCTGGGTTGTCAAGGTAACCTGGAAAGGAGCAAGTGAATTACTTTAACACTTTGTTTTGTTATAAGTTAAGTACAAACGTCTGATATATAGTATTGCTGGTTTTCACTGTCACGCCGCAAAATAGTAAATCCAAAACTATTGCGTCAAAAAAACTCAAGGATATTATAGGCTGTCGAAAATTACCAGATATTCTGTTTGTCCAAGTCTCGGGTTTGTACGGTATTCCGTACTCGAGTTATCCGTCAAAATGTTCCACACAAATTTACAGAGCTTTGTATGGAAACGCCATGTTGGTGCCCATGCAGATGGGCACCAACATGGCGGCCGGGAATCAATGAAAACATCTGGAATTCACTTCTGCTATGAAAGGCAGTCAGATCACTCTCATGAACAAGTTAACATTCACATAAACACTTCTCGCAAAACCTCAACTGTTCAGGTTATTAAAATCAGGATGAGGCATTTTTTAAGCATACATGACAGCCTTCCGTCGGCCATCTTGATGTCGCGTGACGTGAAATTCCGAAATTCAAAATGGTCTATCTTAAAAGACGGCGGCTGCTATTTTTTCTTTCAATTCCGGTAGCTATGGAGCAATACAATACATTAACCTTAATTTAATGTGGTCAAATGTTCTTAGCTAATTAGCTACTTTACAGACATGCCACGAAAATAAATAGATAAACTAGAAATAATAACAGAAAGAGAAGATTTCTAATAAAAACCTATATAAAATATATATTTATACAATCAAAAAAATATTAAAACTAAGAGTAGATCACGATTAAAATGTAAAATGTGAAATCCAGCATAGACATCAATTTCTTAAATGGTTCGATTTTATCAGCGGCACGAAACTGATCCGGAAGAGTGTTCCAAATCTTAGCTACAGTGTAACGCCACGATTTAAGACCATAGGCTGCGCGAAGGAGGCAAGTGCAAAGCCAAGGAGGCGGCTAAAGGGAAAGGGGTGGGGAGGGTGGGGAGTGGAGGCAAGGGTTGAGGGGGTCAGTTTTCATCGACGTACTTCGCAATGCCCCAATGCGACTGGAAATTAATGTCTTCGCCGTTCTCACCTTTCATGACAATTGGTCCCCTGATACACATCTCTCCATTCTGGTTTGGTCCAAGAATCTTCCCAGTATCGGGATCAATAATCTAAGGAAATGTAACATAGAAAATGCTAATTTACTGCTCTGAAACTGCAATGAACATGTTACATTATAAACACGCTTAATTGCTGTGTCAACTGGAAAACTATTGTAGTTTGCTTAGTGTAACTTTTCATTTTTTGCCGATCATCCCAGCTTCTGTTTTTAGCTGTGCTATTTTACGTAATACCTCGATTGCTTATCTCATTCAGGTTTCCCTTTGTCAGTCCCATGAATAGACCGGCCTAATTTTTATGCATTTTTCAGTTTTGGCGAAAAAGGCGAGCCATTGTAAATACTCATCGAGATCGGACGCACATATTGCATCGGGCGCGTGAAACAAATATGTAATTGCGTTCGACGAAGGAGAACGCACCCTAATCGAGAAAAACTCTTGCTTTTATGGACTATACGACGTTGTCAATTTGGCCCCCCCAGAAAATTTTTCAGGGGCGAATGACGTCATCTCCATGCCATGTGCTTCTGTTTTGCTGTTTGGAGTGATTTCTCTCGACAAAATTGTCCTGTGTTATGGTCTGTTATCGCTGCTGTTTGGAGGGTTTTCATCCAAGGTAGAAGAGTTTTAATCAGCCACCGAACGTCGTAAAAGGAGTGGAAATCGAGTAACTCGATTCGTTGTTTTATAGGCAAGGTAAACCAGCGTGTTTGGATGCAAAACGATTCACAAAACTAGCTAAAATTTCAAATCGTTAGCATTTCATGTAAAAACGAGTGAGTAGAATAAGGATCAAAATTGTTTTTCGCTTCTTTGAATTTGTATTCTATAGTTATTCGCAGAATGTTTCGGCATTTTGATGAGGAAATCATTATTGAATATTATGAGTGTCTTGACTATGAACGAAAAGTTGATGTGCTGTGCCTCGATCTATTTTCAAATTGAAGTGAAAGTAGTTGTAGAAGTCTCTGGAGTTTTAGAAGTTGTGTAGTGCCAAAAGATATTGAACAACTAAAGTGAAATAAATAATTATTTGTCGTGTACATGATAATTCATTTCTATTCCATATGAATTTCAGTGTAAAAGAAATGAATGCAAATTGCCCATTCATTTATGACTTTGTACGTTTCTGCTTTGTGAATGTCACATGAAGTGCTAGGAGCGACTTCTATTCACGTTGTTTTACAATATTCTGACATCAATGAGAATTTGCCGCTCCATTCATTATTTGAGGTTCTTTTTGACCTTTGGCAAACAATCACTGCTATGATGACAGATCATGTTTCCGTCCGGTTGAATGGCTTCTTCTGTAACACCCAATTTACGATAACATAGCTTGCAAGCAAAGAAAAATTCTGCTTTATCATATCAAGAACTGCTACAGTGTCACAATTTTTTCACAGTTTATTGAACCCCTTCGAAAACAACACAACCCATTTCTTGATGCGACAAATTCCAGTTTATTTTGCCGAGAGATGTTCTTTTGGCTCGTCACGCAATCTTTCCTCCAAAATGTTGTGTGATGAGATTCCTCTCTCACTCATCCTCATCGCTCCATTTGAGGCATATTAAATGGCATAGTTTGCCAACAACCTTGCTCCTTTGCAACTACCCCACTCTCCATCTTAGGTCGAACGCACTCCCCTAATCGCTGATTACTACTAGTTTTTATTGTTTAAAAACTTAAAAATAGTAAAGTGACGTAATCAGTTGGACGCATTCCGCGTGAATTAAAACTACAGATAGAACGCTTATTATGTACTAACATTACAAAATGTTGTAAAGTATTACAGTTACGGTTAAGGAACGGCGATTCTATATTGGGATTTACGCACATTGATGGATCCATTCCTTTTGAATTAATAATAATAATAATAATTTTAAATAATTTAACAAGGATAAAAGTGGGTTTATATTTAAAACTCCTGATTTTGTGGTCGCTTTTTCGTGGAGGGGGATACTCGACAATTTATCACAAGCTACTTTAATTGTTAGACATCTGTTGCTCACCTTGCACTCCAAGTTTGGCAGCAGCACCCCAACAGAGCCAGACTTCGTTTTTCTGTCAGGTGCTATATTGTGAGATGCACCACACAATTCTGTCATTCCAAATCCTACGAGAATAATAAACTCAAGGCCATGACTGTTTAGAAAAACTGAACCGTTTTTGTTTAATTCTGATTATTGATATTTTGTGCCGTGTTTGGGGTTTGATTAATCCGTGATTAATCCGTTTCAATTTTCGTGAATGCTGACAGGAGATTATAATCCTTTCAGACGGCATGCAAGGCTGCCTCTGTTTTTGCGTACTCGTACGCAGACAGGGTAAAAAAGAATGGAGTTCATGTAAACTAGTGGCCATGGAGTGGTGTAAGAAAATGTGGCTCACGCGAGGTGCATTTGTAAAAACATTTCTCGCTTGTCAGTTTTTTTCTTTTAAGAGAAAAATACAGACCTTGATGGACAGACTCCAAATTAGGTAACCTCTTTGAAACACCTATTTCCAGGTCCCGACCGAGTGGAGCAGCTCCTGAGGAGAGGGACTTTAGACTTGACAAGTCAAATTTATCAACCAAGGGATGCTTGGCCAAAAACAGCACCAGGGGAGGGACCAGGGGAGCGTTTGTCACCTGTAGCAGAAATGAGAATAAACAAAGCTGAACTGTGCCATAAGTACGGGAGACGAGAGACCCTGGGAACGAGCTTGGGACATTTCAATCTCGTTCCCAGAGTCCACGGGCTCCACTGGCTGACTGTGGAGCCTGTGGACTCTGGGAACAAGATTAAGAACAAATATACTTGTACCAGATGTGAGAAAACATGTAACCAGTGGAAAGCGCAGGAAATAAAGCAGAAATTGTGCGTCGTAAGTGCGGGAAAACACGCAACCGGAGAAAGGTTAACGCCGGAAAACTTGTAACCGCCGCGGTAAAGCGCAGGAAAACTGTATAACCGTTGCTTTGGGCGGGAAATGTGCAATTGATGGTAAGCGCAAAAGAAAAACGTGTAATCGTGGTCATTGATTATAGATGCAGTGGCACGTGATTCGTCGCCGGCAAAGAAGAAACACCTTCGTTTAACTGAAGCGCGTTGCAAGGGATGAAGAGGGTATGGGGTATGATTTTTCCACTCTGGTCAAAAATTAGGTACGATTTTTGGAAGAGACCACTTTTGTGATCATTATTATTCATCTCTTGAGAAGTGAGATTTAATATTGATGTAATGTATATGAACAGAAATGATTCATATAAGAACTGCGGATATATATGAAGGTGATATGTGATCTTCGCAGTGAATTTCCAATTTAAGCAATTGGAATAAAGAAGCCTGAATTTTTTTCAGGCTTCTTTATTCCAATTGCTTAAATTGGAAATTCACTGCGAAGATCACATATCACCTTCAGATTTAATATTTTCGGGAGTTTGAAGCCCTCGATTCTTTTAGTTAGGGCTGGTCTCGATATAGGGTTTCGATTTTGGGTCAAAAAAAGAAGGTAGGGAAAACGCATATTTTGGTCAGAATTAGGGTAAGAGTTTAAGGAAGCGCGAAGCACACCCCACCTACATTTTCCGAGAGTACCCCCTCCCCAGGAGATGAAATGAAACTAATCACTGGGATTCAGGCACAAAATCAAAAACAATGATGGCAAGCATGAACTTACTCCTTGGAATGGACAACAAATACTCGTAACTGGGTACTGGAGCTCAATCATTAGCTCCAGTACAAATTACAGCAGAAAAAATTTCTTGAGTGCGTGTTGGTTCTGGAAAATGTAGGCGTAAATCGATTGTTGTTTTGAACTTGACTATGAAACAAACCTTGTAATCTTGGATGGCTTGAAGGAAAGTAAGTGGCTCAAAACGTGAGAGGAAAACCAACTTGCTTCCGATGTAAAGGCGTCCACCAAGTATTATCACCAAGCCATAGATGTGGTACAAAGGTAACACATTTAAAACTGTTGTCACATCTTCTAGCGGAGGACCGTCTTTGAACAGAAGACGTATTTGCGCTATCAGATTGTAGTGTGTAATCATAACGCCTTTGGAAACACCCGTCGTTCCACTTGAGAAGGGTAAAGCAACCACATCTTCTTTCGTGTTGATTTTTACATTTCGTGGAAATGCAGTTCCATCGTCTGACAGAAGAGCCGAAATAGACTCACATCCCTGAGCTTCACCAATGACAAACACGGAGCGAATTCCGTCCAACACCCCGGCGTTGAAAGCCTGCACTGCAAGAGAGGGAATGGTGACGAGATATTTTGCACGGGAGGTGTTCAACTGACGAGCGAGGTCCTGGGGCGAGTATTGTGGACTTACAGTGGTGATGACGCCACCGAGACACGCGACGCCATGGAAAATGATAGGATATTCTATGACATTTGGAAGATACATGGCAAGGACGTCACCCTTTTGAAATCCTCTTTTGTTCAAGGCAGAACTAAATCGGCGAGTCTGGTCTTTTATCTGATTAAAAGAGAAGGATCTTCCAGAAATGGCGTCAATCTGTCATTCAAAGAAAAAAAAATAAACAAACAGCGCGTTAGCTTTCAGATCAATAGTGACCCGGGTCTAGCCCTGGCTGGGTGGTCAGGCTGTGTTGTAGTTTTAGGCAAGGCACTTTATTCTCACAGTGTTTCTTTCCACTCGACTTACTGCCTTACCTCAAGGCGGGAAAATGGACCGGAACTTCAGGAGTATAAAAAGGTACTGGCGAATTGTTTGGACATCATCGAGGGGGGATGAATGTCTAGCCAGGGTCCCCCTGGGTTGGATTGTACTCGTTCAGATTACCCCTCGGGCTTTATATTAGATTTCTCCTACAAGTTGTCAAGTTCTATGACAGCAAAGTGTTTCAACGAAGAAAATATTGCGATACGAGGAGCAAATTATTAAAGATACTAAAATTGCAAAATTATTGGTCGACACCCATTGAGGGGCGTCCTAAGACCTAAAGCCAGCCCAAAGCCAAAGAATCGTCACATATAATCTCTGTGAGATCATACACGTTATAATACTAGCGCGAATCGACGAAGTTGTGCGTTTCGCGGCCACCGAGTACAAATTAAATCAGAAAGATCCTCTTCCTCCTCCTCCCCGTTCCCCTCCCCCGCCCGGATATGCAGAGAGGGAGATGGAAAAAAGTTGTTTTCAATTCACTGGTCACGCAATCTTGCCTTCCCAAACGAAATGCTGCATGAAGATGTTGATATGTCGGTTGCGCTGGGATAAATTAAATCGAACTAGCTAAGAACGAAAGATTAATATGTGATTTGGTGTTTTTTGACCGAAGAAAATACTGCTCTGTCTACTTTATCCAGAAACATTACATCTCCTTTACGATTGCAGAATTACCAACGTACACAATCGAATATATAAGCCTTCCGGACTCACGCGATATTTGAAAGAGAGTTACCCACTGTACCGTAAAAACTGTATCGTAACTAAGAGAAAGGAAAGAAGTGCATCTTACAATAGCCGTCTTGTCTCCATATTTGTCAAAGTCTTGGAAAATGAACTCCGTGCATGATAAATTCTCAGGGATGGTAACATCAGGATGTTTGCTTCGTAAGATCGCGGCCATCAGCGTACAACAAGTTACGAAGGTTGTTTAGAATATACAAAAAAATTACCAACCAACGTTCGGTTGAACGGATTGAATTGAAAGAAATCGAGGCTTTACGTTTTACATTGATTGTTCAGCGTTTCTCGGTGATGACCGAAGCTGGTACTGTCACGAGTTCTTCGTGACGAGTGACGTCACAGCGTGCATTCGATTTGGGAAATCTGGATTTGGAATTAGGAATCCGGATTTCAGATTTTCCAATAAATCACAAAATGATAAAGATGAAATGTTCATTTGTCACGAACGTGTAGAAAAGAAAAACTTCCCGAGTCCCCGATGGGAATCGAACCCACCGCCTCCCAGATAGACTTGCACCAAGTCGCCTCGAAGGACTTTGTGAAAGTCTACCTCCCATGACCAGACACCTGTTGGGTGCTCTAACCACTACCAGCTACGAGAGACATTTAGTGGGCCATTTACTAGGTTCGTGTGTGTGGCACGCGTCCTGCCTTCTGCTAGGCCAGCAATGTCCATAGCATCATATGCGTAATACTGAAGTAATGAAGATAGTAAATTTTAGGCTCGGTAAACTGAAATGAGAAAAAACGGAGTCAAAAACGGATTTTGACTCACGAAAAAAAACAGCGAAAACAAAGAAACGTACAACCGAAGCAAGGTAAGCTCTTTGTTTTTATTTAAAAGTCATTGATTAGACTGCTACCCAGTAAGGGGAGATTGTTTGCGGTTTTAACTTGAACACTAAAAGGTCCTCTAACGTCTCTTCGAATATGTCATGTGGAGTTGGTGTTAAAATCAAGTCAGATTCGTGTAGTGTCTCTGATTCATTGGTCGGGAGTTTCTCGAGCTGGAAGAGAATGAAGTATTGTTTTACAATTTAGCCTTTCTAAGCCGTTCCTTCTCTCGATTTTTAAGTTCACTTCGTAAGATCTTCCCACTTGCTGATTTTGGTATCTGGTCAATGAACTCCACACCACCCCTCAGCTTTTTCTGTGGTAACACTCTCTTGCCCACAAAGTCCATGATTGCCTCTGGCGTCACGTCTCCACGACGCACCACGAAAGCCTTCAGCAGCTCTCCGGCTTCGAGATCGGGGACGCCGATCACTGCTACGTCGTCGATGTTCAGGTGGGAAATCAATAACGCTTCAAGCTCGGCCGGCGGAACCTGGAATGTAGAGGAAAAAAGTTAAGTTTTTCCACCCACCTTGCCTCTAACAAACCAACCTCCGAAACTAATAGCAGCAGGACCCTCTGTTCATAATGCCTTTGTTTAATGTACCTGAAATCCTTTATACTTAATCAGTTCCTTGACTCGATCCACAATAAAGAAATGTTCATCTTCATCATAATGTCCAATGTCTCCAGTGTGAAGCCAGCCATCACTGTCAATTGTCTGCGCGGTGGCTTCTGGTTTTTTTGCGTAACCTGCAGAGCATAACTGTCACATTCAATCGCGTGCTCGGGCAGGGGGGATGGGGTGGGGGAGGTTCGATGGTTTACGAGGAAATTGTTTGTCGAAAATTTTTAAATACAGTTAAATACGACGGTTTGCTAAAACTCATAAGAGAGTAGATCTTTGATAGATGACCTTACATCAAATTGCTTGGCGTCATTTTCGGTGACATGTTACTCGTATTTAGCTATCATGGTTGCATTGAAAACTGGACCTAACTGATATTGCTATCGTTTGACAAAAACAGCAATCACGATACATGTAGTCTGCATTCTTAGTACTTTCTCACCCTTCATAACAATCGGTCCTTTCACACAGATTTCTCCGTCTTGGTTCGGTCCTAGGATTTCACCAGTGTCGGGATTAATAACCTACAACCATATGTGACCGAGCCGCGTGAGTAAATAGGGTAGCGAGCAACAAATGACAAACGTAAACTCCGTATATGTCAATTTATTGGCCAAACGATAACACAAAATCTAGTCACGAAACTCAAGCACAAAAGGCAATAATAAAAGACTAAGAAAAGGGCAATAGCGCCACTCCGTGCTAGGGGAGAACTCTCAAAGAACTTGGAGGACTAGATGTTCGTTCGACGAAGGACTCTAACTTGTGTGTAATTAGAACGTGTTGGGCGTCTAATATACCCGTTTAGCGTAATAAACAACGAGCTCAAAGAAACTTAAGAGGCTGTCCGCGTAACAGCGGATAAAGCAAATTTTGGACCTTCACCGATTTCTCTAATATTTTCAGTGAAAGTCGACCATTATATCCCATGAACAAATATCACATTTATTTGGATCAAATCTTGTATTTTTATACACACATAGATGATGAGGGTTCTGAGACAAATTTATGATAACAAACAAAGCTTTTCTCAAAAGAAACTCGGCTCCTATTCTCGCCTCGTTTCTTTTGAGAAAAGCTTTGTTTGTTATCATAAATTTCTCTCAGAACCCTCATCATCTATGTGTGTGGTGGTATTTGAGTGAAAATAAGCAAGCATGGAAGTAAACAAAGAGCATGGAAGTAAACAAAGAGCATGGCCCCAAAGCGAGCGGATGTGTCACAAAAAAATTATTTTCTTTTGAAGAAATGCCCGCACTGTATAATATACAAAAGTGTCTCAGAATTATTTTCCATTTGAACATTTATCTGCAGTGTATATAAAACAATGGGAAGAGGTAGAAAAGGTCTTATCGAACAAAGCAGAAAAAAGCCAAAATCGCAAAAAAACAGAGAAAGAGGATTCAAATGGGGAATTATTAAAATAGTCAATCCCCATTATGAAAAAGATAAAAAAGAATTTTTAACAGAAGGCTTAATTGAAGAAATGAAAAAAATGAGCCCACAATATTTAATGAATATTCTTATGCCAACTGAGGACACACAAGAACTACGAAATCTTCTTTATTGAATAATTTTACCATTAGAGAGAAACGCCAACAAGTATATACACCGAATGGCAGACACGTTGGAAAACATAAAAAAACTTCCACCAGAACTTCGTGAAAAAATCTTCAAAGAGTTTATTAAAATAAAACTCAGGGAGCGAAAAGCTCTCGGCTGGGACGAGGTAAACGCTGCAATAAAAGAAGCACCATTTTGTGATCACAATCAACAAATTGTAAAGGTCTTGTTTTGCTATAAATGTGGTCATTGCATGCGAAATTATCTCTGTAATCTGTGCCGCAGAAATGGAGTAAATCACTATCTCGGCTATCCTATTTATGATGAAGATGATTATGATGAAGTCTTCAAAAAATCTTTCTACTCGAGTTGGTGCGGAGCCGTTGCGTGACATTTTAATCAGTTTCTGCCTCTCGCATAGCCTCCACTACTTGATGTGTTATCTGTCTGACCTCATTCTGCCAAACGGGTCTAGAAAGTTCGTTTATAGCATACATAAGAGCATGAAATAGTAAAATCATTTTGCGTGTCTTCCTGTTTAATTATGTTTTAGAAAGTTCTTGAACTTCCCGTGTTTACATAATTTTACTAACGTCTAAATATTAATCTGACAGATCTTAATTTGTTTTCTTAAATAAGCAGACCATCACGAAAGAACAATAGATTAATTGGTTTTCTTTTGTTCTGAAAATTTTTTTGGGCTACGCTGAATTTTAGCCCAAAGGAATGTAAAAAACAAAGGATTTTCGTGGGTGGTAAAACCACAGAATAAGAATTGATTGACAGCGCACGTGCGGGTATTGTTTTGATTTCAAAGCATTGACGTCACGGCTCGCTTAATAACCACACAGCATGCAAATTCGAGCTGTTTACATATATTAACCAAGCCAAGCGATGCATCACGAATATTTATCTGCTAAACAAGATCAAAAGAAAGACGTACCGTCAAAATTTACACCATTTTCACTATATTTCTTTTACTTCGGGAGTCGTAAACGTCACGATGTCTCCTGATGACAGCTAGGCGTTCTGACAAGATCTGAAATTGATCGAAACGACTCCAGATTGTAGCAAATCAGGTATGATTATGCTATATTTTGAAACAGAAATCATTCTTTTATGAAGTGAAAGAGTGTGCGCTTAGACTGATATCTTATTTCGAAACGTCGACCGCGCTGCCAAGAATCTTTTTTTGAAGCCTTATTCTTTCCTCGTGCACGGCCTGTTGTCGTATTTTTTCAATGTCAGGGCTACTCTGTTTATTTTTTTCCTTGGGAAGTGTGCCTTTCCGAAGAATTTCCTTCTGAATACGATAGCTCTCTTTTTCATCAAGAATGCTTTGAAACTCAGCATCACTGATTTTACCGTCAATGAGTGATTTTGACAGTATGCGGTTGACAGTATCGCATTTTGACAAAGCAAGTGTCATGATTTTGCAGTGTTTGATAAGTTTGGGCTCTAGCTTTTTGTAAAAACCGGTTAGCCCTGCCGCTGTTAGCCCAAATAAAGAGGCAACACAGCCAATTGGTATTGCCGCTGGAATCCCAATGCCTGAAAACGCAGCTGCTACGCCACCTGCGGATAGAAAACCAGAAATACCGCCAGCAGAAAAGCTAGCGTAGTTGATAATGGTTTTAGTTCGTTTATATTTTTTGGCAACAAGCCTATAATGTGAAACTTCATCACTTAAATATTTTAAAACTTCGTTTGCTTTCTGCATACGAAAATTGTTATCTGGTTGAGTTTGTAGAACTGGATAAAGTGTTGTCTGAGTTTCTGTTTCTTCATAAGCTGGAGCAGTAGGTAATACGTTGGATGCCATGGTTATAATTACAAAAATATTTTTGGTTCAATTTATTTCAATTTGAAACTGAAGAGGCAAGCCGTTAAAGTCAAATAGATTATTATTTTGGTCCCTGACAGAAATTGTCATATTTGAGATATGCTTATCAGCAGAAACATCACGTAAGACATGTTGTGGGCTGCTTTGATAAAAAACTTTTTCAAAAGGTTTTCCTGTTATGTCAAAAGTTTGTAAAACAGTAGACGGTTTGCCATTTAACAGATTCTGTTCTTTGTCAAGTAGGTCGCAATGAATGTAATAAGTCGTGGGTGACTTCATTCGTTTGACATATCTTATCCATTGTAAATCTTGATCAATGCCAAGCAGTTCAGATAAGTTCTTATCGAACTTTATTTTATCATTTAATGGTTCTACTTTTTGAATAAACATCTGACCGATAGGAGTATTGATTTGTGTTCTTAATATGTCACCATATTTTTTAAAAGAATTTTCAATTGTTTTTGCCATTTCTTCGATAGTGTAATTACCTGGCAAAATGGATTCAGATTTTTCAAGTTTTTTTGTTTTGTTAGTGTAGAAGATTTTACCACCTTCCTTTAAGTTAAACCACGAATTGTAGAGGGAGCATGAAAGCAGCCGTATATAGCTTGGTTTTTGAATAGGCTGGTAAAAATAGACCGTATGCGGATTTTCTGTTGTATTTACAGTGACAATAACCATTTTATAATTAGAGAAAAATATTTTGTTTAAATATAAAAATCTTTTATATAAAAGAGGACCATGGATGGTGAATGGACCGGTGGTGGTGGATGGTTGGATGCTTATTCGAGGCAGCAAAGAACCAAAAGTGCAGCGAAAGCTGATAAAACTGTCAAAGCAGCAAAAGACAAGGCCCCTCAGCCCTCACAGCACGGCAGCGCATCTGCGCTTCTTAAATGGATTCAGACACCAGAAGCTAACAGCATTGCCAAAGTAGCAGAACAAAAGGCATGGAAAACTTTTAATGCAAAATACCCGAATGCTGATAAATCAAAGTTTGAGCCACAGACCGATTTCACCAAAGACCACACAGCAACCTCAGAAATTTATTTCAAAGCAGGGCCAGGCAATTTGATAAACGTTTTTGGTTCAGACAGCAAATATTGGAGCCCGGAAATGAAAAGTGCGCTGGGTGTTGGCCAATCATCAGAAGGGTTCCCACAACAGCTTACACCAAGTGGTTTAAAAGGTGACTCTTTGCCCATCCCTGCTGTTGGCTTTCACGATGCCGCACCGAGTTTGAAAAAAATATTTAATGACCAACTGAATATTTACGTAACACCGGACCAGTATTTCACAACAAAGTTCAGAGAGGTATTTCAAAAAACCAAACTCACCCACCATTCAGGGAAAGAGTCAAAAACATGGCTAGCCGGCCCAAATATGAAATATTGGCCACAGCAGCTGAATTTTGCTGTCTGGTGTGCGACAACGGGCTGTGGTATAAGTCGCGAAATTTTCGATAACAACTATGCTATGCCAGAGAATGTGCGAGCTTTTTACAAGTTCCATATATATTTTACTGTCAGGCGAATATTGTTTCAGATGGGGGGAATACAAAGCATAAGCGCTTTGCCAGGCGACCCAACTTTTGACCAGTTTAACAACAAGTACGACGTGGCTTCATACAAAAGAATATGCGCTGAGTTCGGAGTCGACCCGTCGAGTGATTTTCGTTACACAGCAGGTGCAAACCACGGCCTGGGAAGCGTTTACGTCTATGCCTCATACATTGGACCAGCTAAAGAAGAGGGAGACATTTACCCTGGTGGCGCAAAAAAATTTTCTGACGAAGGCGGTAAAGGCAAAGATGGTAACTTGATTTATTATATCGAGCCGGATGACGCTGCCTACGGACAGGCAGACTGGTTTTGTCCCAATGTAGCAGAAGGTCTGACCCAGGCGGGTTTGTCGCGAATAAACCAGTCGATAGAGGCGTTTGTTTACTGTGTTTTGGGTTCACAGGTGAACGTTAGAAGTAGCATTCTGGGGTCAGGAGGGCGCGCAAAGGAAGCGCAAAGTGAGTTCCTTGTGCTAGTCGAAGATGCTATAAGGCAACCAGATCTGGCAAAGTCAGTTCAAAGATACCAACTTGCAGTCGACGAGGCAAAGGTGAGGCTGAACTTTGCAGTGTGTCCGGGGGCCTGGCTGATGCCTGCGCGGATGGTAATAAATATGGGAACTGTTACTGGTTACAACAACCAGCTCAAACAAGCTGTGCCAGGCATGAAGCTCGGGGTTAACGACGAAGTGAATAAGAGCACAAAAAAAGCAGCGCTAAAGCTGATGGCAGGAGGTCCAACAAAGATAAATCCACCAAACAGCCACCCCTCAAACCCGATACACAGTGGGGTTTCACCCCACACCCCTAGGGTAACAGCGACGCAGCCCGAAGAGCAAACACCTCAACCTGAAGATCAAACACCTCAGCCTGCTGGGGTGGGGGGTTTACCCCCCTCACATGAAAATAATAAAGCAGCTGTTGTTATTGGTGCCGTCGGATTGTGGCTTTTATTTACTTTATGCGCTAACGCCGCTTCTTGATATATTTTTCGACAAGAAAGGCAACCACAGCCAAAATAAGCAGCCAGGTGTGCTCAGCAAGAAAACCGATAGCTTGACCGGCGGCTTTGAAAAGAAAGCTCACAATTGAGCCAATAAGACCTGGCAGAGCTGATGCAATCTTTGAGCCAATACCTTTCAGACCTTTTCCCAACGCTTTACCGGTGGCTCTCAAAGCATTTGTAATAGCCCCAATGACTGCACCAATTGTGACCCCGGCAGCAAGAACGATAGCTGTAACGGTCACACCATATTTTTTGAATATCTCCTTCACCCTCTCACGAAGTGGAAGCGCTCTTTCTCTTTCATCAATCTGCGTTTGCAAACGAGCAAGCTCCTCTTGTCTTTCCGCCACTCTTCCTTCGGCAGCTTGTTTATCAGAAGGTGATGTGTTTTCATCGTCGATAACTGCCTGATCTTCCTCATTTTTGCGCTGCAGTTCTGCTTCTTGTTCTTTCAGCTCATCCAACGTTCTTGTGTCGTTGAGCCCCGCTTCCATTGTGTTTCTTTCTCTCTCTTTAGCGGCTAGGCTTGCTCTAAGTTGGTTGACCCTGGTTTGTTCTTTGGCTTTGGTTTTAGCTTTTTTCTCAAGAGCCGCCACCTCTGTTTTTGCGTTTTCAAAATCATTTTGAAGATTTTTTTTCAGTTGCTGCAGTCTCCGCAGTTCTGATTCACTTTCAACGTTTGACCCCAGTTGTTCAATACTGGCTTGAGTTCGCTCAATTCTTATTCTAAGATCTTGCACTTCTTGGGCGTCTTTTTCTCTTTCAGAGGCGAGTTTTTTTGCATCTCTGAGTTCTTTTTCAGCTTCTCTTAATCTCTGCCGGTTTTCTCTTATTTCATCATTGTCTTGAGCAATCAGAGATTCAGCTTCTGGACCAAGTGATGTTTTGAACTTGTCTTTAAATTTTTGGAGAAGACCTTTCCCATCTTTTCTGAAAATTTCAGTCTCGCCACCCCTTGTTCCAAATGAAACGATTGTAGTGTCATTGCCAGGCTTTTTGCTGAAACCGATTGGGCCTAATTTCCTGAAGTCAACTCTTGGAAACTTCCTTTTAATAAAATCTTTTGCTCTTTCAAGAAGTGCTGGTTTGTCATCTTGATGAATAAAGCTACCCAACAAAGGTATATCTTCATCAAATGATATTTCTGGAATACCGATCTGTTCTTGCTGCCTTATCTGCATCTCAATTTCTTCACCACCATGGTAGGGGGTGGACGCTGTGCCAGGCTGAAATGGCCGGTTTGTGTTGACGACTTCTTGTTCACCATCTTTATCATCATGGTCAAGTCTGTTATCAAGATCTGGTTGCTCCATACCAAATTCGCCACCTTCTGCCATCGCGTGATTTTATATTTACAATTGAAATTTTAATTGAACATTTTTATATTTCTTACAATAATGGACGGTGTACAGGAAAACCTTCGACCAACACGCAGTGAGAAAACTCTTGGCGCGTTGAAAGCGGAGCGCGCGGTAAAACGAATCACTTTCGACCGCACAGAAGCCAATCCGGAGGAAACGCTTTATGTTTCGGTTCCCAAGCTGAATGAAAACGAGGTCATTGTTCCCGGCTCACTTGCTCTGCGCTTCAACATCGATTTGAGCGGAGGCCATGCCAACAACTTTCTAGTCGACAATGTTGGACGGGCGCTAGTTTACAAACTTGTTGTGAAGTACTCTGGCACAATCCTGCAGGACACAGTTGATTACGACATTTACAAAATATTCGAGGACCTCTTCCTATCGCAGGATGCGATAGGAAAACGCGGGTGACAAGCAGACCTCAGGCGTCGATTCAGAGAAAAAACTGAACGGGATTTACGGAACCAAATACAGGATCCGCCTTGACCACCAGATTTTGAAAGACCACGGGGCCTTTTATCCGCAGGCTCTATACAATGATCTTGTGTTCGAATTGGAACTTGCACCAGCCTCTAAGGTCGTCAGAGGCTCAGATCCAACAAAGCTGAAATATAAGCTAACAAACATCTAGCTGGAGTACGATATGATAAGAAGCAAAACACTGGCAGATGAAGCCCTCAGCGCGTACACAAATGGCAAAGAATTTGCATATGACCACATCCAGCGTGGCGAAGTGGTTATGTTTGCCAAAGGCACAGACACAAGGCTGAATCTAAGAGTTAACCCGCAGAGAAGGTCCCTCAAAGGCATCTTGCTACTGTTTGTCGAGCCCTATGTTGCTGGCACAAGGCATTCAGAAACTTACTTTAACCCAGACCTAACGAAAGTTAGTGTCACAGTGAACGGCTCACCCAACAGGCTGTACAACAACGGACTTGAAGGAATTGATATTTGGGAGGAGGTCAAACGCTTCTTTCTCAAAAATGAAAACAAAACACAGCACATGAATGCAACAAAGTTTTATACAGAAAACAAGTTCGGGGTTATGATCGATCTGCGTTCCATGGCTGATCACTCTATGCACGGAAGCGGCACGCGACTTGTAAACACAAAGGATGGGGTACAGCTGGAGTTCGAGAGGAATGCAAGCGGCTCTGGCAATGTGAACTGCCACATTTACGTCATCAGTGACGCGCAGATGAATATATTAGGAAGGCAATTAGAATCTGTGCAGAACTAATAGAAATGGATCCGAGCAATATACCCTTTAACGCTCTGATTGTGGGGCCGACAAATTCAGGCAAATCTAAATATGTGGTTGACCAGATCTACGGCCCTTTCCGCGGCAAGTTCGACTACATTGTGCTTATCTGTCCAACATTCGCGCACAACAAGACCTACCACCGAATTGGTGAAAATGACCCAAGAATGTTTATAATAATATGCAAGCAGCACGAGGTTGAAAGTTGGTTGAAGGTCGTGACCTGGCTGTTTGAGGGCACCAACACGCTCATAATCCTAGATGACTGCGCAGCCTCCAAAGATGTGAAAGGGCGCACAGGCCAGCTGGTGGAGCTTGCCTTTTCCGGCCGACATATCAGCATCAGCGTTTGGGTACTGACCCAGAAGTTAACCAGCATCACCGCTTCCTTCCGAGAGCAGGTGGCGGCTATCGTTCTATTTTACACTCCCTCGGCCAAAACCACGAAGGCGATCTTTGAAGATTACGCCGGCGAACTCTCCCACGATGAGTACAAATCTCTGATCTCAAAGCTGAAAAAGCGGAGGTTCTCTTATCTCGTGTTCTCGCTTCGCTACCCCTACGGATTATCAACAAGTTGATGATTTTGAATTAAAAAAATAAAGTTGTTGTATATAGTATATCAACAAGTTGATGATGGCTGAACAAGAGTTCACAGATGTTATAAACCTACTGGAAGCTGAGCCGTCAAGCGGCCCAGCTGGTAGTATTGTGCCAGACTTAACAAGCTTAACTGCCCCCGGACCTAACATTCCTGCTCTTCGTGAGCAGCTGGCTGTGCTTGTATCAACAGGCAAATCCAAAGAGGCCATCGGAGTGCAATTAACACATGAGCAGTTGAAACGCTTGACTGATAAAGAAGTTGAAAAGTACTACAAGAGATATGAAACTTTCGTTGGCAGCAAGACAACCGAAAGCATGGTTGACAGCCTGCTTACGCTTCTGACAAGAGGCCTGCAAATGGTTGTTGAAATAGATGACGTTGATGCAATGAAAAAAGAACTAAAAGAAGACTTCATTATTAACAAAGAAATGACAGATTTTGTCGGCAGTCTCTCTTTAAAATATGGAAAATTTCTTGCTCCTATTTCTGCTGCTTTGATAACGGCGAAGCACATTGATTTTAATTCGCATTTGGAGAAAAAGGACAAAGCAAAATTAGAAGAAATTCCTGAGCATACCTCACCAATTGCTGAACAATTACAGACAAATTCTGAGTAAATTCTGAGTAAATTCTGAGTAATTTCTAAGTATTATTTTATTTGCTTAACATATACGCTTTGTTTCAAAATGTCAACCGAACAATCTGAGATTGCAAATTCACAGGGTGAGACCCCGCAGGTCGATATCACACAGCAAGCAACAACTCCAACTGTGGGGTTTCACCCCACACCCCATCAACTTGTTGATACCCCGCAGCGTGCAAAAAATCCCGAGCGTGTGGCTGCAGGCAAATTGGCTGCTGAAAAAACGCGGCTGGCTCGTGAACAACAGAAAAAAGCCGCAGCTGAGGCTGCTATTATAATCGCAAACAACAAGGCAAAGGCTGCTGCCCCGCCCCCTGAGCCAGACCCGCCTATTGCAGACGGAACACCAAAGAATACCGAAGTTGATAATAGCAGTCTCAGCACCACACAATGGCTTGGTGTTGCCGGTATAGTCGTTTCACTTATAGGGATTTATTACAAACGCAAAGAGCTCAAAGCCGCATTCAGCAAAAAAAAGACACCTGAGCCACAACCTGTTCGCGCGCCACAACCTGCTCGCGTGACACAGCCCAGAGGTGTAAAACATTTAGATTAATATTTACGAATTAATATTATACCTGTATCATATATCATGAAGAAAGTTGATATTCCACAAGTTCTTATCTCAACCGCGGCCATTTTTGGAATCGGACTGATATGGTACGACTTTAACGTGAAGGTTTTTCTTACAGTCCGCGATCTTATGAAGGCCACATTATTTGACCCGGACTCATCAACAAAGTTGATATCAAAAGAGACAAATAATTAATTTTGATTTAAACTTTTGTATGTTTCCATTTCTATACTTACAAAATAATGTCAGACAACAAGCTTGTTAAAACAATCACAGACGCGGCTACTATCACTGGTTTAGTCGCCGGCATCGGTTGGGTCGCAAAAAAGGTTGTGAAAGAGAATTTTACTTCTGACCCCAGCAGCAGTGCGATGAACTACGTGAAGTTCACCGCCGTCATGGCAGGGAGCATTGCGCTCAAACAGTACCTCGAGGACCAAAAAATCCTTCCCACTAGCGTCTAAAATTAATTATTTGAAAAAACTCTGCTCTGATATATATCACAATGGCAAGTATCGCGATTATGGCTGGTGGGGCTATATTGAATGCTGCTGCTTTTATTGGCGGCAATTATCTTGCTAGGGCACTTGGTGGAGGTGACAAAGCTGCACTTGATGAAAAAGTACGACATGACAAAGCTCTTGAGGCGTATCAAGCGGCTTACGCCAAATACTCCCGTGACCGCACCAAACTTCTAGACTGGATTGCGACTAACACACAAATAAAAGAGCAGGCCAAGCAGAACTTTACCAACACTGACTACGCCTTCAAACTGTATAACAAAGCGCACCCTGACAAACAAATGATTCCCCCCAAAGAGCCCAAGTTCTCAGATTTCTATCAACCAAGCCAGCAGAAGAAAAATGGTGAACTCATGTTCGTGGGTGCCGGGGCTCTTGCTCTGGGCTACGCTGCCTTCCGTTTCCTTTAGTGGTGGGGGATCAGCAACTGAGTTGCTACCCAGAGTTTTAGACTTTTTTAATTTCTTACTTATAGATGGATGCCAAACTCGCAAAGACATACTATAGTCCTGGGGGCTACTGGAAAGGTTTTGCTGCAATCAAAAAATTAGCCGAAGCTGCATCATCAACAAAGTTGATAATACCAGAAGAAACCGCAAAAAAGTGGCTGTTCAAGCAAGCACTCTGGCAGATCTTTCTCCCTGCACCGAAGCGCATTCCTCGGCCGAAATTCGACGTTCCTACACCAAACAAAGTGCATCAGGCGGATCTTCTTTTTTTGCCACATGACAAACTGCCCCGCGGACGTAAAGTTTTTAAATATGCACTCACCGTTGTCGACGTGGCTAGCCGCTACAAAGAAGCTGAACCCTTAACCTCTAAAAACTCTGATGAAGTTGCCCTTGCTTTTAAGAGAATTTACAAACGCTCGCCTCTGAAATGGCCTGAACTGCTGCAGGTTGACCCTGGGCGCGAATTTATGGGCGCTGTTACAAAAGAAATGGAAAATCACAAAACATATATTCGGCGCGGGCGAGTTGACATTCACCGTGATCAGGCCATTGTTGAACGTTTTAACCGCACCCTGGCTGAGCGCTTGTTCGGGCACCAGTACGCAGTTGAAATGCGTAGCAACGAGGGCCAGCGGTCCACGGCGTGGGTAAAAAGACTTCCTGAAGTTGTAGCCGCTCTGAACAATGAAGTCACAAGCCTTATCGGCAAGAAACCTGTAGTTGCCATCAAAGAAAAAAGTGTTTATGCAAAGCCATCGACACCTTATTTGAGACCTGTTGGAGAAAGCGAAAAAAAGCTCCCCTCTATTGTGAATGTTAGGTATTTGTACCAACCTGGCGAGCTTGAAGGTGGTGTGAAAAGAGCCACTGATCCAATCTGGTCTTTGAAAGTTTACAACATTGAACGTTCTTTTACCAAACCGAATCAGCCCGTTCTCTACTATTTGCATGACGGGCCCAAGCGCGGCTTCGTGCGTGAAGAACTGCTGGTTGTGCCTCCAAACACACAATTACCTCCAGAGCTTTAACGCTTCTTCTATTTCTTCCATTTCTGTATTTGTTAATTCTATTTCTTCCATTTCTGTATTAGCGAATAAAGCTTCTATTTCTTCCATCTGGTTATTATACCCGTAAGCCTTTGTATTTACCCCGTCGTCAGCTATCCAGCGCTTTGAATCAAACGGGGACAGTGAAATTTTATTTACATGCATGCCGTAGATTTCGTGCCCCTCGCTTCGCAAAATGTTCATTCCGTGCCGCATCTGCTCTTTGCTGAACAGCACCTGCTTGTACTGTTCATGCTTTATCTGTTTCTTAACAACGTTCTTTTTCACACCTTTCGCTTTTTTTACGTTTATTTCGTCCACTTTTATTGTGAATATGTTACAGCATTCCTCTACTCTTGCTTTCGGATGTTCTTTTTTTATTTTTTTGACCAACTCTGCATCTTCTGTCATTATTGCCTGCCCTTTTTTTCCTTCGCAGCTGCACTCTTTTATTTCCGTCTCCGGGAAGTCTTTCTTTATTTTTTCTATCCGCTTTTTGCTTTCACCTTCTGTCATTACCGAGTACATCTTTGACCTCAGGCCCGCATACTCCGATATTGGGGTCCCCTCGCACTCATCTTTCATTTTTCCCAGTACCTTTTTGTTCACTGTTGAGTGGAGCGGATGCTCCTTCGGGTAGTTTGATGTATCATAGAAGTTTTCATTTGCTTTTATGTCTTTGTAGACGTCCTCTGTTTCTATCTTCAGCAGCAGGCTGTCCGTGTCCGTGTACAGGAGCTCACATTTCTCACCGTACTGCTTTTTCAGGTGGTTGTAAAAGAAGTCGTACATAAGTATCTTGCTTTTGTCAAGGATTGTCATTCCTGTGTAAACCGGCTTGTTGAGCAGCAGGCGGCTTTTGTGCATGTCAATGCCCACCAGGGCGTTTGTAAATATTACGTGCCTTGCGTACAAAGGGCTGGCGACCAATTTCCTTATTTTGTCTTTTTCATTGCTGCGAACTATTTTTATGTCTACTCGGTTGCGCAGGTTCTCCATGGTTTTGCCAAAAACTGAGTTATTCATCAGCTTGTAAAAGTTCTTTTCAAAGTCATTCTTTGCTTGCTTTCTGAATTGTGTATTCATACGGATGTACGGCTCCATCCAACACTCTTGTTCGAACTCCAGCGCCCTTTTTACGCGCTTCAGTTTCATCCCCTGCTTCAGATAGAACTTCAAGTTTTCGTAGTGAACCACGTAGTCATTTTTGTCCTCAAGTGTTAGCAGCAGCTTATTGCTGTTTGGGATTTTCAGGTCCAATTCTTTTATCAGATTCTTTTGGTAGTCCGACATGTTTTCTTTTTTCACGACCTTTTTCTCTGGCGCTAGCGGGTAGCTGTTGTGTTCTTTATGCAGATCCGCCGGGTACTCCAGGTCTACTTCAAGTATCCAGCCTTTCTTGGCGTTTTCTTTTTTGTTCAGGATTTCCTCCTCTGTCGGCATCACTCGTTTCCATTTGAATCCGCTTTTGGGGAGAGGCTTGCTCATTGCCCAGCCGTACAGGTTGTTCGCGTCCAGATACATTATGTAACTGTTCGGTTTGCTTTCGTCATAGTCTGATACTAAAGGATTGTTTGCCTTTGCATATCTTTTACTTACCATCGAGATTCCTCCGCGAATTCCTCGTTCCACAAAGAGATGCATTTCATGGTCTGTAAACAACTCAAGTTCGACACCCGTCTTTTTCAAGAGTGCGTCCCATGATAGGCCTGGTGATGTGAAATAGTGTGCCGGGTCAAGACCGCACTGCTTCAAACACAGTTTACGGAAATTTTCAAATACATCTGCCAGCAGTGCTACATCCGTTTTCACATAAAGGTCATGGTAATCTCCCAATGTTTTACAATCAAAAGTCTTCCATACTGCCTTCGCGTGAGCGTACTCATCTTCTGTAATGTGTTCATCGTTGAGTTTGCTGTAGAAGTCTTCTTTTTTAGGCAGACCTGTTTCGCTGAATTTTTCAAATGAATCCATGTACTCGTATGGGTAAATTCCCTTTTTGTAAAGCAGATCACTGTCGTTTGATAATCCTGATGTTATTTTGAGTTCCTCCTTTATTTTCTTTTTGTACTGCAGCTCACTGTCTTTTAAATTTGATGTGGCTTCTTCTACACCCTTTACTATTACTTCTACCAATGAGTCCAAGCTTCCTTGCATAAAGTTCAAGCTGTCTATAAATCGCAAACCATCAACCGAAATGGTTATGTACTTCTCCATGTTGTTTGCGACACATTTCACCTCTTTTTTCAAATTTGCCATCGCCTGCATTAAATGGTGCGCGTCGTAACCTTTCAGGTTGTGAAATACAACTGGTATCTGGTCCGTCTTGGGGTTTATTCTCAGTTTGAGATTACAGTTGCTGTGCGCCGCTCCTCTGTACTTACCCGTTATGTGGCAATGGTCTTTTACCGCGTCTCTGTAGTTCTTTTGGAGCAGTGGCTTTTTGCATAAATAACAGTCGGTTTGTTTTTTTGCTTTCTGCTTGTCCTTTTGCTCCGGTTTTTTTAGTATTATAATTTCAAATTCTTCACCTTCTTCTGTTACATAACATGACAATGGTTCTAATCCTTTCCTTTGATATTTTTGCTCATGAAAAAAGCACCTCTTGTGATATTGGCCCTGGTATTCTTCTTCCCCTGATATAAGACCTTTAGTGTATACCGGCAATGAATCCCAATAGTTTTCTTTTACCAGTTTCTTTTCACAGATATGGCAGTTATATGCGTTTTTGAAGTTATACCAGTCTTCGTGTGTCATTGTTATTGGTTTCTGTTGGGCGAGCATTTCTCTTATTTTTTCCTTTTCCTGCACTATGCTTTCCAGAAATGACTTTACCGCATCTTCGCCCCTGTAAACTTTTGACCCTGTTACTTCTCCGTCGCTTTTCACAACAATGTATGAATACCCGCACGCTTCATGCCACTCGGTCTTTTCTGTGTAACTTTTGCATTTTTTCTCGCTTTCCGAGTAGCGTTCACAGCCTTGTATCTTTTTTACCAGTGCCTCAAAGTCCGCGTATATCACGTAGGGCGCTTTCATCTGTTTCTGGTAATTTTGGAAAGCGAGGATGTTTTCCCCCTCTTTTGGCATCTCAATCCTTGTTGGCCTACCGTTCACTCCATTGCAGTACTTTTTATGGTCCACAAGCAAGTCCGCTCTTGAGAAACCTGTTAAGCACATCATGCAGTAGTGTTTTGCATTTCTGTTTTTGCTTTGATCGAACAGCAAAGCGCTTTCTCTTTTTACGTAACAATAGTGCTGAATTTTCCCCGACTCAATCAACATCAGGTTTATTCTTTTCACGCTTTTTTCTTTACTGCTTATTCTGTGCACTATCACTGTGTCTTTTTCGAATCCGAACACGTTTATTGCCAGGTTTGGGTTTTGTTTTTCAAGCTTGTCTATTTGTTTTACCGGTGTCGGAAAATCTATCCCCCCGTAATTTATCCCGTCATTTTTGGAATATTTGCTTGGTCTTTCGGGATGCACACCGTCTTTTGGTGGAAATAATGCTGCTCTTAGAGCCCACTTCAGACATTCGTTGTCTTTATTTTTCACGTTTATTATTGCTTTTTTGTTTGCCAGTTTGGCTGGAAGTGGCAAATATGTTCCTCCGCGAAGTGGCTGATATTTTGCAACATTCACGTATGCTATCTCTATACTTTCAACTTCCCATCCTGATCCTTGCAATGACCAGTTTTCTATTTCTCCCTTTATTCTTCCCATAAATTCATCATATTTTTGTTCTATCTGTTCTTTGTCATACCTGGTAAAAACGTGTGGCTGGTCCTCTTTAAAATAGTTCGACATTTCTTGCGTTTCTCCGTTTCTTTCTATTTCAAAATTTACTTTTAGCCCGAAGCTCACCTTTACACTTCCCAACTTAAGAGTTTCCTGTTCAATCAAATCAGTGTACTTTTCTTTATTTTCTCTTGCAAATACCAGAATATCTTTGTTGTTTGGATTTGTTATGGATACATCCATTATCCAAACACGAAGCCATTCCTGGAAATTGCTTTGGCTTATTTTAAACACATCGCGTAAAATAGTACGTTCTGGCTGTAATGGCTGAGGTAGGTTCCTGTTTTGCTCCCTGGCTATTGGACCGTAAAACTTTTGCAAAACATTTGACGAAAATCTCGCGGCTGCCATCTCGGCGTATATACAAGTGCAGATAATTGTTTAGTCTCCTTTGCAGCCGTTTTTAGTGTCGTCACGCAACACTCCTCCCCACAAACGGCTGCTCACATTCGAACAACATTCCTTTCCCTTTGTTTCTTATGTGACCAATCAGAGTACAAGAGATTGTAATCAACATGGTTTTTCCCGCGCACTCAAGTGTTGTAAAGGATCGGAGTTTCTCCGATGTTTGAAACGCCAAAGAAAGCTCCGCAAAGTGATCGTTGCTTTATTTGCTCCACTGTAGTTCAGAAAAAAAGAAAAGATTATATATTTCGATTTACCGGCGGTTATTTGTTCATGTCCGGATGTGAATGCGAGCAGCTATTCAGCGACCACCGAGTTCAGTTTGCAAAGCTTTGCTAAAAAGACGACTCGTCATGTTCAAAAGGGCATTCATCTTGGAGGGCTCACACATGAATTGAAGGGACTCTACAAGGATCGTGGACTTACGAGAACAAAACGCTTAGTTAGCATTGAGAACGACCATGACAATGGAGAAACCGCTACAGATGCATGCCGTGAGAAAGCCTCGAAATGTTTTTACAATTCCCGATCGATATCATATCACGTATGCTTCTTTTGATGCTGCAGCCCGAGATTTATCGAAACCCGTCGTTAGGTTGACAAACACATCCCTTCTTTCTTCAACGATTTTCCCAATTCCAGATTTTTTGCTGTGGGTTTATTGCGCCTTTTAATAATATGCGAAATCTAAACGACTGCGTTTTTCGCAGCCGTCGTCAGGCAACGAACCTTGAAAAACAGAAACAAACAAAATGGATCGAATTCTACCAATCACAGCTGACAGACGTGACCTTTTGACCTGCCTGAAGTTAACTTCTGTTTCCTGAGAGGTCCGCCTAGAAGGTTGACGGTTGCGAAAACCCTAAACCAATATAAAAACGTTAGTTGAGGTTGAATTTCAGAGTTCGTATGTTATTGAAAACCACAATAAGCTAGAAATTTGAAATGTCTTCCTGACAACATCAAAGGATTCTTCAAGGGTCGCTATTTTGAAAGCTGTGAACTCCAAGATGAAACAAGCAAAATGATTGGTTAGATTTCTTTGGCGCGCACGGTTCTCGAAATATGTAACCCGAATGGTGATTGGTTGAAACGGAGGAAAGGAATGTTGTTCGAATGTGAGCAGCCGTTTGTGGGGAGGAGCGTTGCGTGACGACACTAAAAACGGCTGCAAAGGAGACTAATAATTGTTCAAATGGAAAATAATTCTGAGACACTTTTGTATATTATACAGTGCGGGCATTTCTTCAAAAGAAAATAATTTTTTTGTGACACATCCGCTCGCTTTGGGGCCATGCTCTTTGTTTACTTCCATGCTCTTTGTTTACTTCCATGCTTGCTTATTTTCACTCAAATACCACCACACACATAGATGATGAGGGTTCTGAGAGAAATTTATGATAACAAACAAAGCTTTTCTCAAAAGAAACGAGGCGAGAATAGGAGCCGAGTTTCTTTTGAGAAAAGCTTTGTTTGTTATCATAAATTTGTCTCAGAACCCTCATCATCTATGTGTGTTTTATTTTTTGCGAGGCGGTTTTCACTGCAACCTAAAAACCACTCAATTTGCATTTGAAGACTCCATAATTTAGCATTAAATGTCGGTCGCTGCCAAAGCGTATTTCCTTAACCAAACAAGCTGAATATTTTATATATCAAGGTTTTATGTTTCTTCTATACTTAAACGGTTAAACAATTGTATTCTATAAAATTTTGACTGAGTTATGGATTTTCAAAAACACTTCCTAACGGACTCAGGAATGCGTGACACGTAACATACCTGTAGTTGAAAGCGATTTTCTCGAATGTGGGACCTGATCAGAAGTCAAGTCTATTGTATCTCGAAAATACTAATACCAGTCTAGAAACCTATTGAATAAAATTTGTGGGCACTCTGCACTTCGCGCCGTACAGAGCAGCAAGATTTTCCCAAATTTTCGCCATTTTGATTAAAACCAAAGATAACGACGGTCCGATTTCTTTACTGGGAACGCCTATAGATACGATCATTACCACTAAACACCACACTGTGGTATGCAAATAAATAATATTTGTCGATGTAGCCGTCGTTTGAGGAAAGAATCTACCGTTGTTGCAGGATTTTCAAAAGAAACAGCCGTAAATACCAATATGCAAATTAGCTTCGAAAGCGACATTTTTGCTATATTTATCTCTGTAATTCCCGAAAACTTTTTTTCTTAAAAATTATTTTACAAGGCAAAGAAATGTTCCTTACCTGAGAAAAGATGCCTTTCAGACTATGTAAAAGCGTTTCAGTTTTGCTCTGAGTGATTATTTTCATTTCCCACGCTGCGGCCGGTAACACAGTGTTTGTTTTGTTTGAAAGGTTGTTGGTTTCATCCTAATTCAATTAAAAGCAGGCAAGTTGTCTACTTTTTCAAAGCTCTCTCAGCTCATCCTTAAAACGTCTGAGGTACCTGACTAATTGTCAATAAAAAGTTTAATGACAATTTCCCCCAATAAATGTCGAAAAAAAATCCTGAAAGTATCATATCAAAACGAAACTTCAAGTAGTGGGTCTTAATGAGGTTAGCCGTAGGCCTTAGGCGTAACAGTCGTTGGCCGAAAAAAAAAATGTTAACCGTAAAAAGAAAATTCTAGCCACGAAAGCAGAAGTCTCATGATTTCGTGTCAAGACTTTCACTTGTCTTGGTACCGAGATGTGTTAGATTTGCTCCAAGTCGTTCGCTTTTTCTTTGTGTCAACAGAGCTACTGTATTTGAATTGATCATTCTCGTCCCCAGAGCCCGCGATCCTTCTGGTCTCCATCAGGGTTCGAGAACTCTGACCGTTCCCAATTTCTGAGCATTAGCATGAACATGCACAGAGTTCTCGTTCTGTATCTTTAAGCCAATCAGATTTTTCAGATTTAACAATGAGTCCGTGAATCCCGGACTTGCGGTGTTGGAGGCGGAAAGAGGTCTCGATTCCTGGCGCAGAGCAGAAGGATCGAGTTACTTTTTGCCTCCGTTTGAAAATGAATCTACGTGCGAAGCCATTCATATGAAAATGCCTTCCACCTTCACGTCCATTTTCATGCTTATCACATACCGGGCAAAATTACTGAACGCTGATTGGTTGAGACAGAGGGCATTTTTTCTTAATCACGAGGGCACTTTTTGGTAATCAAGAGGGCATGATTACTTGATCCTGATTGGCTGAGCGCGCGTCGTCTGCACTGAGTTGGTTTCCCGCTTGAAACGAGTTTGAAAAAAGTTCAGAAACGCAGTGCATCCGAGTTTGATATAAATGCGGTTATTTCATCAAATGTGAAAGAAAATCGGTAGGCAGAAATGAGTGGTGCCCTTGTGGAATAGAGAGAGGACTTTTCAATCCAAATTCGTTTGTCACAGCCTGAAAAAACTTCTGGACGATTGGCGCTGCACGGAGAATAGAAATTCATGGCGGCTGAGACCACTGAATCGACACTGAAAGATAACATTTCTTCGTTTTGCTTGCTTCCCCTTATTAGAAACAGAGCCTGGAAAGAGCATAAATTTAGTTGGTACTTACAGTTTTCGCTGTGGAAAGGAGAATGTCAGGTTCAAGAAGTTATTAAAGCTCGTTCGGACACTTTGTTTATGACTTTCATCGATGCAGGATTTCTGCGCGGTCGGACGCCTCGTAAACAAAGGTAAATAAAATTTAAACTGCATTCAGTTTAATCTGTGAAGGAACTATTATGAGTGAATTGCACATGCTGTGTTATGCTTACTTTTACTGTTTCTCGACATAAGTTGATTATTGATGTGGTCATTTTGCTACGAGCAAATATTCTTGCCAACCGGTTTACGCCATGGCGGACCTCGTTTAAGTTTTCCTTTATACACAATTTTGCCCTTTATGTGATAAACACGTAATCGCAATGTGCCCTCGTGCAATTAAGGATTAATTCACTTGCATTTTCAAAGTTTTCCAAATTGCCCTCGTCGCTTCGCGACTCGGGCAATTTTCTGAAAACTTTGAAAATGCGCGTGAAATTAATCCTTAATTGCCCTCGGGCCCATGCGATTACATATACAAATCAAACCTCTTTTTATTTGAATGGTTTCGCACGAAGACTCGTTTTGAATCTGAGGCAAAAGGCAACTCGGAGATGGCCTATAGACCTTTTGCGCTTGGGCAACTTGTTGCCCCACTTACTGACCATTTGATTTTCAAATAGTCGCGTGTATATGAATGAATAAATTTTATGTGGATAAAAAAAAAATTCTCTAGAGAATATCATGTGGTCTGTAATGGGAAAACAGACCGCCCAAGCGAAAAAGGTCTATCGATCGCTCACAAAAAAGGATACAAAAGGATGCAAATTCGCGCATTGAAATGTTCGCGCACGAAACGCAGGATTTCCAGGAATGGCTCATTCCACGATCAGACGCAATTTTTGATTTTTAAGCCAGACTCTGCGCCATCCTTATCCGGCGGTCTTTTGCGAATCAAACGAGCGAGCAACTTGGAGCAAGTGCCGTAGCACATTGTAATTCATAGCACTTGCTCCAAGTTGCTTCCTCGTTTGATGCGCAAAAGACCGCTGGATAAGGAGGGTGCACAGTCTGGCTTGATAATCAAAAATTGCTACTGTTCGCGGAACGAGCCATTCCTGGAATTTAATAGTGCGCTTCGCGCGCGAACACTTCAATGCGCGATTTTGTTTCCTGTTTTGTAAGTGATCAATTCACAGTCTCGTCTCCAGAGGCCGCGATCCTTCTCGTCTGCGCCAGGAATCAAGACATCTGGCCGCCTCCAAAACCGTTAGTCCGCGATTAACGGACTTATTGTCGAATCTGACAAATCTGATTGGCTGAAAGATACAGAACGGGTGCTCTGCGCATGTTAATGCTCAGAAATTTGAGTTCTCGATCCCTGATGGAGACCAGAAGGATCGCGGGCTCTGGGGGCCAGAATGATTAATTCAAATAACAAAAAATAAATAAAAAGCGAACGACTTGGAGCAAATGTAACACTTCTCGGTACCAAAACACGTAAAAGCCTTGACAAGAAATCCTGAGACTTTCACTTTTGCGGCTAGAATTTTCTTTTTACGGTTAACATTTTTTTTTTCGGCCAACGCCTAAGACTTAATTTTTTGGTCGCTTGACGGCTAACGGCTAACCTCATTAAGATCCACTACTTAACGACGTTTCGTTTTAATATATACTTCGGCTTAGCTTTAGGATTTTTTTCGACATTTATAGGGGGAAATCAATTTGTCACCCTCCCCCCCTCGCCTCGGCTACCCCGCATGTAACTGAGTACGTACAAAACAGAGGTGGACTAGATAGATTTTATCACGACATTTTAATAAACTTTTTATTGACAAAAATAGTCAGGTACCTAAGACATTTTAAGGATGAGCTGAGAGCGCTTTGAAAATGTAGACAGCTTGCCCGCTTTTAATTGAATTAGAGTGAAACCAACAGCCTAGCAAACAAACACTGTGTTACCGGCCGCAGCGTGGGAAATGAAAATAATCACTCAGAGCAAAACTGAAACGCTTTTACATAGTCTGAAAGGCATCTTTTCTCAGGTAAGGAACATATCTTTGTCTTGTAAAATAATTTTTAAGAAAAAAAGCTTTCGGGAATTACAGAGATAAATATAGCAAAAATGTCGCTTTCGGAGCTAATTTGCATATTGGTATTTACGGCTGTTTCTTTTGAAAATCCTGCAACAACGGTAGATTTTTTCCTCAAACGACGGCTACATCGACAAATATTATTTATTTGCATACCACAGTGTGGTGTTTAGTGGTAATGATCGTATCTATAGGCGTTCCCTGTAAAGAAATCGGACCGTCGTTATCTTTGGTTTTAATCAAAATGGCGAAAATTTGGGAAAATCTTGCTGCTCTGTACGGCGCGAAGTGCAGAGTACCCACAAATTTTATTCAATAGGTTTCTAGACTGGTATTAGTACTTTCGAGATACAATAGACTTGACTTCTGATCAGGTCCCACATTCGAGAAAATCGCTTTCAACTACAGGTATGTTACGTGTCACGCATTCCTGAGTCCGTTAGGAAGTGTTTTTGAAAATTCATAACTCAGTCAAAATTTTATAGAATACAATTGTTTAACCGTTTAAGTATAGAAGAAACATAAAACCTTGATATATAAAATATTCAGCTTGTTTGGTTAAGGAAATACGCTTTGGCAGCGACCGACATTTAATGCTAAATTATGGAGTCTTCAAATGCAAATTGGGTGGTTTTTAGGTTGCAGTGAAAACCGCCTCGCAAAAAATAAAAATAAAAGATTTGATCCAAATAAATGTGATATTTGTTCATGGGATATAATGGTCGACTTTCACTGAAAATATTAGAGAAATCGGTGAAGGTCCAAAATTTGCTTTATCCGCTGTTACGCGGACAGCCTCTTAATGGCTGACATCCTGTTTTTAACAATTCGATTGGTCAACCATGGCTAGGTAAGCCACAAATGATGAATCTTTCCTGTTTTCTGTGTCTCGATTCATGTAAGCATAACCACATAACATATACGTGCTCTAACTGCACAATAGATAAAGAAACAGTAATCCTAGCGGTTTTCCTAAAACAAAGCTGGCATACTAAAGCGTGATAGATTTAATCATTTGTCTTCCTGCACATGTATCATGTGGGAGAAATATGACAGAGCACAAAGCATAACCGAAAGGGAATATTTTCCGTGGGAACTGAGATAAACAGAACCACAAAGTGAAACCGAAAAATTGCTTTGTCACGTATAATCGAGCTCGGTTACACATAATTAGGTTATGTTACATCTCTGATGTAAAGATCTTATTTATTCACCAATAAGTTTTTTTTTCAAACTTTTATTTCACAACTGCAATGTGTGCATTAGAAGAAAGAAATCCCTTATATAATATACACACGTTTGTGGATGCCTCATCAGACAGGCGAGGTTACCTTGCATTCCAGGTTTGGTAGCAGAAGTCCAACTGAGCCAGATTTTGTTTCACCTTCGAATGGCATGCAGTGAGATCCTCCAGACAGTTCAGTCATTCCGTAGCCTGCGTGAGAAAACGTACTTTATATTAACAATTGGATTTTGCATCTCCACAACGCACACAAACAAGAGAACATTTTTAAGTACAGTCAACTCAGCTCTCGGGACCGGACCAACTGTTCGTCTTAGAGAGGTGTCCGGTATATAGAGAGTCAAAGTAACTTGACAGCAGTAATTCCGAGATAATAACTGAGCTCAACCTATCCACAATGCATGAATACACATCGGTGTTAGGTCTGTTTTTACTTTAGCGAAACCTGCAGTCTGTGACAAAAATATTAGAAAATTGACTCGTTTGTTCATTAAAATCTTTACTGCTCAAATTGAGCAGTAAATGTTGCAAACTGGAACATGTCTATATGTATACGCTTGTTCAAGAAAATGGTCACGGGTTCCTGTCTTAAAACCAAATCAGTACACTTTCAAAACTGGAACAAGACTAAAATAATTATGAAAAAACTTCTTCGCTTGCTCAAGCACAAGTTGAAAGCTTCTACAAATTGTTATACTGTAAGTATAAAACAACATCTTTGGTGCTCTATTATTATTTACTAGCAGAGAAGAGTAATCTGTTATTTCAGCGGATTGGTTTGGTAAAAAAAAAGTTCTGTATCGTCAAGGCGCAGACTAACTTTACTTTATGTCGATACAAAGTTTTTAAGAATTATTTACTAAAATGAAACTAGACTTCTCCGTCTTGTGTCCGTTGACGGATTCAAGGTGTCTGTTGCCCGTGTTGGAGAGGTTTCCGTCTTATAGGGAGTTTAGGTACATTGTAATCACGGCAGGGACGGGACTAACACCAGGTGTCCGTTTAGAGAGAGTTGACTGTATTTCAACCACTTCACATTACCTTATACACTTGTTTATCATGACATAATGAAAAATACAACGAAACGCATACAATACGAACTAAATTAAAAGGCTACAACGGGATGCGAACCCATTCCACCGCGATACCAGTGCGTTGTTTTACCCACTGAGCTATGAAGCCTTGATATGTTAAGAGCAAGTTAATTGTGGGTTCTACGATACCGCACACGGAGTACAGATGATGTAAAACTAATGTGCTGCTTACATTAGTTAGCCTGATTAAAAAGAAAAAAATAAACAAAAATAAACAAAAAAATTAACATAATTTGTCCGTTTCTCACCTTGTCTTATTCTATCTACTTGAGTGAGCCGGTTCAACATTGCTGTCTCCAGTTCTTTGCCAAGTGGCGCGGCCCCGGAGATCACACGCACGAGGCTTGACAAATCAAACTTGTCCACCAGTGGGTGCTTTGCCAAAAACAAAATCAAGGGAGGCACGATAGGAGCGTCCGTGACCTGTTACACAGAGATAAAATTAACAGAAACACAGCTATAAGATTGCTTTTCCTCTTGACTAAACAAAAGTTACAAAGTCACTAGTGCACCATTTAATCTTATCTTTACCGAGTAAACATGCGTCTGAGGTTTTTTATCTTGTTCAAGGCGCTACGCAGTATCTAGTTTCTATCAACAAAACCAAACCTTGTAGTCCTGTATTGCTTGGAGAAAAGACATGGGCTCAAAGCGAGACAAAACCACTAGCTTCGAACCAGCTTGTAGACATCCTCCCATCATGACAAGCAGCGCATAGATGTGGTAAAATGGAAGCAGATTCAAAACAACCGCATCGTCTGGGACGATGTTGCTGTCGGATAAAATAGTCAGTCCTGCCACCAGATTGTAGTTTGTCACCATAACGCCTTTCGACAGCCCTGTAGTTCCGCTTGAGAATGGCAGCGCAACCACATCTTCCCTTGGATTAATCTGCACGTGCTCGGGAAACGCGGTACCATCGTCTGACAAAAGCGACGTCAACGACTCGCAGCCTTGCGCTTCCCCAAGTACAATCACGGAGCGAACTCCAGCTAACACAGCAGCGTCTTTTGCGTTTTCTGCGAGTTGGGGAATGGTGACGACGTATTTTGCTCCCGAGATTTGCAGCTGGCGTGCCAGTTCCTGGGACGAGTATAAAGGGTTGACAGTTGATACTGTGCCACCCAGAAAGGCAGCGCCATAGAAAATGATCGGATACTCGATAACGTTAGGAAGATAGATTGCAAGAACGTCATCTTTCTTGAAGCCTCGTTTGACCAAAGCTGAACCAAATCTTTGCGTCAGATTTTTAAGCTGGTTATAACTGTAGGAATGCCCAGAAATAGCGTCGACCTAGTAACCGAGAGCGGAGCGCATTAACTCAGGATGCAACTGACTAATAAAATGCTAAATGTAAAATTCATTAACTATTCATGAGAGTGCAAACCAATCAAAGCACAGTATTCAGATCACATGTACACAACTGTAAATCCCAATACAAATCAAACAATAGAATAAACTTTTGATAAAAACTCCTGCTCAGCTAATTAGTATTCATTAACTTTTGATACAGATCTCTTCCGAATCGCATAACAATACTTTGCATTCAATTTATTGTTTTCATTTCACAAGTACAATAAAATATTCGCGTCCGATCTGGATAGATCCATACAGATCTCCCGCTTATATATGTTCGACAAAAAGTTGCGTTATCTTGTAACGTGATATACAACATGCAATACAAGGTCAAACGCTGAATTGTTTAGCCCTTTTGTTCTAAAAAAAATATAAAGATTTCTTTTTACTAAATCCAATAAAACACATCAAATATAATTTGTCTCTTTCGTTTATACTTAGAATTAGGCCTTTCTAACTGCCCGGGAGTATTTTGGTTTGAGTTCTACGCGGTGATTTCTTGTTGTGTTTAACTTGATTTCTTTTCTACTGACGTTTGTGCCTTAAGTTAGTTCCCAATCCTATTCGTTTCTACATATCGGTCGATTGCAACAGACAACAGCTCCCGTCCACTCGCATGACGACATTAAGGGATGATGTCATCGCTAAAAAATGGAAGCGTCGATCAATGTTCGAATCAGAATTTGGTTTCTGATACAGCCGCCCGATTTTAAAGAGAAGGCGAGATATTGAATTTGTCTTACCATCTGTTGCATCTAATAAGCGTAAAAAACATGGGTTTTGCAAGAGCGAAGTGAACTGCCGATAAATAAATTTTATGACTGCAGAAATTTGGTCAAATTTAACTTTTTAAAAGGCGAAGTCATTTTTTTAGATTTTCGCGGAACTTTAACAAGTGTTCTGCGTATGTAAACCGCATGAAACTGGACGGTTTCAGTTCATGCGCATCAACGCGTCATGATCGCTCGTGCGAAACGTTGTCTGACGCGCCAACTTAAGGCTTGATAACGAATCATGGAACCTTTGAAACCCAATTTAAACATGTCAGTTTTTTTAAGATGATTCAATTTCGCAACTATTCGTCACTATTCGCGACTATCCAACGACTATTCGCGAAAATTCGTCACTATTTGCGACTATTCAACGACTATTCGCGACTATCCGTCACTATTCAGTGACTATTCGCGGCTATTCAACGACTGTTCGCAGTAACTCTATTTTCATTCGCCCGCTGTAAACACTACCTCTATTGTTATTCAGGGCTAGGGGCATTGTTATGAGCTGTTATAATTATCTACTGTTTAAAGAACCAATGAAGTATCTCGTTCCGAGAGGTAGTGGGCGACCCACTGTTCGCGACTATTCCAGACGTCTGATCAGTCGATCTATAACAAATAAAAATATGCAGAAATTCGAATGGTATAAACTTACAATTGCAGTATTTTTTTCGAAATTCTGATAAACATACTGAGGCCAGGACACGTTATCTGGGATAAATACGTCTGGGTGTTTGCTTTTAAGCGCCATTGCGAAACTGATATTATTTGTACAACAGTCACGCTTTTCAGAGGTCACGCTTACATACACCGGCCTGACTGGTAGGTCTGGTTGGCACAACTTAAAGCAAGGGACCGCAAACGAAAATGCTGCTAATGTAGGATCCAACAAGGGATCTGATCAGCGTAAAAATGATAAATGACAAACAATACTGCAAGGCTGATCGTACTACATAAAAAGTAAACTTTGTGAGACACCAACACGACTAGAACCGATATAGCAGGATTGCAACCGTGGACAGCTGTTTCGTTCTTATTGGAACTCATCAAATAATAATAATCTTTTATTAGGAAGCCTTCATTCACTATACAGTGGTTTTCAGTGTAGCAAATCTAAATGAAGCCAGCGAAAGAGCTAACGCAAATAGATTGCCCAATAACCCGTACACTATATCAAGTTCCGTACTTTGAACTCACTTGTCCCCCGAATCACGCACTGCCACATCACGTGCTTCGGGGGACAAGAAGACCAAAGTGTCACAATGATGTCCCACAAAGCGAATTGTCCTAAATGTGGATGAATCCTTTGCAGCTGAAAAATCGTCAATGCCAAATAACTTCGTCAGTTGGAAGCCAGCTAGAGTACTACGTCGTATATATATATTTATATACCATAAACTACTACTTGTACAAGACTTAGGCGATGACGTCATCATTCACGTAACTTTGCTCAGAAGTGCGGTTTTGCTCACTGTGACTAAAATAAGTTTGTTTCTTAAAAAGCAGTCAATGCGGTTTGCAAACTAACAGCCATTTCAAATAAGACCCTTTTCCCACAGAAAAATTGAAAATAAGTGTAAGGCAAGGCTTAAAATATAAATATGTAAAATTCATTTTGAAAAACACAACAGAATTCTTGTTGCGTGACCAGAGTCCATTTTACATGACGTTCGCTCGTACGTGATCGCCGGGCCGTGAGGTTCTCATCACTCGTGTCACGCAATCACAAGAGTTGTTGAGATGTCTCGCGTTGAACAGTGAATTTTAGAGTTTCGGACCCTTTTATTTTCCCTAAAACGTCCCGGTTCCGGGTAAAAGGTTTTTCTTTACTCGCCCGGACTGTTCTGGTACAAGAAGGTTTGTTTTGCGTCCTCCAACATGGCGATCTTACGAAGCAAACATCCTGATATTAACATCCCTGAGAATTTATCATGGACGGAGTTCGCTTTCCAGAACTTTGACCAATATGGAGACAGGACAGCCATTGTAAGAAATGTTTTCGTTGTTGCTTCTTTCTTCTTAGGTTTAGGTTTGTGTAATTTTACTTTAAAATGAACCTATAAGTTCCAAAACGTCGAATATTCAATAGCTGATATTGCGAAATAGCGTATTCTAAGTAGAGTGATAAATGATAAAGCAGTTCCATTCTGACTTTCGTTGCTCGGTTGGATGTTCTGACCTAAGCTTCCACGTGAAATCGGGTGTCCGGCAGGTTTGCATAATGTCAGCGTTACTGTTCAACATGACTGTCATCGACTGAGTATTAATTATCGATGGTCACTATCTCGAGCTATAGAAGAAGAGGAATACGAGATTACGCTGACGACATTGCTTTGCTAATCTCATTCTTTTCGTGCCATGCAGGAAAAACTCTTAGGCTTAGCATCGAGCTTAGCAGATTCGCTTGGCAGGTAGGGCCTCTGATCAGCCCTAACAAGACAGAGGTCTTGCCTGTCACATCTCAGCACCATTGCCTATTAAGATTGAACAGCTACACCATTTATAGTGCTTAATAGTCAAAACTAAACGAAAGAGAACAATACAATTAGTGTCTAATGGTACGTAATTGTGTAATTACCATTTCATTTGAAATGGGCCATTCCATTTTTTTATCCGCACTCTCCCCCATTGAAGGTCAAAGAAATCCTGGGGGGAGGGGTGCTCTGAGGGGGAAGCTATGTCGGTGCCCTTGATCTCTTAAAAACAGTTCTTGTCTCCAGAAGGGAGAATGTGTCGGAGCTTTGATCTTTCTTTTCTGAAGGGGTGGTATTTATTCAAGCCCCTCATTAGTGAGGGTGTGGATCTCCCGATCGAGCGCTCCGGGCCAGGGTCACTGCGTTGTGTTCTTGGGCAAGACACTTATAGTGCCTCTCTCCACCCAGGTGTATGCGAGTGCCTGGAACAAACTGCCAAGAGAGATTCGCGAGCTCACAACACTTGCGCAATTTAAAGGCAAAACATTCACCTACCTTCGAAACATGGATAGTGCAAATCACATTTGTACAATGTAATTTTAACTTTTTGTATATAATTTATACTTTTTAGATTTGTAATTTGTAAATTCTTATCGACTCCCTGTAATTATTTATTGACTTTTTTGATGCTTTTTATACTGGTCACCGATTAATACCAGTCAATCTATATCTTGATCGACTGACCGGTTTTTTACCAGGATAAATAAAGTTATTATTATTATTATTATTATTATTATTATTATTATTATTATTATTATTATCATAACATTAATTAACATATTCCATACAAATTGGTATATACAAGGTAAAAGAAAGTAGTTGTAGTAACCATGAATATCATGACATATATGATATGACGATGATGATAATGATGATAATAATAACTTTTTGTGCCTTGGATATTTTAATATTGGAATTTTAACCTTGTAAATGGCAACTTGTCTGGAATATGTTAATAAAGATTTGCATTATTATTAAAAAAAATAAATCTAATAATTATTATTATTATTATTATTATTATTATTATTATTATTATTATTATTATTGTTATTATTATTATTATTATTATTATTATTATTATTATTATTATTATAAATGGGTACCGGCGAATTTACTGCTGGGGGTAACCATGCGATGGACTAGCGCCCCTTCCAAGGGGAAGTAGAAATACCCCTAGTCGCTTACTTCTACGGAAACCAGGATAAGCTCCCGCCTTATGGGCCACTAGGTTCGTTTGCAGACTTAACCTTGCCGTAAACCAGATAACTAAAATTCACTTACCGTTATTCGTTGAAAAAATAACGTTGTAAGTGGAAAAGTCGTTTGTGTGGTCTACTGTGATTTTATAGAGTTTTGAGTTTGTCGGGGCCGGCAGCGGCATTCACAAAAGAGTCCACACCAACGGAGGTTATAGTTGAAAAAGAGTGTCATAGAACTAACTTCCTTTACGTGTCTTTGACAGATTGATGCAATTTCTGGACGATCCATTTCTTTTAATCAGATAAAAGACCAGACTCGCCGATTTAGTTCTGCCTTGAACAAAAGAGGATTTCAAAAGGGAGACGTCCTTGCCATGTATCTTCCAAATGTTATAGAATATCCCATCATTCTCCATGGCGTCGCGTGTCTTGGTGGCGTCATCACCACTGTAAATCCACAATACTCGTCCCAGGACCTCGCTCGTCAGCTGAACACCTCCCGTGTAAAATATCTCGTCACCATTCCCTCTCTTGCAATGCAGGCTTTCAGCGCCGGGGTGTTGAACGGAATTCGCTCCGTGTTTGTCATTGGTGAAGCTCAGGGATGTGAGTCTATTTCGGCTCTTCTGTCAGACGATGGAACTGCATTTCCAAGAAATGTGAAAATCAACCCGAAAGAAGATGTGGTTGTTTTACTCTTCTCAAGTGGAACGACGGGTATTTCCAAAGGCGTTATGATTACACATTATAATCTGATAGCACAAACCTGCCTTCTGGCCAGACATGGTCCTCCGCCAGTGGTGCCGACGTTAATAAATACGCTCCCTTTCTATCATACCCTTGGCTTGAATCTAATAATGGGAATAACTCTCTATCATGGATACAAGGTGGCTTTCCTCTCACGCTTTGAGCCGCACTCGTTTCTTCAAGCCATTCAAGACTACAAGGTTTGTTCATGTTAAGTTAGAAATATTAATTCTCCGTAATGGTTGTCGTTGAATCTTTTGATGTTAAAGACAATTTCTACTTGTTAGTGATATTATTTATTCTCCTGACGTGTCTGCTTGTCAAGATTGCGAAATGGTGAGAAGTTTAAAGTGTTTACCTTTTTAAATAAATGGACCGCAAGCGAAAATGCTGCTGGCGACAGCTCTAATCAGCCAAAAATAAACCTTTTAGAAATTTTTGTTGCGCTTGGCGCAGGTAATCACATGTCTTTCTGCGCTTACACCTGCACTTACCACTGGATTGTGTTCCCGCCCTTACCACTGCTGGTTTATGTGTTTTCCCGCGCTTACCACTGGTTTGTGTTTTTCTGCACTTACCACTGGTTTATGTGTTTTCCCGCGCTTACCACTAGATTGTGTTTTCCCGCACTTACCACTGGTTTGTGTTTTCCCGCGCTTACCACTGGTTTGTGTTTTCCCGCGCTTACCACTGGTTTGTGTTTTCCCGCGCTTACCACTGACGACGAGCGTTTCTTGTCGAATGTTGTCGTTATATGCTAGGCTATCACTAGGCACATGTAGTCATAGACTGCCTATTTTTTATTCTTTGTTTGCGCGATCTTCCATAAATGTATGATTACAGAGAGTTTAAACTGTAAAGGTAAACCTTTACAGTTTCAGTTGTATGTGCTTTATTCCTTGTTGGTTTTGTTCTGCTCTTTCCACAGGTGACATTTGCTCCTCTGGTACCTCCCCTGGTGCTGTTTTTGGCCAAGCATCCCTTGGTAGACAAATACGACTTGTCAAGCCTATTATCTCTCACCTCCGGAGCTGCTCCTCTCGCTCGAGACCTGGAAACAGGTGTTGCCAAGAGACTACCAAGTTTGTTCTCAGTTCGTCAAGGTCTTTGTCTTTTTACCTTGATTACTCAGTTAATGTTTTTTTTTTTCTTTTCGTTTAATAATGGAGCTCTCTGACTCTATTTGTCTTTGGAAATAAACTTGTGCCACGTGCTCTATCCAATCGAAGCGAACGTGCTTTTTTCATTTTTTTTTTTTAGCCAATCCGGCAGGACTTGGCTTATACGCATTTTCCCGCCATTTGCGTGGGTAATTTGTGTTCAATATGTGATTACTTTTTATTAATTTTAGATTTATGACAGTCGTTTAATAGGGAATCAAATTCTATTGCGGCCGCACAAAACTATCGACAGAAAACGACAAAGTCTTTCATGATTGTCATCAACAGCTGTGAGTCTTTTCTTGTTTTCCGTCTTTGTTAAGTTAGAATTTTATAGACTTCTGAGGATACGTATCTTTTCTGTAGGTTATGGAATGACAGAAATGACGGTTTCATCTCACAGCACAGGCATTACAGACAAAATAAAGCCTGGGTCTGTTGGCCTACTGTATCCAAACCTGGAATGTAAGGTAAGTTGTCATGGTTGTGGTTGGTGTAGTGCAGTGCACGGTAGAATATAACAGAATGGAATAGTTTAAATTCTTATTATGCGAGGAAACAACAAAACATAGCTGTAAAACAACCTTTAATATCAATGTTGCATTTACACAGGTCATTGATCCTGATAATGGGAGGATTCTTGGACCAAACCAGGACGGAGAGATTTGTATAAGAGGACCAATTGTAATGAAAGGTGAGGAAATTAAACAAAGCAAATTGTCACATTCTACTCTCTCTTAGTTCCTTGCCCCCAGGTGGGGGATAGGGCCGGACGTTAATGCTCGCCATCTGTCCCTATTCTTGGCCACAGCTGCTGCTGCGGCCCACGATTTTAGTCCCAGCTCAGCGCGCTCTTTCTCCACCGTTCTCCGCCATGTTTCCCTTGGCCGTCCTCTGCTTCTTTTTCCACTTGGTGCCCAGGATAATGCCACGTGTGGGTTACGGTTTGGTGTCATACGTAGAACATGACCTATCCACTTCCATCGCCTACGTCGTACTTGTGAACTGATCTTTTCGATTCCCGCTTTTCTCCGAATTTCATCATTGGACACACGCATGGGCCAATGGACTTTCAAGATTCTCCTTAGGCATTTGTGAAGGAAGGTGTCAAGTCTTTTTTCATCCGCTTTTGTCATTCTCCAAGTCTCGCATCCATACAACAGGACAGCAATGATGTTTGACTTGAAGATCCTCAACTTAGTTTCTCGGCGGAATTCACCTGTTCTCCACACCTTTGAAAGTCGATGAAAAACACTTGTAGCTTTACCTAACCTACTCCGAATGTCCTGTTCGGCGCCACCCAAGTTGTTAACAATGGCCCCTAGATAGACAAAGCTGTCGGTGTCCTCTACATCAGTGCCATTTATCTTTATAGGATCTTGTCTCCTAGCATTGAGTCTAAGCACCTTCGTTTTGTTGATGTTTATCTTCAGACCCGTACCTTCACTATTTCTCCCCAGTCTTTCTAACTTCGTTTGTGCTTGCGTCCATGTGCTGGAAATGAGCGCAATGTCATCGGCATAGTCGAGGTCTTCAAGCTGTCTCGTCATCTTCCATCGAATCCCTGTATTACCTTGCTCTGTAGTCCTACACATAATCCAATCCACCACCAACAGGAAAAGAAATCCCGACATCACACAACCCTGCTTCACACCTGCTTTCACGTCAAACCAATTAGACTGGCCCGCCCCATCGATCACTGCGCACTTGGTGTTGCTGTAAAACAATTTGACCATTCTTATGAATTTTGATGGTATTCCATAAGACTGCATTATTCTCCACAGTGTTTCGCGGTGGACACTATCAAATGCTTTCTCGTAGTCTACAAAACAGGTATACAGACTTGCATTCCATTCCAACGATTGTTCGATGACATTCCGGAGCACAAAGATGTGTTCAGTCGTGCTTCGCCCACTTCTGAAACCTGCCTGTTCTTCTCTTAGCATTCCATCCACTGCATCGTGCAGTCTGGTGATAATTACTCTTCCCATAACTTTCGCTGGTACAGATAACAACGTTATTCCACGCCAGTTGCCACAGTCAGTAAGATCCCCCTTTTTGGGAAGCTTAATGATCAGACCACAATTCCAGTCCTCCGGGATTTCTTCTGACTCCCACACCGTGCGAAATAGGTCTTCTAGCACGCACGCAGTTGTCTCCATGTCAGCCTTCAGTAGCTCTGTTGTGATTGAATCCATTCCAGCTGCCTTGCCATTCTTCATGTTCTTCAGAGCCTGCTTTATTTCCTGTCGGGTGATACATTCGTCGCTGACATCTATTTCATTTAGTTGCCTATCGTCGACATCTGCGGGGGCTACCGGCTCAGGCCTGTTCAGGACATTGTCGAAATGTTCTTGCCACCTCTGTTTGATCTCCTCTTCTGTTGTTAATAGCTTTCCATCCTGGTCTTTCACCATATTCATTCTTCGTGGTCTGTCGTGGCATAACGTCTTCGTTACCTCATACACCTCTTTTAGGTTGCCACTCCTTGCAGCCTCCTCGGCTTCCCTTGCAAGCGCATTTGCCCATTCCCTCTTGTCTGCTCTCAAGCTTCTCTTTACTACCTTGTTCTTCTCATTGTATTCTATTCTCCTTCTTTCTCTTATCCTTTCTGATCTTGTTTCTTCCATCTTCTTCTTCAGTTTCCTTCTTTCGTCAATGTTGCTCCAACTTGTTGCACTTATCCAAGTCTTGCCCTTTCTTTGTCTATGACCAAGAACCGACTTTGCCGTATCGCTGTAGGCCTTCTTGATGTTCGCCCATTTCTCCTCGACACTTTCAGCACTCTGGGTGTCATCATTTCCTGTTTCATCTGGCTCAGTTTCTGCCAAGCAGCTAAATCTGTTCTTAAGCTCTAAGACAAACCTTTGTTTAATCTCAGGCACCTTTAGCTTGCTCAGCTCATATTTCCGTGCAGTAATTTCGCCTTGCTTTCTAACCACCCCACTTAGCTTTAACCGAATAGTTCCAATGACCAAGTTGTGATCACTTCCTACGTCAGCTCCTCTGAAAGCCCTGGTGTCCTGTACCGATCTCTTAAATATTCCATTAACTGCTATATGGTCGATTTGATTCCGTGTTCTTCCATCTGGAGAGGTCCAAGTGTACTTATGGATGTCTTTGTGGGAGAACATGGTCGTTGTGATGGCCATGTTGGCCATATTCTACTATACCATGCAAAACCAGGCCTTTAGAAAACAAGATTTAATTATGTCTTTCTGTGACGAACCACGTTTCAAGGAATTTTCTTAACTCTTTTACACGCAGTGTTAAACCTACAACTAGATCGCGGCGGAGTCCAACGGGCTATTTTCTCAGCACCTCCTCTGCTTGAATTTGTATAGATATTGTTGACAGAATTCAGAAATTAATCGCTGTTGGAAATTTCAGGTTACCTTGACAACCCAGAAGCGACCGCTAAGACAATTGACAGTGATGGCTGGCTTCACACTGGAGACATTGGACATTATGATGAAGACGAATATTTGTTTATTGTCGACCGAATGAAAGAACTGATCAAGTATAAAGGATTTCAGGTACGTATATAGTTTAACAGTAAATACTGCAGAAAACACTCAGCAAAAGTAGTATATATGGAATAAATGGAACTGGTGGAAAAATATGCTTTCGTCAAACTCTTTATTGTTTGACAGTTTGAAAGGCGACAATTTTTCACTTGAAAAAATTGTCATGCAAAGCTATGGATCAAACTATATATGGCAATCGCTACTGGCAATTAAATTACTTCTTCATGGAGAAATTCCAGTTTATTTCAGACTTTGATTTTAATGATTGTGTGTTATCCCTTACATACCTAAACACACAATGAAGCAAAAGTGAGCTACGCAATTTCTGGCCACCGAAGACGTTCCTTTCGTCTTTCATCCGACCTGAGATCATGCCCTTCTCGCGGGTTACCTTTCATCGCACATCGTTTGTATGCCTTTACAGATTCTCTTTCTCTCTTTTCAGGTTCCTCCAGCCGAGCTCGAAGCGTTATTGATTACCCACCCGAACATCGACGACGTGGCAGTGATCGGTATCCCCGATCGTAAAGCCGGCGAGCTTCCGAAAGCTTTCGTGGTTCGTCGTGGCGATGTGACGTCAGAAGCAATCATGGAATTCGTGGCCAAGAAAGTCCCACCACAGAAAAAGCTGAGGGGTGGTGTGGAGTTCGTTGACCAGATACCAAAATCATCCAGCGGGAAAATACTTCGCCGCTTGCTTAGAAACAAAGAAAAACAAAAAAGTCATCTCTGATAATGATTGTCGTTTATGAGGAAGAGTGTGTTTGTGTGGCGGAAAGTCAAAAAATATATATCTTATGATTCATTCGCCACATACATTATGGTTTATGAAAAAATGGCTGACGTACGATAAATTTCTAAAGAATTATTCATTATTCCTCGGCGACTATTGACTATATATTGATATAAATCTATAGCCCAAACTTTTAGGTCGACATTTATTATCAGTGATCGATAAATTTTTAACTACTTAATTGTTAGTTGTGAAATACGTCTATCAGTGTAGGCCCAGTGTACCAGTGATGGATATTAGCATTATTCCAGGCTGCCCGAGGTTGATAAATTGGAATATCATATATTCCTAGGATTTTAATTCCGTATTAAATATAAGTAGTATCTGTACTATTGTTGGCCAGTGTCTGATATTATTATACGATTATGCTACGCATTTTCTTAAGTCTCTAAACTGATACCTCTTCACAACTTCTCCAAATATATGTCTCCTCACTTACTTCGGCGTCTAAACTTTGTTCCAGAGGCTACTGTTTTTTGAAACGGCTCTAATCGTCTCCTAATGATATCGATGTAACTACCTTGAAGCCAATGCAATTAATATTTTACAATGAAGTTCTATTTGTGCCAAATAAAAAAACCCGTAGCTTTTCAAGTCGGCATTGTTGCTGCAATGTCACCCAGTTCGCTCTTTCCCCGCGTTCAACGATCGAAGAAAAACACGAAAAAAAAGAGGGCTGTGAAGTGTCTAAGAAAATTTTACTGTAGAGCCTCAAGCCTGGAGTGAGTATAAAATCTCGGCTCGTCACGCACAGTTTCAAAGATTGCATGACGAGAACCGGTACAATGAACAGGAAAGAGACTGGAAACAACAGAGCTAGTCGGCCATGTTTCCAGATTTTATTCGGGTTTCTTGGCTGGCTGTAGCTGGTTGTACGGTTAGATGATGGCTTTCAGAAGCAAGTACTATGTTCCTATACCAGAAAACATCTCGTGGCCACAGTATGTGTTTCAGAACTTTGAGAAATATGGAGACAACAAGGCAGTGGTAAGCTACAAAATGTGCACAATACGACAATCCATAATTGCCCCCTTAATTGTTGTGTCCCGCTGCAGACCGGGGGTAAAATGCAGATGGACGGTAGAATAACGAAACAAGAGTCACAAAACCATTAGTTTTACCGTCGGTTCCATCTAAGCGTCAACACTTGATGAAAAATAAACAGATTCTATCAAACGTTGCGTGATCGCGTGATGTCGTTTCACTCCTGGACGACGATCACGAGTTGAACTGGTAATAAATAAATTTTATTCCGCGGCCACAGTCCTTAAAACTGTCGTTAACTGGCGTAGAATAAAGCCTTCTGCAGTTGTTATCAAAAAGGGCTTTGCTTTGGTAACCGTCGCAAAGAAACACCATGGAAAAGTAAAATGTACAGAACTTTTATGCTTTACAAGCCGTAAACATTTACTTCATTCATTTATTTATTTGCCACATATCTAACATTGTTAAAAACTAGCAATGGTATATTGCAATTCCTGAGTTTTGATTGATCAACAGGCAATGGTATATGAGCTCATATACCATTGACCACAAACATCGTAGCCGTACTCGTCAACGAAAACAGCTGGGGAGCTCAAATATTGCAATTCTTTTGGGCGTTTTTAATAAAACAATTATTCCACTCGCGCTTGTTGGATATGAGATCATTAGAGCCAACTCTGCGCTATGCACTATGTTAGCTATGTACCATCTCATATCCAACGTGCGCTCGTGGAATAGTTGTTAAATGTGCTTTAAACTGTTATGTCATCCAGTAGCCGGGGATCTCTGCAAGCTTATTTAAGCTTTTCTAAGGAGATCCCCCTAGTATTTACAATTAACAATTAACTCAAAATTTTATAGTATGTGGTGGCCTTATTAATCATGTCTGCAAAACAGCTACTGGACTCATAAGTTGAGTATGCAATGAGGAAAGTTTCACATTTTAACTCTGCTGTTGGTCATGGTTGACAGAGCATAAAAAACCTCTTGTGCTATTGACGTCATCAGTCCCATGCATGCAAAAGGAGAATCAGAAGTACAGAGATTTCTTGTGCACAAGACTGATGACGTCAATATCACTTTTGTGATTCGCGCAAAGTTTAGTACACAATTTAGAACATGTTGTTTACATAATGTTTTCCCAATAATAAAATGGCTTTTTGACTCAGTCAATTGCATTATATCCCTGGTCTGCAGTCTGCAGTCCATAGTCTGAGTTTTACACTGGCCACTGTTGGAACAAAATCAGGCTGCCTCCTAGCTCTAGAGGTAGACAGTTGATGATGAATTATACCACATAGGATTTGCCTTTGGTTAAGCACTCTGGTTATCTTGGGTAAAATTATTGCATTTGGGGATGCAAGCTGGCATCTACTTTATAGAGCAATCTTAGCGGACATCTTTGTTTATATTTTACCTCATTGGCATACAACTTTACCCAGAGAAGCCATCATGCTATATGCCAATTGACTCCAGATGTATAAAGAGCTTGTAAAACTTAAAAATTGGCGAAATTTGCAGCTCTTTGCCTACAATATTGAAGGAGATACTAGCTTTCAAAAACTGCAAAATTTCTGTGTGGCAGAAATGCTACTGAGCCCATACATTCTTTGTATAATTTTGAGTTTTCAAACCAGTACGTCATAGAAAAAGTATTAAATACATCAGGCTCAAGTCTATCATGAAAAGTTAATGGTGTTTACTTCAAAGAATTGATCTTTTTGTAGCTTGATCTGAAACTGAAGCACTTTATATGCTAATGAGCATGAGGCAAATATTGTAAACAAAGACTCCGGCCTAATTTTTAGTAAGGATGATTCATCATCTCTAACAGAGTATCCACTCACCTGGCCGGGTTGATTCTTCTTGGGGTAAAGACCAAAAAGCAGCTAAGTGTGATTCATACCTTATGTGTGACAAATTTTAAAAGTCTTACAAAAGTACAACTCCAGTTGACCCGGGGGGGGGGGGGGGACTCCCATATGAAATGGACGGGGATGCTCGTCATCTCGCTTAGGGGTGTAAATTTCGGATTTTGATCTCGCTTAGGGTGCTCTGAGCAAAATGTCATTATTTTTAGCCGTCAAGGTCTCGTTTAGGGTTGCATGCGAAGAAATAACAAAAAAGAAAGAATTTTGATTCGTTATAGTTACTCTGCATAACGTTCGGCCACACCCAGATTAGTCTCTTTTAGGGGTAAAATTCAAAATTTCCGACAAGCATCCCTGTCCATTTCATATAGGAGTCCCCCCCCCCCCCCCCGGGCCAGTTGACTAATATTCCATTTTCTGATCAGTCTGATACACTGCAAATAACAAAGTTTATTTTTGTGGTTTTCAGAGTGACCCATGTACTGGAAGTTTTTACACCTTTAAACAACTGAACACACTGACCAGAAACTTTGCTTCTGCCTTGGTCAAACAAGGATTAAAGAAGGATGATGTTCTGGCCATCTATCTTCCTAATGATATCAAGTACCCTGTTGTGTACTATGGAGCCTTGTTTCTTGGAATTACCATCAGTACAATCAACCCTCACTATGGAGTAGAAGAACTTGCGTATCAGTTACGGGATGCTGGGGCTAAGTACTTAATGACCGACCGGGAACATCTTGGAAATGCACAACGAGCAGCGTTACAAGTTGGTATTGTTGCTACATTCACTGTTGGAAAAGTTAAAGGTTTTGTGTCAGTTGACGAGTTAGTTCAAGATGATGGCTCTAGATTTCCAAGTGATGCAAGTATTAGTCCCAGGGAAGACGTTGCTGTTTTGCTTTATTCCAGTGGCACCACAGGCTTACCTAAGGGTTGTATGCTGACACACTATAATCTGATTGCACTGGCATGTATTAAAGGACAGGAAAGTTTCTTCAATGTGAATCTGCAGTCTGTAGTCTTGTCAGTTTTACCACTATTCCATGGCTATGGACAAACTGTTACAATGGGGATGGCTTTGTCAAGGGGTTCGGAACTTGTCATTTTACGACAATTTGAGCCAAAGATATTTCTACATACATTGGAAAATTGTAGGGTAAAGTATTTATTAATCAAATATCTTTATTTTCAATGGTTAAGGATTAGTTATTTAAATTTAAAGTCTGTTGTGTTATCCAAGGAATTAATAGAGCTTTAAAACCCAGCGGGACGGGAGAGACTGTATAAGCTGATGATGAAAGGAAATATTAGTTCTAGCCTACCAAGTGCATAATTCTGCTTCTGAAGCATTAGAAGCAATAAGGAGTATACCTATCATTATAATATTTATAGTTTACAGCTCTTAAATTAATCCTGTTCTGCCTGGCCTTTTTACGGTGGCCCATAGGGGACATGCTGCAAATTTAAAAGTTGCTGCAATTTTAAATAGTTTCTGCTGCAAATTTAAGAGTTGCTGCAATTTTAAATAGTTTCTGCTGCAAATTTAAGAGTTGCTGCAATTTTAAATAGTTTCTGCTGCAAATTTAAGAGTTGCTGCAATTTAAAGAAACTTGCTGCAATTTTCTTTAAGTTGCTGCAAATAAATAAAAGTTGCTGCAAAAAGAAAAAAGTTGCTGCAAAAATAAAAAGTTGCTGCAAAAATAAAAACGTTGCTGCAAATAAAATGAAATTGCTGCATAAATAAAAATAAAATATAATGCGCACGCATCATGGCTGGGGAGGTCTGGACCCATTCCCAGAGGCCGCGACCCTGTTGCTCAGCAGCAAACGATGCACAAGAAGGAAGCCATGTTGCTTCCAGGAGTTGTTTTTTCCTATTGAAGATGTTCTGCTCTTCCTGTGGAGAACAATGCCCGCTGGAGGCAAACTTTTGTCACAACTGCGGACATCGTATACAGCACAACGTCACCGAGGGTGCAGCAAGTGTCGATGAAGGCTCAAAGAAAGATGAAAGTGACGGAAGTGCTAGCGCCACTGCTAGTGGGTTGTTAACCTTCGCCCAGTTTCGAGCCCGAAAGGAAGAGGACGGTTCGAAGCACACGTTTGATTACTTTGATGAGTTTTATGGCTTCCGGTTGCTTTAAACTGCCAATCAGATGCCTTGAAAAATGGAAGGCGGGGTATCAACCGTTGCATGATTCGTCTTCAAACGTCAGAGTTGGAAAGGGTTTCAAACAACGCTTCGCACGAGCGATTATGCCAAGGTCAACTGGCGATAAATAAATTTTATGCCGACAAAAATTTGGTCAAACTTAACTTTTCGCACAGGAAATGTTTTCTGGGTTTGTAAAACCAGTTGAAACTGAACGTTTCACAGATCGTTTGTATAAACCGTTGTGCAACCGGAAGCCATCAAACTAATCAAAAACTTGTCAAAAAGATGTCAAAAACTTAGTCGGGTGGCTACGGTTGAATGCGTTTGACTGTAAAGTGCTTTGATCTGTCCTCTTCCTTCCGGGCTCGAAACTGGGCGAAGGTTAACAACCCTGAGGCTTCACTGCCTACCTTTTTGGAGCTTGCAGGGTAAGGAGAGAAGGGGGTGGTGGTGGGGCATTACCTCCCCTCACCCTCCCCATCCCCACACCATATTCATCATGAGTATTTTTGCCAGGGCAATGAAAAACTTGCTTGGTCATTTGTGTGAGGTATCCAAAGTTGTTTATTTTAGTGGTGTTGACACATGTCGATTTATTTCATGGCATATCCCAACAGGAAATAAACACCTCGTATATTGTATATAAAGTATTGTAAGTAGCACAACCGTTTTGTAAATAATTGTATTTGGTGTAATGTAGTTAACATACGTATATAATAATGTAATTAACATAAGTATTGATACATTGTAATAACTTTTGTAAGAAGTTAAGCAATTAAGTAAGGGAGAACCATGTGGTGTACAATAATAACAATAATAAAGGTTCAATTCACAAAAAAATATCCCAACAAAGGTTTTTTTTTAATATTTCATTCAGGTGACAGTTGCCCCAGTTGTTCCTCCACTAATTCTGTTCCTGGCAAAGCACCCAATGGTTAACAATTACAAATTAAGTTCCTTGGTGGATGTGATTTCTGGTGGAGCACCGGTTGGAGAGGAGTTAATGACAGCTGTGAAAAAACGTTTACCTCACATAAAAAGTGTCAGGCAAGGTAATCTGCATATAGAGCTAGTGTAAACGGAACTATATCACAGCATTAAATGAAGTAATTTTCTGATGTTCAAAATTATTTTCAACGTTTAAAAAACCCTCAAAGTTATAATTTTTATGGGAGAAAAAACTACAAACAGAAAATAGTAAAAGAAAAATAGACAAGGCTCGTTGTCTACTTATCATAAGTTTGACTGAATGCTGTTTCCACATTTAAAATGCAGGATATGGTTTGACGGAGTGTGTGGCTGGCACGCACGTGACTCCACTTGGAGGAAACAAACCTAAGTCTTGTGGAGTCCTTCTTCCAAATTTGGAATGCAAGGTATTTCATTGGCACAAAACTTCATTTCGTTTCATTCTTATGAAATAGTTTTACTCTCTCGATCTCTTTCTATTCCATTAGTCCTTTACTTTTTTTTTTTAATTTAATTTTTATTAATTGCAATAACAAAACATACATACAATACTGAAGTACTGAATTACTAACCCTACAAACAGAATGTTTCTTTGCAGTAACAGCAGTTAATATGATACATTACTTACAAATACATACAATGCAATACACTGCTGTACCAAAACTTAGACTTAAAATACGTTATTTTATTTTATTTTGCACGTGCTCTTCTTATGTTAAATACTACTAACGAATTACATTCAACTTACTTACATATAATACTATGTGCTATTTATAAAACAAGATATTAGCACCCCCAAACTTAATTCTTACGTTTTATCGTTAATTTTTTTTTATATATAATTTTTAATTTAAGCTAACAATTTTTTTTTATTATTATTATTATAATTGGTTTACACTACAATTAATCTTAGAAAATAGAAATAATCACTTATTAAAGCAGGCATGACCATCTATAATTGAACTTTTGGAGTTTGTTTTTTGAGCAATTGCGATTTCTTTTACCGGTAATATTTGCAGTTTGTCTTGTAGTCGCAAAAGTCGCATTATTCCTTTACACCTACATTATAATCATTCGTGACACACTTTGTTAAATTTAAATTTAATTTCTGATTGGCAGGTTGTCCATCAAGAGACCTTGGTTCCATTAGGACCACATCAAGATGGAGAGATCTGCGTCCGAGGACCCACAGTCATGAAAGGTATTATGTGTGGGGGGAGGGGAGGGGAGGCAGGAACTTGGGAGTAAATAACCTGAAATCATGCCCTCCCTCCCTGCGACTACTAAGGGGGAAGGAGGGCATGATACATTCGCTTGTCGAAAGTCATGTAAAAAAACCAGATTCTGGTTTTTTGTCTGATTGGTTGAGAAACAATACCTATGAATCGACGTGTTCTGATTGGCTGTCATACTTCAATGAGACTTCCGGTCCACTCGTGGTCAGTGAGAAACAAAATGGCGGAGGCGAAGCGTGTGTTCAGCGAAGACGAGTTTTCTTCAGCGTTAGCTAAAGCGATAACTAATTTCAAGTACAGTTCCCTGAAGGAAGAGCAAATCGAGTGTGTTCGACGCGTAATTTGTTTTCGTGAAGACGTGTTGGCCGTCCTCCCAACTGGTTTTGGGAAAAGTGTGATCTTCCAGATCGAAGTGAAAGCGTCGCCACGAGGAAGTTTATCGTCTGCGTTATAAGCCCACTCCAATACATATTACAATATTACAATACATTATTACAATATATTCTGACAAGAAGTTCTTCTGCACCCGTGCACTCATGTTCTACGACGCGACCACTGGAATAGGCGATACATATCTGAAAAATAAAATCGACACATTCACTGATCGCGATCAAGGAGAATTTTTCGACAAGGTAACACAAGACCGGCAAAATAAATTGATCTGTCTTTGCTGAATATTTTGCATCGATAATGACTCGTCTGGATGCTAAAAGGCAGCTGGTTAATACACTACCGTACCGTAAGAAATATTCGAACTGTTTGAGAGGTTAAAATAAGCCAATTAATAACCTAAACATTGAACAAAAAATACAGCATTTAAAACTGGCTACCTACCTTCACAAGCGATACCGATTCGCCGGGGCCGGCCGTTACCGGAAGACACATCATGTTTGCTACAACATCTTCAAGTCTTTCATGCTCAGTCCAAGCAGCGTTCAACTCAAATAACGATTTCCTCGCTCGACTCTTGGCGTAGATCCGCTCGGAGAATTTCCATGTAGCCGTTTAACAGATTGATTCGCGGTCTTGTCGTTCACAATACTTTCCAGTTCGTGAAAAAGTGTTGAACAATTGACAACTTTTCGTGCACACTTTTTGCAAGATGATTGTTTACTCGCATCTGTATCGATGTTCAGCCCAACGCTCCTGAGCAAATCCGACAAGACGATGCTATCAGCAGTGAAGTAGCTCTTGCCCGTGAATTCTTTGTTTTTTGTTAGCGTAAATAAAGGGATGGCAGCTCCAGCTGGTAAATGAACGTTACAGAATTGAAATAACAACACTTGTTCGGTTTTATCGCGAGCGCCATTTCTGCCTTTTATGAAACGCATTTTTGTAAACACGGCGAAATTTTATATGCAGACTGTACATTTAACAATTATTCCACGAGCGCGCGTTGGATATGAGATGGTAGATAGCCAACGAGGCGCGTAGCGCCGAGTTGGCTATAACGATCTCATATCCAACAAGCGCGAGTGGAATAATTGTTTTATTAAAAACGCCCAAAAGAATTGCAATATTTGAGCTCCCCAGCTGTTTTCGTTGACGCGCATCGGCTACGAAATTTGTGGTGAATGGTATATGAGCTCATATACCATTGCCTGTTAGCCAATCAAATCTCAGGAATTGCAATATACCATTGCTAGTTTTTAATAAGTACAATTATTCTGCAGACGTTTTTCGCGCCGCGTGGAAATCCGAGTCCCGAAATTTGCCGCCAAACTACAAATAGTGCTCGGACTTCCGGTGAATCCTTATTGGCTCATACCATGACAGCTCAACCACGCCTTAGTTTATTTAAATCAGGGGGCGGTTGGCGGCCGGTTAAAGAAATGTATCAGGCGTTCTTTTTTTCCCTCTTTCGTCTTTGCAAGGAAAAAAAAAACGCCTGATCGCAGGTTAGGGAGTAAAGGGGTCGGTAACTCTATGGAAGAGGGGAGAAAAGAAGGCAGTAAGCACGTTTCTTATTTTAGCGGGACACAGAAGAAAATTATGCAGCGTTGCATAATATTAATTTTTGCAAATTATAGAAATAGCAGAAATAGATGACAAGCTCTAAGAAAGAGACAGGAAGCTGGAAGTTAAGATCCCCTGCTTTAAACACCCATTTAGCAATAAAATAAACTAATTGCACAAACAATTATACAATTGGTTGCTGAGCAAAATGGCTTATCCACGTGATGTCATACTGACTTGACAACTTTATACTGATAGTAGAAAGAAATAAGAAACTTCTACAATGGCTTCCAAAACAAAATGCAATATACTCGAGGAATTGGGACAAAAAAGTATATAAGCCGCGCCGCTCCCGAATAGGTCCCGAGGTCCCGATGCGGCGCTTATTCGACTAACTAAAAAATCACTACATAGCGACTCTAAAACAGCATTGGAAATTTATTTACATGAAAAACGATGTTCTTCAGTTCAAAGTGATTATATTTCACCCATAGCCCATTAAGTTCTCTATCCAGAATTCTTGCAATACGTAGTTGTGTTGTAAAGGCGTTATGACGTTATGACTGAACGTTGCCGGCACAACTTCTCTCTTCCTTTTTCCAGTTACTTGTTCAAGTAGTCTGTTTCCGTACAGAAATAAGCGCCGCCCTCGAATAAGCGCCCCATTTGAGTAGCCTGCGTTGCAGACGAACTAAACCCCGGTAAGCTGCATTTGAGGCGCGTAAAAATTAATATGCGCCGCGGGGCTTATTCGAGTAAATACGGTACACGACCTACATGATGCCCGATGGCGTGCGGACCTGTGGGAGCTTAAGCAATGACGACGGCGACGCCGAGTACAACGCCTGGTTATAAAAGAATTTATATTTTAAACGAGAATCACGCGTTCATCCAGATGTATTCAGTGTATCTGTTGGTTTAAGAACTGGCTCAAGCTGAATATGTAAAGAGAGCATTTAACTCCAAATAGAAAAATCAAAAATTATCCGTCGTGGTTCATGTTGTCCAGAATACGCAGAATTCGGTCATTTCACGTTGTTGTTTTGCAGAGAACGGCTAGGAAATGTACCAAAATTTCAAACGCACGTGCAGAGCTGTTGTTCTGCTCATTAAACCTTTTGTTTGGTTACTTTACTCATTTCCTCAAACATACATACTAAACAAAGCTGAGGGAAGACCAAAAAGAGGAACAAGTTCCCTTACAAATGGCCACCCAAAAAACGTAGAAAATTTAAATATAAATCTAATAATAATGATAAAAATATTAATAATAAAAGAAAAATTAAGTTAATGTAGTATCTAATTGATGTAAATAAGCCTTACAAAGTCTTTTAAATTCAGAAAGGGACTCAGACTTTCTGACATGCACAGGTAAACAGTTCCAGGCTTTGACTGTTCTGTGGAAATAGGAGTATTTCAGCATGTTCGTTCTTGACAAGGTTCTTGGATATTGAATTTTAAATGACAGGTCAGCAGGTCTCAGATCATATGCTGCAGTGTCTCTGGAATTAATAAACCTAGATAGGTTAATATTTAAGAGTCCATTTAAACACTTGTAATAAAAGGTCAAGTCAAGTAAAGTTTGTAGACTTAAGGGTGAGAAGATGGTGACGTTCTCGTTGCCGTTGCCGTCGTAGGTTTCTTAAGCTCCCTAATGATTTTGCATGGACAGCGTGGAGCCCTCTCTCCCACGTAAACAAAGCTAATCTCGTACCCAGATGTTTTACTCACGAGCTCGTGTGAAGATAAAAGTTATGGGTACGAGTTTAAAACAAACCACGAAGCATGTTCATTCAAATTCGAAATAATTTATTGCCAGACTTAGTTACGTCAAGTTACCTGCTTTTCTACAATCATGCTTCATAATCTCATGTTTGGGAGATATATTCCTTTCCGATTTCATGTTCACAGGTTATCTGAACAATCCAAAAGCGACAGCTGAAACAATTGACCAGGAGGGCTGGGTACACACGGGAGATGCTGGACATTATGACGAGGAGGGATATCTTTACATTGTGGATCGAATAAAAGAGTTGATCAAATACAAAGGATTTCAGGTAGAGCTGTAACTCGAAAATGACCATAACACGGCACAACACAGCACACACAGCACAGCACTGCACACCACAGCATTGACAACACAGCACAGCACTGACAGCACAACACAACACAAGACAATACAATACAATGGTAAAATGAAGCTGAAAATATATTGTATTGCATTGCATCAGACCGGCTCTAATGTGGAGTTTCTGTCGCATAGAGGACTAGGCGTATTTCCACTCCCTCCTGGATGGGATGCTTGTTCATCGCAGGGTTACCCCCTCAGCATTTAATTCCTCGGTACCTCCTTACAATCCAGGTCGGAGAGAGGCACTTACCCAAGAACATCACGCAATGATTGATTCCGTTAATGGGCTTTTGGGAATGCGCTTTATAAGAACATTTGTAAATGTAAATGAAAAAAAAAATGTAAATGTAAATGTTGTTTATAGTGGTCGTGCACTTAGTTTCGAGATAGCTAGTTTAGGCATGCCACTGAAACATAGCAAACAAATAACTTAAATGAACATAACATGGTTAAAAATCCCAACTGGCTGGAGGCAGACCAGTTGGCTATATACAAAGCGTGACCGAGGATTTGAACTCGGGACGACCGTGAAACAAACCCAGCTAGTGGCAGGGTGGAGGGCTTGAACCCGGGACCTCCGGATTACAAGACCAGCGCCCTAAACCACTCGGCCACGCTGCCTCCGCTAAAAGCGTTCTTTATTTCCCTTCCTGTAACCATCTCCTGTATTTAACAGCCGACTCGTCATCGGTTCTTCGTACCTTTCAGGTTCCTCCGGCCGAGCTCGAAGCGTTATTGATTACCCACCCGAACATCGACGACGTGGCAGTGATCGGTGTGCCCGATCGTAGAGCCGGAGAGCTACCGAAAGCTTTCGTGGTTCGTCGTGGAGAAGTTACACCCGACCAGATCATTGAATTCGTCGCTGGACGAGTCGCTCCTCACAAAAAGCTCCGGGGTGGTGTGGAGTTTATTGATCAGATTCCAAAGTCGCCCAGCGGGAAAATCTTACGTCGCCATCTTCGAAACAGAGAAAAAAAGAGTCAAATGCAATCCAAGTTATGATCTACAGAACTTGTTTTCTTCTTTTAGAGGAGATGAGACTTGCAGAAACACTTTTTTTTAGTTATAGTTATAGTTTATAGTTTCGTCATTTGTCACTGTAGTTCCCCAACTTCAATTCGTTTTTACTCGACATACTCTTTATTTCGGGAGGATCTGCTTAACAGGCAGGGTTCCAAAACAATCCGCCTATAGTACAACAAATTTGAGTCACCCGGGGATATAAACTGATTTTAATGTATAAACTAATTTTGATAAAAAAAAAATTACTTGATTTTCTCATTTGTTGCCGTTCTGACTACAGTTATAAGGAATTTGGGCGACCACATCGACGCAACCAACGGCGACGCTGGCGATAACGTCGGTTAAAATCTAATTTTATATTTTACCTATGAACTTCACAATAATCCTAGATTCATTCAGTTTGTCTACCCATTCAGAGCCATCCTAAAACCAAATATGTACGAAAAAGAAACTTTAAAAAATCGATATCGCTGTTGTGGTTCAGTTTGCGTTTCAGTTGCGCGTAACATTCTCACATAACCCAGAATTTTGTCATTTCGCTTTGCTACTTTGAAAAGGACGACAGGACGGAATGGAAATTTTTAAACTGCAAACATACAACTGTTTATCACCGAGGAAAGAAAAAGATTAAAAAACGTTCTTGGACAACACGTCGGTTAAATGATGAAAGTTTTTTTTCTTATGCCCCATTCACACCAAAGCTTAAAACATGTTTAAATGTTTAAAATTGTTTTGTTCATGGAAGTTGCTGACTGATGTTTATCGACTTCAAATTTAGCACAATGAAAGCACAAGTTAGAGCATACTTGAACCCTATGTAAAATTTAGTCCGTCAATTGTCTGTTGCTGATTTTCATTTTCTTAAAGGGACACTGTCACGGGCATTTTTTTTGGCTTTTTCGGTAAAACGGCACCAAAATTACGACTAAGTAGTTTCAACCATGCAGGAAACGCTCCTAGAACATAAAGAGAAGAATATCTAGTAAATTGTTTAAAGAAGAGGGTGACCGTAAATAGTTTTCATCAAGTTTTCCAAACCACAAGGACAGAACTTGAAAATGTCAGGCTGACTTTTTCAAGTTGAGATCTAAAGCTCCCGGTGGTATCGCAGTGATATCACTTTATATTTAGCTTCAGTACACCGGTATAGTAGTTTTAAGAAAACTTGACCACTGTTAATTGGTTTTCAATGGTGTAAACATGTTTTTGGGCTGTTGAATTTTTGAAGGTATGCTCGTGACAGTGCCCCTTTAAACCTGGTTTAACTAAACATGTTTTGTTGGTGTGAATCAGGTATTAGATGGAAAACGGGAAATCTCGTTCCAGGTCCCCACGTTTACGATTACCTTCTGTAAACGCATTCAAATTTAATTAACGTCAGCGTTTACAAATGTATGTGTTGATGCTGTCCTCCCAAGAATTCCTAAGCGGAAAAAGTTGTCCGTTTACCAATTTAGCCATTGTAGAGAGCGTGTAAGACAAAAATTCGTTTACGATGATTGCTTTCCGTGGACGAAAGGCCCCAAACGTACTTGTTTACAGAAGTTCATTTAACGAATACGTGTGACACACAAGCTTTATTGCTGACTTTATATCAGTTTTCTCTTTTAAAAATTCTACAACAGTAACGGACTTGTTGTTTGGTCTGTAACTTTACAACTATCGTTACGTCATCATTTGTTTGATGTATTGGCTGCGTGGTTATGACGAAAGAGTTTGCGTGTTTCACAGTTGGCTAAACACAAAACATGGCAATTGACGTCTATGTTTTGTTATAGTAACAGAGCCGGAAGACGTGCAAGTTGTTATTTTATGGCTTCAGTGCAAGGGAAGTGTAAAAAGTGTAAATGATAAGTTAACAATTTGTGAAACTCTTTCTTTTTTCTTGCAGTGTCAGATACCCCCTTTGATTGGTAACTACAATTTTAGTCCTTGGTTTAGAGCGGTTTTACTTAACCTTTGAAATAGCAATAAACTTTTAGATAATATTACACACCAATTCCATTGTTTTCTTTTGTTTAGTTTTGACTATTACGCACTAATTGTTACATGTTGTTTCACAGGTCGAGTAAAACCACTCTTATTATAAATATGCTCAATATCTACAAAGGAAGTCCGTGGCAATTAGCGGGTGAATCGTTATTTATTTGCATAAGTTTACGCCCGAGGGTCGGTTTCTAGCAAATACGGAATTTGCAAATTTGCCTAGTCATCCAGGGCAGACCCTTAATATATACAAAGGGTTGTTGATCGAATTGTAAATTCCTCACGGCGTATAACACAAGCAGCAAGCGCCGGATTTGTGAAAATGGCTCAACGCATAACAGCACTCGCGGCCTTTTTGACCTTTGTTGCTTTCGTTTCTTCAGCTGGTGTAAAGTGCCCAGGAACAGCAAACTACACGCTGACGTTTCGCGCTCTTTGGAAATTAGACAGACATCCGAATACACCTCTTCCTAATAACGCACATTTTTCGCCTCTGGTCGGTTGTACTCATGGAGCTGACTATGTCATGTGGCGTGCGGGGACAAAAGCTTCTCCTGGTGTGGAATCAGTAGCAGAAACAGGTTAGAACATCACGAACCTTTTAATCTAAAGAACATACACCCCATATGGAAGGAGCCGGATTGATGCTTATATCTTAATCTTAAAATAGCGTCCCCCCCTCACCACCACCAAACCATATAAACTCTAAAACTTGTTTATCAGTTTTGTGACAACTGTAAAATCCTGATCAAGGACCAACTATTTAGAAGAAGCTGAGATGAAAATTACTATTCTTTCCCATTCTTAGAGTATCACAGAAAACAGAGTTTAGATGGTTTTGGGGGACGCTGTCTCAAAATTAGAGACGTTTGTATGGATTTTGACCATGTTTCAAGGTCCATAACTTGGTCTCTGTTCATGACACTAAAAACATCAAACTTGGTCAAATAATCAATTTCACCGTGATCTCTCATGCGGTGGATTCAGTGTATTGTTTGGTTAAAATTTTAATCTCGCTCTAATTCCTTACGCAACTCCGAAATGCCAATTATTAGTATCCATCTAGTATAATTATCAACTCTTAATTTAGTTTCTCTGTGTTTTCTTATATGGTCTTATAAGGTTTTGTTACAGACATTCTTGTTTATTTTTGATCGCTTCAATCTGTTACAAGCTTCACAGGCAACAAAAACAGAAGTGAATTTGGATTTTGGGGTTGCTTTGGCAGTTTCTTTTGTCGAAGGGCATCTTTAAAAAGCGTACAATTTATATAAGTTGAAAGTGTACTGAATGCAACTTAATTCCAGTTATTAACCGCGCGGCCATGGGCCGAGCGCGGTTCTTGCTTTGCACGGGATTTATTATTAACCGCGCGGCCATGGGCCGAGCGCGGTTCTTGCTCTGCACGGGATTTAATATTTTTTTTGTCGGTGACCAGACCCAAACCTCCACTCGGCCAAATCGGGATTGGGGCTTTGAAATCACGCAACCTGTGATGTTTATTCGCCAAAAGCTGTTGAAACATTAATGTACCGAAAATGTTGCAGACATTGTTTTCTTTATTGTGTATAAAGTATATTTTATTTTGGTTTTATCGAAACGTTGGATTCAAAGCGAATGTTGAATACACTGAAAAAAGGTATTACGTCAGCCATGGAATGCGCTGATGTTGCAGGTTTCACTTTCGTTACGTGACAAATAACATTGTATTTTATTTGCATGTTTATGTCGGCAGAAGCGACGGTCATTAATTCAATTTGTTTCCTCTTCTGCGAGTATCTCTTGTGGGTTTAGGCAATTGAAGTGAATTCTTTGGCTATTTCATCGAAGCGAGTTCAGGGATTTGAAGGGAAATGAAATATTTGGTAAAGTAAACAATTGAGCGTGCCCGAACGTGCAGGGGTTGCGTCATCAGAAAGGAAAAATCCCCAAGCTTAAGACAGCCGGGGATAACATAAGCCTTGGATTGTGTGACTCGCGTGACTACTTTGCTAGTCCTTTACTCATAGTGCAAATAGATTAAATTTAACCGTGGCTTTTGAGAAATAAAGCTGTTAATTGGCCAAAAATATAAGCGCGGTTTTAAGTTGCTAGCAACGTCTTGTTTTTATTATTATTTTTTTTTATGTCGGTGACCAGACGCAAACCTCCACTCGGCCAAATCGTGATCGGGACTGAATCACGCAACCTGTGATGTTTATTCGCCAAAAGCTGTTGAAACATGAATGTACGGAAAATGTTGCGGATATTGTTTTCTTTATTGTGTATAAAGTATCTTTTCTTTTGGTTTTATCGAAGCGTTCGATTCAAAGCGAATGTTGAATACACTGAAAAAGGTATTACGTCAGCCATGGAATGCGCTGATGTTGCAGGTTTCACTTTCGTTACGTGACAAATAACATTGTGTTTCATTTGCATGTTTATGTCGGCAGAAGCGACGGTCATTAATTTAATTTGTTTCCTCTTCTGCGAGTATTTCTTGTCGGTTTAGGCAATCGAAGTGAATTCTTTGGCTATTTCCTTGAAGTGAGTTCAAATATTTGAAAGGAAATAAAATATTTGCTTAAGTAAACAATTGAGCGTGCCCGAACGTGCAGGGGTTACGTCATTACAAGGGAAAAACCCCCAAGCTAACTGAAGCTTTCCGGGGACAACATCACCCTCGGATTGTGTGACTAACGTGACTACTTTGCTAGTCCTTTACTCATAATGCAAACAGATTAAACTTAACCGTGACTTTTGGGAAAGAAGGCTGTTAATTAGCCAAAAATATAAGCGCGGTTTTAAGTTGCTATAGCGACTTCTTGTTGTATTTTCAGGTGCAACTGCCACTCTTAAAAATGAGATTAACGCCCAGATCGCCGCACAAAAGGTCTGGCAGCTAATTCTTCAGGGTGGAACAGGCGCTGAGGGAGAGATAACCGAAATTCATGTCCAGGTCACATCAAACTTTTCTAAAGTGTCTTTCATCACGATGCTGGCGCCATCACCTGATTGGTACATTGGAATTGACAGCTTTGATCTTTGTGATAATGGAAAGTGGCGTGAGAGCTGGAATGACATCATGTCGCCCCCATACGATGCCGGGACAGAGGAAGGAGAGGGATTTTCGACCAGCAATTCACCCACAAATCCACATGTTGACATTTTCCGAATCACAAACGACATGCAAGGTGCATTTAAGAACACCGAACCGATCAAAAGCTTGGGGGAGTTTCTGTTCAAAGGGATAGGCTTACCAGTATTGCCAGAAGCCAGCTCTTCTACATTGACACCTCAGAGTACAGCTTCAATGTCAATGGATAAATCTTCCACAACTGCAATGCCTCAGAGTACAGCTGGAATGCCAACACAGGAGAGCTCAGTCAGTAAGTCCTCTGTTAGTTTTGCTGTTCGTGTAAGCGCTACTTTGATATTGGCTTTGTTGTTTTGTAGTCATCTGACTACTGTATATTTAAACCATTATTTTTTGTGGCCAATAAGGCAAGAATGAGTGTTTTGTTTTCCTGAAGTTTTTTGGACAGAAAATTCCATCCATACTGTGAAAATGGCTCAACGCATAACAGCACTCGCGGCCTTTTTGAGCATTGTTGATTTGAATTCTTTTCTACAGCTGATGTAAAATGCCCAGGAACAGCAAACTACACATTGACGTTTCGAGCTCTTTGGAAATTAGACAGACATCCGAATACACCTCTTCCTAATAACGCACATTTTTCGCCTCTGGTCGGTTGTACTCATGGAGCTGACTATGTCATGTGGCGTGCGGGGACAAAAGCTTCTCCTGGTGTGGAATCAGTAGCAGAAACAGGTTAGAACATTTTATTATGAAACCCCGACATCACGAACCTTTTAACCTTAAGAACATCCATCCATATAGAAGAAGCCGGATTGATGCTTATTTAATCTTAAACTAGCGTCCCCAGAATCATATAAACTCTTAAAGTTGTTTATCAGTTTTGCGACAACTGTAAAATTCTGTCATGGACAACCTATTTGGAAGAAGCTGAGATGAAAATCACTATTCTTACCCATTCTTAGAGTATTACAGTAAACAGAGTCTAGATGTATGGTTTAAGGGGACGGTCTCTCAAAATTTGAGACGTCTGTATGGATTTTGACGATGGTTTCCAGGTCCAAAATCCTTGGGCTCTGTTCATGATACTAAACACACCAAACTTGGACAAATGACCAATTTCCTCGTGGACTTTGATGCGGTGGATTCAGTTGATTGTTTGGTTAAAATTTTCATCTCGCTCTACTTCCTTACGTTACTCCGAAATACCATGTGAAAATAATGATTATGTTGCATAATGATTGATATCCATTTAGTACACTAACTCGTAATTTAGTTCCTCTGTGTTCTTTTTATATGGTCTTATAAGGTTTTCTTGCAAACATTCTTGTATTTTCTCGATCGTTTCAATCTCTCACAAGCTTCACAGGCAACAAAAACAGAAATGGATTTGAATTTTCCGTTTGCTTTGGCAGTTTTTTTTGTCGAAGGGCATCTTTAACAAGCGTACAATTTATATAAGTTGAAAGTGTACTGAATGCAACTTAATTCCAGTTGTATTGTATTTTCAGGTGCAACTGCCACTCTTAAAAATGAGATTAACGCCCAGATCGCCGCGAAAAAGGTCTGGCAGCTAATTCTTCCGGGTGGAACAGGCGCTGAGGGAGTGATAACCGAAATTCATGTCCAGGTCACCTCAAACTTTTCTAAAGTGTCATTCATCACGATGCTGGCGCCATCACCTGATTGGTACATTGGAATTGACAGCTTTGATCTTTGTGACAATGGAAAGTGGCGTGAGAGTTGGAATGACACCATGTCACCCCCATACGATGCCGGAACGGCGGAAGGAGAGGGATTTTCGACCAGTAATCCGGCCAGTAATCCACATGTTGACATTTTCCGAATCACAAACGACATGCAAGGTGCATTTAAGAACACCGAACCGATCAAAAGCTTGGGGGAGTTTCTGTTCAAAGGGATAGGCTTACCAGTATTGCCAGAAGCCAGCTCTCCTACAATGACACCTCAGAGTACAGCTTCAATGTCAATGGATAAATCTTCCACAACTGCAATGCCTCAGAGTACAGCTGCAATGCCAACACAGGGGAGCTCAGTCAGTAAGTCCTCTGCTAGTTTTGCTGTTCGTGTAAGCGCTACTTTGACATTGGCTTTGTTGTTTTGAAGTCATCTGACTACTGTATATTTTAACCATTTTTTTGTGGCCAATAAGGCAAGAATGAGTGTTTTGTTTTACTGAAGTTTTTTGGACAAAAAATTCCATCCACACTGTGAAAATGGCTCAACGCATAACAGCACTCGCGGCCTTTTTGAGCATTGTTGATTTGAATTCTTTTCTACAGCTGATGTAAAATGCCCAGGAACAGCAAACTACACGCTGACGTTTCGTGCTCTTTGGAAATTAGACAGACATCCGAATACAGCTCTTCCTAATAACGCACATTTTTCGCCTGTGGTCGGTTGTACTCATGGAGCTGACTATGTCATGTGGCGTGCGGGGACAAAAGCTTCTCCTGGTGTGGAATCAGTAGCAGAAACAGGTTAGAACATTTTATTATGAAACCCCGACATCACGAACCTTTTAACCTTAAGAACATCCATCCATATAGAAGAAGCCGGATTGATGCTTATTTAATCTTAAACTAGCGTCCCCAGAATCATATAAACTCTTAAAGTTGTTTATCAGTTTTGCGACAACTGTAAAATTCTGTCATGGACAACCTATTTGGAAGAAGCTGAGATGAAAATCACTATTCTTACCCATTCTTAGAGTATTACAGTAAACAGAGTCTAGATGTATGGTTTAAGGGGACGGTCTCTCAAAATTTGAGACGTCTGTATGGATTTTGACGATGGTTTCCAGGTCCAAAATCCTTGGGCTCTGTTCATGATACTAAACACACCAAACTTGGACAAATGACCAATTTCCTCGTGGACTTTGATGCGGTGGATTCAGTTGATTGTTTGGTTAAAATTTTCATCTCGCTCTACTTCCTTACGTTACTCCGAAATACCACGTGAAAATAATGATTATGTTGCATAATGATTGATATCCATTTAGTACACTAACTCGTAATTTAGTTCCTCTGTGTTCTTTTTATATGGTCTTATAAGGTTTTCTTGCAAACATTCTTGTATTTTCTCGATCGCTTCAATCTCTCACAAGCTTCACAGGCAACAAAAACAGAAATGGATTTGAATTTTGCGTTTGCTTTGGCAGTTTTTTTTTGTCGAAGGGCATCTTTAAAAAGCGTACAATTTATATAAGTTGAAAGTGTACTGAATGGAACTTAATTCCAGTTGTATTGTATTTTCAGGTGCAACTGCCACTCTTAAAAATGAGATTAACGCCCAGATCGCCGCGAAAAAGGCCTGGCAGCTAATTCTTCCGGGTGGAACAGGCGCTGAGGGAGAGATAACCGAAATTCATGTCCAGGTCACCTCAAACTTTTCTAAAGTGTCATTCATCACGATGCTGGCGCCATCACCTGATTGGTACATTGGAATTGACAGCTTTGATCTTTGTGACAATGGAAAGTGGCGTGAGAGCTGGAATGACACCATGTCGCCCCCATACGACGCCGGGACAGAGGAAGGAGAGGGATTTTCGACCAGTAATCCGGCCAGTAATCCACATGTTGACATTTTCCGAATCACAAACGACATGCAAGGTGCATTTAAGAACACCGAACCGATCAAAAGCTTGGGGGAGTTTCTGTTCAAAGGGATAGGCTTACCAGTATTGCCAGAAGCCAGCTCTCCTACAATGACACCTCAGAGTACAGCTTCAATGTCAATGGATAAATCTTCCACAACTGCAATGCCTCAGAGTACAGCTGGAATGCCAACACAGGAGAGCTCAGTCAGTAAGTCCTCTGCTAGTTTTGCTGTTCGTGTAAGCGCTACTTTGATATTGGTTTTGTTCTTTTGTAGTCATCTTACTACTGTATATTTTAACCATTTTTTGTGGCCAATAAGGCAAGAATGAGTGTTTTGTTTTACTGAAGGTTTTTGGACAGAAAATTCCAGAAAAAAATGGCTCAACGCATAACAGCACTCGCGGCATTTTTGAGCTTTGTTGCTTTCTTTTCTTCAGCTGATTTAAAATGCCCAGGAACAGCAGACTACACATTGACGTTTCGCGCTCTTTGGAAATCAGACAGACATCCGAATACACCTCTTCCTAGTAACGCACATTTTTCGCCTCTGGTCGGTTGTTCTCATGGAGCTGACTATGTCATGTGGCGTGCGGGGACAAAAGCTTCTCCTGGTGTGGAATCAGTAGCAGAAACAGGTTAGAACATTTTATTATGAAACCCCGACATCGCGAACCTTTTAACCTAAAGAACATCCATCCATATAGAAGAAGCCGGATTGATGCTCGTTTAATCTTAAACTAGCGTCCCCCAGAATCATATAAACTCTTAAAGTTGTTTATCAGTTTTGCGACAACTGTAAAATTCTGTCATGGACAACCTATTTGGAAGAAGCTGAGATGAAAATCACTATTCTTACCCATTCTTAGAGTATTACAGTAAACAGAGTCTAGATGTATGGTTTAAGGAGACGCTCTCTCAAAATTTGAGACGTCTGTATGGATTTTGACGATGGTTTCCAGGTCCAAAATCCTTGGGCTCTGTTCATGATACTAAAGACATCAAACTTGGACAAATGACCAATTTCCTCGTGATGTTTGATGCGGTGGATTCAGTTGATTGTTTTGTTAAAATTTTCATCTCGCTCTACTTCCTTACGTTACTCCGAAATGCCACGTGAAAATAATGATTATGTTGCATAATGATTGATATCCATTTAGTACACTAACTCGTAATTTAGTTCCTCTGTGTTCTTTTTATATGGTCTTATAAGGTTTTCTTACGAACATTCTTGTATTTTTTCGATCGCTTCAATCTCTCACAAGCATCACAGACAACGAAAAACAAAAGTGTATTTGAATTTTGCGTTTGCTTTGGCAGTTTTTTTTTTGTCGAAGGGCATCTTTAAAAAGCGTACAATTTATATAAGTTGAAAGTGTACTGAATGCAACTTAATTCCAGTTGTATTGTATTTTCAGGTGCAACTGCCACTCTTAAAAATGAGATTAACGCCCAGATCGCCGCGAAAAAGGCCTGGCAGCTAATTCTTCCGGGTGGAACAGGCGCTGAGGGAGTGATAACCGAAATTCATGTCCAGGTCACCTCAAACTTTTCTAAAGTGTCATTCATCACGATGCTGGCGCCATCACCTGATTGGTACATTGGAATTGACAGCTTTGATCTTTGTGACAATGGAAAGTGGCGAGAGAGCTGGAATGACACCATGTCGCCCCCATACGATGCCGGGACAGAGGAAGGAGATGGATTTTCGTCCGCTAATGCGGCCAGTAATCCACATGTTGACATTTTCCGAATCACAAACGACATGCAAAGTGCATTTAAGAACACGGAACCCATCAAAAGCTTGGGGGAGTTTCTGTTCAAAGGGATAGGCTTACCAGTGTTACCACAAGCCAGCTCTTCTACATTGACACCTCGGAGTACAGCTTCAATGTCAATGGATGAATCTTCCACAACTGCAATGCCTCAGAGTACAGCTTCAATGTCAATGGATAAATCTTCCTCAATTGCAATGCCTGAGGGTACAGCTTCAATGCCAATGGATAAATCTTCCTCATTTGTAATGCCTCAGGGTACAGCTTCAATGCCAATGGATAAATCTTCCTCAGTTGCAATGCCCCAGAGTACAGCTTCAATGTCAATGGATAAATCTTCCTCATTTGCAATGCCTCAGAGTACAGCTTCAATGTCAATGGATAAATCTTCCTCAATTGCAATGCCTCAGGGTACAGCTTCAATGTCAATGGATAAATCTTCCTCAATTGCAATGCCTCAGGGTACAGCTTCAATGTCAATGGATAAATCTTCCTCAATTGCAATGCCTCAGAGTACAGCTTCAATGTCAATGGATAAATCTTCCTCAATTGCAATGCCAACAACAGAGAGCTCAGTCAAAAAGAGCTCAGTCAGAAAGTTCTCTGCAAGTTTTGCCGTTCTTGTAAGCGCTACTTTGATACTGGCCTTGTTGTATTGAACTTATTGACGCAATCTAATTAATAATACCATTTATTGTTTTGAACGTCATAAATTTATTTTCTCGGATAGGGATTGACCTATCTGAGTACTGTATAGTTTAACCATTGGTTTTGTGGCCAATAAGGAAAGAATGACGCATTTTAACTCGAGTCAACGAGTCGTGGTGAACACTTTGGAAAGATGAGCAGTTCTAGGCTTGGACTGTCCTTTGAAAACTACCAATGCTTTCTTGTGAATTACGTTAGACAAACTAAGCATATGGCATCCATTTTCAACATTTTACTAGGTCAGTTACATAGTTTGTAGTGTTAACTAGATCGATGCGTTGTTGTTACGCTTATATCCTGGTAAAAAGAGGAGCACAATTTTAAAAAATAAACCTATGTGCAGATAGTTTGTCTTGACGTATAATCCATCTTATGCCTGTCTTTATATTGAGACCAGTAACAAGGCCCACTGAGAAAATTGGTCAAGCTCATTCAGACGGATTATGCGCCCAGCCAATGACGAGTAAAAGTAAAAGGAAAAAAAGTTTAAAAACAACTTCTGTACCAAAGGTCTTTCTCTGTACCAGGATCTCTGAGGGACGCATGCTCAATTATAATATATAGATTTAGGCAGGCCTAAAAGCGGAGCTCCCATTTATTATTTTTTTGCTCAATTTAATTACAGTGTTACCAAATAAGTAGCCACACTATTTCTAAGCTTGTACAGTGGCCCATAAGGGTTCAAAATAAATTAATTTTCAATCGCTCATGGTTAAACTTAATATCTTACATGTAAAAACCTCTCATGGTTTTGTTGACGAAGGCGATGTCAATATATTTCGATGTTAATCCTCCTAAATTTTTGCCTGTGACAAGGTTCTAAAATTAAAATTGACGAGTGCACTTTATTGGGTTCCTCACGTACGCACGTAGGCGCAACAACAAATCTTAGTAAAACTTTATACAACGTTTACTGTACACTATGTTAATAAACCTTTATGACTTATTCAATGTAAAAAGGGCCTTGGTCTTGCTTTGATTTACTCCAAAGCAGTTAGGGCATAAAAAAAACAACTCAAGGCAAAAACAAAAATACAGAAAAACAAACTAAGTAAACTCGCTGCTAACTAAACACAGTAAACAAAATGAACTCACGCTACGGCAAAGAAAACTCACGGCGGAAAACAAACTCTGCAAATTGATGGTGCCTGTTTTGTAAGTCATTTTAAAGCAGATTTTGTGTAAGAATTGTGGCAGTTTGTGATTTGGAAAGTGGTGCACGCTAACTTAGAATAAGCTTACAATGTTGTTTTGACTGTTTTGAACCGTGTTCTTTTCGTTGCAGTTTGGTTGCATGATTAACTAATTCTGTTTTACCGTACGCCTTGCTAAAAACCTTAGAGAATGTTATGCAGAGAACTGATTCAATTTTCTTCATTTCTGGTAAGCAAATATGCGGAAGGTTAAGTCTGAACTTGCTCAGCCAAGCATAGGTAACTCGCAACGGGCGTTGGTAAAACCCGTGACGGTCAAAAACCCGTGACGGTCAAATTTGGTAAAACACGTGACGGCTATTTCCGTGATGGATCCGTGACATATCCGTGACGGATACTCGATACTAGAAGTTCCGTGACGATTTTAGCAGGGTCTTATGGCATATTATAGATTCTTATAGACCGATCTCAGAGGAGTAATAGCTAGTTATGGCCCTAGATTGAATCAATTCAGTCAAGATTGCATATGGATTCTTGGGTGTCGAAGCTGACACTCAGGTAGGCCGAGTCGTAAATTTTCACTTCTTTGCCTGGTTTACAGTCCAGGGTACTTAGCGTGAGCCAGTGTGAGCCGGTGCCTGATCTAGATGTTCTGTTCACAATTTGAATAAAAGGCCGAGTGGGGCATGGATCATAGGACAGATTAGCTGCTTTTAAGACCGTGTCAAAACCCGAAATATACGGGAACTGACGCCGCATCAATATTTGAGCAGCATCCATTATTTTGTCATTTAACCAGTCAGTCCGATGTTGAAGAATTTCCTTTTCCTCCAGTCGTAACTCAATGCCACTGATGTTAAGTTATAAAAAAAACTCTATTATGAAAATCTGTCTCTGACCGCAGGAGCACATTACCCTGGAGCCTCCATCTAGTAATGGTATGGGTCAACAGCGTAGTTTCACCTTGAGCTATTTTTAGAATCATTCTCCCGCGAAAAGATGTTTCCGTGAACGTCCGCGTGTGATTGGTCAGTGCCGAATAAAAAAAAATGGCGGATGTTACCTGATTGAAAAAAAATCGGTAGCAACGTTCCACCGTTCAGTTTTTCTTTGCAGGTTCCAGGATTCCAGATTTTTTTATCACGAAAGTTTTCCCATGATACAGTTCTTTAAAGCTGATCATGAGAGCGAATGCAGTTGAGGCATAAATTACAAACCCGCGCAAAATTTACACCCGTTTGTGAACGCACTAGTCATGAAACGGACAGAAGAAACTATAAATTTATCAACCAGTAAACAGGGGAAAGTTTCGAAGCCATCCGACGATACTTGTGTTAGCTCAAAGGATGAAAATGCACCTGAAGGTAAATCAGTCAAAGATGTGTTAAAGGAAAAACTGCTAGCGAAACGGCATTGTGCTTCACTCAACCTGAAAGAACGAACACAACTTAAAGAATGGTGCATATACTTGAAGAATTTGAGATATGCTTGTGATATTATTTCACTTACGGAAAAACACTCGCCACTGTTATACGAGAGAAATGAACGTTGCCCAGATTCAGCTCTTGTTGTATACCCGTGCCAAGAACACACATACAGCGAAAAAACAGGACCATTTCAGCCTGTCAGACTGCTGATTTTTGCTGACGGTTCTTGGCGTTTCCAGTGTACCATCTACGGATTTCAGGAGTTAGCGAAAGGGCAGTTAAATTCAACAGATTCTGCAGACTTGATTGCACTAGCTTCACGTTGGTTCTCTAGTTCTCATACGTTATGTCCTGAACTGATTGGTTACGAAGATGTAGAAACCAAGCTGGGTTACGCTCCAAAAACAGTGAAATACATGGCAGATCCCATCAAAAGCGTTCATTCAGTTAATTGCAAAGTGTGGCACCCTCCAAGCTCTCAGGCGCGGAAGGATGATTCGGACCCCAGATGGTCTCGTGTTTGTGGGGAATGCCTCAAGGCACGTTCTTACATTCAACGAAAACTCGATCACAAATTGAACTTAGATGAAGCAACGAGAGCCCAGCGTCAAATGCCATCAAGTAATTATCCTGTCAAGTTTCTTTCCCCGGGCAGCGCACAGAAGCGGCGTTCCAAACTTAGAAACGAACGATTACTCCTGAAAAAAGCAGTTCGCAAATACTACAAGAAAACCAAAATCGAGCTACCAGAGGACCAGTCTACTGAGCTCTGTAAGCTTATTGAAGCCATCGAAGATTCAAAACAGGGAAAGGAAGAATTGAAAAACATCACGATAGAGGGAAATGAGTTCAAAAGCGAGAAAGGAAATAGCTCAAGCGGGCTTATCTTGGAAGAAGTATGGAAGAAGGACCGGGCAAGTTTCTTCAAAGACCAACAGAGAAATGGTTTGTGCATTTCATTGTATAGTTTCTTAAGCTTAAGCTTAGCGTAGAAAGCATGATGCATTTATAAACATGTACATGATTTGAATTAAGGAAAGTCATATTTTCATGTTAACGTCTTGCTTTTAATTAATTGCAGCAACTGGAAAAAAGGGAAACAGGTGGTCATTGGCTACTATAAGAGTTGGTAGGAATTGTTTTGTATCACTTACATTTATAGTAGTAGTAGAGAGGGGGTGCATCTTTACTTGGGCCAGGTCTTGAAGTGACCCTACAGTGCTTTTGATTATAGAATGGGAAGTCTTATATATTGGTTGCAGTGATTTCAGTACAGTATTCAATAGTCATAATTAATAAGAAATTAACTAAAAGCAGTTCAATTTTTTTGCGTGTTTTGGACCTTGACTTTCAGTCGTCTCAGTCCATAAACATGCACGCAGAGCACCATCTCGACCTCACACTTGGTCAATAACTCATATTTACAAACACTTAATATTTGACTGTTGTTAGTTATTTCTTTAGCACTTGCAGTTTACACCCGCAGCCCTTCTGCTTTTCATGCTCTTCGTGATCTCAAGATATTACAGCTTCCTTGCTCAAAGGTGATTTCCAAGATTCTTAAAGATGGTGCAGAAAAGGCTGGTATAGATGACGAGTATCTTAAAGCACAGCATGACCAGTTTAAGAGTTACCAAGATCAAAGGGAGAAGGATGGTCACCCGAGACCTCTTGGCCTGGGAGTCATGATGTGGGATGAAGTTAAAGTACAGATTATTTAAAATAGTTTTTACATTAAATTAACTTTAAATGAGGTGTGATACTATATTCACAATCTATGTAAACATATTTACATCATGGGAAATATTTATCTGTTCCATTGCCATATATGAGAAATTAACAGGAAACATGTGTGACACTGCAATGTACTCTTTCATGTAGACTGAGCAAGACCCATTGCAAACTGTTTGCTGTGGGTACTTTAATTTACACCTGATATGCAAATTGTAAACACTGGCAAAATATATTGCATAATTTTGTACATACCTCTAAAATGAGACATTATGCCCCTAAATTTTCATGGCAAAAATATCATTGCAGGTACAGATGAAGGTTGCTTGGAATTTGAAAGGTGGGGGGATAACTGGATTCACCATTCCAGAGGATGAATTGAAAGTGCTTCATGATGTTTATAGCTCCACAGTGCAATTTGGTGCACAAAAAACTAGCCATGTTATGCAGTTTCTGTGGAGAGACATAACTTCTGGCTATGATCTTATTGGACCCTACTTCCCCATTGAGAAGTCCAAAGCTTCTAGTACTCTTCAGGAGTTTGTCATGCTTTGTCTTAAAGCATTCACATCATATGGATTTAAGGTGGCAATCATCCTGTGTGATGGAGCATCCTCTAACCTGACCGTGTTAAAGATGCTAACTGGATATGAAAGATCTCAGTTTCCAGTGAATGAGGCAGCTGATACTTTGCATGGCAAATATTACCTAGATGTCTCCTTTTCTAATCCAGAGGATCCCTTAGGCAGACCCATTTTTGCCATGATATGCCCAAGTCATCAGGTTCTCCAATTTAAACAATAATTGCTTGAATATCTTGTTTACCCTTTAGTTAGCATTTGACCCCAAGAGTGATGATCATGAACTTTTACCTCCAAATATTTTTGTTATTGGTATATTTATTCACGATATAAGAATTGAGCAAGAGAATCAACAGAGAAAAAATAATGACTTGATTTTATGATTTTTAGCTAAATTCTCAAAGAAATGTGGGGGTCGACCATACTGGGAGAATTTGAGTACATGCATGCATGTAGAAAACATTCTGCTATCATATGCAATAAATGTTTGCTACTGAACAAAACAATATATATATTTTTTAATTTGAAAAATGTGGATTTAACTCAATTTTAGTTAAAGAACATGGTTGCAGCATTTTACAACTCCAGGCCCAGTGGCTCCAAGTCATTCACTCTGGATGGAACAAAATTTGGCTGGGAAACCATTGAAAAGGTGTTCACTGAAGAAATGGAAAGAGCAGAAATGGGAATGAGTCGAAAAGTGCCTGGACTGAAATATGCTTTTGTCTATAGGGATAATTGGACTCGTCTTAATGTCAGGCCTGCTAAGATTATGCAGGTAGATATGCCAGCTTGCTTCTCCTTTCATTAAAAACAACAACAACAACAACAACAACAACAAAAAAAGAATTTAAAACTGTTAGTAAACAGTACAACAAAATTTATTTGTTAATATTAAATTAATTAGTATTTTTGCATGTGTACATTTCCCAAGCTCATGGAGTACCAAATAAAGACAAAAAATAAATTATTAAATGTTAGAAAGATGTGTTGCCTTAATTACTTAACTCATTGTTATTGACAATTTTAATTCAGATGCACTAATACAAGCTGACCAAATACACTTAAGGTTCATATGCTAAATTCCATTCACTACTTTTCTAGCAAAGATTTATGATTGCTGCAATCAAGGACCTTGAAGGACCATCAGAAGAAGCAGCAGCCAAATATTTAGAAGCTTGCAATCTCATTTTTGAAAAAGGATTGTTAGATCATCGTAGAGTGAACAATCTGCAGAGCCCTATCCTAGCTAATATCAGAAATGGAATGAAGTACTTTGAGGAATGGTGCAATAGCCATTCCCAGACAGGTATCTAGATGTGTTAGCAAGCTAAATAGTGCTAAAATATCTACATAATTTTGAAAAGATAATTGCATAAAGGTGAATGATATCCAGTCTCATTTGTTCATGCCAACACAAGAAAGGCCTCCAGCAGTAACCGACAGAAAACTTATAAAACAATTTACGGACCAGCTAGGTTGTTAAAAAATGTACATACTTAATAATAGATTTTACATACCATAAAATTCCGGTTATAAGCCCAGGGCTTATAACCGCATATGGAAACAAGAACATGTATTAAACTTGACAGTAGATTCATTGACTTGTAATTGTTACGTTGCCATTGTACAAAGAAGAATAAGTTACATACTGATTTATACACTCCTTATTTTGTTGATTGTGTTAACAGTGTACCCTGATAACTCAATGAAGTCCAGACAAAAGAAATTCCTTGCCTGGCAGGTCAGTATATTGTACCTGGGTTAGGACAAAACACGGCATGGATAAAGGGTTTGTGCCTCACTCCCTCCTTTTTGACAAATTTCATGAACCACTTAACATTCTGCTGTCTGGACCTCGTGCACAGACCTTCTACCCCCTCCCCCCTGCACCCACACACACACATACAAAACAGAATTCAGTAAAATAAATGATGGTTCTTAACAAACAATAAAGCTGAGTGATATAGTACCCAAACATGAAAAATAGTACTGGATTTATCAAGAACAATAAATGTCACACCATTACAGTGCATGAAATGAGGGCTTATTATCCCTTGTTGCTCTCTATTTACTACATGTAACACATACTTCTTAATTTTTGGGGGGGAGTGGTAAGCAAATTAGGGAGTAAAAAAAGACTGGGTCTTTAGACCAATACCATACAGTGTAAACCTGGTCAATGGATGCCACCAAAAATGGGGTTCAAGCCCGGGGGGACTTCCATATAAAAGGGACGGGGATGCTCGTCAAATCGCTTAGGGGTGTAAATTTCGGATTTTGGCCTCACTTAGGGTGTTCTGGTCAAAATGTCATTATTTTTAGCCGTCAAGGTCTCATTTAGGGTTGCACGTGAAGAAATAACATACAAGAAAGAAATTATTTTGATTTGTTATATTTACTTGATTCATATAAACAAAGTCTCTTTTAGGGGTCTGCATAAGCTTTGGCCACGCCCAGATTGGTCTCTTTTAGGGGTTAAATTCAAAATTTCCAACGAGCATCCCTGTCCCTTCCATATGGGAGTCTCCCCCCCCGGGGGGGGGGGGGGGGTTCAAGCTTTGTTCTCACCCACTGCCATTTAATTTTACAACCTTGATAGACAAGTTAATATTATTAAAATAGCTATAATTATATATTTGCCCTTTTACTTAGTTAGGATGCAGAAGCATTCATTATCACAACAGGAATATCCACAAAATTATCGTTAAAACTGCAGTTGAAACTGTTTTTTTTTTTTTTTCAGTTTTCAACCTGTTTATATAAATATATAATTGTACTTATTGGGTAATATTTTGATTTGCAGACTTGGGACCTTCTGAGAATTGTTGTCTATGGTTTCCTTGCATTTTGTGAATGGTTTTTTGGTAATGTGTCCCCTGATGGGAAATATTTTATAAGCCCATTAAGGATCAATGGAAGTGCCCTAGAATCCGTCTTTAGCGTTCTCAAGCATGCAAGTGGGGGCAACCTTTCAGCTTTAAGCTATGGACCTGCTCTTGGGAGATTCATTTACAGGAAGGGAGAGGTGGTTGTCAACCAATATTCAGAACTTGGTTACCGTGATGTAACTTTAGGTTTAGATGGAGGGCTTTCACATGTTGTACAGGTAAAAGCCAACCATGTCAGTGCAAACATCACCCAGTTTAAATTTCCACCAGAGATTAGCCAATCAACAATAGGGGGAAGGGAAGGCAGTAATGCATGTACCTTAATAGCAGTTCAGTTTGGAGCATACTGTCTGAGAAACAACCTTGATATCTCACTCTTTTGGGACAAACTTCCTCAAATTTGGTCTGAATCCTTCATAAATGCTATTTGTCATGGAAATAGCCTCTATGATGAGCTGTATGCTGACACTGCCGTCTATCTTGACATAGAAGATGTTGTTAATGCTGTTGGTACTGAATGTGGCATTCAATCCACTTCCCTTGAGTTTGGGTTTACAAATGCAGATGACTATAGTGATTTGATTGGCCATGTTCAACAGTCTTTAACCAAAGATAGGTATGGAGTGCTCATTGGTTGTGACCGATCTGTAGGAATCTTTGTAAAACAAAATGGCATTTGTGCACTTATTGACAGCCATCAAACCACTGGACACAACAATGGTGCAGTCATAGCAATGTCAAGTTCTTTCAGATTTTTAATAGCTGAGTATGTAAAAATGTTAAACAATGTGAATTGTGTACTTCATCTAGGAACACTGACATGGATAGAATATGTTTAAGAAATACTTAACAAAGTTTACCAAAGAAATGCAGTTTATGCAAAAACATTATTGTAATATGTACATTTCTTCTTGCCTGCTTTTCAATGAGAAATATTTACATGAATTTGTTTGCCAAACATTATTTATGTGTAACGGGTAATTTGAATGGTAATTAATTCATTAAAAGACTTGATCAATAAGCCTGTCTGTGTGTCACAGATACTCAGTTCTTAGGATTTCAACAATAAACATGATTAAAAATGCAGTGTAAACAATACTGTCTTCTTAGTCTTACAGCTGTACTTATAGTCAAATACTGCAATTAAAAATCTCCTTATTACAAATAAGTCTAAGGGAGTGAGGGTGAGGGCTGGTCAATGTACCAATCAAATTGAAACTTCAACATGACAGGGGCCATGGACAAAACCGTGAAACCATGAGCAATAATGGACACAACATAAAGCAAACTGTTCAAATCTCCCGCACCCCTCTCGTGTGGTTTTAAATTCCTCACCCAATAACAACTACGCTGCCCCTGGGCACATTGATGAGTCAAATGCTTTGAGTAACTACGCCGGGGGCAGGGGGGATGTTGAAGTTTCAATTTGATTGTATACATAATAATAATAATAATAATAATAATAATAATAATAATACAGATGACTGCTCCTGCAGACAAATGCCGATGGGAAAGTAATTTGATATTTTACTGATAAATTAGGTATTTTACTGTCTGTGATGTAAAACACTAAAAAAACAACTAAAGAAATTTCAAAATAAATGCAGATTTACCAGCTTTTTTGAAGACCATACATTTTTAAATAATAAACAAAATATTATTGATTGAAATGACCTTTGCAAATCAGCCTCAGCATCTGCAGTGTTAATTCCACTGTGTTCTAGGAGCTTCTCTTTCGTTTGGACACCACTGCGTATGATTTAAGCTGAGGTCGCAGCATTTCGTCTGCATCTACTACTTTTCCCTGCTTTTTCAAATCTCGTTCACTTTTAGCATTCATGAATTCATTAATTCTTGTATTGGCCATTTTTGATACAATTTCTTTAAAGATACCACAAACAACTGTTTCTTCGTTAACACATTCGATGTTCAACAATGATCCAACAAGAAGACTGAAGTCGTTTTCCAAACTTTGATTGTTAGTAACGCAGTTTTGACACATACGCAGAAAATTGGACTGATACTTACTTAGATTCTTGTCATTGGTGAACTCTCGTACCTCTCCGTCGACTGACCGTAAGAAAGGTAATAGTTCCTCCCTCGGAAAAGTTAAATTTCCTTCGTCGAGATTTTGAAGGCTCTGGGATAAACCGGACTTGTCTTTCATTACCAAACCCTCCAGGAGTTGAAGCTCTTTCACCATTAATGGCCTTCTTTTGGAAGCCAGCTGGACTCGGTTTTTTTTCGCAGCCAATGTTTCCCTCCGCAGTTTGATCATTCTGTGCATTGCCGCACCACAGTATCTATAGAGAGTGTCGTCAGATTCCTGGTTAAGTTGTACTTCATTGTCCTCAGCTGTCGAATCGCTTTTCCGTTTTCGAATGTGGTCGTGAATGATTTTGTATATCAGCTCGTGAATAGTGCTTAAAACGCAATGAATTTCTTCGGGAGGAAATGACTGACTAGAAGACTGCACCAAGCGCTGCAAGATCATTCGCTCCTGCGTCGTTTTGTTGTTTTGGAAGTTGCATAAAACTTTCATCCACACAACCGCAAAGGCAGCTTTTCTTTCTTTCGGAACATTATTTTTATAACACTCGTTTGCCAGGGTGGCAAATGTTCTGCAGAAACCAATGTTTAACAGACTGAAATTGCCTTCTTGTTCTGAACTAGTAAAATGCGAAGCGATTTTCAATCGCTCTTCAAAAGCCCTAATTCTGGGCGATATTAGGAGTTGTTCACGCAGTTCACGTTCAACTATTTTAGCTTGTGATACAGAAAAAACCCATGATGACAACTGTTCCATTTCGTCCCTGGTAAGCGCTTTCACCGTGGTGCGTTTATCTGTTGTCTTCTTACGCAGCTTCGGATTCTTCGCAGACTTGCTCTGCGGCCGCCTACTCGCACTCACTCGCTGAGATCTGACTTCAGCGACCTCTTCGTCGCTGTCATCAGCTTCACTACTAGAAGAAATCTCGGAAAGTTCCGAACTTGACAAAGAAGTCAAAGAACCCTCCTCACTGGAGTCACCGCTGTACTCCGCCATCTTGAATTAAATTGTGTTTTCAGTGAGCTGGTTGAATGCAATCTCATTGGTTAAAATTGGGGGCGGGCTGAGGGCGTACTAATGACATCACAATTTCGCGGGAAAAGCATTGCTAAAAATAGCTCAAGGTGCATTTTCGCCATGCCCCAGACCCATTAAGGAGATGAAGGCTCCAGGGTAATGTGCTCCTGCTGACCGCTAATCTACAATCCGTGACGGTTGAGCCCACTCCGTGACGGCCGTCGTAGCATTAGCCGTGACGTACGTACCTTGTGTCAGCTGCAAGATGTTTGAGAGTGAATAAATCATCCCAATTATGCTGTCCTAAATATACCACATAATGGTTAATTGATAATTAATTGATAATTGCTGTAACGCCCCGTGAGGGGGTTAGCCCGGGGGGGGGGGGGGGGGGGGGATGGGCCCTGCTGGAATTGACTGATGCATAAGCAGCATTATATTTACGGGAAGATCTGAAAACCGACACTACTTCAAATTCGTTCATTTTTTTCTCACAATAAAATCAAACTTATACTTAGTGCATATATACATTTACGTTTGTTACCTCAAGTTTGGAGAAGACTTGTAAATTCTGTATAGCATGTTGAAGTCGGCAATTATTTCGGATCTTCCCGTTAAGAGGTTGTCCTAAATCATTTGGCATGAGTTTTCACGATGTATATGAGTAAATAGAGTGAGAAATATTCACGAAGAACTATGTTTTCCAGCATGCTTTGACTTTTCTTCGCGTCTTTCATTCAGGTTAAAAAGTGAACAACGTACCAACTATTTGCCGCCTTTTCATACAACCGCTTCGTTTAAGTTGAAATGAAATGTCCAGATCATGAGAAAACACGAGAAAAAAAACGCTGAAGTAATAAAGTGTTCTTACAAGTTTCTATGACATTTAAGTTGACCCTCAACAAACCAAAAAATGTTTTTGTGTTACTTTTGCGTAAGAAGGACTCCAAATCAAGGACAAAGATAAACTCGTCCCAGGCCTAATCCGTGCGTACGTACGTACGTACGTACGTACGTACGGACGTACGTACGTACGTACGGACGGACGCGGGCGACCACCAAATTTTCTTGGCTTGATGGATTTTCCATTTTCTATGGGTATGGAGCTCCGCCCGCGGGCGCCTTCGGCGCCCGCGGGAGCTCTGCTAATATTCAGAACGCGGCCTTGTCCCTTGGCCAACCTCGTCCCCATTGCCATCCTCGCCTGCTTGATAGCGGGCGTTGGAAGTGGAGATGGCCCTGTTTCGCTTTGCTTTTTTCTTTTCCTTGCCAGGTGACCGCACAAAGCGTGTGACGGGAGCGGACACTCTTTGGTGACGTCACCGCTCTCGATTGACCTCAATCTCGTTCCTATGCAAACTCTCCTTTTCCTCCCATGTCGTCCAGGAGAGACAAGAGAGGATAAGGAGAGAGAGCCTGGAAACTAGGTTGGATGGAGCCCAGATTCCCTTGAGCCGAGCACGCCTGAACGCTGGAAAACAAAATTTCGGCCATTTCTCGGCGATAAGTGTACATATAAGATATCTACTCAAAATTTCACATTACAATCTTTCAATAGTTGACCTTTTATCTAACAGCTATTTTTTCGTTTCACGGCCATCTCAATCGAAGCGATATTTATTTGCATAAGTTTACGCCCGAGGGCTTGTTTCTAGCAAATACGAATTTTACAAATTTGCCTAGTCATCCCGGGCGGACACGAACTATACATAAAACGCTGTTGATCGAATTCTGTCTAGATCGATTCTCGCGGCGTATAACACACACAACAGCATTTAATGAAAATGGCTCAACTCATAACAGCATTCGCGGCCTTTTTGAGCCTTGTTTTCGTTTCTACAGCTGATGTAAAATGCCCAGGAACAGCAAACTACACGCTGACATTTCGCGCTCTTTGGAAATCAGACAGACATCCGAATACAGATCTTCCTAATAACGCACATTTTTCGCCTCTGGTCGGTTGTTCTCATGGAGCTGACTATGTCATGTGGCGTGAGGGGACAAAAGCTTCTCCTGGTGTGGAATCAGTAGCAGAAACAGGTTAGAACATTTTATTATGAAACCCCGACATCACGAACCTTTTAACCTAAAGAACATCCATCAATATGAAGCCATTTTCAATCCCAGAGTCTGCAAGTGCGAAACTTCGTTTTTGCCGCTTTAAAGCTGAAACAGGTTAGAACATTTCATTATGAAACCCTGACATCGCGAACCCTCAACATAACAACATACGGAATGAGCCATTTTCAAACGCAGCGACTGTAAAAAATATCGTTTTTGCTGCTTTTAATGCACAAAATTAAAACTGCGCGCACCAGCTGCATTGTTTGATATATTGCATTTTAGAGGGTTTATTCCGAAATACTTTTATTGTAAAACATCGATAGAGAGCGGAATTCCAGGTTTTTATGAACCCTCGCTATATCGAACCTACGATAACTCGAATCAAACGTGTTTCCCTGCCTCCGGTGAGTACTGCAATTTTATCCCTGATTTATGCTCTAAGTTATTGACAAATGAAAGCAAGGGACCGCAGACGAAAATGCTGCTGGTGTACGTAGGAGCTACTGACGAGACCCAATCAGGTCGAAACAGCTGTCGAGAGTTTGCATTTTTGACTTTCAGTTTGGACTCTATCATGTCGTTGTCCCGTTAAGGTTTTTCATTTCTACGTAGTGTCTGCCTTGCAGTTTATTGTCTCTATGTTATTTCATATACTTGTAACTCATTTCTCGAACTAACCCTCAAACCATGTTCGTTTCTCTTGGCGGGTTTTTGGAATTTTACCGTACCCCGAACGTTTTAAGCGAGTGTATGAATCGTGCCTTGTGATGTCTGTTTTGATATGTAAACTTGTTCGATTGTATTTTCACTCATTGTCTTCCTTTCAGTTCACATCCATTGTTTGAGTCATCTTTACATCCATTGTTTGAGTCATCTTTATGGCGGCATTTATTTTCATGAACAGGCGAGAAAGGGCATTTTGATTGGTTCCTTGAGTGTTCCGAATTTAGTAAATTGCTGAGTTGATCCACTCACGAATTCGGTAAATTGTTATGCACCTATTTTAACGTGGTAAATGCAACCATAGTTAATAGAGGGGAATGGTTAGGAAGCCCTATTATAGCAAACAAACAAAGGGGCAAACAAAGAGGCCAAGATTCATATCGGAAGGTCCATGACAGTGCACATCTTTTGTTTTGCACTCATACACTATGCATGAATTACGTAATCGCAATGTTTTTATTGGTAAGTTGCATGAACACACGTAACCACCTATTGTATTTAGTCAGGTTTTGTGCACGGTCAGCCCCCAAAATAGCGAAACAAAAACCTATCACAAAGAACATTGCCGGGCTTCATAACCATTTCTCTCTATTAACTATGATTCAACAGTAAGTCGTTAAATGCACTTAAGGTTATGTTAAAATCCGTTTCGATAACTTCGGCACACGCTCTTACCCTATTATATTTTAATATGAAATACTTTATTCAGCTAGCTCGTTCGGGAATATTGGTCTCGTTTTTTCTTTTATTAATTTTTGTGAAATACTTCCCCACTATGGACCTATCAGTCATGGGATCCCATTAATTTTTTTAAAAGTTTTTATATCACTTTATTGAAGCACCGCAGGTGAAAAGCATTTTTAGTAAACACGTTAGGAAAGACAGGAAAGGCAGGGGTTGTCTAGGGCGAGGGTGCAGGGGTGCGCATCTCTCTCTCCCTCCCCCCGAGATGACCGGGCGGCTTTCTAATACAACTGGTTTTCAACAAAAAAAAACTATGTGCACCCCCCCCCCCCCCCTCCCCAAAGAAAAATCCTGGATCTGCCCCTGAAAGGTACGTTGTAATGGGGGAGGGGGGGGGAACATGGAGTTTCAGAGGGGAGGGTCACACAAAAATTAGGAACCTTGGAAATGATGCGAGTCATGAATGGTCCCAAGACATTTTGCAGTGCTCGCAAAATTAGGCTTTTGCTCGAAATACTCGCATAATTTTACTGGAACCTCGTTCTCTCCTGCTCGCACAAGTTTCAAAAGTGCTCGTATGTTCAAAATTAAAAGTGCTCGTTGCTCGCAGGGTAACGTTTGTCAAGGCTCGTGCTCATAGGAAAAACGATAAGGTCGCATGCTCGCAAAGACCATTCGATACACCTAATGGTAAAGCCTCAATGATTATTGTTTTAAAGGGAAGGGAGTGTTTATTATTGTAGTGGAATCATGCGGTTTCACTTTATTTTAAGAAGTGAATTCTAGTTTATTTCTTTTTTAAGATGAAAGTTTTCTGAATGTAATTTAATTCTAGTTATTTTATTTTCAGGTAAAACTGATACTCTGAAAAATGAGATTAACGCCCAGATCGCCGCGAAAAAGGCCTGGCAGCTAATTCTTTCGGGTGGTACAGGCGCTGAGGGAGTGATAACCGGAATTCGTGTCCAGGTCACCTCGACCTTTTCCAAAGTGTCAGTCATCACGATGGTGGCACCATCACCTGATTGGTTCATTGGAATTGACAGTCTTGACATGTGTGTCAATGGCACTTGGCGAGAGAGCTGGAACGTCACCATGTCACCCCCATGGGATGCCGGGACGGAGGAAGGAAACGGATTTTCGACTGGTAATTCAGCCAGTAATCCACATGTTGACATTTTCCAAATCACAAACAACACAGAAGGTGCATTTAAGAACGACAAACCAATCAAAAGCTTGGGGGAGTTTCTGTTTAAGCCTGATGATGGGACGAGTGCAGGACCCGCATCTCCAGGGATGCCAACAGAGAGCTCTGTCGCCAAGTCCTCCGTTAGTTTCGCACTTCTCGTGAGTTCCGTTGGCGCTACTTTCACGTTGGTTTTGTTTTTCTGAAATCATAAGAACACCTTTCTCAGATATGGATCGTCTTTTAATTTTGGCCCTGTCAGCTTAGCAAGAGTTTTTTTTTTTTTTGTGGTAACTAAGGCAAAAGTACTGTACTGGTGCTGACCTCTTCGTGTTACGGATACCGCCCGGCGCTAGCTACGCGGCAGTGATAGGTGTATCCGATCGTAAAGCCGGAGAGCTACCGAAAGCTTTCGTGGTTCGTCGAAGAGACGTTACATCCGACGAGATCATTGAATTCGAGTCGCTCCCCGAGTGGTGTGGAGTTCATTGACCAGATTCCAACGTCACCAGCTTGAAAATCATACGTCGCCATCCTCGAAACAGTCAAATGCGATCCAAGTTATTATCTACAGAACTTGTTGTCTTCTTTTAGAGGAGATGAGACTAGCAGAAACACTTTTTTTAGTTATAGTTATAGTTTATACTGAGTTTCGTCATTTGTCACTGTAGTTCCCCAATTTTGATTCGTTTATATTCGAGAAACTCTTAACAGGCAGGGTAATCCGCCTATAGTATAACATAAATTTGAGTTACCCGGGGATGTAAACAGATTTTAATGTATAAACTAATTTTGATAAAAAGATTACTTGATTTTCTCATTTGTTACCGGTTTGACTACAATTATAAGGAATTTGGCCGACCACATCGATATAAGAACTAAATTTATATATTACCTATGAATTTCGCAATAATCTAGATTCATTCAGTTTGTCTATCCATTCAGAGCCATTCCAGAACTAAATATGTACGAAAAAGAAACATAAAACAAATGATTTCGCTGTTGTGATTCAGTTTAAGTTCTCGCGTAACGTTCTCACACCTAACCCAGAATTTTGACATTTCTATTTGCTCCTTTGGAAAGGACGACGTTCTCGTTGCCTTTCCCGTTGCGCAGAATGGAAATTTCATAACTGCATTCGTATAGCTGTTTATCACCGAGGAAAGAAAATGGTAGGAATTTCCTTTTTGACTACAAATTGATGAACTTAAGTTTTCGATAAGTTTTCTTTCTTAGATGTATTCTTGGTTTTCATGTTACGTCATAAAATTCTGAAATCAAAATTCAATAGGCCTGCTAAACTTTCGATGTCTCTAGGTGTAAGATAAACTAAAAATATATCTTTCTGCAAATTTCCAGCTTGGCTGTGCCCCTCGTTTTAAAAACAGAGCATTTTGAATATTCGAGTTCTCCGCCGTATGTGATATCAAGCTGAGTGCCGTGACAAAGTAGTTTTGATTCAAAAAAGGCCTTTCCTTTCCATTTTGGCAGATTGAACATTCCCAACGTACTAAGTGTTGTTTATGTAAAAGTACAATAGATCTTGAGCCAAAAGTAGTCACTATTAATAGCAATATTAAGTTACAGATGGTTTCTCTGACATCACGGCGGCCATATTTGTGCCCCTCGGAAGGACACAAATATGGCGTCTCCATACTGAACCTTATAAATTTGCGTGGAAAGTTTCGGCAAATAACTCGCAAACGGTGCACCGCACAGACCTGAGATTTGGACAAATTGTTTATCTATTTATCTTCTATAATATCTGAAATTCATAGCTTCTGTCGTTGAATGGTTTCGATTTTATTTTTTTATTGCGTGACAGTGAAAACCACCAATATCATAATAACGCGAAAATCTCGTTCCAGGTCCCCACATATACGATAACGTCGGTAAACTTGTTATTCCACACGAGCTCGGCTATCGTTTACGCCTCACAGAATATAGGTTAAAGAAATTGGCCCTTTTTTGGGCCTGGATTCATTGTTGTAACGTCAGCGCTTACAAATGCATGTATTGATGTTGTCCTCACAAGCATTCCTAAACGGAAAAAGTTGTCCGTTTACCAATTTAGCCTGGCTGAGCGTATACGAAAAAAACTCGTTTATAAATTACAATGATTGCTTTGTGTGGACGAAAGGCCCAAATGTATTTCTTTACAGAATTTAAAGCATACGTGTGACGCGCAAGCTTTTTTTGCTGACTATATTTTCTCTATTAAAAATTCCACAACAACAACAACGGACTTGTTCTTTGGCCTGTAACTTTACAACTATCGTCACGTCATCTTTTGTTTGAAGTATTGGCTGCAGGGTTTGTATGACAACGGTGTTCGCGTGTTTCACAGTTGGCTAAATACAAAACATCACAATTGACGTCTATGTTTTGTTATAGTAACAGCAGGAATGCGTGCTCATGTTGTTATCTAATGGCTTCTGTGCAAGGGAAGAAAAATGTAAATGATTTTAATCGTTGTTAACATTTTCTTGACTACGTAAAGGAAACTTTTCTTTTTACATGCGTGTCAGATCCCACCTTTGATGTCGGTAACGATGTTTTTAGTCCTAGGTTTAATAATAAATATGCTCAATATCTACAAAGGAAGTCCGTTGCAATTAGCGGGTGAATCGTTATTTATTTACATAAGTTTACGCCCCAGGGCTTGTATCTAGCAAACACGAAATTTGCAAATTTGCCTAGTCATCCCGGGCGGACACGAAATGTATATAAAGCATTGTTGATTGAACTCTGCCTAAATTTCTCGCGGCGTAGAACACACGCAGTTATATTTGTGAAAATGGCTCAACGCATAACAGCATTCGCGGCCTTTTTGGGCTTTATTGCTTTCGTTTCTTCAGCTGGTGTAAAGTGCCCAGGAACAGCAAACTACACGCTGACGTTTCGCGCTCTTTGGAAATTAGACAGACATCCGAATACAGCTCTTCCTAATAACGCACATTTTTCGCCTCTGGTCGGTTGTTCTCATGGAGCTGACTATGTCATGTGGCGTGCGGGGACAAAAGCTTCTCCTGGTGTGGAATCAGTAGCAGAAACAGGTTAGAACATTTTTTTATGAAACCCCGACATCGCGAACCTTTTAACCTAAAGAACATCCATCCATATGGAAGAAGCCATTTTCAATCGCAGAATCTGCAAGTGCGAAACTTCGTTTTTGCCGCTTTAAAGCACAAATTAAAGCAGAAACAGGTTAGAACATTTTTTTATGAAACCCCGACATCTCGAACCTTTTAACCTAAAGAACATACATCCATATACATGGCGTTAAATACAGGAATGGCTCCGGACACTTAGATTTTTTTTATTAAAGTGAAAAAAGAAAATATTCAATATAAAGTGCGCCGAGGTTGAATCGAACCCATAGCGCCGTATTAAGGTCATGTTAAGAAATCATTGAAAGATTCCTCTCTGTTGAGTTTGTTAAAAGTTTTAAAGTCACCGCATACTTAGTAAAGCACCACGGACGGAAAAGAATTTTCGGTAAATATGTTGCACACATTCGCAGTTAAAAAAAAATTGAAAAATTCGTTATAGCAAGCTCTGCGGGATTTCCGAAGGCACCCGAAGATAATCGAAAAGATCACTCATTTTTTCACGAAGATTGTTGAAGGTCAACCAAGGATTACGTACATTTTTTCCGAAGAGTTTCTAACTTAAATTACGCGGCGCGAGTCACATTACACAATAATACAGAATGATCAACATGACTGATCAACATGACGAATACTATAAGGTAGTTTGAAAAGGTTTTTTGCAAGCATCATTCTATTCTTTTTGTGGCCTCGGCTGTTCTTAGCTATAGCACTTTCGTTTGATGCTTTTAGGTTGAAAAGAAACCACGTTTTGACTTTCGAAAAAGGTTTAAAATCCACAGAATATCTCAAGGTAATCTTGAAATAGAGTCCCAAAAAAAACCATATACACTCTTAAAATTGTTTATCAGTTCTGAAAGAATTGTTTAATCCTGTCATGGACTTACTATCTGGAAGAAGCTGAGATGAAAATCACTACGTTTGCCCGTTTTTGAGAGTTTCTATGATTTTGGAGGAAGCTGTCTCAAAAATAGAGACGTTCGTATGAATTTTGAACCATGTGTCAAGGTCCATAACTTAACAGTCTCTAGCTGTGCATCCTAAAAGCATCAAACTTGGCCAAATGACTAACATCACTGTGATCTTTCATGCGGTGATCTCAATTTATCGATTAGTGAAAATTTTAAGCTTGCCCCAGTTGCGCAACTCCGAAATGCCAGTTCAAAATAATTATTATGTTGCATAACGATTAATATCCGTGTAGTATATCAACTCATAATTTAGTTCTTCTGTGTTTTTTTTATATGGTCTTATAAGGTTTTCCGTTACAAACTTCTTGTAAATTTTCGATCTCGTCCCCAAGAAGTGGCGTTGAGTTTTGTTTTTGCTTTGGCAGTTTTGTTTTTTTTGTCAAAGAGCAGTTTTAAAAAGCGCACAATTATTTAAGGTGAAAGTAGTGTACTGAATGCAACTTAATTCCAGTTGTATTTTATTTTCAGGTGCAACTACCACTCTTAAAAATGAGATTAACGCCCAGATCGCCGCCGAAAAGGTCTGGCAGCTAATTCTTCCGGGTGGTACAGGCGCTGAGGGAGAGATAACCGGAATTCGTGTCCAGGTCACCTCAAACTTTTCTAAAGTGTCATTCATCACGATGCTGGCGCCATCACCTGATTGGTTCATTGGAATTGACAGCTTTGATCTTTGTGACAATGGAAAGTGGCGAGAAACCTGGAATGACACCATGTCGCCCCCATACGATGCCGGGACAGATGAAGGAGACGGATTTTCGTCCGCTAATGCGGCCAGTAATCCACATGTTGACATTTTCCGAATCACAAACGACATGCAAGGTGCGTTTAAAAACACCGAACCGATCAAAAGCTTGGGGGAGTTTCTGTTCAAAGGGATAGGCTTACCAGTGTTACCACAAGCCAGCTATTCTACAATGAAACCTCAGAGTACAGCTTCAATGCCAATGGATAAATCTTCCACAACTGCAATGCCAACAACAGAGAGCTCAGTCAGAAAGTCGTCTGCTAGTTTTGCCGTTCTCGTAAGCGCTACTTTAATATTGGCTTTGTTGTTTTGAAGTCATAAATCCATTTTCTCGGATAGAGATTGGCCTATCTGGCTGCTGTATTTTTTAACCATTTTTTGTGGCCAATAAGGAATGAATGAGCATTTAATTTTACTGAAGTTTTTTTGGAGAGAAAATTCCACACTGACACACTTTAACTCGAGTGGCCGAGTGATGGTGAAGATTTTGAGCGGTTTTAGGCTTGAACTGTAAACCGAAAACGGTCATTGCCTTCTTGTGAACTAATCATATGGCATCCATTTTCAACGCTTTACTAGGACAGTTACATGTTTTTCATTGTTAACTAGTTCAATGCGTCGTTGTTACCCTGATATTCTGTTAAACACAGGAGCAATATTTTAAGAAATAAACGCATACGTAGATAGTTTGTCTTGATGCATGATTCAACTTGTGCCTGTCTTTATATTGAGACGAGTAACAAGGCGCACCGAGAAAATTGTTCAAGTTCATCCAGACGGATAATGCGCCCGGACAATGACGGGTAAAGGTAGAAGGAAAAAATAAAATCAAAAAACACTCAAAGGCCTTTCTCTGTAATAGGATCTGGGAGGGACCCATGCTCAATAATACTCTGAACGCAGCCTTGTCCCTTGGCCAGCATCGTCCCCATAGCCATCTCCGCCTGCTAGATAGCGGACTTTGAAAGCGGAGATGGCCCTATCTCGATCCCTGGGACGTAGGACTGGAGCGAACGCTCTTTGGTGACGTCACCGCTCTCGATTGACCCCAATCTCGTTCCCATGCCCTCTCTCCTTTTCCTTCCATGTAGTCGGTTGTCGTCGAGGAGAGACAAGGGAGGAAAAGGAGGAAAGCCTGGAAACGCCTCAACACTGATTAAAATTTCAGCCACTTCTCGGCGGGAAGTTTACATATAAGAGATCTACTCAAATTTTTTCAGCGCAATCTTAGCTGACCTTTATTATTATCTGCCACCTTTTTTCTCGTTTTACGGTTAGCAGGTGGTCGAAGCGATATTTATTTGCATAACTTTACGTCCGAGGACCTGTTTCGAGCAAATATAAAATTTACAAATTTGCCTAGTCATCCATGGCAGACTCGAAAATATATAAATAAAGCGTAGTTGATAGAATTCTGTCCAAACTCCTCGCGGCGTATAACACATGTACACACAACCATATTTTTGGAAATATGTCAAGGCATAAAGGTATTGTAAGGTAAGAAAACTTTATTTTACCAGGGTGGCCCATTCAGCAACTAGGCTGGTATCCATTGGGGCCCTGGAACAATAAAATTATGTACAATATAAAGATGGTAAAAATATAAAAATTTGAACAAATATTTATAAAACTTTAAAAACATGAAGACTATAGCAAGCATTAATTGAAACTCCAAACTCCAGCACTCGCGGCCCTTTTGAGCCTTGTTGCTTTCGTTTCTTCAGCTGTTATTAAGACAGGAAAGGAACAATTGGGGGGAGGGGGCAGGGGGAAGCGGGATTTTCAGAGGGGAGGGTCACACAAAAAAATAGGAACCTTGGCAATGGTAGGGGTCATGAATGATCCCTTAAAATTTTGCAATGCTCGCAAAATTAGACTTCTGCTCGTAATACTCGCAACATTTTTAGTGGGTGCTCGTCCAATCCTGCTCGCATATTTTTACAAGTGCTCGGAAGCTCGAAAAGTGCTCGTTGCTCTCAGGGTACATAACTTTTATCAATGCTCGTGCTCGCAAAGAAAAACGCTGTGTTCGCATGCTCGCAAAGACCATTCGATGCCCCCAATGGTCGAGCCTCAATGATTATTTTTTTTAAAGGGAAGGGAGTGTCTAGCCTTGGTATCAAGCGGGCGAATATGTATACTGCATATCAGAATCAAGCTACGTTGTTTATGATTGTAATCGAGTCATGCGGTTTCACTTTATTTTGACGTAAAAAAAGACGTGACCTCCAGTTTATTTCTATTTTAGGTGCAACTGCCACTCTTAAAAATGAAATTAACGCCCAGATCGCCGCGAAAAGGTCTGACTGGCAGCTAATTCTCTCGGGTGGTTACGACCGCTGAGGCCAAGGCCTCTGTTAGTTTTGAACTTCTCGTGAAGTCCGTAAGCGCAACTTTGAGGTTGATTTTGTTGTTGTGAAATCATAAGAACACCTTTCTCAGATATGGATCGACTTTTTTACACTTTGTGGAAAGTAAGGCAAAAGTACTGTACTGGTGCTGATCTGTCCGCGCTATGGATACCGCCCGGCGCTAGTTATTTGCCTTGGAAAATAAAACTGGACATCCGAAGTACGGTAAACGGCGAGTAAGCTAGATCCAAGATCGCAAAAGTTTAGCGCAGCTATCTATCTATTTAAGCTCATTTGTTTCCATTTAGCTATCTTAGCTATGTTGTACAGTTAACCTGCGTAGCAAGCGTTCCCTTACAGCGCGAACGATACGATCCCATTCTAGTTTCGACCCGAAACTGGAGTAACATAGCTCAGAGCTAATTAACTTCCCTAAGAAGCCCCTTTCGCATTTGCGGGAATCTTTTCTCACCAAACTAACACAAACGAACCCGAACATAAACTGAACCCAATCTAACGCAATCCAACTATCCCTTGTTTAAGAGTTGTAGAGTGAGAATAACCTGTTTCAGGTATTTGGTTGGTTGGGTAGCGGCAGAGCGAGGAACAGCGAGCGATTGAGAAAAAAGGCGAGGGCTAGTTAACCTGTTGCGATTTTGCACTCGCTGTTCGGAACTTCGCGCTAAATTCTGTTTCTGTGCTGCTTCCTAACTAATCGATCGCCTGCTGGAACAAGAGGGTTTGAATGGGGGGGGGGGGGGGGTCCACATGACGGTCGGTCGGTTAAAATTATCGACCTTTGTCGGTTGTCGGTAAAATCTCATTTAAGTTTTTTTGTTGCTAGTCGGTAATTTTTTTCTCGTTTCGTAAGTCAGTAATATTTTTATTTTCCCTAGTCAGATAACCCCACTCAGACCCTCGAACTAGATCCCTGGGAATCCACATTGACCAACATTTGTCATGGACTAAACATGTCAATGAGATTGCTAGGGTAGTTTCCTCTGGTATAGGTGCTCTTAAAAGGCTGAGGCCATTCATTTGCGAAGATTCAGCTATTTTGCTATATAGTGCTCTCATTGAACCGTATTACGATTATTGCTGTCCTGTGTGGGATGGTCTCAGCAATGAACTGACTGATAAATTACAAAAGTTACAGAATCGCGCCATTAGGATCATTACGAAGTCGGATTTCTATTCTAGTGCTACCGTCCTTCGATTAAAGTTAGGATGGGATTCCCTCTATATCAGAAGGAAAAAGCATAAAGCGAAACTAATGTTTAAAACCATAAATAAACAAGCTCCGGAGTACTTACAAGACCTATTTAAACCATTCAGCACAGGATATAATCTTAGAGACAAGGCAAATAAGTTAGCTCTACCTAAGCCCCGTACTGATTTTTTAAAACGAAGTTTCTGTTACAGTTGGGCACAGTTGTGGAATAGCCTTCCCCACGATGCCAGAGCTGCTAGATCCTTTAGCCACTTTAAAAGACTTATCAATTGCCTGATGTCTCCCTCGTGCTCCCACACGCAAACATGTAAGTAAGTTTTTTTTTTTTTTTTTTTTTTAATGTGATGTAAACATTCTTAACGTAATTGTAACTGATGTTTTTACCGTGTTTAAATAAAGTATATGATGATGATGATGATGATGATGATGATGATGATGATGATGATGATGATGATGATGAACAAACAAGGATCTAAGACCTGCACGAGGGTACTCCTGTTTACTTCGCTGAGAACGTGGTTCAAACGATAGAAACTTTCGACGACTCTCAATAACAATTTGAACAGGTTCAAACCATAACCATGTACATGTTTGAATTAATTTGGGGAAAATAAACCTTTTAAAATTCCTACCCTGTGTAGGACAACCCTCTCTATTCTAATTCAGGGCAAAGGACAACATTCAGACCCTGATTAAGACAGACTCGCTAGCCAAATTATATACCCTGTTCCGGGTGGAGGGGCCAAAAGGTCCCAAAAATATCCCATCCGTGGCACACTTCACTTCCCCCTTCAATCCTTCACAGCGTCGTCCAGTCCTACTCCTTCAAGGTTTCCTCCCCCCTGCCCACCCGGCTCAGTCTCCGGTTTGTGGCGGAAGCATGGCGAGCTCATTTGTTTGTACGCGTTCTTTGATTTCTGCGAAACGATTGCTAAACTTCAATGGGATAAGAAGGTTTAATTTACCGCGAAGCTTCGTCACATTGGAGAAACGATCTTGTTCGCAGTTTATACGACAGGCACCTCCTCTGCCGCTTTCTCGGTTGAGTGGTCGATCTCGACAAACACTTCTTTGCAGGTTCTACTCGAGTGCGGGCATTGTGAAGAGCGAGTATTCTATTGAAATACCAGAGATTTCCCTCACTGATTTTGTGCTGAGTAAGTTTAGTGAATATGGGAATGATACAGCAATGGTGAGTTTAATATCAGGTAGCTGACGGGCAAATATATTAGTTGAATAAGCTACTAAGCTAATAGGTTAACAAGTTGATTTGTTTGTACGAGCTTCTGTTGTTTCTCCCTGCTGAAATGAATTTGTGTAAACAAAAGATAGTGAATATTTAAATCTTGCTTTCTTTGAAGCAATGGGACAGTTAAAGTAGCATTTTTAATGCATAGTGGTTTGTTAAGTGGGCAGGAAATAGCATCTATGATTCTTGAAAAAGGCTCATGAATATACAAAGTTCTGTGGTCCCTGTGTAATGTCTCTCATTTCCCTGCAACAATTCGATTACAATCATGACTAATTTTGCTCGATTCTTAGCTAAATTGCTGAATAAACAGACAGAGCAATGACTTGATTGGGAATAAATTATATAGATTTCCGCGGGTATAGAAAAAGAAGACCTAGAAAACGAAAACCTTTAAAAAAAAAATGACGATCTAGCTGGTAGTAGTATAAAGTAATTTATTTCATGACTTTTAGACCAATAACGCATTGTAAAGTGATTAAAAAAATTGAAGGGAGACTGATGATTGAAAGAACAAAGAGATTGCCCTTGGATGTGAACCACTTTTTGTCACACAACATCCACTTGCCTCTATCAAGCACATTTTGCGGCTAAACTTTACAATACCGGGCCACTTCAAAAGCGTAAGATTCGGGGCAACACGGTCCGCGGTCCCGCAGTCGGCCAGAATGTTAAATCGAGTGCCACCGCGGTCCGCGGTCCCGTAGTCACTAATAGTTCAATAAAACAAGTAACACCGTGGTCCGCGGTTTTCCAGTGTATGAGAGTAAGAAAACATGTGCCACCGCGGTCTGCGGTCACAGTTACAAGAGTAGGGGTTGTCGTAGTGATATTTAGGTAAAAAAATATAGGGATACGGGATATATTGGGGAAAATTAACGGTATACGGGGATGCAAACATCAAAGTTGGGGATGCAAACCATAAAACTTAACAGGATACAGAATATTTAGGCCAAAAATTAATAGGATACGGGATACGCGCTGATCTGTATCAACAAGCGTTAAGTACTAGGATATAGACGTTAACGCCAAGCCAGCTGTTAGCCTTCACGCGGTTTTCTTTTCACTCCAGTCTGCTTGCGGTTAGCTCTTTGTTGTTGTTTGGGTCAACACTATTGTAATAAGTTTGCTCGATCCCAAGCCAGCGGTTAGCCTTTTGCAAGTTTTTTATTCACTCCGGTTTGCTTGCGGTTAGCTTTCACTCCAGTCTGCTTGCGGTTAGCTCTTTGTTGTTGTTTGGGTCAACACTATTGTAATGAGTTTGCTCGATCCCAAGCCAGCGGTTAGCCTTTTGCGGGTTTTTTATTCACTCCGGTTTGCTTGCGGTTAGCTTTCACTCCAGTCTGCTTGTGGTTAGCTCTTTGTTGTTGTTTGGGTCAACACTATTTTAATAAGTTTGCTCGATCCCAAGCCAGCGGTTAGCCTTTTGCGGGTTTTTTATTCACTCCGGTTTGCTTGCGGTTAGCTTTCACTCCAGTCTGCTTGCGGTTAGTTCTTTGTTGTTGTTTGGGTCAACACTATTGTAATAAGTTTGCTCGATCCCAAGCCAGCGGTTAGCCCTTCGCGGGTTTTTTATTCATTCCGGTTTGCTTGCGGTTAGCTTTCAGACCAGATTCCGCTTTATTCCTAAGTGCATTATTTTTTTTTGCCCCATTATTCATATGTTCAAAGCAACTGCGGCACCACGGATCACAGTGGCCCTCCAAAATACATTTCTATCTTATTTATTTTTTAATATATGCAAATCAACTGCGGCACCGCGGACCATGGACCACGGTGGCATTATTGCAAATATTTAAATCAAGTACAGCACCGCGGACCGCGGACCATGGTGGCATTATTGCAAATATTTAAATCAACTGCGGCACCGCGGACCACGGTGGCATTATTTCAAATATTTAAATCAACTGCGGCACCGCGGACCACGGTGGCATTATTTCAAATATTTAAATCAACTGCGGCACCGCGGACCACGGTGGCATTATTTCAAATATTTAAATCAAGTACGGCACCACGCACCGCGGACCACGGTGGCATTATTTCAAATATTTAAATCAACTGCGGCACCGAGGACCGCGGACCACGGTGGCATTATTGCAAATATTTAAATCAAGTCCGGCACCGCGGACTGCGGACCGCAAAATGAAATTTAAAATTCACCGTGGCACCGCGGACCGTGTTGCCGCAAACCTTACGCTTTCAGAGTGGCCCGGTATTGTAAATATTGCTCCCATTTTGCATAATCCACACTCTTCTAGACCAGAAAGAAATATGCCATAAAAAAGTCTGAAACTTTGCAGTGAAACCACTTGCTTAACGGCTTGTGGTTCCCCTAAGTTTTGACCATTTTATGCCATCATTTGTCTTCATGCTGTGCACAAGGCCAGTGCAAGGTGAAAAGTGCAGGGAGAAGGGGGTGATCATCTGGTCAATTCGTTAAGTGGAAGTTCTTTTTTGTATGGAAGCATTAACCACTGATGCCTGCACAGACTGCCTGCAATAATTATAATAAAATGATTTCTTGTTTTTATCACCTAATCAATCTAATCTAATTTTGCTACAACTGTATTTTACAATCTTCTGTTAGGTTGATGGTGGCTCAGATAAATCCTATACCTACAACGAGCTCAGTACATCAATAAAAAAGTTTGCGTCAGCGTTAGCAAAGAGGGGTTTCAAGAAAGGTGATGTGTTTGCTCTCTACCTTCCAAATGTCCCTGAGTACCCTATTTTATTCTTTGGCGTCATTACCCTCGGAGGTGTTGCAACAACTTTAAATCCAGCTTTCACGGAAAAAGAGATTGCTTACCAGCTAAAGAACTCAGGTGCTAAGTACATTATTACGGTGCCTGCCATCGCCGACAAAGCCAAACAGGCAGCAGCAGAAGTTGGAATAAAGCAGGTCTTTGTGATTGGTGAAGCGGAAGGGTGTGAGCCACTTACATCACTCCTCAATGACGATGGCATGGCCTTTCCGGAGAATGTGTCAATCAGTCCCAAAGAGGATGTGTGTGTTATGCCGTACTCTAGTGGTACAACCGGATTCCCTAAAGGCGTCATGCTGACACATCATAACATAGTGTCACAGTTGTGTATGATCACGCATGACCGTTTCAGGTCTCATCCATTACGTGGTACGACACTCGGGCTTCTGCCATTTTTCCACATCTTTGGTATGGTGGTCTTGATGGTGCAGTATCTCCAGCGTGGAGGGAAGATTGTCTGTATGCAGCAGTTTGATGGTGAACACATGTTGAAGCTTGTACAGGACTTCAAGGTTTGTTTAATTCGTATTTATCATCATCGCCATCTTGATTACAGTTACTGACAGTATTATGGTCATCATTGTTAAATATATTGCAATTCAATCATCATGTTGTCATCATCTTCTTCATCATCAATGCCATCTTCAGCAGCTAGTCGTAGCAATGTTATCATCACATCATCATCATCACTGTTGTCTTCACCATCATGATTTTGTCATCATCATGATATCAACCCACAAGCTGCCAGAAGACAATTCCGTTATCGGTTCTTCCAAACATTGCTGTACTGTAATTAAAATTCATCCAAATTCTGTTTTATTCTTTTTTTATTTCATGTCAAAACTTATTAATAACAGCACACCCACACTGATGGCCAACTCTCTATAATGGCAGTAACTTTCTTTCTGACCATGCTACCCTGATCCATACATACACATTTCTCTACACTCATTGGAAGCTCTATTTTGGCCACATATCTCTACAACTTAGCAAATTAATTCTACTCCAGGCTGGCTGGTGTAGAGAGTTTCAATTGCAATTTATCCTGCAATGGACATAATACTCACCACCCTAAAACAGGTTCGTTAATTATACTTGTATTGCAGATACACTGTTTATATCTTGTGCCACCAATCATCACGTTTTTAGCCAAGCATCCATCCGTGAAGAATTATGACCTAACGAGCATTGACACCATCATCAGTGGTGCGGCACCTCTTGGTGAAGAACTTACCCATGCAGTGAGGAAAAATCTTCCCTTTGTTGTAGCTCTTGGACAAGGTTAGCATTGGCTGAACTAGATAAGGCATACTTAGTTAAAACGTTCTCTCCCCTTATTAATCAAGCTATTTTATGTACTACTGTGCAGTGCCTCTGATTAGGTATAATTATGTTCAGTTTTCATGTGCAAGTTGCAGCCATTTTGTTTTGATCTCTGTTAAGCTGTGCCATTTGTGTAGAACTTTGTTTGTTCAATCTTGGCATTCCTCAAGTAGCTAGGGAAAGAATTGAATATGCAAAGAGAGAATAAGTCTTGGTTAGGCAGGCCAGGAAGTTAAATCTTGACATAATTTCCTCTATCCTCTTGCAGGGAATGGGTCTGAACATGATCAGTGTACCTTTTATTTTATTTGATATATTGAGGTCCATTTTGTAGTAATTATAAAATGGCATAGGTGGATGTAGGGGCAGAGTTGCATTAAGGGGATTGTGCTGGCTCCTTCTAAAGGTCAGCTGATAATGAACTGATTTCAATCATTGGAGATATAAAAAATTGTATAAATAATTAAATTATTATTTTACTTATAATTTTAATATTATTTCTCTGGTCTGAATTTAAGGATATGGTCTAACTGAGACAAGCCCAGCAGCAATGCTTTGTCCTCGGAATAGCTGCAAGCCTGGTGCTGTGGGAGTTATGTTGCCAAATCTTGAAGGAAAAGTAAGTACCGGTAATTAATGGGTGGGAGGAGGGGGGGAAGGAAGGTGGAAGCCTGGGATAATAGGGGGTGGGGGGGGGGGTATTGGCTACAGTGAGAAGAGAGTGCAAGAAGCGCGATTCCCAAGGTGGCAGCGCGATTCCCAAGGTGGCAGGAACTGGGAAAAATTGGGAGAAATGTTGCAACAGTGAACAAAGACGCAGGAACCACTGAGGAAAGGATGGCAACTCAGCTGTGAATGAGACAGGAAGCCAGGAAGCCAGGATGCCAGAGAAGTGGGGGGGGGGGGGGGGGGGGGGGGTCAGACACCACTTTCCCTCCACTGATTATACACATGACCCATACTAAGTCTAACTCACACCTAGTCAACTAAAGCTATTGCAAGGGGACTTTTAATAATCAGTTTCAGCTGACTGCCCAAGCGATGAGAAATCAACTCTCTGTCATTTTTTTCAGGTGATTGATGTTCAGACTGGTGAATTACTTGGCCCAAACCAAGATGGAGAGGTGTGCATGAGAGGACCTACTATTATGAAAGGTTCGTGGATAACATGTTGCTTTCAAATGCAGTACAGCTTTCTCTCAAATAAATATAGTGCACACTTTATTTGAGAGGAGAACTGCTGAAACAAATGAATAACAAAATAAACATGAGTGGGGTATGATGGATGCACCACTCGACCTCACCTGCTCCCCTTGCTCCCTTGTAAACCACCATTTGTTCTAAACTCAGGAATGCCAAGAACAAATCCAGTCAATTGCAAAGTGTAGGATTTATTCTGACTAGTACCTAGATCTCCCACAGCCAGTGCACTTAAGCTAACAAGCCGCACAAGCCATGCAAATCAGCAAGAAACTTATAATAGAACATAAATATATACATGTATAGTCAGTATTACCTTTACCAAGAAGTGAATATCAACCATTCTCAGACTAACCAGAGTGCTAATTCGACCAACCAGATTGCTGTTAAGGCCAACCTAGAAGAGCCAGAAATCCCTTAACCCAATATATAAAGGCTCTGCAAGCTACCAAAGCTAATTGTATGTTATCCAGTATGTTATGTATGTTATGTAAGCTGGCCAGCATTTAATTCAAGCTTATCAGAAATGGTTGTCAAGACCCATTTGAATAGATAATTTTCCTTCTTTCAGGTCGATGCCCTGACTTGATTAACTGTAAGTTATTCTCTGTTTTATTGCACTGATAGGTTATTTGAATGATGCAAAAGCTACAGCGGAGTGTATCACTCCTGATGGATGGTTCCACAGCGGAGACACTGGTCACTACGATGAAGAAGGACATTTTTATATTGTAGACAGACTTAAAGAGCTCATAAAATACAAAGGATTTCAGGTAAACTTCTTTAAAATTTTAAATTCAAGGGACTCGATGTCTAATTAGGGAAACCAGGATGAATTTGTGTGATTATTTCAAGATACTAATAAGATACTAATGATGATGATGTTATTTTACCAGGGTGACCTCATTAGCATAAAAAAACTATACACTAAAAACTCTGATCTAAATTACAGCTAAAAGGATTAAAAAAGCTGAGTTAAACGGGTAAAAAAATAATTCATTAAAAATACAGTCAACCTATAAAACCCCAAGACAGTCTATCCATAGTTACACTCTGTTGAAAAAGAAACCAAAGGAAAATAATCACTTTAAAATGTCAAGGTATTGAGTATTAAATTGAGAACACTAAATAAACAAAATAATGTTGTTTACTTGTAAAATGAAAATGACATAATTTGTAACTTTCTGTGTGCAGGTTCCTCCAGCAGAACTTGAACATCTTCTTCACACCCATCCAAATGTCGCGGATGTTGCGGTGGTTGGTATTCCTGATGACGAGGCTGGAGAACTTCCTAAAGCGTTCATTGTCCCAAAAGGAGAAGTCACTGAGAAAGAGATCATTGATTTTGTTGCTGAGAAGGTTTCACCACATAAAAAGCTTCGAGGTGGTGTGGAGTTTGTTGAACAAATCCCGAAGACAGCCAGTGGAAAGATTTTGAAAAGAGAGCTCCGGAAATAAGAGAATGTGCACTTTATACAAGTTATACAACACAGTTTATTTACAAATATTGCTAATTGAGCATTAATAGGGGTATAGAATGGCCCTTGAAAAATCTTGGGTCTTGAAATCTTAGCGTCTCGCTCTACAGTCTCAGAATCTGACTGAGCTCACAAAAAATAAAGCTTCAGGTCTTGGAATCTCAAATTTTGAAATTTGAGTCTTTGAGTCTTGCAGACGTAGCGAAAGTTTAATCAGTATAAACTGTCACAAACCAGTGGCAACAAGTTCAGCACGAAAACAGATCGGAGCTACAGAGTGTCAGACTAGCGTCGTAATAGTCTCAAGCTGGGATTTCTAGATCATGGCATCCCATGCTCTGATTTTTGAATTGCGGTGTCTCGGGCACGGATTTGACATGAGGGTCTCGGCGTCTCTCAGATCGTGCCATTCTATACCCCTATTAATTAGCATGAATTGCACTGAGCACTGGTGACTAGTGGTAATCTTTTATTAATTCATTGCTTTTCTGACAACTTACAATATATTTAATTTTAATTAGTTAAAAGAATGTAATCTACACATCAGAACTTTGTGCAAAATGATTCTGATTAATGGTACACAACATTGGTATTTAGAATTGTTAGCAAGGGTTCTGTCTTTAGCCACATATTTCACTCTCAATAGTATAAGCTAATAATTACTGGCCCTCCTAAAATCCTATTGTTCTCTCTCTCCAATATATCGATGATTGCAGCCATGTACCAAAACATCAATGTGTAAGCGGTTGAAATCGTCAATATAATGCAGAGAGGGAAAGATAGGGTTTACCTGCACTCTCAGCTGCGTGCATTATACCCAACAATGCTGTGAAACTTTAGTAATCATCTATTAAAAATTACGTCCTGACCTCTTTTCCCAAGGTTAAGTTTGTATAATATCAGGCTTGTGTGAAAAGGAATGCTTTTCTCTTATTGGTGTTAATAGCAAAATTATATAATCAGTACATATACAGTGTACCAACAGTAGCAATTTGGAATTTAACCAAGACTGTATTTTAGTAGTTTTAATTATTGTTAATTTATTAGGCACTATAAGGACGTATATCGTGAAAAATTTAACCCCCCCCCCCCCAAAAAAAAAAAAGAATTGAAAACATTTCTTTTAAGATGAATGTTAGTACATGCAAAGTACATGTAACTTATGATTTATTTCACATAATTTAATTTGACTGGAAATCAAAAATGTTTTAATTTATTGCATTGTTGTGTAAAAAATCATTACCAGACAGTTCACATTTTTTAATAAAATAATATTGTGAATGGTACAGCTTAAGTCTGCATCAAACCCAGTGCAGTGCTCTGGACCTGACTGGCACATACTGCTTGAGATTATCCTGTGTTTTGGTAGCAGTTAGAAGTATTTCCCCCTGTATGGGATGCTAGTCCATCACAGGGTCACCCACAAGGCTTGTAGTTTGCAGGAACTTATTTACAGCTATTTCAATTAATATTGTCGGATTGAAGCTCAAAACTTAAAGACAAGACCGAAAGTTAGTATGGGCGAAGGTAGAGTGTTCCACACGTGCCAAATACTAATGACATATAGCGATATAGCAAACGACATTTTGCATTTCCTTTCTCTTCAAATGTGAAAAAAAGATCCTTTTTCGTCGCATTTACATTTAAAAGAATAATCCAAACCACATAACACCAAAAGAAAAGATACAAGAAAGGTTTCACGGAAAGAAAAACAAATACTCCATGTGCAAAAATACAAACTTGTAGATTTCCTCAATGCTTGTATGAAAATTCCAGTAAATACCCATGCCACCATTTGAGGGGTGTCGAATGGTAAATGCGAGACTTTGCGAGACGGCGAGACTGATAAATTTTCTGCGAGCCCGAGACTTCCTTAGCATTGAAAAAGAAATCGAGACTCCGAGAAGGCCCTCCATAAAAATACGAGATGACGAGACCCTTGGAATTGGCTTAATTTTTGCGAGACGCGCATTTTTTGAAGGACCATTCACCACCCCTCATTTGGTCTTGACTCTGAGGCTTAAAGCTTTGAACCGACAACGTTAATTGAAAAAGCTGTATACACCTGGGTAAAGGGAGACACTGTGAAAGTAAAGTGTCTTGTCCAGAGACACAACACAGTTACCCAGGTATACCTTTAAAGTAGTGTTCCGATTAATGCCTAAAAGCTATGCTAAGTTGACTTGAGGCCACAGGCCCAATCAAACTGCTAAAACTTATCCAGGGAAAGTAAGAAGCTAATTAAAACTGGAATTTTGGAAGGGGTGGGAGGGGAGTTGTATAAAACAGAAAAAATCACATCAGGGAGGTATGGATATTTTCTGCAACACAAATATGTTTGCCAGGTTTCTCTAAGGTCTGGTTCACATTTAGCTTTAAATTCCTGTAGTTTTGCCTTGACCAGTGCATCTTGTTTTTTGACCACTATGTTTTGACACAACTTCCATGAAAAATTGCCCGACATAGTAAAAAATGTCTTTAAAAAATCTAGATAGTACGTACTGCACTGCAAAACTGCAACAATATTGCTAAAGAAATGCTAGACTAAGCAAAAAAATATTGTGTGTTCTCTCACTGTTATGGTGAGAGAAGTTGCAGGAAATATTGCTTAGTACAACACCCTTCAACCTGGGAGCAGGCTCACTTCTGGGTGACATGTACAAGCAGTGAAGTGGCAATTCCCCACCAACTCCTATCGCATTCACAGCTTCACTGCTTGTGCCTGTGACCCAAAGATCCATGAGACTGCGAGCAGGCTAAATAGCACTAAGAAAATTTACTGATCCTTTCAAATTAAATTAAGTTTAACTCAAACATATATTATTATTACATACTTATGAAGTTAGTCTTGTGAATAGTCCTTTAGGGTGCTGTCATCCAAATGCGTGTTCAGTTTCTTGAAATTTCGTTTTCTGTTTGGTTTCCTTCGCTGTTGGGTTTGCTGTGGTTTTCTAATGCCAGAGTCTTGCATTGTTGTGATCCCAGCATTTACCAAATACTTTTCAATGTCGTTTTCACCGATCCCATCAACGGACACCCCTCGCCAGTGCTTCTGGAACTCTTCATCTACTTCAAGCTGGTACTGTTCGTTCTTAAAGAACAGGATAACTTTCTTGTCTGTAGTGCGAGTTATAAACGTGATTCGTCGTCCCACTGATTTTATAACTTCGTCGGCATCAGGTAAACTTTCCCGAATGTCATCGAGAAGAATTCCACCTAGACCGGTGTCTTCGTGTCGTTCAAGTAGCTTCAACAACTGTTTCTTGTCCTTAATGTGATACTTTGGTTTGAAGACAAATTTACCCTCTCTGTGAACGAGTTTAGAGTTTTCTTTCAAAGCTTCATTCCCCAGCCAAGCTTTGTCGCTTTGATTGATGTCGGTGTACTTAATTTGATCGAGAATTTCGTCCAGGCTCAAAGGATCGAACTTGCGCTGAAGATGGCGCTTCTTCATGAAGTCTACAATAGCAGCGAGCACGGCAAACTTATGCTTGTTTCTAAACGTGTGAGTTTTATAGTCCATAGCAGGACTGGCTGGTTTCTTTGGCTGCAAAAGTTCCTTAGGTAGATAGCTACTCTTTGGTACTTTTGGCCTTGGTTTTGACCTATTTGGCTCGCTGCTTGTCGGTTTTGACTTTTTTGATTCGACAGTTGGTTGTTTGATACTCCTTGCCTTGAAGTCCTTCAAGTCCTTGAGTAGGGAAGGATCCATGTTACCTTGTTGATTGTCCCTGTTAATTTAAGCCTTGAAAACGTTCCTTTTATAGCTTATGACACCGAATTTTCTCTTTCAGCTTCAAGGGGATTTCAAGGGGGCCTTCAAGGGAAGTTGAACACAAAAGCTGGGTAACCATGCCTCACTCCGAAATACTCCGAAGTTGTCCCGACAGTTTCCGAAGTTATATCGACGTGCCAACGATGTTTCGAAGTTTGGCGCGAAATTTGCTTTTGTGTGTTTTGCGTCCTTTTGCGTCTTTCCCTCGCAGATTCCACGACAAATTCATGAATCAAAATGCCCGGAGCTGTGGATGTACTTCAGGTGAGTTTGTTTCAAGTGTTTTTTCTTGACTTTAAAATACGAAATTAATCATTTTGTATTTGAAAACGGCACAGCAATTCGCAAATGATGACTTATTCGACGCGGAGCTCGGCGAAGACAGTGATGGCGGGCAAAATGGCGACTGTTCAGATGAAAATGCTTCTAATTCTCCAGCGCGCGATTGGATTGACAAGGAAAACGAAGATAATTCAAACGAAGAAGCTGCAAACAGTGGTTCTGACGAAGAAACCGTACTTGAAAAGAAGAAGAAACAGAAAAAACCAGAATCGAGAAAAAAGGTGAGCTTTCAGCTTCAATCATAAATTTGATTTACTGCATAATGCAAAATTTTTGATCTTTTGTATTTATCGATCGACTGAACTGTTGAGTTCTGTACGCAGTTTTATGTAATATTTTAAATGAAATGCCTCTTTAAAAGAACTAAACTGTTCTGAAGAAAACAGTGTGGCTTCAAAAAATATCCATACCTACCAGAGAGAGGGTCATTCGAAAGTCCTATGGGGGGATGTTCCATTTTTATCCGCACCCCCCGAAGGATGACAAGAATCTGAACCCTTAATTTTGTGTCGGTGCCCTTACAAAATTGAAATCCGAAGGGTTGATTGTTTGTCGGCACCTTTGAAAAAATTTCTGAATGGTGCAAAATTTGTTGGCTTCTTTGAAGACAAAATTTGAACCCCTCTTTGCAAAAACCCGCCATCCTGAGGAAGGGGGGTGTGGATAAAAAAGAATTTCCTGGGAGGGGATCTAAACAGAAACTTCTTGAGAAGTTTTTTTTTTTGGGGGGGGGGGGGTCCCTCGCAAGTATGGTTATTCCTGACATGTGGTTCACAAATGTGTACTTGAGGAGGTTTCATCTTGGTACTTGGGACAAGTAATCCCTTGGGAAAGAATTGTATATCCTACATGCCAAAATTCCCATCCCACCTGTTGCAATGTGCAGCTAAGATGTCATCAGCTGGGTCTGTCTGTTTTCTCATATGAATACATGTACAGCAATGTACATGTAACAAGGGAAGTATGAATTAGGTGAGTTCTCGGCTGGGACCTCCTCTGACTTACTTCATCAAAATGTGCAAAACTGGGATACAAATCCCTCTTTCTAAATACACATTCAAAAGTAGGGAGCAGGGGATGTCGCAGTGGTGAGTGCGCTCACCTCCCACCAATGTGTCCCGGGTTCAATTTCGGCCAGGTGCCATGATATGTGGGTCGAGTTTGTTGTTAGTTCTCGTCCTTGCTCTGAGGGTTTTTCTCCAGGTTCTCCGGTTTTCCTCCCTCCACAAAAACCAATACTCTAAATTCAAATTCAGTCTTGGTGCATGTACAGGTGTAAAGGGCTTAATGAGTTCCTGAGCTCTTCTGTGTAACATGGTTAAAAACACATTTTGCTGAAAAGTAAGCAATGTTACTTTTTGACAGAGACGAGCATTAGCAATGTCTGCATTTGCAAGCTACTGTTTTAGTAACATGCCTGTAAACTAGCTATCTTGAAGCTAAGTGCATGACCACTATAAACATTCAATTTAACATGATTAAGTTTAATTATAGGATATAATTATTATGTGATGTGTTTGTATTTTAGTCTCCCAAGCCTCGCAAGGCAAAGAAGGCAGAACTCATGTCACTGTACAGTGAGACGCAAAGAATTGTCAGAGGTTTGTAAAACCGTTTAAAATTAGTTGCCTTTGTTGTATAGCTCTGGATAGAGTACATCAATTCAGCTTACATGTGGCTTGCTATTAGCTTTATTTTGCTTTTTACAGTTCTTTTTATTAAAACAAAAAATTATTGTGAAATCTGCTACAAGGCTTTTAGTTAGGTTCAGAGTACACAACAAGCAAATTGAATGTAAAGTACAGTGGAATCTCAAAACTCAAACGGAAAGAAAATATTGATGGCTGAATTGGAAGTCACTTTTGGTTCAAGTAATCAGTAGGTTCAAGAAATTTGTATGCAGTTGTTACTGATTGTACAGGAAGCAAGTATCAAACTCGGGAAAGAAAAAGTGACACCAAGAATATGCCTACTGCATGTAGTCTATCTCCAAAACATGACAAATTTATTGCTTTGTTTTATTTCAGAATCGATAGTCAGATTACCATATCACCAGCCAACAGCTCTTCCCATATCACATTTTCTGAAAAGAGTGCCACTCGCAGATCAGAAGAAAACAGAAAGGTAATTGATCAACATGTTATTTCACCTACTGTAACCTTGCTACAACTCATTGTCAAGCAGACAAATGATAACACATCTTTACATGCACAATGCATTTATAACAATACTTTTAAGAGCAAATGACGTTTGACAAGAGGCATTTCAACTTGTAAGGGAAGTCCCCACAATATCCGGTATAGGCATGTCCATGTAGCGTGAAGCAATTACATGTACATGTAGGAATATTGCTACACCCCTGCATGGGAATGGGATGCTAGTGCATTGCAGATTACTGTATCCCCTAACATTTTCTCAGTTTCCCTAACACTTTACTAGTACTTATTTATACTCCTGGATGGAAGGGGGCACACTTACAGCAAGAAGAGTCTCAAAGCTGCAAAACAGTATGACCCCCAAGGTTCAAAGATTCAACCTGAGTCAAACATACTGACAACTAAGCCATGACATCTCCTACTGTGATGGTAAAGTCTGCATGGATAAGCCTTGTTGTCTATCAGGCCAGAGCTTATTTCAGTATCCTTAGCATGAAGCGAATAGGATGGGATGCTAGTCCACTCCATTGCAGGGTTACCCCGCTAAGTTAAATTTGCCAGTACCCATTTGGGTGGAGAGGGGGTATGGGAGTAAAGTGTGTTGTCCAAGAACACAATGCAGTGACCCTGGCCAGGGCTCAAACCCAGAATGCTCAATCCAGGGTGCAGCACATTAACCAGTAGGCCACCACGCCTCCCATATCATCTCCTACTATGACACAAGACTATTAGTTTTTTTATCATTTTTATTTTGAAATAATACAATGGCATACGCATTCTTCTACTCAGGAGACCACAAGTCGAAATTTCAGCAAGTCCACCTGAGAGCCAAATCTCACCACCCAGTGATGATAAGCCTGACGATCACAAGCTTACCAGTCCTGTGCCAGGGGATACTGCCAGTCCCACAGGGACTGTTAATGGAGTTAAGGTGCCCATCAAAGCAGCCACACCCAAACTGAGTGCCGCAACAGATCCTTTCTTCCTGGATATGGATGACACCCCATCTTTATCAAAACCTGCAAATAAAGGAGTTCAGAGTTTAATGGACAGGTAATAGTTCCAGGATAGTGTATTTTTTGTAATTTTTTGTAATAATTTTTGGTGTGATATCTGTAGATTTTTACCGACCAAATTAAATGTAGCTACTACAATGGGTAGTTGTCAATCACATCTCTTTTCTTGTGACACATCTTGCTTCTGATGTCTTGAACATGTAGAAATTATCACTACATTGGTAGCACATTCATGCACCATACAAAAAAAAAATCATAAACCTTTGCTGTCCTCCTTAGATTACTAATTTATTTATTGCATTGTTTTTCCAGGTTTTCAAAACACACTTCAAAGCCTCGAGATAAATCTGTGACCCCAGTAAGATCTACCGAGACAAAAGATAATCAAGCAGATCCTGTTAATGAGGAGGGTACACCCAAACTCAGAGCAGTGACACCTGTAGTATCTGATGATAAATTAAAGGCTGCTACACCTGGTAAGACTCTTTGTTGACCTTCATTTTTTCAGATTTTAATAAATACCATCCTTTGACATCCTGGAAATTTCTAGACATCATTTACATGCAGAAAAAACAAATCAAGCTTCCTTCAGACATTATAACTAGTACAAGGCTGTGCTCTAAGAAAAATGACAAGGAGCCCAAAGGTTCCAAACTATGAGATCCAGGGTGCCCAGCATAAAGCCTATACAAAAGAAATAAGATTATCTGGTCACCTAAAGGCAAAAGTTGGCCACCTGAGGCATCCAGGCGCCCTTAGAGCACAGCCCTGTAGTATGCACTGGTTTTCTCGAACTCTGCAAGTCCAGATACACCATTGTTTTCTTTGCGATGATACAATAACATGCAGGTTACTAATAATGGGACAGCCTGACAGACAAGTTGAAAATTGCAGTATTTCAATTTTTGCTTCACTGCTGACTACAATGTATACTCAAGCATAAAAATTTGTGAGGTATTGGTCAAGCCACTCATGTATGTTTGTTTTTTGCTTTTTTTTTGCAGGCTCTAGGCTTCAACTTCTTAAGGAGCAGTTGCAGAAACAAATGAAAGTGAAGCGCGCTGAAGTTAGGAAAATACAAGAATCCCAGCGCAAGTTAGATAATGAAGAAATGAGTGAAGAGGAAGAGGAGGAAATGACAGATGAAGAAGGCATGACATTAAGAATAATTTAATGCATCATTACATTAGTTATTGGCATTTTGTAACTTACTGGAAAACTTTCACTGTGGTTAAAGCAGAAGTTAGTGATTTTAGCAAGGGTGCCCTTAGGCTTAAAAGATGACTGCTGTGTCCACAGCCTTAAACCCATTACCGGTAATTGTTTTGTAATGAAGTATAACAGCCAGGTATCTGAAAACAGAAAACATCAGTAACTGCTACATGTACAGTTAAGGTAGCAATTTGTAAAGCTTACTAGTGGAGGGGGACAGGGGGGGGGGGGGGGGGTGCAAACCCAGGAGAATAAAGGGTAGGGGGGGTGTGGGAGGTGGAAAAAGAGAGGGTGGCAAGTGAGATCCCAAGGTGACAGGAACCAGGAGAAATTGAAAAAAATGTTTCAATCTTTTGTAATATTTTGCAATAAAGAAAGCAAGTGGAAATTCAGTAGAGGTTCCCCCTTACTTTTTTAGGAAAAACATTATAATTAGCAGGACTGTCATTAAGTGTTTAGGCAGCCCTTTCATTGAAGTTGACACCCATAGCATTTCCCTCTGTATGCAAGTGTAACGTAACACCAATCAATGTCTTCACCCATAACATCAAGTTAACTCAGTCGTAACTGGTGTTGTGGGTTATAGCCCTTGATGACAGTCCTGATTATTATAATATTATTTTTGGTTTCTGTAGATGATTCTGATTATGAACTTGACAAATGGAATGCAGATGATGAAAGAAAACAAGAGGAAGGTGAAAGTGATCTTGAAAAAGAAGAAGCAAAGGACAAAAATGCCTTTATCGAAGACGAGGCTGATGAAAGTGATAATGGTGATGATGATAACGGAAGATATGATGTTGATTCAGGATCTGAGGGTGACATAAGCGATGGAGGTGAAAGTGACAACAGTGCAGATGGAGACTCAGTATTTAGTGATGACGGATTGACTGCAACAACCTCCAACCGTAAATCAAAAAGGAAACAAAAGAAATCCAAACAAACAGCAGTGAATCTAGAGGAAACAACGATGGATCTTTTTGTTGACAGCCGCTCCAAAGAAGGAGTAACTGATGATGAACCTTTACCGATGAACAGCAACTCAGAAAAAGATAGTGGTGAGAGTGTGGCAAGTCTTTGCCTTCGTCTTGACAGTGTTGAGGATGGTGATGACACAAATTTTAATTTCCCAAGCTTGCCAGTATCAACAAAGTTCAAAACAAAAATGAGTTCTAAAGGAGAAAGAAATTTGACGAACATTTCTGAAGTATCACAGGAGTCCAGCCAGTCTAGCTTTGGAGCAGGGTTAGGATCAGAGTTTGGTGAAAGTGCTAATAGTCTTGATGCAAGTAGTGACAGCAGCAGGATCCCCCCAGGACAGGGGGATAATAATGCCCAGGGGAATGAAGACAGGAGTCTTGATGCTAGTAGCGACAGCAGCAGGATCCCCCCACGACAGGGGGATAATAATGCCCAGGTGATTGAAGACAGGAGCTCCGGCAAAAAAACACCAGAAATTTTCTCTTCATTCTCAAAGCTTAGGAATCTGATTGGCATGACGAGTGATGGAGATACGCAGTCTATAAGAAAGGTAATACACTGAGTGTTTGACTCGTGTGCAGGAGTTAAAAATGGTTATGCAGAGCATTTATAGTTGATGGATATAATTTTACCGGTAATTAAAATACATGCTACATTCAATCTATTTGTTGAACAATACAAAATAACTCATTCTTGTTTGGTTTGCTTCTTAGCCTGGTAAATTATCTCAACTAACTCTTCCAATTGAGGATTCTCAGGTATGCATTTTTGTCTTGTTATCTTTTTTTCCCGTTGCAAGCTCAGGGTTCAAAATAAAATCACAGCTTTTAGCTTGAATTTGTAGACTTTTGTTTATTTTGTCAAGGCTCTTTTTTCCAGGGCTGCTTTATTGTCTGATATGAAATGCTTACTATAACATTACAGTGACTTTGACTTCAGTTGGCTAAATCAAAGCATGACATTTTCTATTTCTTTGGTTGCTGGCAGTTAGTGTGATCAAAGTGCTGACTACTATTTTGAACCCTGCAAGCTAGTTCCAGTTCAATACCTAGAATTTAATTATGATCTGTTTAAATTGCATGTATTGCTCCTTTTATACCTCTCTGACTACTACTAATACTTCATTTCACTTTTTTTTAATACTTCATTTCACCATTTCCTGTCTTGTTTTCTGTAGGATTTGTTTGACCATGAGAGTGACCGAAATGCAGAAGACAACTCTGAGCAGGATAGAAGCCGACCAGAAACCATGTCTAATGATTTTCGCTTCTCTCTTGATGAAGATACACAGTTCACGCAAATACTCAACACTCAGGGGTAAGGCTGTCATAGCACAACACTGTGCCATTTCCAACTCCTTCTCTTAAATTGTAAACCGTTTGCCAAATAGATTTCAATATATTAAAATTCAGCCTAAAACAATAGACCTCAGTACGAGGCTCCGGGGAATGAACTAGAGAGCTTGTGGGGTTTAATTCCCCGGAGCCTCATAGTGTTGTCTATTGTTTTAGGCTGAATATTAAAATATCGAAATTGGGCTATTGAAACCAAGTAGACTACATGTATGGGGGTGGGAAGTGTAACAGTAGCCAAATGCTGATCAAATTGCATTTGGCGGAGAAGGGAAGGGGAAAATTTGTAAATTTAATGGGAGCTTGCAACACAAGAACCACAAACCATTATTTTTTTTGCAGGGGGGGTTGGGGAGAAGAAAAGTCCTGAACAAATGTTTGCAAGAGCAAAAAACCCAAATAAATCATTTGCAGACACGAAAAAAAATGTGTGCAACCCTCCAAGTTAAGACCATTTTAGTCGCCATGGCGACTAAAATTTTTGAGCTGGCGACTAAATTAAAACAGAAGTCGCCAGCCTGGCGACTAAAATTGAGAAGAAAGATTAAAAGCTTGAGCTTAATTTAGCGACTAAAATTTTTCCCTGGCGACCAGATTTGAGCAGTCGGTGGCCAAATGGCCACTAAGGAAAAAAATAAACTTGGAGGGTTGGTGTGCATGAAAATGCCACCGGAAAAAAATTATTTGCCCAGGCAATGGCATAGCAAAAAATGGCTTGTCTCGGAAAAATTTTCATTCCTCTCCAAAAAAATAATGGTCTGTCCTTCAGGGTTCTCATTAGAAGGCAGGACCCGCATACCAGGTAGTACTAGTTACTTTCAAACTGAACAAAAAGAAATTCACTTCAAGTGTCATTTTCTGCCCACATGCTTTCTTATAGGTGTCCCCCTACGATAACGTCAAAACTTAATGAAATCCCTGGTCCTTATAATGTCATCATTTTAAGCATCAGATTTCCAAATATCTAACAAACTTATTTCTGATATAATTTTTTTCTTGCAGTTTCCTAAACTCCAGTAAAAAGAGCAAACCAAAAACAAAGAAACTCTTTGATGACGATCATGTGGTTGGCAACACCCAGCCACACATGAAAGAGCTGCTTGGGTTATGCTCAGGAAGATTCAGCGACAGCGAAGACAGTAGGACTGCTAAAAATAATGAAACTCAAGATGATGTAAACGGCCATCAGAAAGATTCAATGTTTGAAACACAAATCAAGCAATTTAACATGAATGAACTGTTGGGACTGTGCTCGGGAAAGTTTGCGGATGATGATAATGAGACTGAAGATGACGACGGTACAAAAAATAGAGAAAGAGATTCTGAAAAAAGTGACTCAGAGTTGGGTGATCAAGAAGACAAAAGCGATGATGAAAATGATGACATAAAACTGGATGAGAAAAGTGACGATGAGGAGGAAAGGAAAAAGGAGGAGGAGGAAAGTGATCTGGAAGAAATGATAATAAAAAGAAAATATGACAAGAAATACGAGGCAAAGAAAAGGTGCGCTTCTATATTCCAACATTCATTGTGAGAGTTGTTGTACATCTAAATTAATTTACTTCATGTTGATTTTTACTTCATGTTGACATGCAACTGTATGTTACATGTAGTTAAATTAACCATTATTCCTAGAGCACTGTTTTGACAAAGAACCCACTGGACCCCCTTGCAATAAAGTGTGAACAATTTTGTTACTTAATTTTGTCCAATAAATACCGTACTCAAAAGTCCTGGCAGATTCCATCTTAATCACTCTAGCCAATCACAAAGCCCAATGCAAACTTTTGATATTCTTGAAAGTGAAAGCCACTTCATTACCAACTCCTTTCTAGTTCTTCTTTTTGCGCATTGTGTTAATCAATTTGAAAATAAAAGGAGTAGTGCTTTTGTGGGTTAAATATCGCAAATTACTAGTCTATCTGTTTTGATTTACAGCAATGTTTTTGATAAGAGAAATTTCTTGGAGGAAGAAGCTGAGCTGTCAGGCAGCGACGTGGGCTCTGATGAAGATGAAGATGTTGCTACAGATGATGATGTGTTGGAGGAAGATTCTGGTGGGGAAGAATTGCCATCTGATGAGGAACTCCAAAAACAAATCAACAAAGTCCACATGTAAGTGCCTGCACCACTGAATAAAATAATGTTCATGTACTATTTAATGCTGTTGCCTGCAGGCAAACCTTTGTTTCCCATCTGATCATCAATAAGAAACTTTGGTTGCCAGTTTGTTTCAAAAATTGTTTTTATTCTGTAGCAGCGCCCAACAAAAGTTTACTGCATAATTATATTTTTTGTTTACTAGATTAACCTACATCTACTTACTCACTTAGTGACCAACTGACCCTCTCACCAACCAGTTAACCAACCAACCAAATGGCCAGCTGGCTGGCTGACTCACTCACTCCCTCACTTAAATATTCATTTGTTAATTTCTAAAAATACTATTGGTTGTACACTGTACCAGGAAATCAATTCATGACCAGGATAATGCCGACCTGAGAGCTGTCAAGGAAATGTTTCTGCCTGATGGTGACCTGTATACCGATGGTCAGGGTCGTACAAGGCATTTCCGATGGAGAGGGATTGATGAGAATTCACAGTTTGATCTGTTTGGTAACAAAGAGCTATGGGGTGATGAAGAAGGTGAGGCTGTGGAATTAAGTACTGAAGAGGAAATACAGCGACGGAAAGAAAGATATGAAAGAGAAGCTTTTCTGCGGGAAGAAATGGTTAGTATAATTATGATCTACTTCATCCTTTTATGGTGCCTTAATTTCTGCAACACTTTTTTCTGTTGAATGCAAGCAGTCTCTAAAATCCAAGGAAATGAAAGTGAATAGCAAGTGAGTGTGTTTGCCCCCACAGATTTTAGAGCAAAAGAGAGGCTTCTTGCAGTCCATAATAATTTCTTATTGTTATTAATAATAATAATAAAAATAATAATAATAATAATTAATCTGACTCCATAGTCTAAAATCTCTCCAGACATATCAAATTTCTCTTTTTCATTGTCTAATCTTAAATTTGTTTGTTAACAAGATTTCAAATTCCTCCTCAGTGTTTTCAGATGCTGTTTGCTCCATTATAATTTAAATTCTGATTGTTTTGAATCTAGTCAGTGAAGTACTTCCACTCTGATTGTTTGTGTTTTCAACAGGACAAGCAAGAGACCGACATCTTGGATATTGATGAAAATAGTCAAATTATCCTTAACAAAATCAAGGATACAAGCAGTCAACTAACAGAAGGTGAAGTACACATTCATCCATTTTCCAAACCCATTTAGTCTATTAGTCATTTGTACAATCTTTATATCTCTCCTTTCTATAATTTGTAATTTAAGTATCAAGTTTTCTCTTTTTCTGTCCTTTTGTTATTTAATTTTCTTACCCTTATGTATGGCCTTGATCTGTGCCAATCACTCTTCCTTCCTCCATATTGCTTGCCACACTGTACTGCATCCCTCCTCTCTGCTATTTCCGCTACTCTAGATCCTTGTGCCCCATCCCCTCTGATCCACATGGTTTTTCAAACCATCTTTCTTTTTGCTGTGCCATTTTTTCTGACCCTCTTCCTTCCTGGACAGCTTGCCACACCTCTTAGCTCTAATCTGCTTTGCTCTTAGTGTCCACTCTTGTCCTGCCACAAATCTCTTCCATGTCTCCAGGGGATGCACGACTATGCCCCACCTCTCTTTCTTGCCAAACAGTTTCCTTGCTTTGACATTGGCATATCACAACCATTTTCTCTTCTTCTGTCCACCCATCCGTTCGTTCATTTCTAATCACTTCCTGTTCCCTTGTACACGCCCTCGCTTCCTAAAAGCTACTGGTTTACCGTCCCCCATTATACTTCTCACGTCCTCACGTCTCTTGTCTTGCTTTTACAGCTCCAGTGAAGCCACAAGCAATCGTAAACGCCAAGAGGGCTGTACATGTAGCACCAGTCATGAAGAAAAAGACTGTAAGTGATCTGGGCAGCCTTGCAGTGGTACAATTGTACCGAGGGGAGGAGGGTGGGTTAGGTACTGGTTATGTTTCTGAACATTTTTTTTTTCACCTTTACTTTTGACATTAACCTTTTCCACCTAAGTTTGAGTTGATTCCGTGCTAGGAGTTGCATGGTTTTTTCCTATTCAACAGAACAGAGTTTTTTTCTTCCCCCTTCCTATACAAAATGAATAATATTGATTGGGTATATTGTAACAAATGAACACCCCCACCCCACTGCCCACCCCTAATAATAATTTTATTATTGATATGATTTACATCATGGTTCTTTATGTTGCATCTCAGATTTATTTTGACATAAGATCCAATATAAATTATGCACTTGGGCATTTAATCAATTGTGATTTATTCCTCCTTTTTCCAGTCTTTTAAAGGATCATTCTTAAAGCACAGCAAGACCACTCTTTCTCGGCTTTCAACTCTCACATCCAATACACCAAATGCCTCGGCCACAACAAGAGGATTTGTGTTTCAAACTGTTTCACCATCAAGCAAAAACAACGTGACCACAAAGGTACATAGAATAAGTGAAAATTAATAGGGATTGCACACTGCAGTCATTGATAGATGCATTGTATCTATCAGGACTGCAGTGCGAGTTTTATTATCTTCAGTGAATATAACAGTTCTGTGCGCAGTCTTCCCAGGTGGCTAAACAGTGAAAGTTAATTCTCTGTTATATTACATTATAGAGTTAAAAGAAGTAAGACTGAGTATCTCAGTAAATTTATCCTTGATCATTCCTTGACTAACAGATCCAATAATAAAACAAAATACAAATTAGCTTCACACTTCCTTTTAAAGACCCCCTCCCCCTCTCCCCCTCCTTTCTGAAGGAGGTGGGTATGGATGTTTTCTAGAATTGCACATTCAGGGCTGCAAATAACCGTCGGACATCGGACGACGGTCGACCAAAATTTGCAAATGTCGGATGAAATCCTAACTGTGGTCGCACAGAATGTCCGGACCAATGTTCTGCGTTGACAAAGCATTAGATAAGCAGGTTCGCATATTGAGCCGTGCCGACCTCACTTTTGTTTTGTCCGATCAAAATGGTGACTTTTTTTAGCGAAAAATATTATTTGCAGCCCTGCACATTCAGTGATACTTTCCGAAAACACCTAATACACAGTTACTAAAACATAATTGCAAGATAAAAGTGATGACATTAATCCTTTCTCTTTCAGAGGATGCAGCGTACGCATTCTGTAATAGAACAACCAGCTTCCAAGAAACCAAGATTGGACAGAAGTCTAAGCGATTCCAATAGTTTGTTTTCTCTGTTATGAAACTTCACTATCAATACTTGAACGAATGAATGAATTAATTAAATGAGCACAGAAACGTAACTTGTACCCTATTCACACCAACAAAACATGTTTCAGTTTAACCAGATTTAACAAAATGAAAATCAGCAACAAGGAAACTGAGAGACTGAATTTTTCATAGGGTTAAAGTAAGCTCTAACATGTGTTTTCATTGTGTTAAGAATCTTTAGCGAAGAAAACGATTTCAAACCATGCTGAACTAAATTAAACATGTTTTATCTTTGGTGTGAATAGGGTGTTACTTTGACTCAGGGCCGGGCTGAAGATTGAATCATTATCAACGGGAAAGGGAGGGAGGTCTGCAAAAAAAAAAGAACTTTCTGTACAGGAAAAGTGGAGCGGTTTGCAGAGAGGGAAAATACGTACAAATACAAGCCCCCTTGGATCCTGTTTGAGTGAAAAAAAAATCTTGGAAAGATAGATAAAATTATTAAAATTAGGAAAATTATCCACTGCCATCTCCGCCCCCGCAGAAATAAACGTTCATCCCTTACACGTGTCATGCAGACATTCTTTAGCTCACCAAAAATTGGAAGTAGTTCTCAAATTGTACAACGAAGCAAGCGAAGAGATGCGTCTAATTTCTCCTTACAACAACAGTACATTTTCGTACAGACAGGTGATGAGAATTGAGAAAGTCGTCATTTATGGTCTTGATGTACATCCAAATTCTCACAGCTAACATTGAAAGAATTGTATGGTAATAAGTTAGTGGAATTAAAATTTCTATTTTGAGACTATGGGTTTTGTCAGGGATCTCAATGTAGCTCCCCTTCCACGCTCCCATCGTCCTTTCGCGATCAGAAAAAAAGAGCGCCTGGTCACAGTTAGTTTCATCATAAAGTTAAGTTGATAAAATTATCGTAAAATCATACTGTTGTGTAACAAAAGTGACTACAACTCAAATTTTTGATAGCTGTTCATTATTATTTTTCATTATTATTTGTCAGTAACAGTGTAGTTACAAGTATTTCAGATGAGATCCCCTTTTGCAAGTTCAGCGATTAACAATGAACATCTTAATCAAACCTCAGTTTCCCATGAAATTCGCTCACTAAAAACTTGCTAGGGATTTTAAATCAAGAGAGAATTCCTATATGACCAAATTTTGTAAAATAAGACTTTAATTATTTATGGGGGGATTTAACAAAAACGCTGTTTCCATCGACTGACTTCATTTTAGTAACAATTCGTGAACTTTGATTTCCTTTAATTTGCTTTATGCACAAGATACATGTTAGAGACTACGTTTAATAGTGTACATAAATAACCCATATTCAGTATTTGAAATAAAAATAATTACGCCTTTTCAAATGAGTGTTTTGCTATATTCTATCCTGAAAAGTAGTAGCAAAGATTATGCTAGAGCTCGCGTTTTAACTTGCGGTACACCCATCAAGCGTGCTTGAAGAATATTCAGTCCCATGAAATATGAATTAATTCTTATCAGTATTCTGTTTACCCGAAAACACGTTGTAAACGAGGATGATTCACTAACGCTTCTATTAGCTTCCTCTCCCTTTTACTGAAACGAGTATCTGGGTATTAATTTCTCCCGTGGTCAAAATGATTTTCCGCTTGGTTAAATCTCGGTGGATGCCTGTGTTCGAGTGAGCTTGTAGAATCTCGAGTGTGAACAAATTCCAGGATATTGTGCGAGAAGACTTGAGGAGTATTTTCTTCCTCGAATTCCATCATAGGGCTGTAACTTCGCTGGATTTCAATATATGTCGCGCTGGAAACATCACTGCCACTTCTCGTAACAAAAGGATCTCCTGACGGGTGGAAAAATACTGTACTCCTTTCGCCTCTCGCGAAGTAATCGGAGGCAATGTCGTTCTCGGCGGTTTCGTTAGGGATGCAGTCGTCCTCGAATTCTATAGTCGGACTGTAGCCCCTTTGCACTTCCATGTATCCAGTGCGATGAACTGGCAAGGAGTCGTGAATATTGAAAACAAATTCTTGTGTACCAAGTGTATGGTGTGTAGCTGTGGGCACGTTTCGCCTCGCAGTTTCACTCTTCTTTTGACATTCTCGTTGATGTTCCATCAGCTTGTCGGAAGGGCACAGTTCGTCGCATATTTCGCAAGGCAATGCTACAATAATCTTGCTTTCATTTGATGAGTCTCGGCTTTGCTGACTTTCTCTGGCCGCCTTATCGTCCCCTCCACTTGACTCAACGAGCGCTTGTTTTTCTTTATTCATTTTCTGACTTCCTCTGACGGATTTGTTAACGTGACTGTTTTAACCTTCATCTATCTTTGCGGTTGGTCGAAATACTCCATCAATATCTTTTAGAATAAGTCTAATAACTACCCTTTTCCCCAGTCAGACATTTGCGCTGATTAGTTGGATGGATAGTATCTCACAGAATTCGCACGGAAAGCTGGGGTTCTGCTTTTCGTACGAGTTAATAAAAATGCATGTATGTTGAATTAAGTCTCAACGGATAACACACACTTTGCATATCAGTCTTAAAGATCCAATATTCTTTTAGATAAAAAATTATCTTAATAATATAAAGTGAAATTACTAGCCGTTTGTTAGCTTCATTTAATAAACGAATGCCATCCAATTGCAAAGATCGAGAGCGTCATGATTTTTTCTTTCTTTTTTTCCCAACCACCCAATTTAAGCACGATCTTCTTTGATTTTCTATTGTTCCATAAAATTAAGCTAATTGCGCTTTGTGCTTGCTTTTTCACGTTTACCAGTGAGAGGCAATATTAATATCATTGACGTTTTGACGGTGGTGTCTTCTACCGCTCAGTAATTAACTATCAGGAAATGCTTCACTGCGCGACCAATACAGAATTTAATTATAGGCTCCGTGCTGAAACCAATATCCGATTTAAAAAAAAAAAAGCAAATTGAAAATGTGATGTTAAACGCGTCATGAACAAATACGCTCATTGTGCATTCAACAAGTGAATTGGAGTACCTGGAGTATCATACAGTGAACTATCTCTAAGACGGACACCCTCTGGACCGGCCCCAACTGTCCAGTAAGGCACTACCTCTCTAGAACCTCTATTTTCATTCGCCCGCTGTAAACACTACCTCTATTGTTATTCAGGGATAGGGGCATTGTTATGACCTGTTATCTATTGTTCTAAGAACCAATGAAGTAACTCGTTCCGAGAGGTAGTGGGCGACCCCAACTGTCCGTCTTAGAGAGGTGTCCGGCTTATAGAGAGTCGGCGTAACGTGACACCAGAAAGGCTAAGATAGGTTCTACGTTTGTTTAAGCAGAATTCCATATGGACTTCTGGTGTTAGATATCTTTACGAATCAGTATTTTAGACAGGTAGATGAGCGTGCGTCCACGACGGCGAACAACTCTACTCTACATTAAAAAATTAAAATTAAGAACAAAGTTCCTCTTTCCTTCGTCTGAGTGATTATCTGGCTGTATTTCTGGAATTTTCAGATGACCTATCAAGGCGAGAAAATAAAATAAAAATTAGACCTTACTTATGAAAGGAAATTAAACTAAACAAAGAAGTACGTACTAAGTATGTGAGGCGAATTTGTTGTGAAACGACCATGAAACGATCAGGGAAGCGGAAACGTGAGAGTTCACCCTGGGTTAGGAAAAAACGAGTGGCGTTCCAACTTTTGGCTCTAGTAGTTCCTGATGCAGCGATAACATCATGTTCTATAGCCTATTATCTCTATAATTATATAGCTGTCAGGAAATCCTATATTGCCGGCACAACTATTATCTTGTAATTTCTGAGAGCTGTCCAATTTAGGATAAATTTGAAAAGTTTCACTAAGGGCTTATGCAAAAGCTGTCCAAGCTGTCCTCGGAATTTTTTTCATCCAATTATTTCCAAATTGGACAGCATGTTGTCCTATTAGTATTACATATACCAACATCATGGATGAAATACTGGTGATCATAGTTTGCAGTGTTAAGGTGGCTTACTACAGTTTTGAGGGATAAAATTGCCCAACTTTGAACTTTTTTTGTTAAATGCTCAAAAATGTTTTTCCCTGTCTCTAATTACTGTTTGTTACAGTATACAACCATCATAAGCGACATTCCAACCATATAGGTGCTAAAGATAGCCAAAATAAGCAACCGAGTGCTTAAGAGGGGACTGGGCACTAGCAGTTTCCATAGCGTTTTACTCAAAATCTACCCGTATGACCCTACCTCAAAATTTCATAAATTAAAAATTACCTTTGATTGAACACTCATGCAAAAATAAACAAAAATCTGTAAGATGGATTTTTCGCAAAATAGGAAAATGTCGTATTTTCGCTATTTTAAAAATAGCTCGAAATCGGTCTTACAGATTTTTCTTAAATTTTGGCCGCGGACGTGTTTCAACCCTATGAATAATTTGTGAAAATTTCATTATGGGTCGTACGGCAGGTTTTTGAGTAATTTGATGTCAAAAAAAAAGTTTGCACAACCTCCGACAGGATCCGAATTGCGTATGCCTTTTCATTTAGCACGCGCTCGTGCGACGCAATGCATCGCGTGCGATAAAGAAAGACAAAATTAGAACTCCTCTACCGGGCTATTTATCAACCTTCCTGCTCTTAACTCTTTTCAGTCCTAGGTAATAAAACATTTCTGAAAGTATTTGGAAATTTCAATTTGGTTTAACGCGATTTAAGTGCTGAAACTTATTTGTGCTGTTTTAGAGTTGCTCGCGCAATTTTTATCCGCGCGAGCAATATTGACGACAGGCAGAAAATCGTAGCGCGCGCTCTTGAGTCTCTTAAATACTGTAGTAAGCCACCTTAAGTGCTGGGAGTAGTTAACCCTCGCTCTAAAGTTTTGAAAGTCGCTGTCACTAGAAGCTGTTGTTATTCTTCATCCACGTGTGTTTCGTCTAAGAGGGAAGCTGCATCGGATGCTGAAGGTTGGTCTTTATTTTTTCTGCCTTTTCTTTCCCATTGTTGTTTTCAGGAAGATTAAAAACATATGCACTTAGGTTTAGAGTAATCAGTTGCCTTTTTTGTTCGTCATTGTGAACTATTTAACGACTTCATAATCATGCAGATCATAAGTTAATAAATGTGCACACATTACCATCGGCCTCTCCTGGATTTATTCAGAAATTTGAAGCCATCCATATGATCTTCTCCAGCAAAAGGAGGCCTGATATACATTGCTCTAGCTCACACTCTTTCCTCCTTAACTGATCTAGTGATCCTCAACTTACTTCCCCTACATACCCATGCAAAGATTTTTTTGACCAGAATTCAGTGATGGGTGTGTGACTATCTGAGAAGTTGAAAGTTGTGTAACCATGGGAAGGTATTTTGTGCAGGCTGCAGGTTGAAACTTCGACCTGCCTAATTTATTTTGTACAATCATACCATTTTCAATGACCTTCCATGACCCACGGTTACATGCCAATTCCATGATTTTCCAGGCCTGGAAAATAAAAATCGTAAAATCCCATTTCCAGATTTTCCATGGACCCATCCATATGAAACCTGCTTGCGGTTGGCCTTTCAAGTGGGTTTTTAAGTAACTTCAACTTGAATAAAATGTTTTTTTTTTAACCTGCGAAAGCTACCTGTCATAAATCCACACAACTTCTTATCGGTCATTTTTTTCTTAAAACTTGGAAATATTCCCTGTATGTTCTTTTATTTTGCCAAACTCTGTTTTCTGTCAATTTCTGCAAAAAGAAATCTTTAAGAAATGAAACATTTGTTTCCATATTTGCCTTAAATTTTTCACACAAAAATATAAAACTGGACTTTCCCGAAAAGGCCTCTTCAGTAAAACCCAATCAGCGAAGTAAAATAGCCAACTTAATGAATAAATGTTTATTTTACATGAAGATACAACTACATTCTATAAAGTATACCAATACAATAACTCAGTTTGGAGGAAGAATATTCAGTTTCGATTCAGGTCAACACACATAACAAATGTAAGACAACCCTATGGTTTTCATGATCAACAAAGTGGTTTGTCATGCTCCATAGGACACGGCCGAGATATTTCGTCCTCTGCCACTGCACCGTGACATTGACGGTGACGTTCGTCAGGTACGTTGATGCAGCTTTGTATTTATGACAGCTCTCAGCTCAATGATCCGCTCTCGGCTGCGTATTCATCAACAGTTGATCTTGATTACGCAAAACATGGCAATGGACATCAAGCTAAGATAATAGAGGCTACACTGTCCAACACGACAGTCATGATGATCATATTTTTCCCTTTCTGTGGAACGGGTAAAACAATAACCTCCGACGCGACGCAGACGTCCTTTTGTCTCGTCTCGTCACGCATGACGAGCCAAAAGAACGTGGCTAAGGCTATTGTAGTAAAACAATGAAATGATGGGAAACTGATTGGAAATATTGATAAAACTGTTGATAATTCGTATGTAGTATAGTACCTTTTACTTCTTGGGGTTGTCCTTCGATATTGGAGCTAGAATTGACCAGCAGTGGCACTTACAAATTTAATGCTACATCAACATCATCTGGAGGACCTGGACCAAGGTTTTATTTAAATCCAGCACGTGAGTGCTCATCAAGCAGCAAACAAAGATTTCAAAGCCCTTAAGCCTGCATATGCATTTGCAGTGGCTGACACAGCTGCCTGATAATTATTAATAAGAAATGACATTGCATGATGCATGTTTTGCATTAAAATAAAACCAACCAATCACAACAAGTATTTATAATTTTTATTCCACGTTCCACCTCCGGGTCTTTCCGTACTTAAGGCGGGGTTTTACCTGAAGTTGAGTGAAATTTTAAGAGGTTTAGAGAAGGGATAGAGGAAAGAAAATTATTTTTGGAACACCACCAGACAGTTGACCCCAACGCAAGAGCATCCCAGGTTGTCAGGGAACTGTTTGGGTGTCCATCTACTAATTTTTAACTTCAAATTCTAATTTTAAAATCACATTAAATCTTCACCATTTCTTATTTCTCTAAATTTCACTAATCCGTTGAGAAAAACTATCTCCTCCCAAATATCCCCAAAAATCACCCAAAAATTTACAAAACACCGCAAAACATAGATTCTAGAGATGAGTGAACAGTTCTTCGATTGCTTGAAACGCGAACGAGATATTCGCATTAAACCTAAGTTACGCGGCGGAAAAACGGCCTTCAGGTAAAACTCCGCCTTAACCTGTAATTAATTACAGGTTAAGTACGGAAAGAATCGGAGGGGGAATAAAAATTATAAACACTTGTTGTGATTGGTTGGTTTTATTTTAATGCAAAACATGCATCATGCACTGTGATTTCTTATTTTTCCTTCGTGCTTTCCACTAGATTATGAAGTCAACCGAGTCGAATCCTGTGGAATGCGAACCACTGTTTTGATGCTTTATTACATATATACACCCTCAGTCAACGAGGTTCGACGTCATTTGAATTTGCCACTGCTGGCGATGGGTACAAACTCAAGAGGCAAATTCAGCGCAGTTTGAAAGAAATACACTATACTCCAGAGTTTGATTTTTTTTTTTTGTCTGATCAGTGAGTAATTTTATCGTTTTGTTGTTTGACCCGCCGCCGCATTGAAGAAGAAGCATGACTGCCGACTTGGTTAGCGTAGCTTCTCTTATCGTGATGTTCGTTATGATGTGTTCCGTGATCAAGATGTACCTCGCTGTTATGAATATGCAGCCCAGAGACGATCATTCAGCTGTGATGGGTATGCAGCCGCGAGCTGTGACGAATGCAGAGCAGAATGGTTACCGTACAACGAGAAATTATAGAGGCCGAAAAAGGCAAACCGCTCAAAGAGTCGGAAATCGACCCCGTCCGCAGGAACACGACGAGCGATTTTATTGAGCAAGTAAGAGACATGTTAAAAATGTTTTATTTTAGTGAACCTAATTTTACGTTACTAATCGCCTCTCTGAAGACGGACGAAAATTTGTTTTTCCGGTATTCTCGACAAAAATGCCACTTGTTTGCATGTGTTTTTTAAGCTTGTATAACATTATCAAGTTTTCATCAATTTTATTTCATCAGTTTTAATTAATTCAAGTACAAAGAAAAACTGAATTAATTAGTTCCTGAAAAATAACCATGACATCAGTCGGCATTGCCCACGATCAGGTCAAACTAACGGTTCCATGGTAACCAATTTCTTGGTTCTAAGACAAACCTGCCTCGGTTCGATTACAGTGTAAGATGGCGTTACTTCCGATTAACTCAGTTAAGAGCTCAGATAATGCCTGAAAATTTGATACATTGCCTGATTTTCTGGGTCGCAGTTTTGAGTTTTTTTATTTGGTTGGAAAACTCCAGTCGTTTTCAGCCTGTTCGAAAAATTGACTAGCAATTTTGTCGTGACTTCTGAAGTCAGTGATTTTTCTTTATTTTTCAGTGTTTTTTCTGCCGCCTTGACAGGACGTCTCCGCAGTCAAGAAATGATCAAAAAAGATTTTTTGGCGCTGACTCATCTCAGCATTTGGAACATTTGTACATACACATGTTAATCAGGCCTGCATGTTTTAAATAGTTGCAGCAAGTGGAACGGCAATCAACTGATAATTACGGCTTGCATTGCGTATGCCTACGCTATGCGCGGCTTCCTGTTTTTCTAAGAGAAATTTGCTCGCGTTAATCAGTTTGAATCAATGTAATTTGGCAGTAATTTTCCAATATATTTGATCTTCGAAAAACATTTATAAACTGACAGTATACATGTAGTCTAAATATTGAACTCATAATTTGTAAAATAAGTCACTTATGACCATGAACAATCCAGGCTTTTTTGTATTTCCCCGGTGAATAAAATTAGAATTAATCGTTAATCATTTTGCCTGCACACGTGAATTCACGCCAGTGGTAAATGATGTTTGAACGACTGTTTCAAGCTGACCTCGTAAATAAAACCCTAATCACGTACACGCCCGAGTTGAGCCGAGGCATTTTCTTACGGCGAGGGAGTGGATCACGATGTCTTCATTTTCCTTGCCTATCTCCTTCCCTGCCCACTCTCCCACCCATCCAATTTTTTTGGCGTTATTTGTGCAACTTCCAGTTTATTTTTCCTTGCTTACAACTCCTTTATTATAGCATACAAGAATATTAGCAATCAAACTTGCAATTTCTTTAAAGAAAAACGGACAGTTTTAAAATATGTTTTCTCAAGTACGCTCTCGTCATTTCAAATGGCCATCTTCTTTATTCGCAGTCGCGGAAAACGTTTTCCCCACCCCTCCGCACTTAGTGTGATGTCATTTGAGCAACTTTCGGTTTCCAGAGGACAAAAGATAGCAGCAGAAATTTTTAAAAATGTCGATGTATTTTTTCCTTACGAACAAGTCGTTTGTTAGAATAACATACAACAATACTAACAATCCAGTTTGTATTATCAAAGAGAACTGACTTGGATCAGATGTTGAAATTATGAAAAATTTTATCACACAAGTATTTAAATATATTTTTACTCAAGTACGCGACCAAAGGTCTCTCATCATTTCAAATGGCCATCTTCTCTCTTCGAGGTCGCGGAAAACGTTTGCTAGGATATCATACGGAGATCCCTCAGTGGTAAAATTATCAAAAGACTCATCCCATTCCCAGTATGGCCGCCGTGAAAACCGGAAGTGGGGTAGATCGCTCTCGTACCTTTGTTCTTCTGTCCCGGAAGCTGAAGGTTCCACAGTGCTTTCGCTTTCTTCCCTGCATTCGTCTTGGTGTTCCATTAATCTGTCTGAAGGACACAGTTCGCCCAAATTTCACAAGGAAGGGCAACAATGCTGTTGTCTTCTGCTTGCGCTTCGGCGCTGTCATGCGAGACTGGGCTTGAGTAAATACGATCACGCGTTCTTCCTCCGGTTGGCGCACTTTCGTTGCTGCCTCTGTTTCCTCTTGCCGCTGCGACGTCTCGAAACACACCATCTTCTCCCTCTACAAGAACAGGTATCTGTAAATTTTGGCTTTCCACTAAACACTGGCGTTGATGAACATCAAGTTTTTCAGGAGGGATCGGAGATCCGCAGAATTTGCAAGGCAAGGGGGTATTCTGGCTCGCACGGCTTCCATCGCTTGATTTCTCGTGATTCTGAAGATCTCTGATCAAGATGTATCGGCTGCACTTGTGGCAAAATTCCGTCCTCGATCCGCAGAATTCCTGATGCTCTTGCATTTTTTTCTCTCGGCAGCGATATTTCACAGTATTGGCAAGGTATCGGTCGCTTTCCGCACTCGTTTGCCAAATGATTGCCCTCTTCGCTTCTCGTGGTCTTCTGTCCACACTGAACGCAGTAAATTTCTGCGTGATATTCGTCGAAGTGCTCCCTCTCTTCGCTTCTCAACACGGCCTCTCCACACAAAGAACAAGGCTGAATATTTCGCTTGCAGTGCATAACATGCATCTGGTAATTTTCGGAGGGAACTTGTCTCCGGCAGTTTTCGCATAACAATTCTCTCTCCTCCATGTCTTTGATTCCTTCCTTTAAACAACAATGAATTTTGGGCCTACTTACACCAAAACTTAAACCGGCTTCGAATCTGTAAGAATTGACCAGCAGTGGCAAAATACGCCTGTCCCTCCAATCCATACTAAGTGTACCATGCCTTTGGATGTAAACCAATAACCGTCAAATTTGGTGAATTTACTAATTTTTGTTTGGATGCTCTTTCAGATGACGTGCCCCATTTTTCAATTCAATCGACATTGAATGTTTGTACCGAAGAAAAAATATGTTCGTACCCAGTCCCTTGCTCCTTTAGAACATGACTAATTTTAGCAACAAAAAAAAAAACGAACTGCCAAAACTCATCGTTTCGGGAAAGCCCCCGGCCGGCTGAATAAAAATTATAAACACTTCTTGTGATTGGCCCGTTATTTTAGATAACAACAAAAGGCATGCTTGTATTAAACTCATGATCAGTCATTCACCGAAACGCGAACATGATTGTTTGATACTTTATTTCATATATGCACCCTCAGTCGACGAGGTTGGCAATTTCAGCCGCTCAAGAAATGGTCTATTGTTCCGGCCCAACATCGGACATTAAGTATTACACAATAGTCCTTTTGTTATTGGTAGCGCAGAGGGACTTTTGCCGACGCTTAACGAGAACCTCATGAGCGATCGGAAAGTTATCGGCATGACAATTTAGCTATATTCTGGGGAGTGGGCTTCGTAAATTTGCACCCGAAAGATAAATTGCCACTGGGGTACTCTAGGGAAAGATTGGCGTTTGTAGTGCGCATGGGTCGACTGTTTGAATTTATAACACTTACTGAATTTAGATTTAGTCCATACTTAACATGGTGTTCGGCTTAATCGAAAGCCTTCTGAAGAACAGTTAAAAAAAAGGTTTGCTCTGACGGCTGTTCTAGCAAATATTGTAACTGATCGCTGTTCACGATTCCCGCTTTTTCCCTTTTAGGTCCTTTTAGCCGAGCACGCTGTAATTGTGGATAAATCTCTACCTCTTGAACTGTCACTCTTTTAAACCAGTTACGAATAATTTTGGTTTTGCATGATCGGCTCAAAACAAGTTTTCCGAGAGAGAAGGAATTCACGTTTCTGTTTTTCGTTTAATCAAGCGCGCGGCAGGAAAGGAAGTTGTGATGTCTCATATAAACAAATGGAAATAAAAAAAAAATCACACCTGCGTTTGTTGCCGCGCGCTTGATTAAACGAAGAAACAGTGTAGTCTGTCAGAGTCTTAAAAACAATCCCTAACATTTTTTGCTTAACACGAACTGGGCTTAATGAAAGCTTTCTCAGAGCTTTCAAAGCTTAGTCGCGGTCAAGTCTCGCGAGCATAAGCGTTTTTGTTCTTTTACAATCGAGAGCGGCAGAGAAAAAGTCACACCTTCGAAGCTTGCCGCGCCTTTGATTAAACGACAAACAGTGTACTCCTTTGGACCGAGCTGTGCGAAAAATAAGAGGTTCTCAAATCTCCAGCTATTTTCACAGTTTTTAACGAATTCTTACGACCATTCCGTTAAAAAACAACTTTTTTCAGTTTTGCACTGTGCTCACACTTTCATGCGGGTAACATCGTAGATACGCGTCAGTAAACTTAAATAAACTTACATAAAACAATACCGCCAACTCTGCCAATTAGAGTCAATTCAGTAATTTTATTAATCAACATGCATTAGTGATTCGATCATCATTTCTAACTAACCTTCGTGGAAGTTACATCTCTGTGCTAAACGATGCCTAAGTATTACAGCGTTTCGAAAGTTTTGAACGTGCGAACTGTCAACGGGCAGAAGGAATATCTGCTGAGATGGAAAGGCTATGGAAGCGGAGCTGATAGCTGGGTTAGAGAAGAGGATTGCAATAGTGCTGTAAAAAAGTTTGCCGGCTCAACTCTCGAAGGTGAGTATATATTGCGAATTTTTTTGGTTCCGTTTGTCATTCACTGTGAACCTAATTTTTTTCCTCCCTTCATTTCAGCTAGGGAAAAAGTCATCAATTACCTAGTGTGCGAGATTGGACAGAAGTTGTCTACGAGAACTGCCCCTGAAAAAGGCAGTATTAGTAAAAGTATTGTGGCGAAATCTTACTTAATTTAAACCGATGTTTTTATTAATTGCTTTTTTTCCGAAATGAAACATTCACTTCGAGTCTGTACTGACTGTTAATTAAATAATCCACGATAAGTAAAGGAAGATGGTAAATTTTAAGCTCGGGAATGAAATGTGAAAGATGAAATATTGTAAAAGTTGAAATATTCATCTTTCACAAGAACCCGTGTTCAAATTTCTCCTCTCTGAACATCGTTTCCGGATGTGTTTGTTATTCATTCGTTGAAGTTTGCATGCAAGTCCAGATCCATTAAAATGTGTTTTTTAGCAAAATCAGAATTATCCTTACTATTGTTAAATTGCGAAAGTACGTTAGAATAATGTGAAAATGTGAATCGTTCACTCAACTGTATAAAGTATAAAGTAAGTCGAAAATAAACATACCTCAACTGGGACAAACTCCTCGAGTCCTTGAACTGAATGTAGTACCAACGCTTTAATCTTGCGTTTTTTTGTGTTTCTCGCCGACTTAGTCAACTGGAAAAACTCTTTTCCCGTCGATCTGAATGGCGTTTTTTCCGCTTGCTGTAGTCGCAGCTGGGCCAGAGCCTCGTTCAGCTGAACGACGTGAACTTTTAAAAATTCGTTTTCGCAACGAAGTTTCCTAATTTCAGCTTCATACACTTCCACAATTGGTAATTGGTACTGATACGCGTTCGGCGGAGTTTCTACTTTAAACTTGGAGAACATTCTCCTAGCAGAAGTGAAGCTGGATTTATCATTTGAGTTTTTTAGAAGGTCTTTTATATCACTGCCTCAATGCCTATTTAACCGAATCACTATTGTTATGTTAACCAAACCAACTCGTAGTCAATGGAGTGTAAATAACTCCAAGTTTTGTAAAGCAGCGCTATTGTTGCTATTCATTTGAATGATTTTAGATTGCTTTTGATCGCAAGAAACAATCTGGATTGTTACTCTATCTCTCTCCGCTGTACCCTTTATCTGTTTTATAGATATATAAACACATTAAAAGAAACCAATTAAAGCCAGTATTTTTACTGGTTTTCGAAGGGCGCACGCATTTATGTTTTCATTATTATTTTTTTTTTTCGGGATACTTGATAAAGGAGGTGTGACTTTTTCGCTTTAAAAAGATAGATTTTGCTTGTGAATAAATGTCTAAAAATCTATTCAAAGTTTTTTTTCGTGGCGCGCGTTCATGCTCACAACACGTAAAAATGTAAGCCAAACCAATAGCATTTTATGTGAATAAACCTCTTCCTAAGGTTTCTCACAGAACGCACGCAACACACACGCAAAATTTGAAAGCGGTTTTAAAAACTTTTTAGGGCCCTTAAAGAATGAATAAAACACATGCTTAATTAGAATCTTTACAAAGCGGCTAATAAGCATGCATAAACAAATTAAGGGAGGAGTTTATTTAGCTTATAATTGCAGACCAAGTTCTTAAAACAATGGTAGAAGGAGTTTGTAAACTATTTGCAGTTTCAAAGGAAGTTTTCATAGCACGCGTGCACTATTTGCTGTTTCATAAGCGGTTTTTTGTAGCGCGCGTGTTTGCGCGTGACACGTAACAAAGTCGTCTGTTTCTTTTAAAAGTGCTCGCGGCGGATTCGTGGTTGAATAGTCTGTATAGCGAGAAGAGAGAAAAAACCGGAAAGGAAATCGCAAATACCTTGATAAGCTTAATATAAGTTTTGTTAAACTTGATATCCCTTTACGGCCTTTTTTTTTGTTGGGGCTTAAAGAAACCGATTACAGAATTTTTTTAGTCTTCGTAGAGCGCGCGCGTTGTCTTTATATTTGGTTTGTCAAAGGTGTGACTTTTTTTCTAAAAAGAATAAAAATCATTTTAAGTGTGCGTGAATACACGTTCATTTAAATCTATTCAAAGTTTTAAAAGAATACCAACAACAGTTAACATCACCAACTTTTTGCTGTTTACAAAAGAACTGTTCGCCTCGCGCGTGCTCTGAGACTTTTTCCTTCTCATACTTTAAAATATCCGACTTTAAGTACATACCACACAAGTAAATAGTGGTTTCCGCGCGCGCTGATTCGTTAACTCGGAGGTGATTAGCAAAGTATTATTCACCTCCGAGCAGTCGAAGAGAAACAAAATGGCTTCACCTGTCGCTTTGGGCACCGAAAGTAATGTTTTGGTGCGCTAATTATTCAGCTTAGGTGGTATATACTGAAAACAAATATTCACCTCAGTGTTCGTGAAAGCGGTGGATATTAACCGCGGCGGTTCACCTCCACTTCGCTGAATAATTGTTAAATAATCTAAGTTGAATCAGAAGTCCATAACTAGAAGTCTACATCTTCGGTAATAGGGCTGGAGATATGTCTTTCGCGTGTAAAAAAAGCCTCGCGAGCTTTGCGCGCGAGAAAATGACGTATTTTGATTGGCGCGGCTTTTGATTCCTCGAACCTGCTGATTCTGCCTTGGCCGAAAAAAAATGGCGAGCTGCGTGAAGATTGTCTTCGTCGACGACCGCGATGTACAACTTAATTGTGCAAAGACGAAACGCGAAAGCGTCAGAGCAGGTTGGTATTTGTTGGTGATGTCATTCAAATTTCTACGCATTTTAACTTCGTAAAGCTTAATATTTTCTTTCTCACTCACGCAGATATATACAGCGAATCCGATTCAGACTCAGAGTCTGAGTTTGATAAAGATGACTCGGAAGACGACGAAGAACCATGTCCATCCAGAGGAAAGCCTGTTGTGTCTGCTGCCCAGAGAAAGCAATCTTCTAAGAAGAAGCCGCGATCAGCGAGCGGGAAAAAGTTGTTGCAAGACAGCGAATTTACATCAATTCTCAAGACTGCCACTACTCCAGATGTGGGAGAACTATGTAAACAATTACTTGCCAGTTTGGAAAAGATGGGAGCAAAGTTATTTCAAATGGGAAAGATCCTCGTGAATTCTGCTGAATTTTCTCAACTTCACACTCGTATGCTGCAAGCGTCACAAGCAATGTCTTACCATTTATCGCCGGAAAGAAATAAAATTAGCTGACAAAAAGGCCGAACTGTGCGCTTCGTGGATGAAAAGCAGGACGAGCGAACGGCATTACGAAATAACTCTTTGTTGGTCATCATAATTTCCGTTTTGTGAGGATTAAATCGTCCGGACAAGAATCATCAGGCCATCTTTCATCGATGATGATAGCATCGAAGTTGTAAAAATTCGAAGCATCCAAAATAAGCAAGAGTACCTCAGTCTTTTGGAGTCAGAATAGGAAATGGAAGCGAGCAAGAGAGACTAATTCCGAGTCAAATTCAAAATGCGAAGACACTAAAGATAAATGGTACTCTCAAGATGAAGACAGGCATTAAGAGAGCAAGTTCATTTTGGCACAGGTTCGTTGCTGTTTTGAAAAACAAAACCGTCGTCCCTGAAGCGCTCAAAATCGAGCGCGGAATGAACAGAATGAAGTTTGATTCGTTTGAGAACAACATTCAGAGAAAACGACAAGTGTGGCGAGTTTCGCATGTTTTTGGAATTATAAAGACGGCATGACAACAAAAGACTGACTGAGGTAATGTACTAATGTAATGTACGTTTTAATATGAATAGAAATACGAGTTTAATTCATCGAACAATGATGATTTCATTCACAGCCGTCAAAAGTTTAATTCAAGTTGTGCTTCTCGGGCACTTCGCAGCAGCTATCGTGTTGTGTATGTTGTTCAGTATTTTAACACGAGGATATCCTGTACAAAATAATGACACTTTCCTACTAAAAGTTTGGGGTACTTCTGCTCATCATTCTCTCGTAAATTATAAAAAGTCGACCTGCTTGTTTTGCGACAGTTTCAGATCACGAGACTAACACGTAAATACGTCATTTTCTCGCGCGCAAAGCGCGCAAGGCTTGTTCTAAAAATAGCGTACACGCGAAAGACATAGCACGCGCCCCAACCCCAGATGTAGACTTCTAGTTATGGACTTCTGGTTGAATATAAACTGTTCCCGAATTTCGCAGAGCGCGCGCAACGCGCAAGTAAAACAAGCCGCTAATAAGAACGCATAAATAAATTGCAGGAAGAGTTTTTAATTTTGGAGGAGCTTTTAGTTACAAACTAAGATCTTGAGCTGTTTATGGGGCGAACTTTGAATGTTCTAAAATTTGGTTCTGCTTCAGTTTCAAGCAACAACTAATCAAACATTGTCGATCAACCGTTAATGAGAGCAATCATGGTCTCTACCAGGCATCCCACGGTAGCCACTTGCAACGGAAAAATCTTCCACTGCCACCTCCCCTGGGGAAAATTTGTCTTAAGTTCAGTCTTTCCGATGATTTGAATTTCCCGCTCGCATGTTAATCGGAAAATTCAAAAAGCTCCCCAGGGCATTTTGAGGCTCTTGCCGCCATTGTCAACAGTTGACCATACAAGGTCAAAATCACTCCTGAACTAATCACTTACTAGTCCGCTTTTCTTGATACGCGGCGCAGTTTGAAAGGAATACTTTATACTCCAGAGTTTGATTTTTTTTTGTCTGATCAGTGAGTTATTTTATCGTTTTGTTGTTTGACCCGCCGCCGCATTGAAGAAGAAGCATGACTGCCGACTTGGTTAGCGTAGCTTCTCTTATCGTGATGCTCATTATGATGTGTTCCGTGATCAAGATGTACCTCGCTGTTATGAATATGCAGCCCAGAGTGGATCATTCAGCTGTGATGGGTATGCAGACAGGAGCTGTGATGAATGCAGAGCAGCATGGCCACCGTACAAATAGAAGCAGAGGACGAAAGAGGCAGACCGCCCAAAGACCCGGGAATCGGCCCCGTCCTCAGGAACACGATGAGCGATTTGATTGAGAATGTAAGATAAATTTTAAATTTATTTTTTATTTTAGTATCTTCCCATTTTACGGCTAATTGCCTCTCTGAAGATACCCTGCGAGCAGAGTCTTCTTCGATCTTCCTAGATAGGAAGATCGAAGAAGACTCTGCTCGCAGGGTACTCTGAAGATAAATGTTAATATTTTTTCTTGTTTCAGACGGTAACTGATTGACTCAGCATTTACATTTCGAAGCATTGCCTGACTTTTCTGGGTTCTTTTGGAAAACTCTAGATGCTCCCCATGATCATTTAGTAAAACTTCTGGGCATCTTTTTGGTTGGAAAGCGTTAGTCGATTTCAGCCTGTTCAAAGCCAAGAGAACTGGACACATTAAAAAGCAACAGGCACTGTTGCTTTTTTTTTGGCGCGCGTGCAGGCTGCGGGCTGATTGGAACAGTAGATACAGCAATATATCATTTTACTTCATGACTTCTGAAGTCAATAATATTTATTTTATTTTTCTGCCTTCACATGTACAGGTCATCTCAACGTTCAAGAAATGCCACCACAAAAGATTTGTTGGTGCGGACTCATTTCTCTTATGTTGTAAATACACATGCATGTAAATAGCTGCTGCGTGCGGAACAAAATCATTGAACCGAGTTGCTGTTTCATCAGCAGTTTCTGTTTTTTTTTTTTTTCCTAGAAAAAATTCGCTCGTGGTCATCGGTTTGAATGTAATTTGGCAGTCTTTTTCCAACCAGTTACAAGTGTTATCGTAATTTGTAAAACAATGGTAACCATGAATAGGCAAGGTTTTTGTTTTATCCTGGTTCACTGCAGTATGTCATTGATGTGTAGTATCACCACTGCGTTGTAATTGCCGTAAAAACCGGTGAATGAAATAAAATTAATAATTTCAATTTACCTTGTATACATATGGGAATACTGAATAAACTGTTGTTGTTGTTGAATAGGTTAGAAACCAATGGCTTTCTTATAATCCCAGTCTTACAGTTTGTGTAACTTACCCTCCACCCTCACAAAATTCACTTTGGAGATGACTGTGCACTTAAATTCACGGCAGTAGTAAATGATGTTTTAACGTAATCAGTTTCTACTTGCGTTGCTGACATCGCATTTTGTCAATGAGTGGGGGGGGGGGGGGGGGGGGATGGAGGTGTCTTCTTTTTCTTTTCCCCCTCCCCCACCCCTCCACTTCTTGTGGTGTCATTTCGGCAACTTTCGGTTTCCAGAGGAGAAAGACAGCTGCAGAAATTTTTAAAAAAGTTGATTTATTTTTTCCTTACGAACAACTCGTTTGTTAGAATAACATACAACAATACTAACAATCCAGTTTGTATTATCAAAGAGAACTGACTTGGATCGTATCTTGAAATTATCAAAAATTTTATCACACAAGTATTTCATGAAATATATTTTTACTCAAGTACGCGACCAAAGGTCTCTCATCATTTCAAATGGCCATCTTCTCTCTTCGAGGTCGCGGAAAACATTTGCTAGGATATCATACGGAGATCCCTCAATGGTAAAATTATCAAAAGACTCATCCCGTTCCCAGTATGGCCGCCGTGAAAACCGGAACTGGGGTAGATCGCTCTCGTACCTTTGTTCTTCTGTCCCGGAAGCTGAAGGTTCCACAGTGCTTTCGCTTTCTTCCCTGCATTCGTCTTGGTGTCCCATTAATCTGTCTGAAGGACACAGTTCGCCACAAATTTCACAAGGAAGGGCAACAATGCTGTTGTCTTCTGCTTGCGCTTCGGCGCTGTCATGCGAGACTGGGCTTGAGTAAATACGATCACGCGTTCTTCCTCCGGTTGGCGCACTTTCGTTGCTGCCTCTGTTTCCTCTTGCCGCTGCGACGTCTCGAAACACACCATCTTCTCCCTCTACAAGAACAGGTATCTGTAAATTTTGGCTTTCCACTAAACACTGGCGTTGATGAACATCAAGTTTTTCAGGAGGGATCGGAGATCCGCAGAATTCGCAAGGCAAGGGGGTATTCTGGCTCGCACGGCTTCCATCGCAAGATTTCTCGTGATTCTGAAGATCTCTGATCAAGATGTATCGGCTGCACTTGTGGCAAAATTCCGTCCTCGATCCGCAGAATTCCTGATGCTCTTGCATTTTTTCTCTCGGCAGCGATATTTCACAGTATTGGCAAGGTATCGGTCGCTTTCCACACTCGTTTGCCAAATGATTGCCCTCCTCGCTTCTCGTAGTTTTCTGTCCACACTGAACGCAGTAAATTTCTGCGTGATATTCGTCGAAGTGCTCCCTCTCTTTGCTTCTCAACACGGCCTCTCCACACAAAGAACAAGGCTGAATATTTCGCTTGCAGTGCATAACATGCATCTGGTAATTTTCGGAGGGAACTTGTCTCCGGCAGTTTTCGCATAACAATTCTCTCTTCTCCATGTCTGTGATTCCTGATGAATTTTGGGCTTACTTACCCCAAAACTTACACCGGCTTCGAATCTGTAAACTGCCTTGTCACTGTTGGTGAAGTCGTATTTATACTATGCATGATCTCACTTTCCTAAATTTAGATTTTTCAGAACAATTTCGAAAGCAATAAAACCGGATAAGAGAGTTCCAGAAGAGACTGGAAACTTCGAGAACTTCCGGTTAAGTGCTAGTGCCCAGTCCCATGTTCAATTTCGTTTGAAAGTCATTTCCGGTGTGTGGGTTAGTTTAGAAGTTATTGTTTTGAACTGGGTAAACGATCAGAACGATCGCCTCAAAATTCATGCTCGCTTTGCTCATTTTGGGAGAAAATTTCTGAACTAGAGAGCACTGGGTTCCTCCGCAACATGATCCGGCAAATAGATCTAACGAGCCATTATTCCTTTGACTATGACCTGATTACGGTTCCCGTAAACAAGCTTATCTGAAAAATCTATATTAGATAAAAATACAATATATCTTACAAATCTGGTCTCAGCTTAACTTTGTAAATTATTTAGCTTACTTAATCAGGCATTCGGAATAAACTTGGTTGTCCTTCTCTGGACTGCTTTGAAAATGAGTTTGAGGGTTCCAGGTTTCCAGTGAAGGCCTGATTAGACTACAGTAGTGTCAGCCTTTGCAGATAAAGTGTCAACATGCTGGTATCAGAGCTAGTGAACAGGCCAAGATGAGCAGGGATTGTTTAGTGTGAGGAAATAAACTTCTGTTATTATTTTGTTCTTTGGTTGGTTGTGTCCCTTTTGGTTTCCTCTCCAGGGTGGGGTGGGGGGAAAAAGTGGATAATAAAACTCACATCTGTATCAACCAATCCTTGGGTTCACACTGGGTTTGAATGTTTTTATTTTCAACAAGTTTTTTTTTGATATTTCTAGCCCTTAGCAAAAAATGCCAAAACACAATTACAGGACGTTCCATTTTGCTAGCAAGAAACTACCTCCCTGGAACCTTTATTTTCATTTGCCCACTGTTAACACTACCTCTATTGTTATTCTAAGGCTAGGGCATTGTTGTCCTGTTGTCTACTGTTTTAGAGGCCAATGAGGTAACTTGTTCTGAGAGGTGGGGCGACCCCATTTTGCAATATCATCAATGGTGATTTACATGGTATGACTTTCTTGCATGCGACAAGCTTACAACAGGCCAACATGACTTAGCACCATTTACACAAATGCACATCTGTCATAAGGATGTGGTAGGTTGATTAACATGACACAAATTTGTGTTGGTGTCATGGCTTAAGCTTGTTGCACGGGAGAAAGTCATTCCGTGTATATTGTCATATATAAATCCTGTTTACAATGTATCATGGCAGATCTGCTTCTTAAGTTGTCATTTTTATAGTGGAACTGCAGTTTGACTTAGGAAAACAAAAACAAGCCTCAAATCCTTTTACTCATTGCTCTTGATAAATTTATTATACAGCAATAAACTGTGTACGTTTTTTACATTTAAACATATCACTAATCATATAAACTTCACTTGGCAAAAGTCTGACATTCAGCAGACAAGTGGCCCACAGTTGGCCAGCAGACGACCAGCAGTTGACTGACTGACAGCTGACAGCTATTTTTAGGGACAGTTCTTCACTTTTACCACAAACCAGGATTTGTTTTAAATAACAAAGTTAAGTCGATGGAATAAATATCCTGATTGTAGTAAATGATTCTATAAACTATACAGCGCCTTCATTTAATCTCGGAACAAGTGAAAAAATGTATGGGGAGAAAATGGCTGCAGAGATTGTTTTTTAATTCTCTTGTGGCGGTCTATGAGGAAAGGCAGTTCAGTTTAGTCTCTCATAGTCTACATGTAGTATGGCAGGAATAAATTATGAAGGTTGCTCACTAAACAGAGAAAACATTCAACACTATCTCTGACAAACTGTGTACAACAAATACTGTCATTCTGGCTGTCTATAAGTTACAAATATTGAGAGTACAAGTTTCTAATTACAAGTGTGTAAATATACAATATATCAATCCTTTGCAAATGTCAGTCCTTTGGAGATCATATCCTGCATTCAGCATATTCTATAGTGGTGCACAACCAAGGCAAAAACATCTTTCATATCTCTCATCATAGCTGAAATTACAAGAATAACAGAACTTCATTAGCAATAAAAAAGGAGGCAGGGTGGCCAAGTGGCTAGTTCAAATCCTCCTCTCTCATTCTAGCTGGATTTGTGTCCTGAACTCAACTCTACCACACTTTGTAAAAACCCAACTGGCCAGCCTTTTTCCAGTTGGGTTTCTTAAGATGTCATATGCGTGCATGTTCAATTTGTTTCGTATTTGTAATGTACATTTGATCATATTCACATGAAAGATTTGTGCGCTATAAATGCTAAATATTTTATTTACTTATTATTATAATTATTATTATTACTCCTCTCTTGAAATACTGAATGTGCAGTATATAGCACTTGACTGGTTACAAGACTGAACATAAGCAATTCCAATCTTTTCAATGAGGGAGAGAGTCTGGGAGGAGAGAAAATTTGCTTAGTTTTCATTAGCTGATATTGTCCATTTCAGGATTTGAATGAAATGTTCCCGAGTTGCTGGTTTTGGCCAGTTCACTCAGTTTAGAATGGTTTAGAAAAGGTAGCATGAGGGTTTCCTGGGTGGCCCAAGAAACATGCTATATTAACATGGCATAAGGAAGATATGAAATTCCCCAAATGGAATGTATCTGTCAACTCCAAAACTGACCACCCCCACCACCACCACCAATTTGACTTTTTTGTAACATTTTGGTCAAATTCCAGTCTACTGTAGGTTAACAAATTAGATGATCAAATGATCCACTGGTTAGGGCTTTGCAGAGCGGCAAATTCCCACACACTTTTCAGATTTTAAAAACAATGAATGGATTACAAAATATGGGATTCTACAAAATGGGATTGGAAGGAAGGGGATTGGAAATTCCTGGGGCGGGGGATCTCAAAGACCAAAAACTTTAAAGGAAATGTATGAGGCTTAATTGAAATTCAAAGGGGTGTGTGTGTGTGTGTGTGTGTGGGGGGGGGGGGGGGGGGGGGGTGGAATCAGGAAAAATCTCTTCCATGGGGGAGGTAAGGATATTTTCTGGCACCACACAATCCTTTAGCTTGTGAGTGCTGACAGTAGTCAAATGTCAGACCAGACTGGCCTCATTTTGGGTCAAATTCACCACTGTATGAAGCTAAACTCCAGTCAAATGTGCAGATTTGCCCGGAGGTGGGTGGGTGGGGGGGGGGGGAGGGAATCAGGGTTAGGGGTGGGGATGAGCGGGTTTGGAACTGACTGAAACATAAATCTCAAGTCAACTTGATATCCATGCATGCATTTCAAGCCCAACATTTGATGGGCAGTTCAAGAAATGACATTCCATTTGCACTTGTGCAAATTTTGTAAACCACTCACAAAATCAAAGTCAGGGCAAATAAACTTAAAACGGTTCGTGGGACAAGCGAGTCAACATGAGCTTACAAAAATTCACAGGACCCAAGGATTGAAATTGCAAGTTGGTAATATTCCGAGCGCGGATAAAAGGCTTCCTTCAATAACCGACTCCCACTTACTTGACGACCGAACATAGACTGCAAAATATTCCTGTACACTGTGCACATTGTCGACTGCAGTCTTCACACGTGTTTCGTTCACAGAAGATGCACGTCACGCGAGAGCCACACTTGGATTGAAGACAACTTTGACATTTAAATGTTTCTCCCATTTGCAAGTTGCTCTTCTTATCTTCCTGGGCTTTCTTGAGTCCAAGTGCTCCTTTGTGCATCAGTTCTCGTGTTCTTGCTGCAAGGATTTAATACGGAAAACAACAGATTCTTAGTCAAAATCGACCGAAATAAGCCATCTTTCAAGGAAACGCATTAACACTGATACCTACCGTAAATGCTCTCCATATTGTTCACCTTTTCAAAGTGAAAAGCATTCACATGGGTCTTAAGCTGTAGCGGGGAGGATCCGTTGAAAGGAAACTGTCGTTTAGGCATTTTTCAGCCTACAAATCAAACGCTATCAAACACAACTCGAATGAACCCAATGCAAACGAATGTTCGAACGAATTTATAGTTTACGAGTGATCAGCCATCTGATTGGTTGAATTTTCGCGCCAAACTCCACGCTGATCATTTCCCGGATCTTGCGCACGACAACTGAGCGCGGTTGATTTGAAATGGAGGAGAGAACATGGCCTCCATTTTGGCCAAGATTTTAGACGGAGAAATAACATTGAAGGACTTATCCGATCCCCGTCAAATTCATAGGAATGAGGTAATATTTATGCTTTAAACTTAACTGCAAAAGTATCCAGTATTTTGCTTTTGTACTTCAGTATATTGTCTACTTTGTTTTCAGAAAGTTTTATGCTATACTAGCCTATTCCTATTCGAAAAATTCCGGTTATAAGCCCTGGGCCTGTACAACTTCGTAAGGGGTTTTGGGTGGGCTTATAAACGGGGGGACTTATATTCGGAGGGGGCTTATAAGCGGAATAAAAAACGTTTCGAAACGTTTCACGGCAACGTTGATCGAAATACATTTTTAAGTTAAAAAGTCATAATAAAGCAACATTTAGCCCCGTTCAGTACTTTCATCCAGGGAGGGGGGCTTATACCCCCGGGGGAGGGGAAGACTTATAACCAAGTGAATGGTTATTTAAAATACCAATTTTCATTCTTTAGAGCCATGATGCAATACAAAGAAGACTTTATTTTTTAGGCTGGAATCCTCTATCTCTTCAGTGAATCAATCTTTTCCATGCTCAAGGCCCAGACTTTTTTATGAGAAGCCATAAAAATCTTGAGGTGTTGAGATATGCTCTTTGAGTAGAACCACCTTCTTTGTTCAATTCCCTTCTCCACAGCAAACTACAAATGAGTTTATTAAGGGGTCGCTGCTTGCTGTGTTATCCAGAAAGTCTCCCACAAAATTTTTTAAAATGAAAATGCTAAAAAATTCTTGTTCAGCTTTTGTATCTATTTAATGTTAGAACTAGCTGTCCATTTAATTAAGTACCTTCCATCTTAACAATTGTTCTGGATCCCATGCCTTTCCACCAAATGTACTATATTATCTCTTTTTTTGAAGTAAAACTTTCTTTGACAGGATGATAAAGGTGAACAAGAAAAGCTCCCACAGTATAACATTGCAGAACTGGTGCCCTTCCTTCTTAACTACCTCAGAGAAAAGACATCCCATCACTTAACACCAAGGCAAAGTGCGGCAGTGACACCTAAGAAGACGCCAGTTTCACAAGCCAAAGGAGCTAACTCAATATCAGTCCAAACACAGCATGGCACAAAGAACTCATCAAGAGGAAATATATTTCCTTCACAAAAGACTCCTTCACCATCCCCTGTTACCCCTCTCTCACACAGTCGGAGAGAAAAGCTACATGAGCATCAATCATCCCCTTCTTCGTCACCGCGTTTCAGGAGGAAGTCACCCAAAGTTCAAGGAAATGATAAAGATAGGCTGTCGCCATTGGTTACACAGCCCAAGTTAAATATTGACGATCCAGATGATTTTCCTCCTATGGGATCTACCAGGTGTGCCCAGTAACAAATTGTATAATTAAAAATGTTAGAGGAAATACACAGACTATGATTGGTCAGTTCAAGTTTATTATATAGCTCCATAAAGCATGTGCCTTACATCACTTTAATAAAAAAAGCTTGTTCTTGGTCCACTGTTGAGTTAAATAACCACTTGGACATTTTTTAGGAAAACCCAAGGAGTGCCAAAGCACTTGGCTCACGGCTACACCTCATGCTTTTCTGTGTACTTCTCTCATGTTCTTAAAAAATCTTGAATCTTATATAACTCAAATTAAACTCATAAAGAAAATCTTACGGACACATGCATGTCCAGGCGGCTGTTTAAAAAGGGCATATTTTCAACCCCATTCCTGGGGGGTTCTATCAATCATCTTCTCTTAAGGAAGGAAGAGAGTGGCCCCTTGGCATGCCAGCTCAAGAATAAATAATATTGATGTGCTTTGGTTTGGACCCAAGCTGATCTTACATGTAGGTGGAAATGTGCTGGAATACAAGAAATATAGGGCTGCTGTAATAATTTGGGTTTTGAACTACCATGATGCAGTGGGTCTCATCATTTATCTTAAATCATCATCATCATCATCATCATCATCATCAAACAACACCAATGGTGCAAGTGAGGTGGGTTTATTAGACTTGCCTACAAGTTGAGTCCACAGACTGGGAACAAGAAGCGAACCACTTGTAGAAAGTCTATAGGTTTATTTTTAGCATGCACTGCATGCACTAAGTTGTAAATCTAGTGATCTATTAATTTCAACTATTTTTTCTGTCCACAGTAAAAAGATAACTCCTTCAAGGCGAATCACACCAACACAAGTCAAAAGTGATGGAAAGAAAGTAAAATCATCACCAGCATTCACATCTTCACCATTTACATCTCCACATGCAGTGCTGGAGAGCCACGGAAGTCCAGCATCATTACAAGAAGAAAGAAACTTACTAAAGCTAATGAAATCTAAAAAGAAAAACAAGGGGGATTCCCCTTGGGGAAATAGAACTAGTCCCAGTCCTCAATCTTGCATTAGATCCCCCCCACTTCATGTCCTCGGAGATTTTATCATATCACCACCGAAACAGCCAACGACATTGGATGCCTGGCAACACGGCCACTCAAAACTTAATGACAGCATGTTTTCAACACCTTCACGTTGCAAAAGTTCTAATGTTAATAATTCCCCAGATATTTTGGCAACAGATATTTGTAGTTCTCAACAATTTCAAGAACAGACTCAAAAGGAGAAGGTTCATTTTGTGCAAGTTGATAAAGACAAAGTCGTTTTTCATGATAAAGTTGATGCTCTTGCGCAAGTTTATTCCAGGTGTATTTTAGGTAAGTAAGAGTCCTCTCCCATACGTTGTTAAAAATCATTGGGTTTTATGAATCTTAGTTTGCAAATATTTATTTTGTTACATACAATTTTTCATCTGTTGTAACACAGCAAACTTAGTTCCAAATGTCACAGCAGAACTGTATTTTGTGGTACAGCTGTTAACTGCAAAAGGCATTGCTCCAGAATCACAGCAAGATGAGGAAACTGGTAAGAAAAGAAAACTATTTTTATTGTAAATTTGGTGTAAGGGTTGGCGGCTTCATGTATGGAATTCAAACAACACATGAAAAAAAGCGCATTAACTTCAAGGTCTTTGATAATGAACATATACCTGTAATTCCATAATAAGTGATAAAGAAATTAATAGCAATTTAATTATTATTAATTACATGTTACTCCCTGGGCAGGGAGAGAGGGAGGGAGGGAGGGGGGGGGGGGGGCATACACCCAAACATGGGTTGAAAGGGGTGGAAGGAGAGAGATTTTATTGAATAAGCTAGTGAAAATGTTTTTTCTATTTTTTGGAGGGGGGTAGTAGGTGGCAAATCTGACATGAAAGACATAGTCTGATTATTTTTTTAAGAGGTATGAGAAAGGGGTCAGTTTATTTGACATTTATATTATTTGATTTTTTTTGTGGGGAGGGGGAAATGTAAGACCTTCCCTCCCTACTTTTTTGGATTTTCTGTCCCCCTTTCCTCTGACCCCCAAAATCTAGTCTTGAACTTAATGTAATTTTGCATCCTATCATTCATATCTTGTACACTAGGTAAAGCAGATGATCAAAATGTTCTGGATTCCATTCATAATTGTGCCTATTTTGCCGTTATGGTTCTTCAAGAAATTCAAAGGTGTGATTTCAATGCAACAGCTTGCTAATGTGAAAAAGTGGATTAAGTTTTAATTATTGTCTATTCTGTTCTATTGTGGCTGTGCGAATAATTATCTGTTGTTTTCATTGAACTTTTCAGATTGATTCTTCTGTTAGATAAGGATACCCTTCGCTTATTGGCTGACAGTCCAAGGGTAGGTGCAAACATTGTGTTTTTTCATTCATGCGCTCATCAGTGTTCTCAATTACCTGACTTCTCATAAGTATTCGAATTTGCATTTCACATATAGTGGACTAAGAATTTTGTGAAAAGTTGAAAATTTCAGAAATGTTTGAAAACCTTAACAATCACTTCCAACAGTGTTACTTTGCAATACCGCAAGTAACATGACATATGGAATGCCTGATTTCCCATATGAGATGTGCCTGCAAGGGAATCATGGGAGTTGTATTCAGGGTTGCCAAGCCTTTGATATGTTGTTGAATACAACTCCCATGATTCCCTGCAGGCATGTCTCATACAGGGAATTGGCCATTTGGGAGTTTTACATTCATTACTCAGATGTTTTTTTTGGTTACTGTGGAAGACTAAACAATATCTGTTTTCTCACAAGTAATTATTTGTAATGCTAATTCTCTATTAAGATATTCATGTCAACATTTGCATATTTAAATCTGCTCAATCATAGTATAATTTATTTAAAAAAAGTGTTTGTCCTTTTAAATCTTAAATGCTTTTGATTGGTTAAAATATATATGATTTGATTAGGCATCAATATTATTAGAGGCAGGGTGGAATTCTCGGCCTGCTACTTATAAGTCACTTTGAAAGAAATCATATTGGTACAACTGCAAAATAGTATCCGTCTTTCCAGGGTACTAATGATATTGCTTTGATTTTTTAGATTGCAGATTTCTCACCCAAACTGAAAGAGACATTTCTTCAGCAGTACAAGACCTATTCAGTTACAAAGGTTCGTATGTTTGAATCTTACTTTATAACAATTAAGTTTTAATCTTATGATTAATGGCAACTAAGTCTTATAATTACTAGCAGGATTACTTACTAGAATTTCTAAATCTAAATCTTTGTTTATTTGGTTTTAAGTTACATTTAAGTGACGCTTTGTACAGCTTAGGTTAATAACCATGTAAGCCTTCTTTTTAAGGTATCGCAGCTGAATTTTATCAAGTCACCCTTGGGTGGGGTCCCGTTTAGTGTTGAGAGGGACAACAAGCAGAACTTTCCAACAGACAGGGCTTTCCACAACTTTAGAAAGCAAAGGTAAGCGATTTAAAGCTATCTTAACTGGTTTAGCCATTTTGCAGGTCATCAAAAAGATCAAACAGCTCTGCAAAAGATTTCCAATTTGTTGAAATATTTCTTTTACCAAGGTGTAGAAGTAAAAGGTGTTACCTTGGGAATCTAAAACGTTTTACAACAGCTAAGCCAATCAGGATCAAGAACAAGCTGTCAAAAGTGACGACATCACCCTGTGAAGATTTCATCTGTTGCAATATGTTGGGTTCTTTTTATGTTTGTCAGGGAATTTAACCTGAAAACAAAAAGAAGGAAAAATCGAGCATGTTCTAACGCAAACCCCTTTTAATAGCAACCTTGTTGGTATCATCAGCCAGCTAAATAACCAGGAAAGTGGTGAGCTTTGAAATGAGAGCCCTCGAGGTGACGGACAGTTTCCATGGGGATTGTGTGTTGTGGATGCGGGTTGGTAGTGTAAAAAGCCGCGAAAGAAAGGCGCAAAAGTGCGCAGTTGACGCGGCTGATTCGTCACGTTTCTTCACGCTAAAAACCTGGCAACCACGGTGTCATTTGAAACCGAACTGTTTAGTACTCGTAGCATTTAGTTCATATCAAGTGCTTCGTTCATGAAAGAATAATTTAAACTGATTTTAAAATCACGAAATCTTCTCCAATCCTTTGTTTATTCGCTAGGAACGGTATTTAATCAAAGGATTTATAGATTCAACTTCATCCATATTACTATTTTAATATTAATAGTATTATTAAATTAATAAGTTAAATGTTTGTTATCATAGATTAGAAAATGTATTTGCATTGTGACTTTCTAAGGCCAGAAAAATGTTCTAAAGACTCAATTATACCACCGATTTACGGTGCAATCTTTGTAGCGATTTTCATTGAGAGTTGTATCGCGCTAGGGCTGAAACCATTTGAAATTGAGCAGAGGTTTTGTTGTGGAGCATATACACACGCCTTATAAACAAGGCTGGTGTTGCTTTTGTCGTAAGTTTCATTTTCCGGGGATATCACGCTGAAATCACCGCTAGTTTCAATACGCGCCCAGTTTGGAGTTGCAACCCTACCCTATTGCCTGTAAGCAGGCTCACCTTTTGGTCACACGCGCGAGCAACCTAACCCAAAATCCGTTGTGGATTAAGAATCATCGAAACGTATGAATGTGCTAAATTCACTAAAAGGCCGATCAAAATACAGTGGTCAGCCAACAGTCTTAATCTCGGTCAGAAAGGAGGTTCCCTTTTCATCAAAATGTGCTAGATCGATAGTGGCCTTCAGTTGAAGAGAGAAGTCTGCACCTTTGTTAATGTCTCCCAAACTTGTTCAATAGGAATGCGAGTGTTTCTCTGAAATTACCAGCCTAAAATACCTGGGAATTCTCACCAACACCTTTTCGTTCGTTCGTTTGTTTGTTTGTTTGTTTTTTTTGCACTATTTTGGGCTTCTTAGAAGCGAGCCCTGGTGAAAGGGTCGCAACATTTTGGTCAAGGTACACTTCAGGGTTGGGTGTAATTGTAAAACCATTTGCCAACCCTGTGTAACAATTGGAAACTATATTAGTTCAACATGTTCCAACATACTGCTTGTGTGACGTTCGGCGAACAAGCCAAGGCCCAGCAGTGTTTCAAGTTTAAAATGTTGGGGCAGAAAATAGAGAAAAGCCAACGACTTCCAGCCGTACATTGCAACTGCTTTCCAGTCTAAAAGTACTCCGAGAGTCACGTGACAGAGTTTGCTACACCGCAACCCTGATGAAAGCCGCAAGGGGTATGGCATTTGACCCCCTACCCCCTCCCCTCCTCATAAAGATCAAATACCAGAAAATTTCAGAACATGACTCCAGCCCAACTTCTCTTTTAAACCCGGTGGACTACACGCGCTGCAAAAATGTCGATGCCAATCTCCCTTGAACTAAGGATGCGTAAAGTTAGAAAGTCATTTGTGTGAGTTTATGGGCTTGGCGGCAAAAGGAAGGCGTTCGTTGGTGGCCTATTTAGGCATTTATAAACTTTTTCCTTTTTGCGACTGAATTTAATTCAGTCGTATCGCAGCTAGCAGCGGATTCAATCACAGGGTTGGTTGGTTGGTTGGTCGATGGCTTGTAAACATTTTTTGCAATTCCGCTGACCAGGCGATAGTAGCAAAATGTGTTCTGGCGGCCAATTTAAAGGGATTAAAAAGAAAAAAGACAGAAACAAAATGCGGCTGACAATACTGTGTGGATAGTACTCGACCGCCGAGAAATTGGACATTGAAAGCCTTAATATAGCGATTTACCGTTCTATCTCTTTGTCGTGCGAGCACAAGAAAAATAAATGCTGATGGCAAAATGCGGATAATGAGAAAATTAAAAAAAAAAATCAATCAATGCGATAACTAAGTATATAATAAAATGCGGATGAAATGCTCAGGGCCGTAGGCAGGATTTTGCTTGGGTGGGTGCGAGCACCGGAAGCATGAGGGACTAGGGGGATCCGGGGGTATATCTCCCCAGGAAATTTTGTAAAATCAAGTTGTTGAAGTCCACTCTTCCTGCATTCTGAGAGTCATTTTAGCCCTCCCTCTCAGTTAAGCGGACGGCGAGACTCGACAAAACGGACAACGGCATCTTTGCGACGCGTGAGGGAGTGCAGACGCACCCCCCCCCCCCCCCCCCCCCTGCCTATGGCCCCGCTCTTACAGTCGATTTTTAAGATATCAGGCAAGGAGAATAGTCAAAATCGTATTTCGGTTTTGACAGCAACTGAGATAATACACGGTTGAACGGATGTTTTCTTCTGATGACTGCTGGTGAAAATATTTGATTGAAACGGAAACCGGAAATTGATGCCAGTAACTACCAAGGAGCGAGATCAGCGGCCTGCTGTCTCATGGGTAACGACTCCATCATCCTGATGGACAGCAGTATGAGGGGTGCAGGTGAAAGCCGAAAGGAAAAAGAACGCGCTGAGCTGGGGCTAACATCGTAGGGACAGATGGAGAGCATTTATGTCCGGCCCTATCCCCCACCACCAGGGGGCAAGGAACTAAGAGAGAGTCAAAGAAAGATTAAACTGTTAGCGACCAATAGAATTTATACGCGCTATGGTTATGTTTGACTTTTGTTCTATGTTAACTGCACTTGGAAGAAGCCAGAAAAAGACTTGCCTTACCACTATTCCCGACTCAAAAGAGAAGTAAACGGACCGGCCAAAAAGGCAAAGTTTTTTTCATTTTGTTGCCCGTATATTGTCTACAAACTGCTCGAGAGGTAAGCTAAGCCTTCAGTGGCTCCGGAACTATAGTCCTGTCTTCCTCCGTTCCCCTTTAAGGTGGTGGAAAACGAGGACACATTGTTGCGGACACAAATGTTTCCCCGTTTGCCCGTGCGCGCAACATTTGTTGCCGACACAAAATTTGTGTCCGAGACAAAAAAATGTTTCTGATTTTTGTCAGAAACATTTTGTGTCCGCAACAAATGTTTCCCCGTTTGCGTGGCATGGACAGAAAACAAATGTTTTGTGTCCCGCTCGTTTGCCCACCCAAGAAACATCATGAGCAACGATGTGTCCGCGGCAATGTGTCCTCATTTGTCACCACAAAGCCTGAAACTCGGGTTATAATCACTATAAACGGCAAATCTGGGAAAGTTTAAATCGTCTAAATGGCTTTAGAATGACTCAGCTACACATCAAAGTAACACAAGCGCAGGGTCAGGTAAGCTACTTTTATTTAAATCCTGTACCACAAGTTCAATTTTAGAATTTTAGAGCGATTTTCGCACCACTCTCATACATTCTTTTAAATGGCTCAAAACGACTAAAGCAATGTTGTCATGTACGTAGATCACAAACAACGTCTTGGCCGCGTGTGATATTACAGATATAAAATAAATAAATTACTATCAAAAGTGAATTTCCTCAACTTCTGTTGCAAAAATATCAAAATATTCTTTCCCGATGATCACCTATATTACACTTAGGTTTTCGCAGATTTCCACGCCGTGACACGTTAAAAAAAAACAGTAGCTGTAATGCATCAGTCAATTCCAGCAGTGCCCATCCCCCCCGGGCAACCCCGGGGCATTTCCTAATGTTGCCCGTCCCGGGGGTGGGGCATTTGCGTACCTCGGGTTGACGCCCGGGCATTTGACACGTGGTTTCCAAACCGTGGAGTGAGTCGCGTATTCGTGATGGAGGCATTTATAGGCCAAGACGTGGACCAACCTCGTTCCCAGGGTCTCTCTCTCCCCGCCCCCAAGAGCTCTTGGGGGCGGGGAGAGAGAGACCCTGGGAACGAGGTTGGACGTGGACTACGTTGCAGATTAGCTAGTCCATGAAGGACTAGAGAACCTCGTGGATGTTCATGGATGTTTTTAAAGGTATATTTTCTGAATTTTAGATATTTCTTCATTGTCAAGAGGCAACAACTTGTGTTATATTCTTATATCACCTATCTTGAGATTGAAAACAATCAACCCGGGAGCGGGGCATTTGCCCGGTTCCCTCATCCCCACCCCGGGGAATTTACCAAAGAAATGCTAATGCCCGGGGGTTAGCCCGGGGGGGGATGGGCACTGCTGGAATTGACTGATGCATAAGAAACTTCCATAAAATATCGATTTGAACGCATTTCTGACTTATTTAATTTAAAATACCAAAATACCAATCAAAAGATATTCTCGATAAAATACTGTTTCTGTTTTTCATTTTACCTGTAAAGTTCATGCAGCCTTTCGAAGGGGTTTGCTGCTAAGAACGTAATTTGTTTGTCAATCCGGTCTCAGCGGACTGCCAATTTTGCGATTTATTCAGTTTCTCTTTAATTTTTTTTTTACTTTTGACAAATTTTAAAAGTCCAAATTTAATGGTTGTTTTGTAGTATGCCAGCTGTGCTTTTAATTCCGGTACGTGCGAAAAGTACTCCTTGCAGTTTTCTTTATAATGCTTGTCTCTTGTGTTCGATCTTTGTCAGCTTTCGCTATATCCATTGAATGGATTCTTTATCAGCAAAAGCTTTAAAAACGCTCATAGGTTATTGAGTTGGTGGGGTGGACCAGCATTTTCACTACACGTACACACAACAAAAAGGTAAAGAAAAATTGCCTGAAATTGAAAAAGGTTGTGTTCAATTAACTATGAATTCATTTCCTTTTCTCCATAGACGGCGTTAATTTATGATCGTTCACTCGTGCTAGCCTTTGAATGATTGGTGCATTTTTGATGTGGTAAAAGTACAACGGACCGGCTGATGATAAAGGAAAGTCGAGTATCTCTTCGATGAAAGTCTCCCCAATTTATCTAGATCCGATGTAAATGAAGAAAAAAAGTACGACTTCTCCCATGTCTCCCAGACTAAATTCGATTAAATGGGATGTTTTCTTTTTGGAACAACAAGGACTGTAGGAGAACACCGCAAATTAATTTCATCCTGATTTTATTATTTGTTTGTTGTGGCGGGGGCACTGAGTGATTTTTTTTTTTAATTTTCTTAGTATCCGCATATTTTACCATTCGCATTTTTATGCGCCATCCGCGCCGCCACCCATCATTTCGGAGAGAACCCACTAGTAAACAGGCTTCTTTGCCATAAGAGGATCATATTTCAACTGCGCCCCGCGTGAAGGTCGCTGAAGGACCTGAAGACGCACGTTGTCATTGTGAAGCAGCGGTTTTCAGCACGTCGCTTCGTCGTTTAACTTCTCCCTTGAAAATCTCATTGCAAACGTAGAAGAGACTTATCGAAGGACTGCTCCCAGCATTTTTCTTTCAAGGAAAGGTAAGCCATTTTGTCTCGTAATTAAATATTCAAAAGATTTTCAGGGGAGATCGCGACCTTTTTGAACTCTTTTCTCTTTTATTGGACCCTCTTCTATCCTGGCTGCAACTTCTTTGAAGTTCCTTTACGGAATTGCGATGTTTAATCTCTCGCAAAGCGTTCGTTACGCTTCGTTAGGTAATGTCGGATTAGAAAGTTTGACATTTTCGGTAGCTTAGACGACTGTACACAGGCTACGGTAGCTGCACAAATCTCGATTTCCTGTTTACAATAGTCGTTGCATTGAGTTGTCGTTCAAATCAAATTACTTTTTGATTTTGCTTGTAGAAAACTGAAAATGTGAAGATTTTTCAAAACAAATCGGCAAAGCTCTGTTGAAACGTGGAGATTTAAGAAAAACACAAATATTGCTACATAACACCTGCAGCCGTGTGCAAATACGTAAAATATTACCTTTGTACTTTATGTTTCATAGAATCACATCATAAAGATGATGCAAACACATCATTTCATGTTTTTGGTGCTGTTAGCTTTGGGGGCTGTATCAACAACTGTTGCCAGTGGCTCAGAGTTTGTTGCAGCAGTGTATGAGCACGCTTTCCTCATAGTGGAAAATAGAACAGTAGTACGCTCCCAGAAAGAGGCTGTAGCGATTGTTATGCAAAACATGGACGTATATGAAGTGCAGATGAAGAAAGCTAAAGAGCAGGTTGGTGCATATTTTAGGCTGGTCACAAATTGTAAGAATTGTTATATGAAAACGTTGTTGAAATGGTCAAACTGTAAATGCAAACAAATAAACTATGAATCCTTGATCGTTTAAAATAAAAAATGCAAACATTGTCACTTAAACATAGTAAAATGCAGTTAGGTCAGTGGTGTGCGACAGTGGCGTGTGACAAAAGCAGACTGCAGACCAGCATACTTCTTAGCATGGATGGTGTTACCATAACGTTATTTAGGCTAACCAGAATGCTATTCAGACTAACCGGCATTCTAGTCTGCAGTCTGCTTTCGTCGCACAGCCAGTCAGCTGGTGGTTTCCAAGAATTCCTCACATGTTTTACTTGTACAATTGGTTTGCTCAATTAAGAAACCAGAAAGAAAAACCCCTTTGATGATAACTGGTTTAAATACAGAAGGGCGTTGGCTTTCTTTGTTATAACTAATACATGTTATCTTATTGACGCAGACAAGTGTCTAACACACAGTCATTTGAATTGCTTACAGAATGCGCACATCATCGTCTTTCCTGAATATGGCTTGACTGGTTTTGGTTATACGCGTGAATCCTTTAGACCATTCCTGGAAGACATTCCAGACCCAAAGAAGATCATTTGGAATGCATGCCAAGATCCACAAGCAAACAGCTCCACCCCTATCATTTACCGCCTCAGTTGTCTTGCAAAAATGTACAATATGTACCTTGTAGTGAATATGGGAGATATTAAACTATGTAATAAAAGTACTGATCAACACTGTCCAACTGATGGCCGCTACCAATACAACACTAATGTGGTATTTGACAACAAAGGGAAACTGGTGGCAAGGTATCATAAACAGCATCCCTTCTTAAATGAGATGAAAGTTGTTAATCATCCAGTTGTACCCGAATACATCACCTTTGACACACCTTTTGGTAAATTTGGAACCTTCATATGTTTTGATGCCCTGTTTCACGATCCAGCTGTACCATTGGTGACGCAGTATAAAGTTGACCACATTGTCTTTCCTACTGCTTGGTTTGATGTGCTTCCACTTTTCGCAGCCATTGGATTCCATGGGTCATGGGCTCGTGGAATGGAAGTTAATTTCCTTTCAGCGAACACCCACGTACCACGGTTGTTAAGCACAGGAAGTGGAATCTACAGTCCCTCAGGTGCTAAGAAATACTTCAGGAGCCTATCTGCCAATGGTTCCCTCTCTGTTGCCACTTTGCTGAAAGAACCAAAGAGCAGGCCACACAATATCTCTGTGGTAAACACAGAAAGGAGTCTGCAAATGAATACCAATGAAGGTTCCTTCTATTCAGACCTGTTTGGTGATCTGTTCCTTTTCAAAGAGCTCAGCAAACCTGAGGGCACTTTGGAGGTGTGCTACAATGACAGTGAAACTTGCTGTTCTCTTACATACAAGATGTCTGAGAAACATGCCGATGAAATGTATGCTGTAGGTGTGTTTGATGGTCTTCACACCAAAGAGGGACAATATTACTTACGAATCTGCACCTTAATCAAATGCTTTGGATTAAGCCATGATTCCTGTGGGCAATGCACATACCAGGCAAGCACGATCTTTGAGTCTTTCACCCTCCGTGGCGAACTTGGCACACGGTATGTGTATCCACAAGTGGTGGCTGATGGTGTTACACTTCTGCCGGGAGAGTGGGATCACAGCTTCCCCGTAAGGCATCTGCAGAGCAAGCAAAAACTAACTAAAGGACTCTTGACTGCGGCACTCTTTGGACGTGTGTATGAAATGGATGATGGCCCTATCCAATATGCGAAATCATCTACACCACTCATGTACCACCATCCTATTGTTATTGGTCTCTTGTCTGTGATTGCCTACATGCATTATTAGAGAGAAATTTTGAGATGTAAATTGAGATGCAAATTCTCCAGATTTTGTCCAAAAATATGTCCACAGTGCATATCTGTGTGAAATGTATATTATGGAATTTGATCTTGAATTATTTGAAAAAAGAAACTGAAAACAGAATTATAAGGATCCGGATGATGGAACATACTATTAACAATTATGATGTCATAATATATGAAGTAGTTGCTTTTAAAAATTGTTATAGAAAAGGCTAAAAAGTTCCTAAAATTTTAATTTCAATTTTATAACAACAATGTTAGATTGTAAAAATTTTGCTAGTAACTCACAGGTCACATTGCTGGCCTGGAAGAGCATGATCATAAATTTATTGTATTTTTCCTTAAAAAAAAAAAAGCTATTGACCGACTGACAGACTGATGGACCGACAGACCAGCAGATGGACCAACTAACTGACTGACTGAATGAATGATTCACTGACTCACTGTCAAACCACTCCATCCAGCTATTTATCAGGAAACCATGTCTCTTTTTTGTCTCGTGTCGTCATGACGTTGTCATGACGACACGAGAATATGCGAGGGGGAGAAGGTGCATTCCAAGGTGCATTCCATGCGCGTTTGCTTTGTGAGGCCGCGGAATTTTCCCGCCATGTCAATATTTTTCCCGCCATGTCAAGATTTGCTTTGTGAGGCCGCCGGATTTTGTGCGTGTTGTGAAAGAACAAATAATTTTTGTTTATAAGTAGGAGTTCAAAAATATTGTTGCATTGAAAGTTTTTGCTTTTCTGCTGGTTCATTGTAATCGTTTCTCGGTTGGGAGTGTTTATTAGAAATGGCTTTTTAGTTGAACAGAATTGAACTTTAATTTAAGGGAAAATCGCGGCGTAGAATGTAAAGCAGTGAAAGAGATGTATTAAATTTGAGCAGTTTTATTAGGTGAAATTTTTGTACATTTTTTAAATGGAATGGTTGAGACAATTAGGAGAGAGTGTTTGATTTATGAACTTGCAGCGAACGCAAATTCTTAGTGGTCCAACAGGCAATATAAATGGAACAGAAATAAGGCCCCTTAATTTTAGCTGGCGACAGTGCCTATTCACCAACGAACTGGCTAGTGAAACCCTACCCGGACAGAGGACGCCTGACTCAGGAGCGGAGAAAGTTTAAAACCTAAAGTTCGGTGCACTACGATCTGTAATGGCACAGCATTTGGCATGTTGAAAGTTCATTGGAGAATTGCGTTGAAAAAGGTTGGACAAAAAACGAGCATCCTAAAAAAGACTATGATTGCTACGTGAGTTTTGCACAACAATTGTATGTATTGTTTCAATAACAGAAGATAAACGATTAGATAAAGACAATTATTTTGATGCTAAATCTTTAAAAATGTCAACTATGGCCTTTGTTTGTTCCATTTGCCTGCTCTGGGCGTCACGGAACATTTCAGCTGATCGTTCAAATCTTGCGTTGTCCTGCTCCATACTCTTTTCACACATTTCAATAAAAGAACTCTGCATGCCAGTCTGGAGTCGTACTTTCTCGCCTTTCTTTACTCAGGATGTTGAAATAGGGGAAGCCTTCTTTAATTTTCTGAATTCCATCTTCTCCAGTCGAGCGAGAACTGCTTGAACTCGTACTCTAGATTCTGCTGCCGTTTCTTCACCTGCTGTAGCATTCTCTGGCTTTCTGGACACCTTTCTTTATACGAAGAATAGATATCGTTCCACATTTTTATGTTTTCTTTGTGAAACTCCCCACAGCTTACTGAATTTGGGGACCCACGCTTTAAGAAGTTCGTGCGTTTCTTTCTCAGTCCTGTCAGCAGACTTAACGCGAGGTTTTTTCGTTTTGTGTTTGCCGTAGCAAGTACTTCGACATGACTTGCAACTGACGACTGAGGGGATGGCATGCTTCTTGCCAGTAGAATTGGTGATCATCGAGAAATGTTTATCAGTTCGCCGAGATAAAATCATTTTAAGTCAGCTGCGTTAGGGGGCTAAAAAAAGCCTTGCTTGACTTATCTTACAAACATCTCAAAAGTTAAAGGGCAACTCTTGGCTAGAAAACTATATTTCAGTAAAAGCTTCCAAATGTTTCCAAAATTACACAGGAAGCAAAAAAATTGAATTCAGAAGCTTTTTTACCGGTTAATTTTAACGTAAAACTTCGTATTTTACGTGACATTTCGCCATGGATGCTTCGATTATGATCACGAGATGTGATACGTCACAGATGTGGAACCGCAACAAGTCACGAACATGGCTGACTCAAATTCTTGCAGTGAGATAATAATAATAATAATAATAATAACGAATTTTTAAACAGGATGGCCCTTCAGTACATGCGTACTGTTATCAAAGGGGTCCTGTAAAAAGAAAAATATATATAACAATATAAAAATAAAAATACATCATATAAAAGGATAAAAGGTAAAAAGTTAAAAATCTATTAAATTATGCTTACTTAACCTATAAAAATAATTCGTTTAAAGACTGCCTAAATAAAACCCTACTGCTAGTTTGTCTAGTTTTTAAAGGTAAAGAATTAAAAATATTTGCACCAGAGAAATAAAAACTTTTTCGTGCAAATTCAAGTTTCACTTTAGGTAGAACAACAGTGGCTCTACAGTTCCTCGTATCACGATTATGCGTTAAAAAATTAAAATAGTTTTTAAAAGGGGTGCAAACGTTGCCTTGTAGGCAGTCAAAAACAAAATTACAGGCTTTTCTCATTAGAGTGTTCTCGACTGTGGGTAGGCGGAGTACACAAGTAAGACATGAGAGCTCAACTTCTGCTAGCGACTCCAATGATTTTTAGAGAGCTATAGGAGGGGATATGTCAGGGGATAATTAAGACCCTTCTATGGTATTTCAACCCTGGCGTTTTGAGCCTCCAGGGAAAAACAGCGAGACAGAGAAACGGAGTAAAATATCGAACCTCCTCACCGCCGACGGCGACGAATGGTGAGTGAATTGAAGTCCTAAATGTACAGTTTCTTTCTCTATTACCTCGGCCAGTTGTTTGTGAGCTAAGTCAAACCTGAAAAGCCTTGTTATTATTTGCATGTACTCGAGAAGCTTAATTAAACATGCTTTTATACAACCAAACTGTTTGCTGCATTTTGTTGTTTATATTCGGTCTTCAAATATTTTTGCTCATGTTTATCACAATAGGTTTTGACCTTTTGAGCTTCAGCCTAATGTACACTATCTATCTTATGCGTTTGAAAGCTTGCAAATACAGAAACTCAAGTTAAATTCTTTGTCTCTTTTGTGTTACCGATTTTTCTAAATTCTGCTCGAAAACGAAGAATTCTGCCGGCGAAATAATGCCAGCTACCGAAACTAGATTATCCGAAATTCTGCGGGAGATTTTATCTAGAACATACACAGGCTTGTAGTTAAAGACGTTCTGGACGTTAAATGTGGACAAAACTCTGCTCGGTCTCTTCACTTCTTTTGTTGGGAGAAGGGAGTTTGCGCTTTCTGTAGTTGAAACAACTTGCCTCGAGGAAACTTTGTTCAAGGTTGTTCGTGCTCGTATGCGTAAAACTGTACTGAGAATGATTTTGTAAACCGATTACTGCCACCGGGACTATTACACGACCCTGCGTGATTTTATATTTATCGGTATAATTAAGTTGTCATGTTTTTATTTTGCAATTTCTTATCTTTTTGCGAAAAGAACCCCCACGAAAATCGAAAATTGTGCTGTGTTTGGTTCCTTATTACTTTCGCGTTTGCTTGCGTTTTAATTCAAGGTTTGCATTTGGAATGGACGTTGCGCTCTTCGTGTCTTACAACAATTGGCATGTTTTCCTTTAGTTATCTCGTCAACTGACATCTGCTCGAATCTGCACACGAAACTGTTTCGTGGTCAGGCTAGGGAGGGTGAAGGGAAAGAGCGTGACACGCTTTCATATCCGGGTTTTATGCTACACCCCAGGTTGCCTAATTTACAACAATTGTTTCTCAAAAGGAATCACAGAATAAGTACTTCATGCAACACTTCTTCTCTTAGTTATCCGGATATTGTTTTATATTTGATTCTCCATTTCTTCGTATAATTTTATATCCCGCGAGAGCGCCTCTGCTAGCGCGCGGGGTAGTGGCTTCTTATTGCGCAGTACTGACCTGCACGCAAATCACGCGCGCCTTTCGAAGGCATATACTTCAAAGAAACACTACATTTGCTGGTGGGAATTGCTTTCTATTTTGCCAATTAACAGCAGGAGAAATCTGAGGGTGGCTACAAATTTCTCAACAACAGAATCAAAATATATCGGTCTGTTTCCGAACCCGTGGATTTCGCTTACATATAGGACATAGGTTGACATATAGAGGCTCAGTATTCCTGCTCATAAATGAAGAGATTTCTGACAAATTATGGGAGTCAGCACTCGCAGACCCTTTTCAATTTACTATCTACTCCAGACAAAAAGCATCTTTATCACGATATGGTGCAAGAGAGGATGCATCGTATTATAAAGCTATGTACATTTGCTGACCTTAGAAGGCCGATCAATCTGACGGATTTGTTTCGTTTCACGACACATGATTTACTCTTTTTAAGTTTATTTCCTTTTATATTTAAGCACTGAAGCATTACCTTTTTTATCTTGGAAATCACTGAACAGCATAGGGTCTTTCTCTCCTTGTCATTCTCATTTATGAAGAGACGCTTAGCGTGTTTTCCTCTTATCAGAAGTATGCAAAAGCAAATCTGCCTTCCACACCTGTGACGTAGCATCACGTGACGTACCAAAATCCGAACGTTTTCAAAATGGCCGCCAAGTTGGCGTAAAAAAAAATTCGTAGTAAATTCATTTTGGCCGATATCTTTAAAATTTTACCTTCTAAAGATTCCTGTTGCGATAAACAACTTATAGAAAAAATAAAAAAAATCGACAGACCTCACGCTAAGTAACCCAGATAAGAAGATGTGGTGATATTCGGCCGGGATGGGAGCTGAAAACAGGAGCGGTAAGCGGGAATTTCAAGAAAGAGCCGGAGCGGGATTTTGAGAATCTTTACGGAAAGTTTTTTCGTAACTGCATAAAATGAAATTAACAAAATTTGACTGGAACAAATTGCTTGATCTGTGTAGCGGTGTAGGGTTTCAAGTACGGAATAGGTTAATAGTGTAGTGTGTCAAATTTACATAGTTGGGGTTACACATCGTCCTTTTAACATGGTAAAAGGGCTCTTTACCTCGGGAAACTCACAAATAGAGAGGACGTTTTTTTGGTAAATATCATAAATAATATGTGCTCTGCCATTTTGTTTTTCCGCGTGCTTTGTAATTTTGTTTTCCCGGGTGTTTTGTCATTTTCATGGCCTGTTTGCCATTTTTATTTCCCGCTTACGAAAAAAAAGACTAAAAATTATCTCAGCAAAATGTTCCCCCAAGGTATCGACAAGGTAAATTTATGGCAGTGTGAAAAAGAACAAAAGAATCCCCCATGAAAGTTACCGAGGCAAATAGGTAGGTTTTCCAAGTACCCCAAGATAAAATGACCAATCGTGAGGCAAACCTCAAAGATAAGCAAATAAAATGAACAGAGAAATTTGAAATTAAATATGATGGCGTGAAGTTTAGATTTCCTGAGGTCAACTTTGCAGGTTCAAGGCAGCAAAAACGTGGTCTTTCTTAGGATCATGGCTTGATGGCTTGCTGATTTGTAAGTAAATGCTATTTTTTTTGGAAATTTTGCGTTTAAATACAACACTAGTCAAGGAAGATCTATAGTGCGTTTTCTTATATGTATTTCGATTTCATCTCAAGGTTTAGAAAAATCCAACAAAGAGATTTATATAAACGGAGTCTTCGCTGTCTGAAATACTGACATAACAAAGCAGTAGAGGACTGTCAAAAGAGTATAAATAATAAAAGCGAGATGATGCTAAGCAAGCACCCTCGAATTACCCATTTTCGCATTTCGCACCGAAAACAGTATGAAAAATTGACTTAAGTGTGTGACCGCAAATGCCTCGATAACGTATTCCCGCGGTGAGTTTACCTTGGTGTTGTTTACCTTGGGAATGCTATTTGCCTGGGTATGTGCACTGTAAAAGGTTCGTTACAAACATATCGGCATTTCTATTTTCAGCGTTTTCGTCATAAGAAACATGTATGAAATACTCTATTTTCTGATATTGCTCTTTGATCGTTAAAAACGGGCAATAAATAACAAAAGAAATGGAAAACAGCGCAAAACGTCGGCATAAGGAGGTGAAGTGGGGGACGAGTGCTTCGAGTAACGCTCAATTCCTCTTGCGTTCAGTTTGCGTCGGAAATAGAGAGGACGGACGTTTTTTGGTAAAAATCATAAATAATATGTGTTCTGTGATTTTGTTTTCCCGCCTGTTCGCCATTTTTATTTCCCGCGTATGGGAAAAGAAGACTAAATATTATCCCAGCAAAATGTTCCCCTGTCTCTGCTTTCCCTATCCCCGGATATGGTAAATTTTCTAAGAACACCTATTTTTTTTAGTGGCGCGAAAGTCTTTAATGAACTCCCTGTAAATATTTCAAGCGTAAATAACATACAAGCTTTTTGCGGCCTAGCAAAACATTTACTTTTATAATAACTATTTAGTAAAGTATATTTTAATCTCTTTTTGACTGACACGAGACAGCCCAAAGAGCCTTTGATTATATTATATCAGTGTTATATAATAATGTTTTTAATAAGGGCAAGAGTGCAATCAATTTCATTAGGCATGCAGAAAAGGAAGCCAGTTACTGTTACATTTGTGTGTATATTCTGATGAAGCTGTTACAAATTAATGTCTTTAACAAGTTGTGACAGTTGATATACATGTTAATACACGAAATTAAACCACATGAAACAGTTACTTGGTTTTGATTGGTAATGAGCAGCCTCTTGATTAGTCAAGATATGTAACTCCCTTGTCCTGATCTACACAAGTGCATGTAGTGCAATTTTTTAAGCCAATATTTGAAGTTTGTGCTCCTTCAACTTCTCGAACTCTTGAATATGTGATCTTGATTATAAGCATAGGCTTTTACGAATTTTTTCTGTTTTCTCCATAGTTTAAGAAGAGTCCAGAGAGTGTTTCATCACATTTCCAAACACCCCAAAGATCATCAAATATTCTGCTTCGTGTTGTATTTTCAACTCTCTCTTTCCCATCCTGCATGAACTCATACACCATCTCTCCTCTGCCCACCCCCCGACCCCCATCACCAGGGTTCTGGTTTAAGCGTGAGCCCACGAATGTTGTACTCGCACACCAACTGGGGTTATGACATTTCACAAACCAGTTAGGGAAAGGACATTCATATGTACCAATATTTTCGAGTACAGGTACCACACCAGGGTTCAAAGTAAAATCACAGCTGTTAGCTAGAATTTGTAGGCTTTTTTGTCAAGGCTCGTTTTTCGCCCAGCTATTCACATGTGTACTGCTACACTAATTGACAAAAATCTGCTGAGAACCTGTTGCCTAGCACATGACCAAAATCTTCCTGAAACATTTCACTTTCTTCCTTGAGAAACCTTGCAATTATAAACTGATTTTCAAGAGATGTTGCTCATATCACATGCTTCTAAAGTAATGTCAGCATCAAAATTTCATTTTAATTAACGTGTTTCCTTGCGACAATTCCCTTTCAAACAAAGCATCATGAATGGCTCTGTTTCTTAGGCATTTGTTAAAGCGTAAAATTTATGCAACTCTTCTATCACAAACATGGGAAATCCATTCTGTCGAGCAATATGAATACAAAACTACATGTCCAGAAACATAAAGGTAGTAATGCAAGGTTTGTCTAGATAAACTTGCATGCTGTTTGATGCTTGAGCAAATGTTTAAAAGAGTTGTTCATGGTTAACAAGAATTCTCCATTTCAGCTTTTGCAATGCGCTTCAAATTTTCCAAACCTTCTTCTACTCTTTCTACTGGTTTTAAAACATTTTCAAAAAGCTTTTGAAACATTTCTTGGCTGCTTTTTTGTCGGATATGAAATGATTACTATATCATCAAGTGACTTTGATTTCACATGGCAGATCAAAGAGTAACATTTTTTTATTTCTTTGGTGCAAAGTCGCCAGCCAGTGTGGTTAAAGTGCCAGCTACTGTGGGCAGCCAGCTGCTATTTTGAACCCTGCATACTGCTGTTTAGTCTGCCAAAAAATAACATCAATACCTTTTTACTGCTGTATTTAAATTAAATATGTTTTTTTTGTTCAATTCAGAGATGTATTTTATGAGCTTGTTCGAGAATGGGAAGATTCACATTCTGCGGCAGGTTGGAACATAGAGGAACACATGGGAGACAGGATAAGGTACAGACACAAATGTCTGGTCACATCACAATCCTCCAAGTTTATTTTTTTCCTTAGTGGCCATTTGGCCACCGACTGCTCAAGTTTGGTCGCCAATGAAAAATTTAAGTTGCTAAATTAAGCTCATGCTTTCAATCCTTCTTCTCATTTTAGTCGCCAGGCTGGTGACTTTGGTTCCAATTTAGTTACCAGGGCCAAAATTTTAATCGCCATGGCGACTAAAATGGTATTTACTTTGGAGGGTTGCATCACTTGTTTAGTTATAATTCACCCTGGTTATATCTAACAATGGTTATTTAAAGAGCTGTTCCAAGGAAATGGGAACAACAAGGTGGATTCAGATAGGATGCCAACAACACATTTGAAAAATTTAGGCTGAAGGTTTGAAGGTCACCATACAGTGCAGTTATTACTTGATACCATAGAGACAAGCTACAAAGCTGGCTGATCAACTGCTTACTTCTCATTCCAATAGTTTGTCAATCTGTCCAGCAATTTGTAAAGAGAATAAAAAGGACTTCAACTAGTCTTGATAATCTTCTAAATTCTCTGAAGTACCGGTAATATCAGAAGAAATGTATAGCAATCGATAAGGAGAATTCTAATTTTTATCTTGGGATTGAAAAGGTCAAGGACCATAAATTGAGATGCAATTTACACATTGTTGCTCCAGTTGACTCTCCAGTGAGTGGGCACCCTTGGGACCAGAAAAAAGTATCCAAAGGGATCGGCAGTGCCCAGTTCTGAAAATGTTTTTAATACAAGTATGTCAATGAGACTGTAATTAAGTGTCTGCCTACAGGAGGTTTGCCCATGGGTGGTGTCTTTTTGCAGGTGTTTCCCTTAGGAAATATCATTTTAGTATTATTTGTTTTTGATCACCTGGCAGGGCTTTGGTAAATCAGAAGCCAGAACTGGCAAACTATTCACACTTTGCCAGGCTGTTCAAGTCTCAGTTGCTACAGGTAAAAAATGTTTGTTTGTTTGTTCATTTATTGGTTGTCATTTCGTCCATCTCTTTGTTCATTCATTCATTTTTTTCTTTATTCATTCGTTTGTTCAGCATCTGTTTTTGTTCATTTGTTTGTTCATTCATTCATTTATTCATTCATCTGTCCATCTCTCCGCCTGCCCGTCCACCCACCTGTCCGTCCATCTTGTCCGTCCATTCGTCCATCCGTCTGTCTGCCTGCCTGCCCGCCCGTCCATCCGTCTGTCTGCCTGCCTTCCCGCCCGTCCATCCATCCGTCCGTCCATTCATTTTGTGCATTTGCTATGCTATGTTTTGTCTGTTATGTTATTCAGGATTTTTACTACTTCTCCTTAGCTTATTTAATACTTTATTACAAGTAACAAATGTTATTAATTACAGATGTGTGAAGAGGAAAGAAGTGGAAGTGATTTTCGTTCCTCGAGTATGCTAAGCAATCTACAAAAATCAAATCCTGAAAAGTTTCAAAGGTACAAGACTAGTTGATTTTTTTAAAGTTATTTTCAACTTTTTTTTGCCTTCAAGCTGAGTGGCTCATCAGACCAGAGCTTATGCCAATATCTGTAGCATTAAGCAACTAGGAGTGTTTCTACTCTCCCCTGGATAGGATGCTAATCTATTGCAGGGTTTATTTTTAACCCCCAGCATTAAATTCTCTGGTACCCATTTATACAGTCACCTCAGGGTGGAGAGAGGCACTATGAGAGAAAAGTGTCTTGCCCAAGAACACAACCCAGTGACTTGGCTAGGGCTGAGGCCCAGGCCGCTCGATCTGGAGTCCAGGGTGTTAATCATTAGGCCTGCGTGCCTCCCACAACAGTTGATAGTTACTGTAAAATCCAGGGTTAGTGTATCTGCTAGTCTTTGGTATAAATTTTATTGTTTTCTCTTTCTGAGATGATTAGTTGCTCAATTCTCTTAATGTATTTTTAAATTTGGTATTGACAGTAAGGAGAAGCTAGGGGTTAAGACCACTGAACTGTGTTTATTTTCTTCTGTGCTTGTATTGCTAGGCTACAGGAAAGATTTGTCACGCCATTATCCACTGGTGGCCCCTGTCCTTCTCCCAGTTTTAGTAATGTGCAAGAATTCTTCAAGGGATTCATACAATCTGCAGCAAGGTACAATATTTACCCAATTTATTATATTGGAAAACACATCTGATAAACACACCCTATTCAAAAATGGCTGCCAATTTAAAGATTTTTAAATTTTTTTTAAATTAGCCTTACTAACCTCGTTTTTAAGTTGACTACTCAAAAGAGTTTTTTATCTAGAACGATGTTGGTGAGGCTAATTTATATGCACACAAAGGAATTTTAAATTGGTACCATTTTTGAATAGGGTTTATGTAGTGCTGCCCCCTGTGAGAGAGATTTCCTTGAATGATTATAGTTGAGATATTACACACTGCAGTGTATTACTAATCATTGGTCTACAATTCACAACTAGTTTAGCTTTATAGTTATTTCGGGCGACCATCTACTGTATGTATTCTTGATTTATATATTATACATAATTTTATTTCATGTATAGTAGAAATAAACATTTACAGAGACATGTAATGATGGAATAGAATAATATTTAATTTTTTTCTTTTACTACAGCCATTCATTTAATCAACATTTGATGGATTTGCTGATTGTAAAGATAACTGAGGTATAGTTTTGAGGTTTCTAAAAATATTTATTTGTATTTCATTACAGTAAGGAATATGGTTGCACAATATTTATATTTTAAGTGCTGATAAAATTAGATCTTGAATTTGCAAACCATTAGGTCAAGTATAATAACAACATGCATCATGTAGAGCAGTGATCAATTTATTTCTAGCAGAGCCATGATGCTTGATCTAAATATTGTTAGTTTTGTTAATTGCAGATTAACAATAAAGAACTTCCATTGTCAGACATTGAAGAATCAAGTGAGAAAGATTCATCAATTCAAACTCAGGTCAGGCACATGATTTTTTGGTTGTCATTAAATAATTATAATGTTGAAGGGAGTGTAGACACCATATAGCCATCAGAGGCAGTTGCCTTTACTTCTGCCTGGACAAATTGCTTATTGAATTTTGATCAGAACAGTAGAAAAACAGTTAGTTTTAATTGTGCTTGGGTAGCAACTTTGCTGCCTTTTTTTCTGGCTTTGTGAACTTACGGCATTTTGAAACTAATTTTTTTTTTACCAGGAACTGAAGCAAGACTTTTCCTGTTGTCTAATGAATATCAGAATCTTGGCAAAGTTTCTTGGTTTTCTGTTGTTCCAACCTTATTATGGCACCGAAACCACTTCACAAGTAACTATGGCTGAAACTCTTGGAATAAGAAACAGTGTGAGTCAACTTGTTCTGTAAATGCAATAATAACTTACTGTAATGGTCATGACAGACCAACCGGCCAACTGACTGGCTGACCAATGCTGGCTGGCCAACCAGCTGCCCATCTGGCTGACTGGCCAACTGGCTGAAGGAGAGACGAAATGAATGAAATTACTTGTGAATCTCTTGTTTTCCAGATACCAATTCAGTTTGACATTCTCAGCTATCTGAAGAAAGCCTGGTGCAGTGGGAGACTTGTCCTGACCATACCATGGGCTGTAGAGTACCTCAGTATGATGGACCCTTTGGCTCCTCTTTTGGACTACTTCTCTGGGGTCCTCCATTGGCTCCACAGAATATACAGGTTTCTGTGCCTTGATTAATTTATCTGTTTAGTCTAGCCCAAGGTGATGGTAACTGGCACCAGACAATTTGAGAACCTTGTAAGAAGTACTGGGAATTGTATTGACCTAATTATGATTTGTGCTAGCCCAAGGGGCCATGTTTCATCCCTGTCCAGGGCCAAATTGTGTTGTCAAGTACTTCCACTAACTAGTCATCTGGCTCCTGCTGACATGTAGGATTGCATCAGATTTTACCTTGGCCTTACTTTTAACGCATGTCTGATGTTTATCTAGAGAGGTGGCTCCGTCGTCTGCCAAGCAAGATTTGAACCACAGCAAGTTACTCCTCGTATCTTGTCTCGGATGGTTCTTTGAGGTCAGTTTGACATTTTGAATTCTGTTTTGTGTGTTACATGTATCTTCACTTGTTCTTATTGTTGTTTTCTTCACAGATCCCAGTGATTCCTGCATCATTTTTCTTCAAAAGCCTGACAGAACCAAGGCACCTCATTGATGATGAACTGCCAAAAACATTGTCAGAAGAAAAAGCAAATCTGGTGAGCTTAACAAAATAATTATTTCATATCAGGCCTCTATGCATATTTAGAAAACACCCTGTAAGAAAGCATGCGCTAAAAGCCGTACCTCTAACACAGAACTGGCATGAGCTGTTGATGCAATGGCGTGAGCAAAGAGTATTTATTTTTTCCTCAAGATGTTTTGTAAAAGATATAGAAAGCATATTTTCTATGTTTCTATCTAGTTATAGAAACACTCTTGAAAGTTTGAGAGAACTCAAAAAAGCTGTGGAAACACTCGCCTATCGGCTTGTGTTCCCACAACATTTCTCGTTCTCCCAAACTTCCACTCGTTCTTCTATAACTCGACAGACACACGGAACATGTTGTTTTATTTCTTAAGCAGTGCATTAGCCCCCTCCTCCCTTCCTGGTCCCCTGAAGAAAAGCTTCTGTAAATGCCATGTGGATAACCACCAAAATATTCTCAGAATTAACCTTAGAAGAAACATTTTGGGGGTAGGGAGAATAATTGCAGACAAAAGATTAAAACCCTGTTTAAAACTGCTGACATGTAATAATTATCTCTTTTTCACTTATTAGGACTCCAGTGGTATTGTAGATCAAGCTGTTCTCTACTCTTGCTGTCCATATCTTGGTATGCTTTTATTTGTTGTTGTTTTTCTATATAGTGGATTGTTTGAAGTTGAAGGCAATAGCTGAAGGCAAAGTTTATGTTCAGTTTCAGTTGTTATGTTGCCTTGTAATGTCGTAAGCCTTTTTGCTGCAATGTACATTATTATAGGACATGGCATCTGTGTTACAGTCACTGAAGATGTTGGTTATTCTGCTCCGCTCTACAGGTGAAATAAGATCAGTTCTTGTCGAAGCAGCTGCTGGAATGTCTGGAAGAGCAGGTACAGTTACTGTGCATGAAATAACATGACTGCATCTCTGTACAACCTTGCAGCAGAATTAAAATTATTTTACAGAGCAGTGGTAGACATGCTAGTCAAAATAACATAATTTTTGTAACGATTTGAAGAGACAATGTGACTGAGGGCTTGGTGGGTTTTTAACGCATCATGGCATGCACTCATTTGTACTGCCATGTCTTGCTCCATTCAGGATTGATCAAAGATCTCATACCAAGCCCATAGTATTGTGTAATTGTAAACTGTATGTAGGTTTGAACAGCGAAGTGACCTATTGAGTAAAGCATGTGGTAAAGTGTGTGTTGGGCTTCAGAATCCATGTTCCAGCATTTGAGCCTGGCTACTGTACTGTCTTTATTTCGTTCTTTATGTCGTGTTGTTGTTCAAGACTCCCTCCACCTAGGTGTATCAATAGGTTTTTTTTTTTGAGGAGGGGGGATGGGTAGCGGGGGATTGTAATTCGTCAAATGGCTTGATGACAATTTATGGAAACTGAAATTAAGCGCCTGTAAGCATGCAGACACTAACTTTCATTTTATTTACCCAGGCCCAGTGAAAAAGATAACACCAGTTTCCGCTGGTGAACCTGCTAGAATATCATCTTCACAAAGACAACTGCAGGTGAGGTGTAAGACCTTTATTAATAATTATAAATATATTTTTAAGATGGTATACAAAATAACAATTCATTAGCTCTCTGGACTCATTGCAGACTTATCATGACCAACAGAAACAAGTGTTTTGAGTAAAAATTAATTTTATCTTGACTTACTCAGAAGGTACTAATATTAATTATATTAAATTCCTTTCAGCTTCAGTTAGAAGAGAATTTCTTCAGAATCCAGCCCGATTTTCTCAAGAGGTTGTCTGACTTCACAGTGGAAAGGCAAGTGAATTAACCAGCTACAATAAATACAAAGTAATTTACACCAGATAATGCATGTCATTCTTTTGTGCACCTTTTTTTAAGTAAAAACCGCCCTTTAAAGGGAACCTCGGCTCTTGAGGCAAGTTGATGGAAGTTGTTAAAAATAATGCCTAAATTACAAATGTTACTGAACAAGGGAGATATAGCATTTAAAAGTGATAATCTTCTTATTAAATTTCTTACTAAATGTTATATATTCCGTGTCCAGTAAAATTTGTAATTTAGGCATTATTTCAAACAACTCAACGTCAACTTGCATCAAGAGCCGAGGTTCCCTTTGAAGTCAACATAAAGAAGATTATTTTAATCCTTTTAATCAGGTTGTGCAGCAACATTATATTTCACATCAAAGGGAGCATTATTCCATCTCTGCTGGATAAAGGAGTTAAGAGAATTCAAGAATTCCTGGATAATGAGTTTTCAGGCAGTGTAAAAACTGATCAGGCAAAGGTAAGGTGACGTTAACTGCACATTCATTGCTATTGTACTAGTGCGCTGTCAATGGCTTATTTTAAAAATCGTGCCACATTTCCGGCTTAGCGTGAGTACAGAATTATGTACAGAAACTTTATACACTTTTTTAGTATCTATCACACAAGTAAATAGTGCTTTCTGTGCACTTTAACTTGGAGGTGATTAGCCAAGTATTCACCTTCAAGCAGCTGAAGAGAAATAAAATGGCTTCGCATGTCGGTTTCATTACGAGCTGAATAAAATTATTATTATTATTATTATTATTATTAAATTATTATTATTATTATTATTATTATTATTATTATTATTATTATTATTATTGTTTGGGTACATCAAAAAAAAATAAAATGTTATTTTCATGCATACTAATGGAATTGTGAACAAGCGAAAGTGAATGTTAAATTTCTCATTTACAAGTGTAAAGATCTATCTTCTGGGTAGAAATCGTCAAAGTAACTCAATATAATAATATAATAATAAGCTTGATTTACACCTTAAATTTCTTGTGTGTTAGGAAAAGTGTAGACCTCATGTACTCAAGATCATTCATTCTGTGACTGATGATGGTGTTAAAGCAGCCTTCGAGACAGTTGAGTTAGTATAATAGTGTTTGATTTGTGTGGCTGTTTAGATGAACGCTTTTGAGTTGTACTTTCATGTGTTAGGCTGTACAAGGTAGCTCTAACTTTTAAGTCTGTGGATGAAACCCTAGTGTGTGACCATTCAAATGAAAGCTATTGAGCAGTACTTTCATGTGGTACTGTTTATTATGTTGTACAAGGTGGTTCTAACTTTTAAGTCTGTGGATCAAACCCTTGTGTGTGACCATTCAATAAAAGCTATTGAACAGTACTCTCATGTGGTACTGTTTATTATGTTGTACAAGGTGGTTCTTACTTTTAAGTCTATGGGTCAAACTCTAGTGTGTGACCATTCAAATGAAAGCTACTGAGTAGTACTTTCCTGTTCAAAAACTAAGCAGGAGATTTTTTCCTTTACATGTGGAAGATCTTCTAAGAAGAGAAGCTTGAGTGTATTTGAGAGCCTTTGTCCTCAGGAAATGAACTCCAAGGTGAGAATTGGAAAGCACAAACTTTTATCTTTATAAAAATACTCTCTTTATTCTCTGAAGTTAGCAAGTTAGTTTTACTATCACTTAGATAGTCATACTTATATTTTCTATGGCTAGAAAAACATTGCACCTCCACTCATTGATCCAATACTTGGTATTTTCTCCACCAATATTTCTCATTCATTTTCTACATTCTAATTGTGGTTTTACACTTTATCCCTTAATTTGTTTTGTATTTATCTGTTGGAAGCAGGTTATTGCGACAGCTGCGAATATTACCACAAGACTTATTAAGGAGAAAACATCAGACTGGACCAACACATCTCTACCAAGTAAGACCTTAAGATTGTCATAACGAGAGTGAGGCTATGTTTACACTGGACCAGACAGTAACCGTTCTGAACCGAACCGGACCAGACCGGCTTCTGTTCACACAGGACCATTCTGGAACCGGTGTGTAACGGGTCCGAAACTGGACCTGCCCTTTTGGATCTGTTCCGGACCGATTCCAGACGGTCACGTGTAAACAGGAGGCGTATCCGGTCCGATTTTCGGACCGGATCCATTTGGAACCGATCTCGTGTAAAGATAGCCTTAGTATACTGCAGTGGACGTCGCTACTTTATTTGATGTTTTGTGGGGAAAGTTTACTTTTATCAAAGGAAAAGTCAGGGAATTTTGAAAACTGATGGGTCATGTAGCAGCTCTCGTAAGGTCTCACATGAGTGGCTGAGAGAACAATAGAACAAACAACAAGAACAATGCCCCTAGCCCCCAAAACAATAGCAGCTGCTAAGTAGAGGACCAGTAGAATTACAAGCTTATGAGAGCTGCTACACTACTGTGAAACTGATGTCTGTGGCAACCACGCTTTGGCAAATAGTCACTCCCGATAGATAGTGTTCTCTTAGAAGAGAGCTCAGTGAAATCGCACTACATACACAAACCAAGAGTCGTTTTACTTTGTTTCATTCACAGATATTATGGAGGAAGAACTGTTCGCACAGTTTAACAAGATTGCGAACTCAATTTTGCATTTAAAATCCAAGGAACAGAGAACAGAGGCTGAAGATAGTCTGAGCGATACGAACACAAAACAAATGCCAGGAAAAGGGTGTGAAGTGACAGCAAAATGCCGTGAACCTAGCGCATGTTCCCTAGAAAATGTTAACCCTGCAATGAAAATAAGAGCATTACAGGTAAATAATGTGTTTGAAAAGCACTCTTCTGTTTTTCTTTGATCCCCCTCCCCCTCCAAAAAAAAAAAAACTGAAAAAAGTATATATAAAAACAAAATCATACAGTACCCTTTGGAAACACGTGTGAAGCAGAGTGGGTCGGGAGATGAATAGAAGAAATGTCACGAACCAGGCGTTGTGTTGTGAAGCACCGCGAAAAACGGCAAGCGTAAAATAAGGGGATGCTACTGCCCTGGCAATTCTTTTCCACTCTGCGTTCTTCCTGGAACAGGCTTCAAACCGTAGAAAGCATAGGTCTGCCACCTCTCTTGTATTTCTAGCTCTAGCCATTTCCAATGCATTTGTAAAACGTCAACAATCTCTAAAACATTTTTAAGGCTTTGAAAAGATCTTTGAATCAAAAGATTTAATTTTTATGGTAATCGGGAACGCCTCCGCTAAACTAACTATTGTATTTCCAATATTGCAGGCGGTCCTTTCAGAGCAATCGAAACTGCTTGCAATGCAGTCATCAAATGGTATGTAGTGTTATGCCTGATGTTAACATAAAATTCTCATAACTGTTCTGCATACAAATTCCTACTACTAGTTGAGAGATTTTGATGGTACATCATGCCTGTCGCCCCTTGGCGATCATTTTTCGTTAGTCTCAATAACACTCATTCCAGATTATCTCTTGATGTGATTAAGTGAGATCTTGATTTTTTTAGTCTTATGGAAAGAACTAAAATAGATCAGCAGTCACTGTAAAAAATATCATTTTATTAACTAGAGTTTCCAATTTTTTTTTTTATATATTACTCTAGAAATAACGTCTAAGGCAGTTGATGCTGTTGATGAAGTTGAAAGAACCTTTTTAAACGAGGTTTGTGGAAATAAAAATTGTTTCGCGTTTCCGTTGTGTATAGAAACGTGGTTTTCAGCAAATTAAGGTAAAGGAAAAGTCTGCATACGAGCCTAGTGGCCCATCAGGCCGGAGCTTATCCAGGTTTCCGTAGCATGAAGCGACTAGGAGTATTTCTACTCCCCCTGGATGGGATGCTAGTCCATCGCAGGGTTACCCCCAGCAGTAAATTCGCCGGTACCCATTTATACACCTGGGTGGAGAGAGACAATATGAGAGTAAAGTATCTTGCCCAAGAACACAACGCAGTGCCCCGGCCAGGGCTCGAACCCGGACTGCCCGAGGGTACTAACCATTAGGCCACCGCGCCTCCCATAATTCAGCAAATTAAAGCGTGCTTTTTTTGGACTGTTTTTGGAACTGTTTTAAAATTCCAACCAAAAGTGTTCATCCGTAGTTTTTAACGAGCGGATTTACGAGGGTTTGTTATCTTGGTACAAAACCAAACGATTTTCACTCGACCAGTCTATCGCTAGCCAAAGTGTTAAGAAAAATTTTCCATCGGTATTTTAGCGTGAGATCGTTGTGTGCGACATGAGATCTGCATCAGCGTGAGTTCGTTGTGTCCGAGATGAGATCTGGACCGAACGTGAAGAGTGGGCAGGCTCGCGAGGTTCACGCGCGAGTTTATTGAAACTTCTCGCCTCTTGCTAAATCGCGCGTGGCGCATAACTCAAGACCAACACTAATTAGACTTTTGCAGTCTAATTGGAAAACAGCGCAAACCTTCCCAACTAACTCATCATTGCTCAGTGCAGGGTTCGCACGCAATAATATTTAATAAAAAAGTACAAAATAAATTAAATTTTCTCGTAAAGAAAATGGTAAAAATGTACCCAAAATGAAAGATGATTTCCAAGAAAATGGTCAAATTTAGGTCATGGAAAACTTGGAGAAGTCATGGAAAAGGTCATGGAAGAGCCATGAAATTTCAAAAGCTCAAAAGAGTACGAACCATGTCAGTACTTCTCCTGTATAAAATAACATGATTCTTAAATACGAGTTTTGATTTCAGGGGCAACCTAATACGAAGGAGATGACTTTGATTTGTCAAATCACCGTGGAGCTGGCATTCATTCTAGGTGAGCTCCAAATCAAATATTCGTATTAGCAGCAATAGCTCCCTTTAAATGTTGCACCTTGCTACTCTAGATTCTGAAAATACAGTACTTGATTGGTATCAGCTCTGCAGACCGAAGCTCTAACAAGCATTTCCCTCTCTTTAAAAGTATGTAGAACTGCATATGGAGTGACGTTTGCCAGAACACTGAACTGTGCAAAACATGGTTGTGGAATCCTGGACAAGCTCATCAAATTATGGACCAAATTAAAAGGTAGAGACATTCTGACCGAAATCCAAATTCCCCCTTTAAGAATGTAGAAAATTTATTGCCAAGGTTAGGAGAAATTGGAACTGATCGTAGGGAAGTTATTATTGGAGAGAATTTTGCACTTTGAAAAGAATGGGCTTACAGAATTTGGATAGACTTTTATAAATATAACAATTTCTAAAACGTGCTGTAAGTTACAAGATAAACATCAAGACCCTCAAAAAGTTCTCTAAAAATACTCTAACCACAAGAAACACAAATACAAACCAAGCGATACAGTTAAACCTAAATATGATTCCAGGCTAATTTTATTTTTTGGAGAGGTAACTCAGGAAGTTTACGGTAGTTTATTCTCCTATTATCACAAACGTTTTTGGATCTTTTCTTGCAGAGAAACACGTGGAAGTTCCTTTTGCAAGGTTGCTTTCCATTCCTCATGTTAACGTGATTATGACAATAGAGAACAAACAGGTAAGGCATTTATTGGGTAATGGAATGGCAGGCGCGTTGGCCTAATGGTTAGTACGCAGGACTCCGGATCGAACAGTCCGGTTTCAAGCCCTGGCCGACGTCATTTTGTTGTGTTCTTGGGATAGACACTTTATTCTCATAGTCCCTCTCTCCACCCAGGTGCATAAATGGGCACTTGCGAATTAACGGCTGGGAGTAACCCTGCGATGGACTAGCATCCCATCCAGGGGGAAGCAGAAATACTCCTAGTCGCTTTATGCTACGGAAACTGGGATAAGCTCCGGCCTGATGACCCACCATGCTCGGACACAGACTTTATATGGTATACTGCACGCTCAATAGCTTCCAGTTTCTTTGCAGCAGTACATAAGACTTACCTTGCGAGCAGAGTCTTATTCTAGGAAGATCGAAGAAGGCTCTGCTCGCAGGGTATACATAAGACTTGTTCATTCCCTTGAAATTTTTTACTGTTCACGCATGTGATGATAAACTTAACGGAAGCTGTTTTGATAATATGATTTATATCTTTTCTTTTCATGTCTGCTGGCGCTTCCAGCAAACATTTCTTTCCTGCCACCGTTGCTTCGCGTAAAAGCTGTCTTACACCCTTCCAGGGTTCGTTTCCTTTCAAGACCTTTTGAGTGGAAGGGAGGGGTTTTTTGGATCATAAATCGGCTAGCGCATCTGAAAATACAACATAAGACTTGAAGTGACTTCAAGGGCTCGACACTAACGGTAGCCAACTAGCCACAGACTAGTAGAAATTCAGTTTTGGCTAGTGGGTTTTCGATTTCCACTAGCCACTTTGGCTAGTAAACAAAATAAAATTGGCCGAATTAGTTTCTGCCATTCACAAGGAAGCCATACGCAAACAATTTTCTCGGAATTTCTTTCTTGTTGACATACCATATTACTGGGCATTGCTCAGCACGTATGCAAATTTAAGACTGTTTACTTTTCGTTGCGTGGCATTTGACAAACAAGACAGCATTTTCTGAAAGCACACATCGATGTTCTTTTTTGTTTCGAAATTAGTAGAACAAAACACGAGCTTCTCCTGATTAAATCATGCGCAAAATCGTGCGGAACTATAAAGGGATAACATTTCATTTTGCGTAACAACACATCGGTGATTTGTCATCATATGCATACTGACAAAGCTTGCCACTACAAAAATAATTAGAGAAAGATTTATATCCTTCCAAATTTAAATCAGCCGTTTTTAACATTTGAATTTCGCCAACAACAGTTTGTAGTATTGTTCAGATACTTGTTTTGCTTTTGAAACGTTTCTACCCCGGCGCCTGTTTGTAAAGAAGACCTGACAGTGTTAACAATGACATCTCGGTGTCTCGATATTTTTCCAAAGAAGTCTCACAGAAAAACAGAGTCCTGAAAGTCTTAACGGGAAAATCTCTGGATTTTCCTTTGTGAGCTGTCGGCCTGAGAGATTTGATGTAAGGAAAACACAAGGCCATTGAACAAAATTAAAACCAGCGCAATTCATTGAGATGATAAATTCGTTCGCTGCGTTTAAACCAGTCAAGCGTGACATAAGCACAGGGAGCCCGGACAAACTGTTTGTTTGCACATTAGCATTTTTGTGTATATTAGCATTTTTATAGCAAATGTATAGGATTTACTGAACGGCTCGCAGAATTGCGTGTAATAACGTAAAATATGAACAAATTACATAATAAGTAAACGTAAGTTTATCTTACCAGTTTTGTGGTGTGGTTCTTTTGGCTCGAAATTGCGAATTTGAGCGGTTTGAAGGATTTCGCGTTTGCTGCTTTCTACATACAGCTATTTCAATTAACGTTGTCGGGTCAAAGATTAAAGCTAAAAGACAAGACCGTATGGCGTTCTGGGTATTCACTATAAATTTGCATATAAGCTTCATTAAATGTACAAATTTGTATTTCGCACGCGAAGAATTCACGAGTTTGTTTTTCCTCTCAGGAGGCCTTTCTGTAGCTTTACTTTTAGTGTCGCTTGGCTCTGAGTTTTGAAAATTCTTCTTAAATTCAGTGTGGTTAAAAGCACCTTGTTTCACATGTCTGAAAAGAAAGAAAACGGGCAAATCCGCGTTTGTCGTGTCACTATATATTTTAATATTCAGCACGTGCAGTTGCTCTCTTCCTCTACCCATACTGCCTTTCAGCTTTGATCCCGACAACGTTATCTGAAATAGCTGTATATAATTATAACGAAAGGGTGGAAACTCCAACAGCTCCAAATTCGAACAGCTCCAGCGCCGAGGCGATTTTCGACCAGAAAATCCCATCGCACAGCTTTCAAACTGAGCAACATGTAAGAGGAAGGTTTGAGGAATCTTCTCGTATTGTTCGATCGAAAATTCATCCAAACGGCCCAGAGCTAGCCTTCGAACAAAAACGGGTAACTAAAAATTTTAAGCCGTCCGAATGCGTAGCCACAAAAAGTTGTGCCGAAGGGAATTTGCTATTCCCTAGCCTCTTTCCGATTGGACACAATTAAACAATGGTCGTTCAAGATTTCGTCCCGTGAATAGGTGGGCAAAATCAATACTCACTAGCATGGGTAGTGTAAGGGTCCTTGGGTTGTGTCGGACTATTGACATCACTACCCATGCTAGTGAGTATTGATTTTGCCTTTGCCCACCTATCCACGGGACGAAACCTTGAACGACCATTGTTTAATTGTTACAACAAACACAAATCTCGCTTGCATACGTGTAAACAAGTTTAATTCATCGTAAATCAGAATTTACACTTTAGTTTAAGCAATAAAACGGAACAAAACAAACACTAAGAAAAAGACAGATATCTAGTACCTTTGATTAGTTGTTGGCGACTTCTGAACAATTGTCTAAATCCTCTTGAAATGAGTCGAGCAGCTCTGGTCTGAAGAGAACTGAATAATTTTGGGTCAATCGATTGCATTGAGTTTCTCATGGCCGCGTGCGATCTACAAAACCACCGTGTTTACCATCAATTCTGATGCCTTGGGAATCATCTCTTGAAAATATTTTCGGTCCAAAAGCCTTGGCAGACAATTTTCAAAATTCCAACTGTGTTGAATACTCCGGATTTGGAGTGATTTCTTCAGAGTGAACGAAAATTTCATTCAGCAAAGGCTGCCATGTTTACTTGCCTGGATGGCAAAGGTGGCATGGCTGAGTAACCAAGCCGTGAAATGCTATATTCACCTCCTAGCGAGGTGAATATAGCGTCATACACTAGAGCTTTTCCACCAATCAAAATGTTCCATTCTTATATTCACCTCTGGAAATTAGACTAAAAGAAGATATTTAACTGGAGACATCACCGCGTGGCTAGTAAAAATTTTTTTTGGCTAGTAACATCTAAGTTGTCACTAGCCACTAGGCTAGTAAGTTGAAAAGTTAGTGTCGAGCCCTGAGTGACTTGTTTATAGTTGAAGTTTAATACTCGAACCCTGGTAAACTCAAACATCCCGCTAAACTCAAACCTTTTTCGATTCCCCTACAGGTTTTTTTCTTGGTAATTTTACCCTCGATAACTCGAATCTTTTTCGATTCCCCTACAGGTTTTTTTCTTAGTAATTTTACCCTGGATAACTCGAATCCTCGAACCTTTTTTTTAATTTTCCTCAAAGCTTCGAGTTATCGGGATTCAACTGTATTTATGTTAAAGAATAGTTTACCCCCAAAATGCAATAAGAATAAAAAAACTATTCATCCAGCTAATTATGCGGGTAAACAATATTTAGGATTGTTCCACTTTCAGGTCATTTTTGAAGTGCTCCAAGCCTTATTCCTTACTCTCATACGCAAACAACTTGCCTATGTATACGAAGTCGAACAGTGGTACATTAATGCTCTGGGATGTGTCTTGGATGAGGTAAGATGCTTGCAGGAAGGTAATTGAGTATAGGGTTCAGCTTAGCTAAGTGTCACGGTGACAGTCGTTTTGTTTTTCTTTTTTTTTTCACCATTGGGCCAAGGTTGCCTGCTGGAAGAAGGCTGTTCACTAGGGCGTCCTTCATGAGTTCACTTATGTTTCTCTCTCACCTCTTCGAAATAAATCTTTGTGTTACGTGCGAAATGAAATCATGAACATAGTTGCATGTAAACAGGCTTTCAATTCTTGCTTCATGTGTTGCTGAGCGAAAATAACTCTGTAATCGATAAACTGGAAAGAAATTGCAGTGTTTTCTGACACGAATGACTTGTGACTGTTGCGGTGAACACGGTGCTCTAGTTGTTTCTTTTACCTGCAAATAGCCCAGTCCCCAAGCGCAAGGGGTGAGCATGTTTGATTGCACTGAAACAAATTGGCTTAAAGTATGACAAGTTATATCATCAAAACACAAACAATGTGGCATTTAGAATCCCCACGTTTATTTTTCTGTGAGTAGAGTTTTTCATTTACAGTGTCCGTATATAAATTTCACCACAGTGCTAAATGTATCGTCACCTAAGCATGCAAAGCCTTTAAAAATTTAATAAACACAGAAAATTTGCATCAAAGTGAAGTACAATGCAAAAACGAAAAAAAAAAGTTCTTTTGCTTCAATTAGAATTTTTCTTGCAAAGAACAACAGGTGCGATTTGGGCAGCTGAATTTGGTGTGGTACACGGAAGGTCATTCCACTTTCCTTTGGCAGAGCTGCCGGTGCCATACATGAGGACACAATCCTCATTGTTTCCAAAATTGTTCGGTTCAGGAGAATTCCATGCAGTGTAGCCTGTCAGCGGAGTGTCATCCACCCAGTAGAACTTCTTATCAGCTTTTCGGTGAAGCCCTAGCCATGCATTTCCAGCCTTTTTCTGCTTGGTAATAAGGTCGGAGATGAACTGATTCTCACCGGCGGATGTGATTTTAGCGAGGTCTCCGCCCAGCTTCTGGCAGTTTCTTCGAGCGTCGTTCCACTCCAGAGTTCGAATGTCGATGACGAGGAAACACGAGTTTCCATGAACAACCCAGCCTTCTGGACAAACTGGTCCTGTTTAAATTAAGGAGAGCGATGAATAGAAGTCTGAATCGGTTGTGAAGATTGAAAAAGTTATCGCGCAGATATTATTTAGAATTAATCTCGCCAAGGATGCCCCTTACAGCGGTGGCACACGAGGACACTGTTGCGGACACACGTGCGCAACATTTGTTGCAGACACAAACTTTGTGTCCCTGACACAAAAAATGTTTCTGATTTCTTTTAGAAACATTTTGTGTCCGCAACAAATGTTTTCCCGTTTACTCGCCCGAGTGTCCGCAACATTGTGTCCTCGCTTGCCATCGCCTTGAACAGCCAACAGTCTGCAAGCCAGATACAATTTGAAAATAACGCAAATCGCGTCGACAAAATCGTTGTTTATTTTAATACAAACCAAGTAGGAGAATGTTCATTTATGAAAGATTATTTCATTTACTTCCTAAAGGTCAAATTTGTAAAACTGAAGATTTCAAGTGTACCAATTGTGAAGTTATTAATAAGCCGGGGCTTCCAAGCGTAGTTTATTTCGATTTTCAAGTCAGATTTCTGTCATTTTATGCTTCGACAGACGGATCTTCGCGCATGATTTTTCAGAATCTTAGAATTCCGCGACGTAAACTGAACGATTTTTCCCCTAACAAAATTATTCACTTTAATGAATTTACTGACTCCTGCTGCATACAAACGAAAACCGAGAAGAGGAATCGAAGGACAAAAAAAAAATAGAATAATTCTTGTAACAGAGCTACTAAATATTTCGTTAATTACCTTTGGACTTTGAAGCGATGTAATCAACTTTAGCCTTGATATGAGCCAGCATTTCACTGTCGCTTTTTGCCAAACCACAGTTGTTGTTCACCACAAAGCTCTGATCATCTGCTTTCGGTTTAACGACAGGCTTGATGCTGGAATTTTGCGGCTTGCCGCTAGAAAAAGCGGTCAGTATCACCAAGCAAAGTAATAACACGAAATTCGGTCGAGACAACATCTCCGTTTGATTTCACGTCGACAGTATTTTTCAAAATGTACTGTTTTAAGATAACGTGGAATTATCGATCACTGGCTCGGGACATTGAATTATATCTACACGTAGCAAAGCTGTTGATACCGAGAAAAGAACTTTTTCAGGTTTTGTAAACAACGCTAAAGCGGAAGTTAATTTAATGTTTTAGTAATAATAAACAACTTTAAAGAAGGGTCTATAAAATGGTTTTGAGCAAATAGACTAGCATTTGAAAGAGCTTAAAACATTTAGTAAGAGATAAATACCGAGAACGGAGGTATTAATCTATATACATCCCGAGGGCCGTAGGCCCGAGGGATGTATATGGATTAATACCGACGTTCGAGGTATTTATCTGACTTATTTTATGATATTATTCATGAGGGATCATTATATAAAGCCCGTTTCCAAGAGGACAAAAGCCATCTAATTAGTAGTACATCGGCTCCGAGCGTAAACAATGTAGTCTTTGTTGTTTTTTATTGTTGCCATTGTGTGGTTTTCTCAGAATAGCCCGATCGTGCATTTCCACGGATTTCGCGATTTATTGTGATTGCAACCTTATTTGAATAACACAAGCTTGTTTTGATGGTTTGTTTTGCACTGTGTGTTGTTCGCAAGGTGCAGTTTAGCGTGTTTTGTACAGCGTCTAATGGTAGTAGTAAACGTACGAAGAAATTGAAACCTCGACAGGAACGGCTAAAAAAATTATGAAGAGTTGAACCAAGGACAGGAACATGGACTGCTCGAAACACGAGATAAGTTGTAAGGAAACGTTTAGGATTCTCAATTTTTCAAGATTCAGATGCACGTTGTTGTTGAACTCAAGAGGAAGGAATTTTTAACTGAGGCAGTGTGCAGCGACAATTAAATTTGAGAACGGCATGAGGGAAATCCAACCGAACTAAGCTAATCTTTTATGATTCCATTGACATGAATTTTATATTTTCAAAATGAATTTAGAAATGGAAGAAGGCTTTGTTATTTCAAAGACTTAAACTTTTTAGGGAAAGTAAACTAAAAACATATTTGGGCTGCCACTGCTATATAGCTTAAAGTATTTCGTATCAGGTTGCAGTAAAATTTTTATGTTGGAATTGCAGTGTTTAATTTGTCCAGAGAATAGATCAGGAATTTGTCAGGAATAGATCAATCGGAACCTAGAATATTAGAATGCTAATGAGAGGTTTTATAAATTATGCAGATAAAAGCCCTCGCATTTATCTGTATAAATCCCTGAAACGAGGGATTTATACAGATAAATCCCTCAAACGAGGGATTTATACAGATAAATCCCTCATTAATATTCATAAATTCATTCATCAGCCCCGCTCTTCCCTGCTACATTATCAAGCCCTCCCCGGACTTTCAGTTAGTTAATATTCAACAGGGTTGTAAGTTAAATAAAGGTTGTTGAATAACAAAAGAAAATGTGTCAATCATGAAATAAGCTATGTTAATTCCTGTCAACTTCCTGGAGTGATATCATATTCGGCTGAAGGTATTATTATGAAACGTATAACTTATTCGTTAGTTAGAACTTTCTTTGTTATTCGTCTAACTGTCAAGTAGACTATTACGGAGTATATGACAAAAATATGACAAAAAATAAAAGGATAGGATATGACAAAAAATAAAACAAAGTAGAACTTATCGGCGAATAAAAGCCGTTGAAACTGGATGCAAAGAATTAGAACCTGAAGATTTGTACATAATTAGCATAGATATCCAATACTAAGTAAATGAATCATACACATTTGAATTATTTAAAATTGTACCGAATCACACGATCGGGACTGAGTTTTTGTGGTTTGTTGACCATCAGCATAGTTGGAAGAATTGTTTTAAAATAGCTGACTTTCTTTTAACGAAACTTTGTGCTATTTCTTACAACAGCATATAAAGACATTCCAAGCAGTTTGATCAGATTTTGCACGACATTGTTTTCTTTCTTTGCGTTTGCTTAATGAACCATGAAGCGTTCAAGACTGAGTTCACTGAAAAGTTAAAATGTCAATAAAGTCTGTGCCGTAGACGAGTATCGTTACTTTCTCTCCAGGTAGATGTAACCTAACTCTTATTTCTAAAGAAAAAAGTATCTCAAAGTCCTTCGTCCATTGTAACAGAAACAAGTTTTACAGTGTTCGTCTTGGCCACGCGTTGTTTATCAAACGAAGGCGTAAATAGACTCGAGTTTCCAACGTGCGTCCACTCGCGACTCCGTTTGGCAAAACTTTTACAGTTTAACTTTAAATACATTAAATTTTTAATTTAAAGTTATTGTTTTATTTTGAAGGCAACTGCTGTCGAAATTGGCAAGGCGTCCTGTTCTGTGGTGTTGGCGTATCGTGAATCGAGGAATGTGAAAGGTAACTTATATCAGAAAACAGATTTCGTGTTTGTAAACTTTCTAAGGAAAAATTTCCACGCACCAAAATAAAACATTTACTTGACTGAAAGCAGGTATAGTTTTATCCTTTTTTTATAATTTTATAGCAAGACCATAATATTTGTTGATACAAGAAGGTTCCAATGTTTTTTTATTTTTAAATTTTAAAAATCGGTTCATTAACAAAACTGATTGAAGAGATTTTTTGTTTTGTACCGCTATCTGTTGAGCTGGTAACCATAAAGCTTTGCCTAAATCTTTCCACGTCTCTGTTAACTGCAAAATATTTAACTTTCGGGGTATTGAAGTACACCTTACTGTCAGTACCATACTGAGGGTAATTTGAGGTGCATGCAGCGTTCTCTTCTTTCATCGAAAGGTAGCTTGCGTGCAGATGTCTCCTATTTCCTTTGAGGAAAAGGAAATGGGAGATGTCTGCACGCAGGCTAATGGAAAGGCGCTAAACACAGACGGTGGACTAATGGTTAGCGCGTTGGACTCCGGATAGAATGGTTCAGGTTTGGGCGCTGGCCGGGGTCGCTGTGTTGTGTTATTCGGTAGGGCACTGTCGGTGCCTTTGTCCACCCTGGGATGTAACCGGGTTCCGACGAGCTATTAGAGCTATTAAAACACGACAGAATGCTGGGAAGTAACCTACAATGAACTAGCATCCCATCCGGGGGGGGGGGGGGGGGGGTAGAAATACTCCTAGCTTCTTCAATTACAGACACTGAATTTGACTAATGAGCCAGGATTTAAATGAGCTTTGCTTATTGATGTTGTTAACTTAATTTGTATTTAGATTCTAAAGATGGAAGCTGGAGTGCTGGCCATCAAGCTGAATTTTCACTTCTACTCTCTGCTCTGACCCAGAGGTTTTCAGACAACGCCTCTGTGTCTTCATTGTTAGCAGACTGTATTAGAAGCAGCCCAGGAGTCATTTTAATGTCATACGATTCCGCTGTGAACTGAACGAATTATTCGTTTTCTCCCTTTTGGCTCCCGAAAGAAAATCCAAACCAAGGCAAAAAAAAATTCAAAAATATAATTTAAGAAAAGTCCTCATTGGCAATTGCTAATATTTTTAACTGCCTTGTGAGGACTTGTAAATGGCTCTCGTTAAAAGTAAAGACCACTGGCACTGGCAAATAGGTGCTCGTTTTATCACAATTCCAGGAGAAATATCTATTTTCTTCGTTATTCAACTCAGTGCTTCAGTCAGAGCTTTACTCAATGTTTCAGTCTACGAAAGAGCGGTAGTTGAGTGCTCTGTAAACAACCAAATATCATTTGTAAATATGACGGGAGAAAAGTAGACAATGCAAAGGTGTCTTGTTAGAGTAATTTAAATTAAAAAATGTGTATATAATGGAAGATTGAAATAAAGTGATATTTTTTAATTCTGGAAAGCAGTGTTTTACAAAGCCGGATGTTCAAGGAAGGAAGCCGTAAAGAAAATGCCGTTTCCAGATTCCAGAAAAACTAAAAACAGAGGAAGTGCGACCTGAAAATTGGTCACATTATTAGTTCAGTTTGTCGTCAGCAAAGCTAATAGATTTCACGCCTTCGCATGTTCGGCAGCGAAAAAAACAGGCAGAAATCCCTCTGTATTTGCCGGCCATGATTCTGTTCCCTAACTTGAAGAATTCAAAAGTAGGATGTATTAAATCCGTCCTCAGGCGTCGCTCCTTGTTGGTACGCACAGTCGTGAGACCATCCTCGGAGAACCAGGGGCGAACGAAAGTGATTTGCGATGATTATCTTTATTTTAACAGATTTGCTTAGATCCTTTTTGCCACCTGCTTTGTGTTCTTGCATCGAGCTGTGATTTTAAGTTCTAGACTAAGAACCCGAATTATCTTTGAGCGTATACTCAACAAGGCGGAGCCGAGCTGGGTTCAACCGAATATCGCTCGTAGAAATCGAGTTCGGTTTTTGGTTTAGTAAAGGAAAGCAGACAGGAGCTTAGAAAATTTTCAGTCAGAGTGAACACTAATTTTACGAAATGCATTTAGGAAAGTGCTTTTTATATAAGACATGCTCTAGTTCGTGCATTTTAAAATAATCATTCGAAGAGTCAATATATTATTTTGCATCGCTTTATTTCCAGATAAGGATTACATGTTGCCACTTAACAAATCTTTTGCTATTACGATTGCAGCAAATTAAAGCCCCATTAACGACCCTTGCATACAACAAGCTACCAGTTTAAAAACTGTTACTCCTATTACAGCGTAGCTTAGGCATCGCCAGATACATAGCTAACGATACAACTCTTGAACCCTTAAATTTAAGCCGAGATCTTAAATGCACCGAAGGAACAGCTATAGTTTGCCATATACAATTTCACCTTGCCATCCTCCGGTAACACCCACGGATTGATCATTAACGAGATGGTGTCACCATCATTGAGGACAAAAGTACCAATTCCGGATAGAGACGTGTCTCCGCCTGGCCCTGGTCCAATCACGATGACATAATCATCATTCACACGAAGTTGAACCCTTCCTGTGGAGCCGGGTGTGGAGGCGAAAGACAAGAAAGCGTAGATGTAGTAGGTTCCAGTCTCGGGTACTATCAGTTTTCCATCTTCGTATTGCATGTCACCTTTAAGATGGCTGTAAGGGTCGCTGGGAGACCAGTCGTTTATCACTAGAAGGTAAAACAAAACTTGTAAACACGCTATTTTCTTGCTGTTGTTTTTAATCCGGCTGACATATCTTATTTACTCGATTAAACGCCGCGGCGTTTATTGAATATTTACCGTTCCCGATGCGGCGTTTATTCTAGGGCGGCGTGTATTAAAATCATATTTCTTAACTCACTGACAACAATAACGGCAAATCATTTGTAAATATTATGGACACTCAGAAACTTAGTTATACAGGAAATTAAATTCCCAATGATGGTGTAGTCTGCCCAGTTGAACAGTACTTTTTTTTTCTTTTAATCCTCGAATAAACGCCTCATTCTTCTGATTGGGTGCGGCGTCTATTCGAGAGCGGCGTTTATTGGTAATTTTGCTTCCATCAGCGGTGTTTAATAGAGTAAATATGATAGCCCGTCTTCTAATATGAATTCGCCAAATGTTGAAGTAGCATACCTGTGTAAGCTGGATAGCTAACGACTTTGAGATATTTTGCCACAACATGTGCGGAGGGCTTTGCTCGCTGCAACAAACAAACAAACAGATTTGGAGAAACACATTTGCGAGAGACTAGACATGTATCCCGTCAGCAGGGGCCAATAAACCGTGGTGTAGGATGGAAAGGGAGGGGGTGGGCTTGAATCCGGAATTCTACCAAGACAAGTGTCTTGTTTGTGCGTGCTTTGCATCGTCATATTTGAAGTGCAGAAATCTTTACCGACTCTATCAAGAGTGTTCAATAAACTTAATTTTCATAAATTCTGAGTGACTCGCACGTCTTCTAAAGCAACTTAAGAATGAAAAAACGAGGGCTTAGATGAACTAAAAATAGTTATGTCACAATTAAAACGTAGCTCAGTAAACTTTACTGTTAAGATCAAAAACATAACAGATGGAAACTTACATGGTGCCTTGCCGTAGCTCCACTCATAAACATTAGGAGAGCAAACGAAAACTTCAACCAAGCAGACGCCATAACTGAAATCTTATAACAAAAATAATAATTAATACTTTATCACGTACCGCAATTAATTATTGATGAAGGTATAATCCTTCAACAACTTAAACAATCAGTTGGTTTCTTTTAGCTAAATATATCTGGAAAAGCATCATTAAAATATTTTGGCTGAATGCGTCCGGTAGCTATTACTCTGGAGGTCAAATTTTTGATTATTTTTATAACATGTAATTTCTAAATTTTCTATTTCAAATTGTATGTATAATTTTATCTCTTGTCGTTGATTTTTATATTTAATCTTTTTAATCTAATTTTTATCAAATGTTTTTAAAGTATTGTAGGGTTTAGGAGTTTTAATGTATTTTTCCTTTTAGTATTAGTTTTAGCAGGGCCTCTGATGATAACAGTTTCAATTGTAAAGCTGAAAGAGTTACCCTGATGAAATAAAGGTTTTACTTACTTACTAATCTAAAAAGAAGCATGAAAACTTGATATTTCTCCCATAAAACCTAGCCAGTTCTTTATCCTCAAGATGTTATGTGTCTTGCAAAGAATAAACACCTGATAGAATCTGCTCTGTTTGTTTATATTTCGGCTGAATGCGTCCGGTAGCTATAGACTATCACCCCTTTTGTTTACCTAACCTTTCATTTTTTCTTAGTCTACATGACATTTTGCAAAATTTTAGAATTTTGGTCAAAAATACGCAATCTAAAAAATCTGGAGCGAAACTTCAAACCTTTTTTGGGAAATTGGACATATCTGTTGTGATCCACACTAATCCGGATAAATTTGAAAATGGAGTTTTCGTCCCGAAAACGGATAAATAGAGGATAATACATGGTTTCTCTTCGAGTGTTCAACTCGATATCGATTTGAACACGAGAAGAGAAATTTCATATCTCCAAGCAACCATGTATTATTGTTTATTTTATAAACCTACTAATAACGAGGTTTTTGACGATTTTCCGAAGATTTTGAAATTGTTTTCCGGTAGTCATACGAATGTTTCCGAACATTTTCCGAACGTTTCCGATAATTTCCGAAGATTCCCGAAGATTGCCGAGGAAGATCCGAAGATGTTTCGACTTAATATTGATAAACTTTGCCTCATTCAGCATTTAAACATGGCCAACTCGTCAACAAAGGTGACGAAATCGATACCTTCACGGGTGAAAGATATGATATCTCGGCACATGGTGAAGATATGATAAATAATTTTTCTCAGCGAGAGAAATCCTGGTAATTCACTCTAGTTTATAGAACAAAATGTTTTCCGTCCACACTATCGTTTTCGTATCGTTTTTAATATTATCGCCGTTCACATTAATCTGGATAAATTTGAAAACGGAGTTTTCGCCCCGAAAACGGATAAAATGATTTCCGTCCACACTATCGTTTTCGTATCGTTTTCAATATTATTATATGGACGAGAGTGTTTTACTGGGAACTAAACCACTCGTAGATTCCATACGCCACTCCATCCGGGACCCGAGTGGCGTATTTTCCGTATGACACGCTTGCGAGTGTCATATCGCTCATTGACGTCACGATTCGCGCCATTTCTACTTTGTTGAATGAACTTGGTTTCTTGTGTCGTTCAGGTTTGTTGTGAGCAAGCATCGACAAGCAGGTTTAATTTGTTTAATTAAGCGACGAAAAAGAATGAGTTTTCAGAAAACCTCAAGGACGAGAACATGGTAATGGAAACCTTGACGATTTAGAGAATTCTTCGCAAGGAATTTTACAAAGTGCAAGATTTTGTAAAGAAGAAAACAAAAGCAGTTGAAAACTATCGGCCGTCACGACATTGCCGCATCAGATTCAAGTCAAAAGTCAGTGATGTTTTCAGTTCTTACGCGTTACGATATTTAGTTGACAAATATTTCATGTATTTTGTTTGATTGGAATTCAGTAAGTGTTTCTATATCCTGAACACGGGTGCTTTGTATTTGCTGTGAAGACGAATGGTGATATGTAAAACTTGCTCGATTATTCGAAAACAATAAAATAAAAATCGGCAATTTCAATCACATCTGGTCTCCATATAATAAAAAGAACATTACACGTTGGCTCAAAGATATGAATTTTATGTTCTCGTGGCAAAAACGACATCTCACTCGTTCGCTGCGCTCACTCGTGAGATATCGTTTCTGCCACTCGAACATAAAATTCATATCTTCTCGCCACCGTGTAATATCCTCTATTTATTATATGGACGAGAGTGTTTTACCACAGGCGGCCCAGACGTTGTATTCGATTCTTCAGCCGATAAGACAATGTATGAGAATACTTTGAACATTGCTCTAAATAGAACTTGTATTAAAAATTTGAATGAAAATGTCTTACACTATATTTATCTTACGTTATTTTGACATTTCTGTGCTCCTGGAGTGGGTTTAAAGCTGTTAAGACGAAATTTTCATTCTGAGGTGTGCTTTCCCTAAAGAGAAACGAAAGGCAGGCGACCTAGTTCGCCAACGGTCCGCACTCGAAGCTCCATAAATCCCACAAAAATGGTCAAAACTCGCCAAAATTGCTTCAATACAGCCGCCGATAATTCTTCTTTCGATTTCCTTCACCTAAGGTTCCAAAGTTTATCTAAACCACCCGAAAAGCGCTCGTTTTCGAGCGCTGGGTTTCCATTTTTGCAATGTCTGAATGCGTGGTCAGTTATCTTGGGCACAAGATTCAAATTTTAGCTTAGCGACCGTGCCATAGCGACAAAAGTCACCCTCAACCGTGGGGAGGCACAGGGCAATTTGCGTCATGTAAAATACACCCTGCGATGGTCCCTGGGGAAATTTCACCGAAACGGCGGGAAATCTATGAACTCACTGCACTGTTAACTAAAAACACACTTGTTAACTAAAAACACACTTGGTAAAACAACTAGCGAACTGATTTTAGCGCTTAGAAGCACCGTTGAAATAAGCTTCAACTAAGAAAGACTCTAACCAGCAAATGCAAGGTCAGTAAATACACACACCTGGCAAACTGATTTTAGCGTTAAGGAGCACTGCTGAAAGCTTCAGTTCAACTAAGAAACATTCTCTAAGCAACCGGGAACCGATCTGAGTTTACGCGCTGTCTCAGAGATTTCTCGCCTTTTCCGGTGAAATTTCCCCAGGGACCATCGCAGGGTGTATTTTACATGACGCAAATTGCCCTGTGCCTCCCCACGGTTGAGGGTGACTTTTGTCGCTATGGCACGGTCGCTAAGCTAAAATTTGAATCTTGTGCCCAAGATAACTGACCACGCATTCAGATATTGCAAAAATGGAAACCCAGCGCTCGAAAACGAGCGCTTTTCGGGTGGTTTAGATAAACTTTGGAACCTTAGGTGAAGGAAATCGAAAGAAGAATTATCGGCGGCTGCACTGAAGCAATTTTGGCGAGTTTTGACCATTTTTGTGGGATTTATGGAGCTTCGAGTGCGGACCGTTGGCGAACTAGGTCGCCTGCCTTTCGTTTCTCTTTAGGGAAAGCACACCTCAGAATGAAAATTTCGTCTTAACAGCTTTAAACCCACTCCAGGAGCACAGAAATGTCAAAATAACGTAAGATAAACATAGTGTAAGACATTTTCATTCAAATCTTTAATACAAGTTCTATTTAGAGCAATGTTCAAAGTATTCTCATACGTAGTCTTAATATCGGGCTTTTACTTGGGGTAGAAGAGCACAGAACGCGTCATCAGAATGGAATGAGTCAAAAGCAAAATTAGTCATAATTTAGGCAGAGCAGAGATAATGTATGTAAAATAAGTAAATAATTTGGTAACGGACCTCACTCATTCCCTATCTGGAAGCGCGGAAATGTGGAAATCGGGCAATGAACACTTAAAACTCAATATGAAACAACCGTCTATCTCTGGAAGCGTGGAAATGTGGAAATGTGGAAATCTGGCAATGAACACTTAATACTTAATATGAAACAACCGTCTATCTCTGGAAGCGTGGAAATGTGGAAATGTGGAAATCTGGCAATGAACACTTAATACTTAATATGAAACAACCGTCTATCTCTGGAAGCGTGGAAATGTGGAAATGTGGAAATCTGGCAATGAACACTTAATACTTAATATGAAACAACCGTCTATCTCTGGAAGCGTGGAAATGTGGAAATGTGGAAATCTGGCAATGAACACTTAATACTTAATATGAAACAACCGTCTATCTCTGGAAGCGTGGAAATGTGGAAATGTGGAAATCTGGCAATGAACACTTAATACTTAATATGAAACAACCGTCTATCTCTGGAAGCGTGGAAATGTGGAAATGTGGAAATCTGGCAATGAATACTTAATACTTAATATGAAACAACCGCCTATCTCTGGAAGCGTGGAAATGTGGAAATGTGGAAATCTGGCAATGAACACTTAATACTTAATATGAAACAAGCGTCTATCTCTGGAAGCGTGGAAATGTGGAAATGTGGAAATCTGGCAATGAACACTTAATACTTAATATGAAACAACCGTCTATCTCTGGAAGCGTGGAAATGTGGAAATGTGGAAATCTGGCAATGAACACTTAATACTTAATATGAAACAACCGTCTATCTCTGGAAGCGTGGAAATGTGGAAATGTGGAAATCTGGCAATGAATACTTAATACTTAATATGAAACAACCGCCTATCTCTGGAAATGTGGAAATGTGGAAATCTGGCAATGAACACTTAATACTTAATATGAAACAAGCGTCTATCTCTGGAAGCGTGGAAATGTGGAAATGTGGAAATCTAGCAATGAATACTTAATACTTAATATGAAACAACCGTCTATCTCTGGAAGCGTGGAAATGTGGAAATCTGGCAATGAACACTTAATACTTAATATCAAACAACCGTCTATCTCTGGAAGCGTGGAAATGTGGAAATCTGGAAATCTGGCAATGAACACTTAATACTTAATATGAAACAACCGTCTATCTCTGGAAGCGTGGAAATGTGGAAATCTGGCAATGAACACTTAATACTTAATATGAAACAACCGTCTATCTCTGGAAGCGTGGAAATGTGGAAATGTGGAAATCTGGCAATGAACACTTAATACTTAATATCAAACAACCGTCTATCTCTGGAAGCGTGGAAATGTGGAAATCTGGCAATGAACACTTAATACTTAATATGAAACAACCGTCTATCTCTGGAAGCGTGGAAATGTGGAAATCTGGCAATGAACACTTAATACTTAATATCAAACAACCGTCTATCTCTGGAAGCGTGGAAATGTGGAAATCTGGAAATCTGGCAATGAACACTTAATACTTAATATGAAACAACCGTCTATCTCTGGAAGCGTGGAAATGTGGAAATCTGGCAATGAACACTTAATACTTAATATGAAACAACCGTCTATCTCTGGAAGCGTGGAAATGTGGAAATGTGGAAATCTGGCAATGAACACTTAATACTTAATATCAAACAACCGTCTATCTCTGGAAGCGTGGAAATGTGGAAATCTGGCAATGAACACTTAATACTTAATATGAAACAAGCGTCTATCTCTGGAAGCGTGGAAATGTGGAAATGTGGAAATCTGGCAATGAACACTTAATACTTAATATGAAACAACCGTCTATCTCTGGAAGCGTGGAAATGTGGAAATGTGGAAATCTGGCAATGAACACTTAATACTTAATATGAAACAACCGTCTATCTCTGGAAGCGTGGAAATCTGGAAATCTGGAAATCTGGCAATGAATACTTAATATGAAACAACTGTCTATCTCTGGAAGCGTGGAAATGTGGAATAATAATTTCAGGGGGTGGAATATGTAGGTGTGTAATCCAGTGGGTTTTGATTCGTGCCTTCTGATCAAGAACATACTGTCCCGTGTCACTGAAGAAATTTTCTAGAACAGCTACCTAGAGCATGTTTTGAATGCATGACATCTTCTCCAGTGCATATATTTGAATTTATAACCATTTTGAGCATAAAGTATTTGCCCTTTATTCAGACCATCATATGGATACAAATAAACAATAGCCTCCATTTGGCGCAATATTGTAAGGCCTTCAGGTGGCACATATCACCCTAGGCTTATAATCATACACTACAAAGAAAACTGCAGCAAACAAAACTAGTGTCATTGATAACTTTCATTGACCCTCTCTTCAATTGGCTTTAAGTATCATACAATTTTAACTGCTTTCAAAAAAATGGTTCATTTTTAAAGGCAAACATCAACTAAACAATAAATATCATTGAAATCATATACATTTTATCAAATTATCTCTAAAATAGTGTCATTTAATGGTGTTACTGCAAACTTTCATTGTTCATCGCTATGTGTTATTATTTTGATCTCAAAAGGTTAAAGCTAAAAACACCTCTTAACAAATTGTCTATATACAATAATGCATGCTTTTTCAGAAAAGAAAAAGCATGCATTATTGTATATAGACAATTTGTTAAGAAGTGTTTTTAGCTTTAACCTTTTCAGAAGGGGGAAGAGTGGAATCTAATCTCGACTATCAGAAGTCACGAATCAAAACCCACTGGATTACACACCTACATATTCCACCCCCTGAAATTATTATTCCAGATTTCCACGCTTCCAGAGATAGACAGTTGTTTCATATTAAGTATTCATTGCCAGATTTCCACATTTCCACATTTCCACGCTTCCAGAGATAGACGGTTGTTTCATATTAAGTATTAAGAGCAGGTGTCCACAAAAATCAAACATTGAGTGGCAAACTTCAAAATTTCAAAATCGCTCAAACTTTGGCTGTCAGTAGTCCATAATGAGTTATTCATCGCCATGCAATTCATTTCTCAAATAACTTTTTCTTTCGGCAGGAAATGACGATCATAAATTTCACGGCCAGACACGGGAAAATTCGACTTGAAAATTAACGGTCTTAAAGCAAACCACTTGCCTTTACTATAAAACCTGAAGACATCCACTTGTTATCAGCTTATTCTACATCTTTTCCAGATTTTATTCTATAATTTCTATGAAGTTTAAATAAATTCATGACACTAAGAGAGATCTGAAAGAAATCCCACTCATTCTCTATGGAAATGACAAGGTAAATTTAAGAGATTATTTACCATACTACCTTTATCTCAAATAAACTGATATTTTGGAAATAAAGTCAGGAAGAAATGGCCTTTCAATTGATGTCACTTTTTGTCTGGGGAAATTAAATTGTTCTCTCTGAGAAAGCGCTAAAAATCTCGAAATCAAGCAAATAAGAGATTGCGTGACAGACGTGACAAAGGTGGAAATTGCGATTTTCAAATATTTTGGCCCTATAAACTCCACAAAGATAAAAAGATCTTATTGCTACGCATGAATTTGCCATTCATTAACTTTTTGTGAAAAAAAAAAACAGCGTTTGATTTCTATTTAAGCTTTCCCTCCGTTTTGCGTGCAAAGTGTACCCAGTTTATATCATTTCTTTCACTTGGATGTTGTGTTATGTGGATGCCTTTGTGAGCTAATAAGTAAATTATTAATGCTAATTCTAGTTCCTAGTTCTTAATATATATTTATTACTAAAACTGAACAACTTGTCATCGTTGTTATGGTTGCTTATTCTAAACAAGTTTTCCTCCTGATTTTTGGATTTTCCCACGGCCTTGCCGCATATCTCACGCACTGTGTAATGGCTGCAATGTAGTTATTGTGCTCTTTTCAGAGTATAATGAGAACAGACTGCTCCTGTAATAGGTAAGATAAAAGCTGGAGTCTTAAATTACTTTGCGCAACTGGCAAAGGATATTTCGAATGACTGTTTCGGCGGGTCGTTTTCTCCTGAAATATTCAACCACAGAAAGTGAACTCATGCTTAGCTGGCTAGATTGGGTGCTTTTAGAACCCGGACTCTGGACACAATTTTATTCCTGAGTTAGATCAGGTAAGTTGTGTGTAAATTGTTATTTCAGAACACTGCCTGAAAAGGTTCAGTCTGTGGAATGATGCAGCATATAGTCCGCTTGCAAATAATTTGTACTGACGTTATTTGTATTTATTTTACACAAAAATGGCAGAATTACCTCAACCTTTTACCTTTATTCCACTCTTTTTTGCACCAAAGAAAAAACAAAAGGCAAAGCGTGACTCGAATGTATCTCGTGTTGATTCCACTGATTTGGGTATCACAGCCAATGCAACAAATTTACTGAACGACAAGTTTTGAAGAGTAACAAAGGGTACCCTAAAGCGAACCATTGACATCCACTTCTAATGTGCAACATTGTCACTTAAATACATATGAGCATGAATGGGGGTATCCTCGGAGACCCAGGGGCAGCAAATCGGGCAAAACGAAGTAAACCGGGCAGAAATCGTATCGGCAAAAGTGTTCTATAAAAGTATAAGTCCCTGGGAAACGAGTCTCTCCAGACGGTATATAATTCATGTTAAGACACAATATAGTCGCCCTGTAGCTTTGCTTGCAGTTAACATTTATTTACTGCTGTTTGCTTGCGGTTAGCATTTTATCCTGTAGTTTGCTTGCAGTTAACATTTATTTACTGCAATTTGCTTGCAGTTAGCATTTATCTTGTGGTTGGGCGACTATATGTTTTTCATTGTTGGCGGCCATGTTGACTAACTATGAAGTTCTAAGCGACTCTGCGAATGCTGGCTCCTGATTGAGCAAAAACATCCTTTGTATTATTTTGCCCAATCGGCGAACTGGTACTTCAGAGTCACTTTCGTATGTTCTTACACGGCAATCTATTTCAATTTACATTAGAGAACCACAAAAAGTCGGGAAATCATTTCGGATGTCAGAAAGAAATATATTTCAAGATCTGCCCGGATAATTGTCATATGGACTGATCAGAGGAAATAGTGGCTTGTTTACCTGTATGCGACACATTGGCGGCCGTCCGGCACACTCGTCTTATCTCGTCTGGCACGTGCGACAATGTTCGCAGCACGGACAAATTGCAGTCGGCCGAAAAATATTGAGATAAAGTCAGAAAAATGAAAATCAAACGTACAAGCCAGTACTAGTAAATTTCAGAAAATTGTGACCTTACATCAATCTTACATCAATCACTCATTTAATTTATTTTTTATACTTTTTATTTTCGGATACTTCAGCCACTGAACTGGAATATTCCCGTGCTGCAGGCCAGACGAGTATGCCGAACCGCCCTCAATGCACTGCACAGGTAAACAAGACACAATTTATATTTACAATACATCTGATCGGTCCAAACAAAAATTACTGGTGGATGTGTTGATATATTTTTCTTTCTGACATCCGAAATGACTTCCGACATTTCTCGGCTATCTTATGTTAATTAAAATAAAATATGGCCGATACAATAACAGCCGTGTAAGAACACACGAAAGTGACTCTGAAGTTACTATTCGCTGATTGGGCAAAATAATACAAAGGATTTTTTTTTTTGCTCAATCAGGAGCCAGCATTCGCAGAGCCGCTTGGAAATGGTCTGGAGAGACTCGTTTCCCAGGGACTCTTACACTTTTATAGAAAACTTTTGCCGCTGCGATTTCTGCCCGGCTTACTCGTTTCGCCCCCACTAACTGCCCCTGGGTCTCCGAGGATGGATTGGAGGAAGCTGTTTGTCCAACCTTCCGCTTAATTCTTAACAGCCATTATGATACGTGGACATGGTATACCCAGTAGACTGTTTTTAAACAAGGGCTCGCTTGCGGCGTAGCCCTTGTTTAATATATAGCTAACGTACAGGCCAGTACAAAAATTAGCCAGGGCTGGCCGGCAATATTTTCAGCAACGTATTTTTAAAATGTGCAAGTAAAACAATTCAGGTTGAGCACTTTTAAGAAAGATGAAATGGAAATCAATGCAGTTTTAACGTATCGTTTACAGGTAATATATCTCGCAACTACCCTTTCGTGATGAGATCAAGGCTTTTCTCACGGGTGAAAACTCGGAAGCGAAGTGACAGCCGTCTAATGCACAATGGTTCGTTAATTTAGGAATGAGTGAGAATTAGTGCCATTCTCTATTGTGAAATGTTAGAATTTAGGTGATGTCAAAATACAATAGAAATCGACAAAAGTGAAGGAAAACAGTCACGTTTTCAGCGGTCTTTATATGAAGAAAAAAAAAACCTTCCTCGAGGAAGCATACTCCCGGATCCCCGAAAGGAGGCTTGGTTAAACGGGCCTACAACTTTGAAAAAGCTGGCTATGTAAGTATTTTGTGTGTCACTCATAACATGAATAAACTATAAATAAACTAATCTTATTATTTCTATATTATTTCGCCTGCCACTCGGGTAACATGAATAAATTAATAAGCAAATGTTTGATCCGCAACTGTTTGGTCCATTTTGAGCGAAAAAGAATTTTTCCGTGGGGCAAAAACCACAGAATACTTTTTAGTGACAATCATATTAATCAGTTGGAAACCAAAGATAACGCAACACAAAGGGGCTTCCCAAAAATTCTTACATAAATTCCAAGAGGGGCTTCGGCAGATTGGAAGTTGATTTGATTTTTGCAGGTTTGGGATAAATCTGCCATATCAAAAGATGTCTCATAGTTACAGTCAGATGGAAAAATCCATCTTTGCTCTCAAACTTCAGTTGTAGGGTTTTCTCTACCATATGAATCGACATACATATATAGTCGGTACGGTCGGTAGATTGATATAATAAGCAAAAAACGTAGATTCTCAAAAGAAAATGTTGTTGTTGTATGAACAGCAAAGACTGAAATCAGTTTGTTTTTATCGAGTTTGGGCTAAAATATCCGAAAATCACAATTTCCACCTTTGTCACGTCTGTCACGCAATCTCTTATTTGCTTGATTTCGTGATTTTTAGCGCTTTCTCAGAGAGAACGATTTAATTTCCCCAGACAAAAAGTGACATCAATTGAAAGGCCATTTCTTCCTGACTATATTTCCAAAATATCAGTTTATTTGAGATAAAGGTAGTATGGTAAATAATCTCTTAAATTTACCTTGTCATTTCCATAGAGAAAGAGTGGGATTTCTTTCAGATCTCTCTTAGTGTCATGAATTTATTTAAACTTCATAGAAATTATAGAATAAAATCTGGAAAAGATGTAGAATAAGCTGATAATAAGTGGATGTCTTCAGGTTTTATAGTAAAGGCAAGTGGTTTGCTTTAAAACCGCTAATTTTCAAGTCGAATTTTCCCGTGTCTGGCCGTGAAATTTATGATCGTCATTTCCTGCCGAAAGAAAGAGTTATTTGACAAATAAATTGCATGGTGATGAATAACTCATTATGGACTACTTACAGTCAGAGTTTGAACAATTTTGAGTTTTCACACTTTTGCCGCTTTTTTCCGATTTTGTTTGATTCTTACAGACATTCGCTCTTAAGTGTTCATTGCCAGATTTCCACATTTCCACGCTTCCAGAGATAGACGCTTGTTTCATATTAACTATTAAGTGTTCATTGCCAGATTTCCACATTTCCACATTTCCACGCTTCCAGAGATAGACAGTTGTTTCATATTAAGTATTAAGTATTCATTGCCAGATTTCCACATTTCCACATTTCCACGCTTCCAGAGATAGACGGTTCTTTGATATTAAGTATTAAGTGTTCATTGCCAGATTTCCACATTTCCACATTTCCACGCTTCCAGAGATAGACGCTTGTTTCATATTAAGTATTAAGTGTTCATTGCCAGATTTCCACATTTCCACATTTCCACGCTTCCAGAGATAGACGGTTGTTTCATATTAAGTATTAAGTATTCATTGCCAGATTTCCACATTTCCACGCTTCCAGAGATAGACGGTTGTTTCATATTAAGTATTAAGTGTTCATTGCCAGATTTCCACATTTCCACATTTCCACGCTTCCAGAGATAGACGGTTGTTTCATATTAAGTATTAAGTATTCATTGCCAGATTTCCACATTTCCACGCTTCCAGAGATAGACGGTTGTTTGATATTAAGTATTAAGTGTTCATTGCCAGATTTCCACATTTCCACATTTCCACGCTTCCAGAGATAGACGCTTGTTTCATATTAAGTATTAAGTGTTCATTGCCAGATTTCCACATTTCCACATTTCCACGCTTCCAGAGATAGACGGTTGTTTCATATTAAGTATTAAGTGTTCATTGCCACATTTCCACATTTCCACGCTTCCAGAGATAGACGGTTGTTTCATATTAAGTATTAAGTGTTCATTGCCAGATTTCCAGATTTCCACATTTCCACGCTTCCAGAGATAGACAGTTGTTTCATATTAAGCATTAAGTATTCATTGCCAGATTTCCAGATTTCCGCGCTTCCAGATAGGGAATGAGTGAGGTCCGTTACCAAATTATTTACTTATTTTACATACATTATCTCTGCCCTGCCTAAATTATGACTAATTTTGCTTTTGACTCATTCCATTCTGATGACGCGTTCTGTGCTCTTCTACCCCAAGTAAGAGCCCCATTTTTTTATTCAAAACAACAAAGTGCCGCGAAAATATTTAATTTATGGCCTTTTCACCTACATTGAATTTCGACGAGAAAGCATTATTACTGAAAGCAGTTGTTGCTTTGTTTTGACAGTTGTATTTGTTTAAATCGTCGGCTTTTTTTTCACAGTTTTTACTGCTAAGAAGAAATTAGGTTTGTTAAGAATACGTGTATAAACAGGAAAATCATCCCGACTTCCTATAAAGGAGAATTAAAGCGGTAATATTAAGCATTTAGAAACGATGGAGCCTTCTCTGTCAAATGCAAGTAAATTCTATACTCTTACGTATGTATAAATGCGTAATTGATATCTCTTAGGATCGATTTGTAGACGGTGCAAGTGCGACACAAATCAAGCCTAAAACTTTGCTTGCAGCTATCGTGTACTCAATTACGACACAAAAATGCAATAAAAATAATAATAATAATAATAATAATAATAATAATAATAATAATAATAGTAGTAGTAAGGAGAAGAAGAAGAAGCAATTTGTCGAGCGAAATGGCAAAAATAAAATAAACTAAGTAGTAATCAGATAATCAATTTCAGGTTAACATACAAATATTAAGTTACAGGGCTGCTGCTAAACTGATAGAAACGTTCGTGCAAAATTTTTCGTCGTATGGTAAATCAAAGTGATTAATTTACTTGACAATAAATTCTTTATTATAAAAACACTTCACCTGATCACACAAAAGCATATAGCTGTCGTATTTCTTGATTAATATTCTATGTCTACGTATTTAGAATTCACTTTCTATGAGCCAAGCAATTTATAACTCACGAGCTTACACGGAGCAATATAGCAATGAATGGTTTTGTACAAATTCTGAGTGTTGCCTTCTTCGTGGCGCGAATAAGCTGTCAAATTTGCATCGAAGAAACCCTTGATTGTAGTGAACCTGTTCCAACGTTCTTCAAGCTTGGGGATGCGTCCTGTGCCTGCAATAGCGCGGCACATGCCGGGGCGTTGAAGTACGATAATGGAAACGTGTATGTTTGCCTGGGCAACACATGGAAGACCGTTCGGCTTGAAGGCGACTACGGCACGGAGTTTAACCCTGGATATTCCTGTAAAGATATCCTTAACAAAACGGGACAACAGCTCAGTAATGGAGTTTTCTGGATTCATCTTCAACATCTTCAAGGTAAATAAATGCTTAATTTAACCCTAAAATTGAAAGGCTTTTGAGCGCGCCAGGTCAGGTTAGAACTTTCAATAAAGAATGTGGCAACTACCTTATTAACGCTCGTGTTAATAAAGGTATTAGAAATAACTCGACTTAAATCAACGCGAAGTGAAGTAGAAATTACTTTCTAATAGAGGAAATTAACGCGAAAGAGGTGCTTAAGGCGACCACACGAAGAAACGGAACTTGTAGAGATAACAGGAACAAATTTATTGTAACACGCTGTTTACAAGTAGACAAGTTTACAAAATCCAAAACCCAAATGAATCTCACTAATTCGAGTGTTCTTTTCAGCGCCAACGAAACCGGTGGATCTCTACCCTGATAAAACAATGCTAAAAACACTCCACTGATTTAAGGGCGCGGAAATTAAAGCTCATTATTTTCATGAAGTACAGTCGACTCCCGATAACTCGAACCCTCGCAAATTTGAACCTTGCGCTAACTCGAACCAAAATCGATATCCCCTGGATTTCCGTCATACATTTACTGTACTTTTACCCTCGGTAACTCGCACCCTCGACAACTCGAACCTCCCGCTAACTCGAATTAAGCGATTTCCGTTTCCCTTCAGGTCATTTTCTATATAATTTTCCACACGATAACTCGAACCATGTCTGTCAATACGTGATAAGTCAAAACGAACAGTATACTGTAATCCAAAACATGAAACTTAACAAATCTCTTGGCTCTTGAAGTGCAGTGTGCACGGCACGTGCATTAGACTTCTCTTTTCTGTATTTAAATTTGATTAAAATGCATACTGCATGAATAGAAAAACATTAAAAACCGTTTTTTTCCTTTTTTGCGGTATCTGTTCTCAAACTCCTGATAACTCAACCTCTTTCAATTTCCCTTGAAGGTTCGAGTTATCGGGAGTTGAATGTAACTTTAATTAAAATCAAAGGTGTCTTTGAGACTACGACTATGTTGCATGAAGTATGATCAGCAGTATAAGCAGAAACGATGAAGCATTTGGATAAGAATGCGTGACAATTGAAAAGAACATGTTCATTACTACAAGTGAGAATGTGGACAATATAACATTATTTTCTTCGGGGTTTTCACCATTTCGAATCTGGCTCACCTTCCCCATTCCCTCCCCTAGAGGTCTCGAGGTCTCAGGCGTCTTTTTCGGGAGTGCGCGGTGACCAGGGGAAGACGTCTGAAATTCATGCTAGGCGTTTTCTGTGTTATAAGTTTCGTACCCCGGTGATATCACGCTGAAATCACGGCCGGAGCAGTGTAGCTTGTTTACAAGCACGATCTAGACAAATATCGCAGTGTAATTCGCATCTGAAATTTCATAAAAACTGGCAGCCTTAGTGACGGAATAATCCTTTAATGAGCAGTTTTCTGTTACTAGCTATATTGTCATTGAGTATTGTTTTCTTCGTTAACAAGAAGTCAGGATGCTTTTCCAGTTTATTGTGAAATGGCGTCAGTTAACAAAACTAATTTCTCCTTGGCATTTTAAAATTCTATGAAAAATAATTACTTTCCACCGATGGATAAAAGCAAATACAACTGTGAAAACAAAGACGCGGCCTTGAGACTTTCAGTAATTTGTTTGTCTTCAAAACTCAACATGGAAATAAAAGACCATAAAGTCGTTTCGCGCTGCTTTCTAGTGGTTTGCTGTGATTAGTATACGCAATATAAATTACGAAAAATCCATTTTTTTTTCGATTCTTGGTTCGTCGAGTGTGAAGCGAAATAAAGTGCTTGTGGTGGAAAATGCCGCGCGAAATCTGGGGATAGACACGCCTCTCAGGGTATCCCCTAATTTTGAGCGGTAAGTCTATCACCCACGTTTGTTTTTTTGTTCGTTTTGTTGTTTTTTTACTTCATTTTATTTTCGTGGAATATACGTAATAGGACTACATGCTGTCCAACTTGAAAATAACTGTTTCATCTCAGGAGTTAGATATAGATAATTAGACATCGTCAGCACAAAATCCCATAAAAGATTGGCGCATAATTATTTGTTAATTTTTTAAACTGTGTAAATTAATTTTTAATTGGATATGTCTTCAAATTACCGAAAAACAGTTAAGTTATACTGGACGGAGATCTACGGCCTCGTTCAATTTAGACAGAATTTTTTCTTTATTTTGTTTTTTTTAATTGGACAGCGCACACTGATCACGAAAGACTACAACAAATTACCGCAAAAATATTTAATTTATGGCCTTTTAACCCATACATGTATTGAATTTCGACGAGAAAGCAATACTGCTGAAAGCCTTAAGGTTGCTGCTTTGTTTTGACAGTTGTATTTGTTTAAATCGTCGGCTTTTCTTCACAGTTTTTACTGCCAAGATGAAAAGTATCTAAAAAACCTCTCCTACCTACCATGTCAGAGGTTTTGTCGATATCTCGCTGAAATCAACATGGCTTCATAGCTCAGTTGGTAGAGCATCGTACCGGTATCGCGGAGGTCACGGGTTCGAATCCCGTTGAAGCCCTGAATTTTTTTCAGGCTTCTTTATTCCAATTGCTTAAATTGGAAATTCACTGCGAAGATCACATATCACCTTCATAAATTACACTGGAGCTGGCTTACAAGCATGATCTGGATATTGAAACCTGGCACGACGAAAATATCAGTGCAATAAATTCCCGATTACACAGGCGATATTTGATGCGATTTTTCTCGGGCTTTATAGAGTGTCGAGCTCGCAATGAAAACCGCAAGTGTAAGTTAGTGGCGATTTTGTCGCCGCGATATCGCAAGGGTTTCGAACATGGGAGAAACTACATAATATATTTGTGGCGTTGGAAACCTAAAAATAACAGGCCTTTTTTTTACTAACAATTGCTATATTAGAGCACTGAAACTGTTAATAAGCGTCTTTGACTGCACAGTGCTTGGATGGAAATGGATTGCAACTGAAAAATTAAAGTTAAACTTTTCAAGTTGTTTCCGAGAGTCTTCAAAAAATCAAGAGTTTGATTTCAGAACAATTTAGACCAAAAATCTGCGAAATCCCTGTGACGTAGCTCCTTTAAGAACGAGAAATAGACATAGTGTTTATCCAATTTGGGCTACGTGGCTACCAGTGATGAGTTTTTTAATGTTCTATAGACAGTATACAAAAGTTGTAATCGAGTAAATATCATTTTACATGTCAACGTTTTATTTATAAAAATGTCGTAAAAACGGTAGAAATAGATAGCTTGCCTATAAAATAACGTATAGTGTGGTTTCTGGTTACTGTATGTTATTGCTTAGTTCGCGAGGTTGGCTTAAAGAACGAGAAATATGCAAGCCATCTTTTTCTTTTCATCCCACACAAACGGAAAAACTCGGTACATCTATGAGTAGCGCGTTTGTTGCGGTTCAAGGATTAAAGATCATGGCATATTCATCTTTAGTATCACCCAACTAGTGGACTAATGCAAATCCTACATTTTGATTGGCTACGCTACTAGAGGACTATTAGTAATAGTCATCGAGTAGAGAAATTCGTGACGCTTACTTTCGTTTTATTCCCAAATAAATCTTTTTTCAACTTGCATTTGCTAACTTTATTATTGCTTTTTCTGTCCGACTAGTTGGGTGATACTAAAACAATTAGACCCTTCGCCCTCAAGGGCCACGGGTCAATAGCCCATTCGGCTTCGCCTCATGGGCTATTGACCCCTTAGCCCTTGCGGGCTACGGGTCTAATTGTTAAGTAGCGCGCTTGTTTCGACTCATGCATTAAGGTGACTCCGTAGTTATTCCGGGCGCACTCATCCATGACAAACTTTGCATTATAACTTTTTAGGCATTGGCGCGATGGCTGTGAAACTTTGGGAAAATGTTCACCTATCATTCGGTAAAAATAATATGAAAATTGATTTAACTGGAGACAAATATTTTTAATGATATTGGCGTTTAACTGGACCCTACTTTTTGAACAAAATCGCAGCCAGTAAAACATTTGCTGATAGATTTTTTGCTAAATTTGTAGATTCAGCTTATATCTGAGCAAAAGTCAGGGGCACCCAACAGACCGTTTCGGTAAATATCTGTTCGGAAGACCTATAATCGCCTACGATTTTCGGATTAAAGAGTGATGAAAAAGAAGAGATTTCTTTAGCTTAAACTTTCGTGACATGGGGAAAGCAATGCCTCTTGTTTTCGGAGAGAGAAAAATGTCGTTTTGGGTACGAAAAAAGGCCAGCTACGATTTTCGAGAAGGCAACGGCGGTTCGTAAATTAGGTTGAAATATTTCGTTCCCTAAAATTTTCTGAAGTTTGAATGTCCAGCTAGCGTATCCGAAAAGATACACTTTTCTTAGCGTTTAAAAATAAGGCTTTTAATCGCACAAAAAAGACATTACTAACACAAAAACGGTGTTCCGACGCCTATGGTAAAATTTTCTCGTTGGGTGCCCCTAAAAAGTGCGGAAATATTGAGGTCATCTAAATTCAACTCTAACATTCTGCTGAAAGTTTCTATACTTGACGCTCGAAGACGAAAAAAGCTACGAACCCAAATTTTTGTGAAAAGCCTCTACAATGCTTGCTAAATCACAGTACCTAGCCGATTGTCGATCGTACTAACCGTTAAAAAGTATCCGCTATTCTGTGAGCATAATAAAATGCTCGAAAACCTTCTCAAACCTCCAAAGTTGTGTTTCCCAGAATTTTTCGATTATTATGTAGCCGTTTTGTGTGAAACTCCGTCCACATGAATTCCAAGGTACTGCAATATTTTTGCATCGATTTTTGCTACTGTACCGTGCTGTAAATTGTAGAATTGTTGTCGGGATTATAAGCTATTATAATCGACAAAGATCGCATCAAAAATCGTTTGTGTAAACGGGCCTTTAAATCGAATCAAAAACTTCCAAACTCCGCGGCGCCTTACTCACAGTTACTACAGCAGGCCTCTGCTACTAGCTATATAGTCATTGAATATTGTTTTCTTCTTCAACAGGTAGTCGGGATGCTTTTCCAGTTTATTGTGACATGGCGTCAGGAGGTTTGTTGGTAGATTTTAAGATTTCAGATTTTTTCAGATTTTTTTTCAGATTTTTTTTATTATTTCACACTATTTACAGACATATTTTACTATCACACACTATTTACAGAAAATTCATTAATTAGAATAAGGAAAATATAATAAGAGTAAAGCCAAAACAAAATGTGCTCAGTGGCCAAAGAAGCATATGCTATCGTGTTGGTCACTGACACGTTAAAAAAGACAAAAAAGACAAGACACATTAATTAATAAAAACAATAGAATAAAGGAAGTAAAATGTGATTAACAAAAGTACTCGAATTAAACAAGTTAAGTGAATAAATCATAAGAAAACTAAGAAAACTAATTTCTTCTTAACAGTAAATTCTGCGAAAGATAATTACTTTCCACCGATGGATAAAAGCAAATACACCTGTGAAAACAAAAGGCGCGGCCTTGAGACTTTCAGTAATTTGTTTTTCTCCAAAAACTCAACATGGGAATAAAAGATCATAAAGTCGTATCGCGCTGCTTTCTCGTGGTTTGCCGTGATTAGTATACATAATGTACATTACGACAAATCCATTTTTTTTTTTATTCTTACACCATAAAGCCTGAATCGTAATGAAGGGCTTGTGGTGGAAATGCCGCGCGAAATCTGGGCATAAACACGCGTCTACTAGTCCCCAGATCTCTCGCGTTTTTATTTCATTGTTGTAGACTCAACGTAATTGGACTATACATGCTGTCCAACTTGAAAATAATTGAATAAACAATTCTCGTGACTGTTAAAGTCGGAAAAGGAAGCAATAATAACAGTGAAATTCTTAAAATGTGTAAAATCGCCTTCTCGATGTTGTAATGCCGAGACTAATTCGGCATTCCGCGAGGACGTTTTTAAATTCAATTATTTCCCATTTGGAAAATCTTTCGTCGACTTCAAAACTGAAAAACTGGCGCGCCAGTTTTTATGTGGCAAATAAGTTCATATATGTCTCTTATGTATTCATTACGTCTTCTACTCCATCTCCGGAATATTAGAACATACAGTTGACCTGCTTCCAACGTTGTAGCCTTGAAATTTTTTTCAGGCTTAAAAATTCAATTACTAAAATTGCTTAAACAATGCGAAGACCACTTCATTCATTTCAAATCACCCTGCGAGCAGAGCCTCTTTTAACTTCCCTGCGGCTGAGAATTGGGAAGAAAAAGAAAAAAGCAGCGAAAAGGTAGCGTCTGCAGCGAAAAAGTTACGTCTATCAGCGAAAAGAAAGGGCTCTGCTCGCAGGGTGATTTCAAATAAGATAATGCTGGAATGTCCACGACCGTAGCGCGTGCACGATCTTTTGTTTTGCGTTTAAGACGGAATCCACCAGGAAGTCGAGTAATATTTATTTAAGTTGGAAAAAAATCGAGTACCAGAATAATTTAAATCCTATTGCGTTATTTTCTACCCTAAATAAAATGTAAAGATGTAAGTAATTATCACTGATAACACCAACAACAGTTTCTTATCAGAGTCTTAGAAAATGAATTTCAAAGTTTACAAGCTATAGGGAAATTCTCACGTGCAGCCATTTTGTAAAATCGTCTTTAAGCGATTCAGTGGAATTCAGTGAAATTTCAAAATTTGTTTTCGGTGTTTGGTGTTGTTAGAAAAGATTTCTTTTGATAAAATATTTGAAGCAGTAACACAAAAGTTTGCAATAAGGTGTAAATAATTTTGGTACAACAATTTCTTATCAGAGCCTGAGAAAATGAAATTTAATGTTCACAAGCTATAGGCAAAAGCTCGCGTCTTTAAAGCGATTTAGTGGAATTCAGCGGAACTTCGAGATTGGTTTTCGATGTTTGGTGTTGTTAGAAAAGATTTCTTTTGATAAGATATTTGAAGCAGTAACACAAAAGTTTGCAATAAGGTGTAAATAATTTTGGTACATAATTTTGTCCAACAACTACTCGAAGTCCTGGCGGATTCCGTCTTAAACACTATGCACGAATTACGTAACAAAGACGTTTCTATTGGTTACTTGCTTTGACACAAATAAACAACTATGCCCTCAGCAACAAACAACAACAACACTTGAACCTTATTTGCATGACCATAAAACATTACAGTATTGCAAAAGAATACTGAAGTAATTTCGAAGAAAAATTCTATTAAAATAATAATAATAATAACAATGATTATAATACAAAAGAATGAAAGGGAACAAAACAAACAAACAGTAATCAAGAATTTGACAATATTTGTCTCTTATTGCATATTCAAAAACTCATTAACAATTAGCCGTGTTCTAAACGAGCAGGGGACTGGGTACGAACATATTTTCTCCTCGGTACAAACATTCAATATCGATTGAATTGAAAAATGGGGCAAGTCATCTGAAAGAGCATCCAAACATTAGTAAATTCACCAAATTTGACGATTATTGGCTTAAACCCAAAGGCATGGTACACTTAGTATGGATTGGAGGGACAAGCGTCCTCCAATCCATACTAAGCTCTCTTATTTTAAAAGTGTACCATGCCCTTGCGTTTAAACCAATAACTATCAAATTTGGTACATTTACTAACTTTTGGATGCTCTTTCAGATGACGTGGCCCATTTTCAATTTAATCGATACTGAATGTTCGTACCAAGAAAAAATATGTTCATACCCAGTCCCCTGTTCGTTTTAGAACATGGCCAATTCATAAAGAAAATACAAAAGAAATCAATGTTTAATGAGTGTCTTTATATCTGATAAAGACACGGCTAAACTTTACCGGCGTCCAATTTTCTCGGCCAAAATAACCCCAAATCTAAATATCAGTGCAAGAATGAGTTGCTCTTCTTCAGAAGATTTTGAAGCCGTTCAATAAATTCGCAGTTCGCGTTTTATCAAGTAAAAAATACTCGGCTGCACCACGTGTTCTAAACTTAATAAAACACTGCTGCTCATTTATTAAACATTACTTAATATAATAATCAGTGGAGTTGATTAATTGCACAATCAAGGTTGAAATTGGTAACTGCTTGGGATACGGGATAATATGATCTATTTTACTGAATTGATGACGATTTTTACTGATTGATGAATTAATCTTGGACAATGAAATAGAAAATGAGTTTTATCTTCAACATTAAGGCCACAAATAGCGCAAAGTCTGTCACTTCTAGAGATATTTTTGTATCAACCACTCGATTGATCGGCACGGCTTCGTTTCACTTGTAAGTCCTTTTGCAAAGGCAGTTTCTTTCCCCTCCCCTCCCCTCCCCTCCCCTCCCCTCCCCTCCCCTCCCCTCCCCTCTGGAGACTATTTACCAGCGACATTTGTTCGCCAAAAACAAGGTCATATTATCATGCTCTACTTCATATAATTCATCACCAGGTTGGACCTTGGTATTCAAAGTGGTCAGTGGTGTTGACAGCAAGGTGTGGGACTTGTATAACTCGGACCAGGCTTCCGCCGAGTTCGTAACGGCAGCCCTTGACGTCACAAACCAACATAATGATCATTATAAGAACCGAGTGGTGATGAACTGGCAGAATTTTAATCCATCTCAGGTTAAAATATTCAATAGACTTAGCCAAGCCTATACATGTACCTATATCTGACACCGAATGAATCCTCTCAGGATAAAATGCAAAATTACTTGTTCAGATTTGTTACTGCTTTATCGTATCATTGTTTTTTAAAACAATGATACGATAAAATGCCTTTTTATAACTTCTTCTTCTTAACAGTTTTAGAGTCCGTGACATTCTGTCAGTTTTTAACGGTTTTTTTAAACTGTTTTTAAGAGATTGAAACGTCGTGACTTTCTAGTGTTCATTTTTATCACAAAATATATCTCTAAGACGTAACTCATTATTATTATTATTATTATTATTATTATTATTGTTATTATTATTACTATTATTATCATTACTATTATTAATATTATAATTATACACTTTCTCTGTTATGAGGGTATGAAAATTCAAAATGTGACTCATTACTTTTAAACGCAAAGTGCTGAAAATTTCGCCGATTATTAATTTAAATGAGCTCCAGGCGGTGTTCAGTGGACACGGTTCACGTGACATTTTTCGACCAATCATATGTCACGTCAGTAGAAGCAATGGCGGACAATTTTGTCGTGGGATTATAAGAAGGTCTCATCTTCTTCGTGCGATTTCGGCGAAATTTTAAGATTTTAACGGACTGTTTTCTTAGAGCTTGAAGAATAATATCTATGCCAGTCATTCGTCAAGTTCTGAATTAAGGGAAGCGATTTTGCTACCAAAACTAGTTGACTGAAATAATGCTATATGGTAAATGTTTGGTTGGCGCACTCGTTAGACATGCATGAACATTTGCTCATTCCTTTACAAACAAGGATCAGTACTGTAGATTATTTTTGCATAGAACTTAGGTTCGATAGTTGAACTTAAAGAAAAGTACAGTGGGCCAGGGCGGGCCTCGCCGTTTTAATGGTCAAATTCGGAGTTGAAGTTGGGGTTTCTTCCTTGATTTATCACGAACAGAGCCTAAATTTGTACTTCTGTTTGTTGTATAATTTTATATTTTAATGTTTTCTTGCTATTTTTGTTTTTGTAGTGTTTATATCATCCTTCTGTTTGGCCGATATTTGACAGACATCAAAACGGCCTTTGGACCCTCCGAGTGGGAAAACTCCTAATTAACAACCCAGCGAAAATCCATCAAAACCACGATAGGACGAACTGCGTTGGCCAGCAGTACATCGACGTACTTCATACACAACTCGACATATCTCAAAAAGAAAGCGCCGTAGTTAAGTTCGATTTCAGCCCGTTAAGATCGATCACAAACATGCGAGAATCGAATGTAATTTCCAAAGGTCGATGTACCGCGATGTTTCGACTCCAAATATGAGTTGTTCCGCACATAAAATGGATCCTTCACGAATCCAGCAATACACATCTATAGTTGTTACTTGGCCCACAAAGATTTGGTATGGATTTCCTCCGATATTTCTTTCAGCATACTGATAGGAATATCTTCTCACCTCGAGGATATGTTTACAATCCGACGATCAGACAATAATGAGTGCAATCGAAAATTTCTTCCGGCATGCTTTGCGAGTCATGTCCAACACCGCCTGAATGAGCTCTTTAAAAGTCTGCAGTAAATTCTCATATAGCATGATTCCTTCTGATCTGTGCAAATTGTTATGTCATGCTAATGAGGCAAGGATTCGCTTTCACAGCAAATCAGAATGAGAGTTTTGCTGATAGTCACTAACTGGGTTTTGCTAATAATAAATATTAGGTGTTTGTGTAGCCAATAAGATTGCGAGTTTGGCAATGGTCAACCACGTGTTTATGCTAATGAACTCAGACGCCTCCTACGCTTTGTTTCTGTGTCAACAGGCTAAAGTGGTCTTATACGAAGGAGCTGTTGCTAAAAAGGAGCTGGTCTTTGACGCATCGGGAACAGACAAGTTGAACTGGTTTAGTGTGGAGAAACTGACCACTTCTCCCTGGACTGATGTAAACACCGAACCGAGGAACTTCTTCTCCATACAGGGCGGGTGCGATGGAGGAAATTGTCGCAGTTTCTTCATTAACAGAAACTACGGTGGCTGTGATGTTGATGCCGGGTGGCTGGTAACTGCAGGTGTATGGTGTTCGTGGGAAACCAACGCTTCTCACAATAAAAAAGTCTTGTACAGCAAGCTGTCCACCTATACCAACTGGAACACAGACAGTAGGGCTCGCTAATAATTTTAATACTGTTTTCGTTAGTTCTCATTTTTCCTAGCCTTTCTTCTTCTTGATGAACGTTTTTTGAGTAAGGTAATCTCGTGCCCAGATTTTTAGAGCTTCGAGGAGACTGAGTGCTCTGGGCACAAGACACCAACTCACCAAAAGTTATTGTTCTTGAGTCGACAACTATGCACTTAGGCTTTATCTTTCCACTATACAATAATGACATCACAACTCACGAAATCACAGACTTGTTGAGTGACAGCTTTGAATGAAAAACGTTAGAAAAATCCCGGCTAAGGAATCAAACGGTATCTTCTTCCAACATTGTGCTGCAAAATCACCAGGAACATTAGCTTTCTAAATTTATCGCAAACGTTATATTAGCGTTAATTTATCATCACATTTTCAAACACCGAGAAGAGAGTTGAAAATACGACGGAGTATTATTGACGAACTTCGAGGTGTTTGGAAATATGATGAAACACTCTCTCGAGTGTTTGATATGTCTTCTCAATCGAAACTAAAACTACGGAGAAAACGGAGAAATAGGATCGTAAAATCTATGCTAGTAAGATCAGATTTCCAAACTACGTCACGGTTCTGATTTCATTTTTTTTAACTAGATTAATTATTAATGAGTTTGAGAAGGTACGTTGAACAATTTGATCGCGCGTCACTAACGTTTATTCTTTATTTTTATCTTTACCTTTTTAACAGGCGATGTTGGAGTTGCAGATGTGCTCGCAGTTTTCTTGATATAAGGTAACACGTGGAGCTTTCCGAGTCTTTTTTTTATGTTTATTTTCTGAAGTTTTTGTCCATTTTGGTGCATTATTTTTAAACTTGATCTTTCTTTCTTACTTAAATTTCAGAACTGAGACGAGTAACAAGGAAAACTGCGGATCTATTTCTCAGCTTTATTTGCATTAGAAAAAATAGCCAAAGAAAAGGTTAAAACTGGAAATAAAATATGAAGACAAGCATAATTCAACAAAACTAGCGCTTTCTCTTATTAAACTAAGAGTTCCTATTCAAAATGAGCCAGATCAGGCCTGGCTAATATAATATTAATAGACCAATATCATGTTCCCCTGTACAGACCTCACACCAGTTGAATAACGGACAGGTTTGAGAACGGCTAGCTGGTAAACGCTGTTTTGAAAGGGCAGAAAAGTTTCGCGGGGAATCTAAACAAATTGCCGACATTAGGGACACTCGACAAAATTGTCAAAAAATATAAATATCTATACATTGTAAAGGAACATCAGCAGCATTGCAAAGAGTAGATTTCGAAAACATTGGAGGAGAACCGATCAAAATTGCGGCGTATGTTATGTTAGGAACAGGTCCTTCTCTTTGGACAAGAACTCTACAAAGTGAATGTGTCCAAGTGAATAGCGGTTTGAGTGGTAATAAATATTTCGTATTCTATAGGAAAATCCACTACCTGACGAGGGAATTCCACGTTAAATTTCACGCGAAAAACCGATATCGCACGAATCGCGAAGCGATGAGTGCATATCGGTTTTTCAAGTGAAATTTAACGTGGAATTCACGTGTCAGGTAATTGATTTTCCTTGAATCGCATAATCTTTTAAAAATGAAAATGTGGTAAATGTTGCGAATTTAAGCGCAGCCTCACTTTCAAGTCGCAATACCGCGCTGAATACCCTCGCATCTCTAGCCAATCAGAGCGCGAGAATTCTTTGACCTATGCGATTCTTCTCTATATCCAATCAGTGCAATGAGCTTTTATCTTGAAAATTTTTGTCCTCTTAGTTTTGGCAAGCCATATAAGGGGTTGGTCCACGCCTGATATTATTGGAAAGTTTGTTAAAGAAAGTGTAAATTTAAAGTACTTGATCGGAGCAAATAAATTCAGCACAGCAGTAAGTGGGGAAAAAAGCGAAAAGGTGAACGATAGAAAAGCAAAAAAAGCTAGTACGTTCAGAAAAGCAGCGATTTCTTTGTATCGTGCGATTGTCTCCAATTTGATTGGCTGAAACGTTTGGGAATGCAACAATGTGTTCGACGAAATACATCCTCGGAGACCTAGGGGCCTGAGTTAGTCGGGGCGAAACGAAGTAAGCCCGGCAAAAATCGGAGCGATGAAAGTTTTCAAGAATTCCTCGCTCCTATTTTTGTCGGGTGCAATTACTTCGTTTCCTCTCGACTGCCTGGCCCCTGGGTCTCCGAGGATGGATGAAATTAAGCAATAAAAAAACCTTTTTAAAAGCACGTTTTCTTCGAACACTAGACTGTTGGTCTTCTGATAAATCAAAGTGGGGTTCAACTGTCTGGTGGTGTCCCAAAAATTATTTTATTTCTTCTATCCCTTTAAACCTCTTAAAGCTTCACACAAATTCACGTTTACCCCCACCTTAATTTGGAGACACTCCATTTCCTATAATACAGCGTTCAACATGTATTTAGACTGCCAAAGATTTTTACACTTGTCTAAGAATTCTTTATGCCTTGTGTTGTGCTTCCCAGGACGGCATTTTCCATGTTCGCTTCTGCTTTCCTTCTGCAGTCTTCTTCAAACTAAACTCTTCCTGTTCATCGTCTTCTTTGACTGTAAATCAGGGGATTAGTCAGCTGTAGGCCTTGGCGGATTGTGCTCCTAAAAGCTACTAGCAGTGCTTGAAATTTTGCCAAATTATGCCAAAATTATGCCAGAATTCCCAAATTATGCTCCTGATTTCCGAAATTATGCTCACAAAATGACGTAGATTCTGTACATAGAGGCGCGCAATAACGACAACAAATTATGACGTTTTTCAAATAAACTGTTGTTGTAAATTTATTTGTGTTTTATGGCGGTTTGTCTCGGCCGTCAGCTGTCCAAATTAGCTGCTCACATCTCTGAACAAAGTCAATACTACTATTAGTGTAGCTAAAACACGCATTACAAGAACATACTACCTAAATGTAATCTATTTCTGTAGAAAATACAACACATTTACTAAATTTTATTAATTTATGGTCCAAAAAATGCTAAAATGCTAATTATGCTAATTATGCTTTGGCAACGCTCGTTTAAAAAATTATGCCTTTTTGCTCCAATTATGTCAAAATTTATGCTAGCACAATCCGCCAAGGCGTAGTCAGCCGAATGTAGCTCTCAGACCTCGCTTCTGTCGTATGTACAACCGCCTATGTGTTATGTCTATCATCAAAGAATAACTTTTGGCGGGAAAAGCGGACTCGCTCGTTTCCATGACAAAAGTTCATTTATAGGGATCTAAATTCGAAGTAAACATGTCTTGAGCTTGCTGAGTTAATTAATTATAAATTAGTGCCTCTAGTTTAATTTTCTGGTCAAAATATCAATGGTGTTGTGAATGAACCTAATTGCCGCTGCGTTTAAAACAATTGAGGCAAAAACATGATTAAAACATTATTTCACGTTTGACTTCTGTAGAGAAAATGAAACAATTTCCTTTTCCACTGAAAATTGACTTTCAAACTATGCCTCTATTCCTCATGCAAATAAAGATTCTTAAATCTTAATTAAAAATTTTAATAATAATAATCATAAGCAGCAATTTGTCAAAAGGAATGGCAGAAATAAACTACGTAGTAATCAGGTCATCAATTTAAGGTTAACATACAAATATTAAGTTACAGGGCTATTGCTAAACTGATAGAAACTTTCGTGCAAATGTTTCGTTGTGTGGTAAATAAAAGTGATTAATTCACCTGACAATAAATTCCATGTTATATCCACACTGCACCTGATGACACAAAAACCAACAGCTGTCCAAATTTCTCAATAATAAGTCCGCTTCACGTAATTAGAATTCACTTTCTATCGGCTAAGCAATTTATAAATCACAAGGTTACACCGAGTTACATCGCAATGAATGGTTTTGTGCGAATTCTGAGCGTTGCCTTTTTCGTGGCGCGAGTAAGCAGCCAAAACTGCGTGCCAGAAACCCTAAATTGTAACCAGCCTGTTCCAACGATTTATAAGCTGGGGGATCAATCCTGCGAATGCAACAGTGCGGCACATGCTGGGGCGTTGAAGTATGCTAATGGCAGGGTGTATGTTTGTGTGGGTAACGAATGGAAGGTCCTTGGGTTTGAAGATTACGGCGCGGAGAATAATCCAGGACTTTCCTGTAAAGACATCCTAACTAAATCCGGAAAACAGCTCAGCAATGGAATTTTCTGGATTCATCTTCTAGGTAAATAGATGTTCACATTTGTTTCCTAGCCGCTAATTAAAATTATATTTTAACATCTTTTCGGCATCTAGCACACGAAGCTTTAGAGCGTTGGACCGTTGATCAAGAAGTTGGATTTTAAGCCCTGGCCAGAGGGTCGCTGGTTGAACTGTTGAACTCTTGCAGCGAGTCTCAACGGGGAGTATAAATTTATTTATGATTTGTCTCAGTGGAATAGAGAAATTAAAAAAGCAATGTCTCGGGGATTTCGCGTATTTTTTGGTCCAAATATCTAAAGGAAGATATAACCTTAATTTGCGTAAAGAAATCAAACCACAGCTGCAAATATCGATCATTAATTTTTAAGACCCGCAGAAACAACTTGAAAGGTCTAGCCTTGATTTTTCAAGTTGTAATCCATTTCCATCCATGCATGCCATCCACAGTTAAAGACGCTTGCTCGTTAGCAGTTCCAGTACTCATATAGCAATTGTTAACAAAAATGTACCATTATGATTATTTTAAGGTTTCCTGCGACACAAATATATTTTTGGCTGTTCAAAAATTCGTGCCAAGGCCACTTTAAATTAGGAAATACGATGACGTGAAGTCAGGCTAAAACTTCAGAATATAGAAAGTCGACTCAGCAGGTAATGGCCGTTAGATTATACCATTAACGACTCGTATCAGGTCGTGTATATTGGACAACCATCGAATTAGGTGGTTGTAAATTTAATTGCTGCATCTGACTTTTGTAGCGACTTTAATCGTGTCGTATACATACGTAAGAGTAATAGAAATTGCTCGCATTTGACAGAGAATCGAAGGTTCCATCGTTTCTAAATACTGAATATTACCGTTTAATTCTTCTTTAATAGGGAGTCGGGATGCTTTTCCTGTTTATTGTGACATGGCGTCAGGAGGTTTGTAAATACACTTACTCTTAACAAAGCTAATTTCTTTTTGGCAATAAAACCTGTGAAAAATAGCCGACGATTTAAGCAAATGCAACTGTGGAAACCCAAATAGCAACTCCGAGGCGTTCAGTTACATTGCTTTCTGGCCGGTAATTGAATATTGGTTAAACTTAATATTTTCGGGGTATCCTTGGCGTAATCTTTAGTGATAATTATACACTGTTCAACTTGGAAAAAAAAATAAGAAAAATTCTGTCAAAACTAAACGAGGCCGTAGATATTGCAAGGCTTACTTGACAGTTTTTAAAAGTTAATCTGGAGACGTATCTAATTCAGAATTAATTTATCAGTTTGAAAGAATGACATCGCGCGCGTTTCTCTTTAAAAAAGGCAAATATTCTTGATTTTTGGCTTAAAATTGTTAAGTTTTGGACTGCAACCCTAGAGTTTCTAATAAAACAATTAGATTGTTAGACTACAGATCGTTAGACTACAAGCCCGACTTTTCTTTGAGCGAATATTTAACGAAGCACTATCGAGTTGATTATCGCTCAAAGAAAACTCGGGCTCGTAGTTTAGGAGAACCAATCAGATTCGCGGATTTCAAATAGAACACGACTGAGTTTCTTCCCAATTCAGTTTTTTCTGAACCATAACAAACATTCCCATTGGGCCGTTTACCAGACTTCCCGGACTCGGATCGTTGTGAAATTTCCCCCATATATAATTTGTAAACGGTATAACAATATTTATTATTATTATTATTATTATTATTATTATTATTATTATTATTATTATTATTATTATTATTATTATTATTATTATTATTATTATTATTATTATTATCATCATCATCACCAGGTTGGACCATGGTATTCAAAGGGGTCGGTGGTGTGGACAAGAAAGTGTGGGACGTGTATAACTCGGACCAGACTTCCAACGAGTTCGTAACGGCAGCCCTTGACGTCACAAACCAGCATCATGATCATTATAAGAACCGAGTGGTGATGAACTGGCAGAACTTTAATCCATCTCAGGTTAAAATATTTAATAGATTTTGCTAAGTCTATACACACACCCTAAAACCCTGGCTATAACTGACATGGAATGAATCCTCTCTTGTGAGCCATACCCGTTTTAATGTCATTTTTGGTTTCAGTAGCATGATGCGACTAGGAGTATTTCTACTCCCCCCTGGATAGGAAGCTAGTCTATCGCAGGGTTATCCCCAGCGGTAAATTCGCCGGTACCCATCTATACACCTGGATGGAGATAGGCACTATGAGAGTAAAGTGTATTGCCCAAGTGTAAAGTGTATTGCCCAAGAACGCAACGTAATGCCCCGGCCAGGGCTCGAACCCGGGCCGTCTGATCCGGGGTCGAGCGCACTACCATTAGGCCACCGCGCCTCTCATATCAGTCCTAAACTCATAATTAATTTTCCTCCTTCAATACTCATGACAAACTGAGTTACTAAATGCTTTATATATTATGTATGATCCAAAGTCCAGCGCACTAACCATTAGGCCATCGTGTCTCCCACAAGGTCTTAACAGAAGCACTATCATTATTAGAGTACATGTAGCTACTTGTTGATTGTTTTTATCTGTTGGCAACAGGCGAAAGTGGTCTTATACGAAGGAGCCGATGCTAAAAAGGAGCTGACCTTTGACGCATCAGGGACAGACAAGTTAAACTGGTTTACAGTGGACAAAGTGGTCAACTATCCGTGGAGTGATCTAAAAACCGAGCCGAAGAACTACTTCTCTATCCAGGGCTGGTGCGGTGGTGGAAAATGCCGCAGTTTTTTCATTAACAGGAACTATGGCGGATGTGGTAATGATTCCGGATGGCTTATAGCCGTTGCTGCAGCCTGCTCTTGGGAAACTAGCTCTTCTCGGAGCAACGGATTCTTGTACAGCAAGGGATCCACCTATACCAACTGGAACGTAGACGGTGGGGCTCGCTAACAATCTTTCATGATATTATTTTCCTTGGTTTTCAATTTTGCAAGCATTCATTCTTCTCGATCAGTACTCTTGAGGTGCTCCGAGGGTGTCATTTTTTTTTTAGCTGGGCATGAAATTGGAAATATATAAAAGGAACACCAGGAAACTAACCAGTTTAGGGTATCCAGTTCTGGTCAGTTCTTGTTCATTCGAAAGACAACTTATTTATAAACATTTATAAGTGCTTAAGCGCTTCTCTTCTGCAGAAGATAACAATGACATCACATACGACGTCATAGCTTAAAGTTTCAGAATTTCACAATGCCCGATTCCCTCTATGGCGCACGCCTGCAGGGATTCACGGTAGTTGTATTCTTCGTTGCTATATAGTCTCGTGCATGGTTTGATGAATACATCTACCATGATTCCCTGCAGGCGCGCGCCATAGAGGGAATCGGGCATTCTAAGGGGACAGACCACGAACACAATAGTAGCTCCTGTAAATACCTAATTGTTGTAACCGTTCATCAGTAGGATACCTAAAATGCGTGTATTTCTACAATTGGTTTCGGCTCCATTAAATCCTATACCAATTGCAGAACATTTTAGGAGGAGCCACCCACGATGTGAGCACAGTTACTACAAAAAATAATAATAAGGAAAATAACGCAAAATAAACTAAACCGTTAAATTACGAACTAAGCGCACACGTCAAATGAATTAAGCCAAGCGCGTGGATATAACGAGACAAGCGCGCGCACCTTTATCAAAGTAAAAGGAAGCAGGTGTGAACTGAGGAACTAGGATTATTTAGACGACACAAAGACAACAAACAAGCAAAGGATACGTCGGTGGTTTTCAACCATGAACCGCCGATCTTAACTCTCTTAAAGTAGCGTCGTATTTCCCAATTATTGCGCCGTGGCTTTTGAGGAATTTATTAAACGATTTAAAAAGCGAAGTAAGGATGAATAACAGTTTTGAATGAAAAGTAAAAATATTGAAGGACCGTAGCCAGGGTTAAACATATTAAAAAATTTAAAAACGATCTCTGGCTAAAAATATTTAAAAGTACGAGCTTTCGACTGCTAGATCTACAGTCTTCGACGGGTAAAAGAGAAGAACGAAATATGGATGAAAAGTGTTGAAAAAAACGCCTGGCTAAACGACCAAACTGTGTTTTCTTCCAATATTGTGCTGCAGAGAAATCATAAAACATTAGACAGTCAAATTTAGTTTAGTCGGGTCATGGAAGGGTTTTTTCGGGATATTTTTTAGGGGGCTGGCTGTGGGCATGGTGGGTGTATTAACCAAGTAGGAGACTTATGTCCTATTGTTGAGCACCTGTACTTGTACGAATCCATAAATAAATAAATAAATAAATAAATAAATAATTAATTAAATAAATAAATAAATAAATACAGTAAATAAATATAGTAAATCAAATAACTCAAGGGAAATCCCCCTGTTGCAGGCGTTTTAGTAAGGACATGCATAAGCTTATCTTTTCTTTTTTTTATATTTTCATAATTAACAGCCAATGTTGCAGTTGCAGATGTGCTTGCAGTTTTCGTGATATAACAGATGTAAGGTAATGCATGGAGCCTACGGTGTCTTTTTTCATTCCTTTATTCTTCTCTTTTTTTTACTCTCTATTAAGCTGGATCTTTTTTCTTTTCAATTTCAGAATTAAGACAAGTGGCAAAGCAAACAGCAGCCTTAAGATAACAATGTCATAATAAAGTTAACAAAACCGCGAATAAAATTGAAAACATGCGGAATTCAGAAAATTTGCGGTTTGACTTCTTGGACATGAGGCTCCTTGTGCGCGTACGCTGGGGAAGAAGGCTACGAATAATTGATAGAGCGTTTTCGCTCACGTGACCAACAGCCATATTGGTTAACTAAAACAAAAGATGAGTTTTTGCATAAAACACAGTTTAATTCCCAAAGTAATGGCTTGGTACACCAATATGGCCGCCGTTTCTTTGTTTTGGAACACTGCCGTGACGTCATATGAAAACGCAGCTCTGTAGATAAATAGACCTTTTTCGCTTGGGCGTTTTGTTGCCCCATTACAGACCATGTGATGATACTCTTGAGAATTCTTGCTTTCCAATTTCCAAATAGTCGCGTGTATATGAATGAATAAATTTTATGTGGATAAAAGAAAAATTCTCTAGAGAATTTCACGTGGTCTGTAATGGGAAAACAAACCGCCCAAGCGAAAAACGTCTATTACTGCTCACACATGGGGTCAAAATCTGTCGTGATTGTTTTTAATCTACAAAATTCTTCGTGTGAATTGTAAGAGGTATCGTTCTATTTATATAACGGTGTTAGGGAGACACGGTGCCCGAGGGTGGGGGGGGGGGAGGGAGGGTGTAATAAAACATTTTTCATACGGAGAGACTTCGCCCCGAAACCCAAACCATGACCTTTTTGTAAACCATTTTGCCAGAAAAATACCTTTCTTATGCTTTCGATACAAAATGGTACCCTTTTCACATACCTAGAGAAGAATTTCTACATCTTAAATACCGAAATGACAGTTTTTTCCTACCCACTTGTATACTCCAACTCGTGAAATCACTATCCTTTTGAATATAATATACCCAAAGCCTGAATAAGGTTCTCCTTTCTGGAGGATCCTCCCAGTGTAGTCCACTGTAGGGATTACTCACCCGGGGTGCGGTGGATCTAATTTAGCTAGCGCGCTGTACTCCCGCGGATCAAGCGATCCAGGTTCAAACCCTTGCCGGGGCCCGGCTGCTTTGTGTCCTCAGGCTAGAGACTTAACTCTTATGAGTTTCATCATGCAGGGGTAAAAATGGCAACCGGGGAATTTAATGCTGGGGGTGACAAAATCACATTTCACGGAGAATTTAAGGCCCGATAACAAGCTTTCGCTGTTCGAGAAAATGGGCCTTTGATTTTCTCTTTTTTTTTTTTCAGTTTCTCCCTTTACACTTAACTCAGTTTAGGCCATCCCCTTTTTTTTTCTCTGTTTAGAGTCGTCCGACTGACCCAGATTTTCGCGTTTTCAAAAAAAAAAGTTATGCAGAACGCAACGAAACATTATTTCAAAGAAATGTCACTTTAATCCAAAACATAGGCAATTTTCTGCCATACAGTTTTGGTGGTTCATGCTTTTTTCGCTGTTCTCGTTTGAGTTTAACCACGACGTCGAGTTTTCCTTCCTCCATTGCCGCCATGTTGACTTTATAACCACGTGTGTTTCCAGGCTCCACGGATATTACGCTGAGATACCGGGCCTCCTGGTTCGAGATTCCTTTTAATTTTTTTTTTTTCTTTTCCGACCGACCGACCCAAAACCAGAAAACGCGTTCGACAATAAACGAAAAAAAGGGGATGGCCTTAGTTTCGATTGAAAAGATTAAAATGTGAAATACTCGAGATAGTGTTCAATCGCATTATATTTCCAAACTCCTCCAACACCTTTGACAGAAATGCTCCGCTGCATGTCGCATTTTCAATTCTAGCTACACCGTCCGACATTTTGTCTTGGAATTTTTCCTCGCGCCCCGTTCAATGTTGGAGATCAGATGAAAACTGAATCGATCGACCAAAATATTTTTAACGACATTAGACAGGGGGAAAGAGACGAAAATGTTCTAACACTTGTGTCCATGGTTGTAGCTCTCTTTTCTCGGTGTTTCACTTTGGAAATGCGATGCAACACTTTCTCTTTTTGTCTGATTTACACAACTGAAGGTGGAGCATTCCAATTTATTCACTCGCCATAATCGAGTGACGTTTTTTACCTCGAAATTGTGAGCTTCAGTGAGGTGTAAATACTTGAAAACAGGATTTTTTAAAAATAAAGTTGTCTTTAGACCATATCTATAAAGAAGCCTGGGCACAATAATTGTTCACTTTTTCTTTCATATTTACCATAAAAGAAGCGATCACACTTGAAACAAGAAATAACAAAACGGTATAATTTTAAATTTTTATCTTTTATCTTATTCTGAACAATTGCTTTCAATAAATATATCATTAATCACTACACCAAACTTGCCGAGCATTGTCATGCTTCATTCACACAGTTCAATAGCCTGTGTAGAGGGGAGCGGGACGGGTGTCCACAGGCTAACGGGTCAGTTATCTCTGTCTTCAGTAATATTTGAATCTAATGCTTCAGCTAGCGCAAACTGGGGAATTTCTGAGCCTCGAACTTTCAACGTGTAACAGGCAACTTCTACTTTGTTCATGCTTGCTTTAAGCGTCCGTAGTTTTGATGTGACGTCCCTGGAAACGTTCCCAAATGACAAGAAAGCATCGTGAACCTCGCGAAGAAAGCGACATACTTCAAAAGGAGTGTTCTTGTCGCCATTTGCGGCGCTGTTTATGCACAAACGCATCAACTCGCCGGTCAAATCCGCGATCCCAAGAATATAATCAAACGGATTTAAATTAAGAACTTTTCCTCCCTCCTTCGAAAATTCCAACGTCGCTTTAACTTGCTCGTACGAAACCAAAGTCTTGTTCTTCAAGAAATGACAAAAAGACAATGCTTCGATGTACTCTTGCAAACCAGGAGAGTAAGCTCGGGCGAACAAGAATGGATCTTCTCCTTCCAACTCTGAAGCTATCGTCTTCAAAAGTTCTTTGACTTCTAGAAACTTCTCATCTGCTTCGTTTAAGATTTGTTCGCGATTATCAGCACCAGAAACTCTTTGTAGAAGAAAAATAATTCTCTTGCTCGCTATGGTCACATCTCTGCTACATTTGACCAAGCGCTCGTGCTTGTCGTGCCTCGAGTCGAGCTCTTGTTGGTGTTTCCTAAATGATTTTACGATTGGAGAGTTCTCATCTATTTGCCTTTTGGGAAAATTACTTTCGTTAGCTTGTGTTCGAGAACGTTTTTCACCACGCGGCTTCCCGACGGCCGCCATTTTGAGAAGCAAGTGACGAGTTAGATCAACGATATTGATTGGCTCTGCGTCTTGCGGTTCGTCCGCAAAATGAACCAATCAAACGTAGCCTTAGAATTGAGGTTTAGGTGACCTTGAAGATAAAATGGCGGCAGATTTAAAGTTTTTTTTCTAGCAAAATAATTTCGATAATTCACACATTATTATCATTGTGAAAATCCTTGTATTGCACAGATGCATGAGAAATTGTGTCATCTTGGTACAAGATGAGTTCTGGGAGAGCAAGAGGTAATTTTTGGAGAGGGAGAGGGCAAAGATTCCGCGGACAGCGGAGAGGCAACAGCCAGCAGCAGGCTGGAAGAGGTAAACATATAATTCAAACTTTAATTACGCATTTTAAACTTAACTAAAACAAGAAATTATGGTAAGATTTCCACACAGCCCTATACATTAATTATGTATGCAGCTATTTCATACTATCACTATACACAAACAGCAATCATGAAAAGAACGAGTCAGTCAGAAAATTGCATACATAATTAAGAGACCCTGCCAGGGGGGTGTCCCAGGTCGCTTGTCGGAATTTTAAAATGTCTCGTGTCGGCGTTTTGTCAAGGCTACACAACGCTGTCGGAAATTTAGCGACATACATTTGGCTTTGTCAGTCGTTTGTCGCAATTTTGTTTGAGCGCTGTCGCTACTTTTTGGCCCATGTCGCTTGTCGGAATTTACCCTGGCAGGGCCTCAATTAATATATGGGGCTGTGCGGAAATCTTGCCCTAAAGAGTTTTACTTGAAAATAATTTGATCTATAAACTACATACTCTAACTATTTTTATTCCCTAATCTAGGTCAAGGAGGAAATGCTTCGAATTCACAACATTCTGGTGAGAAACAACTCTCTTATCCTCGGGGTGTATAAGGACGTAAGGCCAACATATCACCATTCAATCATTGGTACCAGAATTCTGACCAGAACAATATCAGGCCAAGCTCTCAATGAGTTTTCACAAGATACTGTTATATTTAAATTGATCACATGACTAAGACAGCCATGACACCTATTAAATACAATCAACCAATTATAATGCTTTATTGTGGAGGGGGGAGCAGGGTTAGCCTTGCGAGCAACGAGCATATTCAAAAAACTACTTGCACTAAAAACCGAGCGTGCCAGCACTTGTAAGAATAAGCAAGCACAAGCAAACAAGCACACACTAAAATTTTGCAAGCATTTCAAGCAGAAACTTAATTTTGCAAGCACTGCAAAATTTTGAGGGACCATTCATGACCCCTCCTTGGGAATCCCACTGCCCACCTTCTCTTCTCCCACTTTCTCCCCTCCTACCACTCCCAGGTTCCTACTCTTGTCCCCCTCCACTTTATTGCTGGTATTATAATTTCTAAGTTCTGGACTGACCAGGTCTGTGAGGGTTTTCTAAAAGTCCTTCCCACTTGGTTGTAAAGTTTTGTTAGTAATGCTATTAGTCAAGCTGTGAAGACGTAGGGACAATATTCTTGCACTCAATAACATAAATGTATTTTAGGTCAAAGGGGATCAGGTCAAAGCAGTTCAAGACCTCAAACACAACGTCAGAGACCTCGGCAGGTGCAGACAAGCTTGACAGCCTGTCCTTTCAAGAAATGGAATTTGTACTTTCCTGACAGTGGTAAGGTAACTTTGTGTAACTGCTGTAACAGCTATGCTTTAGTATACATGTATAATTATGTTACATTCGGGTTAAATTTTTTTCAACCTAGGTAAGATTTAGGGTTATTATTAGGGTTAGTGTTTGGATTGGAGTCATTATATTTCTAAAAAATAGTGGTTCACCCAACATTTCGAATGTGGCAAACTGGATAAGTGGTTGAACAACAAACCTGGAGGTTGAGAGTTCAAATCCTAGAAGTGCATGTTAGTTAAAAAGTAAAAAATAGATGACACTACTTAGGGGGGATAATAGCAGATGGTAGGGGATGGTAAGTACATGTAAGGATGGTCCACCATCAAAGAGGGAGGGGAGGTTTTTTGATTACGTTCTCTACTTATTAACCTAGTATAAAAAAAATAAACAAGGTTAAAAAAAATAATCTAGGTTGAAAAAAAAAATGACCTAAAGTTTATTTTGACCCGTAACATATGTGTATGTGTAACTCTGAATAATCAAAGACAAGATTTTCATAATTGGAAACATGACTTTCAGGTGCTCTGAAGTCATTGTATATGGACGTGCAGGTTACAGCACTTGTAGAGCTCTACAGCCATGGACACAAACTATTATGTTTGAAAAAATAATTTACCCCCTTTCCCCCAGTGTTGTTTTTAAAAATTGTTGTAAATTCATTCAGTTGACATCTCCAACATTAAACTCCCAACACAAAACATCCAAGTTTGTAGAAATAATTATTTTGGTAATAATAATTTAATGTGTTTCTTTTTTCTTTATTTTGTTTTGATTCATTTGTAGTTTATAACCCAGAATCATCTCTTGGAACTAAAGTTCAAGCCATAGCAAAGTTTGTGGAATCACGTGCAGCTCAACTTTCTAAGGTATGCATGAAGTGTTTGCAAGACAAGTCCTATAACAACCCTTTTAACTGCATCCAGTACCATCCCAATAGGTAGGTAGGTAGGTAAAGTCTGTATTAGGAGCCTAGGGGTCCATCAGGCCAGAGCTTATCCCGGTTTCCATAGCATGAAGTGACTAGGAGTATTACTACTCCCCCCTGGATGGGATGCTACTCCATCGCAGGGTTACCCCCAGCAGTAAATTTGTCGGTACCCATTTATACACCTGGGTGGAGAGAGGCACTATGAGAGTAAAGTATCTTGCCCAAGAACACAACGCAGTGCCCCTGCCAGGGCTCGAACCTGGACCGCCCGATCCGGAGTCCAGCACACTAACCATTAGGCCACTGCGCCTCCCACCATCCCAATAGACAGAAGAAAATAGAAACAAATAGTTGAAGGAAAATTTTCTATCAAATATATACACCTTATTCGATGGTTTAAAATATAATACGCGCGGATATTTTGCGAGTTGCGTAGTATTTTTCCGAGCCCCGAAGGGGAGAGGAAAAATACGAGCAATGAGCAAAATGTCTGCTCAGATTATATGTTAAACCATCGAATAAGGGATTTATTATTCCACTAAAAATTAAAGTTTGGTTCAGCCATTTTGTCGCTTCGCTTTCAGTCCGTATTTTTGCCCTGTTCTACAGTGTAATAACGTGGCATATTTTGCGCGTTCTTTTGCCCTAATATGGTAAAATGGTGCAATAGTGGAATAATAAATAACTATAATTCCAGGATGAGATTGAAAACAAAGGAGCCGTGGTGTTTGACTACACGGATCTCACTGCTGATCAAGGTACCTGCTGTTGTAACTTGTTTCATTTAGGGTACTGTAACAGCAAACTACTTACACAGAGATTGTACGATAATTTGTAATGCCAGTGGTTGTTATTTGAACTGTAGAGCTTGCCGAGGATTTTCCATCCCTTGCTGGAGATCTGAGAGATCAACCAACAGTAATTCTACAGAGTATTGGCCTGGCAGTATCCCAGGTATTTTATATTATAAAATATAATAATTTTGGTAAGACTAGCTTTCATCCTGCCCATTTGACTTTGCACAAACTGTCAAATGATGAAAATATTGAAGAATATCTTCTGATGGTCTGACAGATAATTTGCACAGTCAAATGTTTGAAAATTGTGTCTGCCAAAATTGCCATCTAAGAGATTTTGTTTGATGCATCTCGAAACTAACATGTCTGGCAGTTAGTGACTAAAGGAGAATTTTGCAGTTTGAACTTAGTTCTAAGAGGGCATTTGAAATTGAACTGTTTTAAGTTGCTTTGGTATTAATAGTAGCCCACATTTTGGTGCTTGATTATTTTGGAAGTAAGTTCAGAGATGTTGCGAGAATCTGACTTCAGTGACACAAAGTAACGTGTTATAGCATGATGTGTGATACATGTACATTTTGTAGGTTCTGTTGACTGTAGAGACGGGAGAAAGCCAGCAGGGTGCACCTGTGACTGACTTGCCATACATACAAGCAAGGTAGGTCATTTTATTTGGCTAGTTGGGAGAGCAAATCAATAAATCTGTATAGGGCAGTCAGAGTTACATAGCAATGGTCAAACCCAGGCAGTACAAAGAACTTTTAAAAATTACCAGTCAGTACCTGACTGTAGTATTGAATTTGTAACATGCTTTGAGAAACCCAAAGGAAAAGGAATATTGTGTTGCTAATGAAAATAACTCTTACTATTCACAAAGAGCTGTTATCATGGAATTGTACATTTTGGTTCTGTAGGGAGTCAATTGGACTTAACCTTTAATGTAACTACATGTACATGCTGTACGGGTACATGCATGATCTCTTAGGCAGTTTTGTGCGACAGTATGACATTACGACAGTACACATGTATAGTACAGCAAATACTATGCAATGCATCTCTCCCCACATGATCTCTGTCAGTTTTATCTGCAGGATACTGATTACAACTGTAATACTTTGTCACCAGAATAACAAACTTTGAGCCCATCACTCCACTGAAAAGCCTCAAATCCAACTATTTTGGTGAGTGCATGAAAGTAGTCATTTTAGAAAGTAGACTCATTTTTGAAAAAAAAATATGCTGTACATGTACATACCAGGTTTTGCATGATTTCAGTCTAGGAATTTGATACTCGGATCAAAAATAATATTTAACTCTGTCAGTAACTTGTCAGTTTGCTAGCTTTGTCAAAGCTGTGTGTGTTATAGCAATATGGCAGCACACATTATACAGCAAGAAAACCCACCCACCCTACCCTCAAGTCTCTTGAGTGTGATTTAACAGTAGTTTATAGCTGCTTAACTGAGCAATCTTTTTTAATGGCTAATATTGGGAAACATAACAATAATATATAAGATAACAGGACACAAGTACCCATGGGAGGTGTTCCTAACAGTTATGTCTATGTTGCAGTTATTTTTTCTTCAGTCAAATTTTATTTTCCTTTGTTTTTGGGTATGGTAATGTATGATAATGAGTTTAAAACAAAGGAAGAATAAAAATTAACTGAAGAAAAAAAATAACTGCAACAAATATATTAAGCTATATGATATGTCTACATTACAAGAGACAAAAAAAAACACGGCAAAACGCTCATGCTTAAAAATCAGAGTGCATGCAGCATTCACATCCGCTACAGTCAAGCATCGCGATCCCATAGGCAACCACCCCTTGAGCTTCAAGCTGTTATACATGAGAAGTTCCTCTATACTCTTGTTTGATCAGCTAATTGTTTCATAACTTAAAAAAAATAGTTTTATTGATAATGTTGTTATGGTTGCAGGTAAATTTGTGGCAATCCATGGGACAGTGATTAGAGTGAGCAATGTGAAACCTCTGGTGAAAAAGATGGCTTTTTCCTGCAACCTGTGCAGTGAAACACAGGTATGTGTGATTTATGTGCCTTGTCCATTCAAGTGTATGTCTAGCCTATGTCGATAAACCAAGATACTCCTCCTGACAGTATTTTATTCCTTGTAAAGCAAGACTGAATGCCAAGCACACAATTTGTTTAATATCATTCTTGACACATGAGAGCCAAGAATGTAAAGTTTATGGTACTTTGTGAAGAGTTCCCTCCCTCCCTCCCTCCCTCCCTCCTTTTCTCCCTCCCTACATTCCTCCCTCCCTCCCTCCCTCCTTTTCTCCCTCCCTACATTCCTCCCTACCTACCTTGTACCTACCTAGTACCTACTTCCTCACCTCACCTCACCCCTTCCCTCCATTCTTCCTTGAACCTCTTTCCCTACCCTTTCCTTCCTCCCTCCCTCTTGCCGTATTCCTTCTTCCTTCCCTTCTTGCTTTCCTCTTTTCCCCCTTTCCTCTCTCCCTCCTTCCTTCCTTCCTCACTCACTCTTTCCCAAGATACTCCCTCCCTCCCTACAGGTCTGCATACATACTTCCTCCCCTCATTCCTTCCCCCCTTCCTTCCTTGAACCTCTTTCCCCATCCCTTTCTTCCTCCGACCTTCTGCCTTATTCCTCCTTCCCTCCCTCTCTCCTTTCTTCCCTCTCTTCCCCTTTCCTTTCTCCTTCCTTTCCTCCTTTCCTCTGGCTACCTCCCTCTCCCTCCCTCCCTTCTTCTCTCTCCCCTTTTTCTTCTCCTTCCTTTCCTCCCTACTCCCCCTCTCTCCCTCTCTTCTGCACTCTTCTGTCTTTCCCCCGTTCTCACTCCTTTTGTCTCTCCCTCTTTTCCTGTTTCTCTCCCTCCTTACCTTCCCCCTCCCAGTGTATGCTATGCAATATATGAAGTCCTCTGTTTGTATTATTTTACAGTAAACATTTTGTCTCTTATCAATTATATTTATAGGTAATTCAGCTTGCAGATGGAAAATACTCAATGCCAACTAAGGTAAGTTTACTTGATATAAACCTTGATCAGGTCTCCAAGGTTTGTATTTCACCATGTCTGGTTCATGTGCCTTCTGTGTTTTCCAAGCTTGCATTTTGTCACTCTATTTTGGTTTTGTAATGTTTGACTTTTATTAATGTATTAACTGCCCTTCTATTTACCTTCTTACTATAATTTTAATTATAGTGTTCCTCTGTGGATTGCCGTGGCAGGTCCTTCACTCCTGAGAGAAGCTCGCCAATGACAGAGACCATTGATTGGCAAACAGTTAGGTTGGTTTACTTAAGAGAGGCTGGAATTAATGTAGGATGCTTTAATTTATTACACTGAATAACTACCAGAAGCTAATGCAATACAGTTCTCAAATTAAACCTCTAAGGGAGATTAAAATCCATCCAAATTTGAGAGTGCTATGGCTTTTGGTTTGTGTTATCAAGAGGTTTGAGAAATTAAGGTTTTGAGAAATGAAGATTCTATCATATCAGCATCAGTTACATGTACAATGCAGCATACAAACTTAAATGATGTTTACTTAGTGTGTCAGTTAATTTTTAGTTTGTTCTGCCAATAGAGTTCAGGAAATCATGGATGATGATCAAAGAGAGTCTGGAAGAATTCCAAGAACTGTGGAGTGTGAACTGACAGCTGATCTAGGTAAGATTGACAGGTGCAAATTCAGTGTCAAATTGCCTTAAATGTCTCGTCATAGCACACGATACTCGTGTCTGTGCACTTGTATACTGTGTCTATTAAAGTTTTGTTAATGTTGTTGTATTTGTTTAGTGGACAGCTGTGTGCCTGGCGACATGGTCACCATTACTGGCATTGTCAAGATTACAGGCACAGAGGAGCGTGAGTATAATCTGCCATCAAACTGCTGGAGAATATGATCTAAGTCTATCAATATGTTGTATGTGCTATCAAGAGTGGCTTCTGATTATCCGGCATTCAAACTATGCAGTGTATGCAGGCTTCTAGGCATGATTTGAAAAGTGGGCATACAACTGTATGTGATTGTGTATGTTACAGGGCAGCTTTAGGTTCATTTTGTTCTGCCTGGTTTATTTTTTTACACTAGGGTTTACTTAATAAGTAGAAAATTAAATTACGACACCTCTCCTCCCTCACTGTCTCTGAACCCCCTCCACCATCCTTACTTACCCTACCCTACCATCTGCTACTATCCCCCCCCCCCCCCCCCCACCATTAAGCAACCTCCAGATTTGCTGTCCAACCCCTTATTCACTTTGCCACATAGGAAACGTTGGGTGAACCACTATTTTGTAAAAAATTTAATGACTCCAATCCAAACCCTAACCCTAATAATAAACCTAAATTTTACCTTGGTTGTACAAAATAGCCTGGGTTTAAAAAAAAATTAACCTGAATTTAAATTTTGATCTGTAACATTGTTTAGGTCGCAACAAGTACAACAAAGACAAGTGTATGTTCCTGCTGTACCTTCATGCTAATGCTGTAAATAATAACAAGGGTGGACCCAGCAGTGGAGGTCAGCAAACAAGTGGACTGGCCATGGAGTTCTCAATCAAGGTAACATCATTTAAATTCTTATTACATTCACTTATCTCAGTAGTTTATAAACCATGATACGAAAACATTTTCTACCAGTTGTTTTTGAACTAAGACAATGTAGTCAGAGCTTTTGGATGTGACTTGGCTCTGGCTTTTGGATCTGGCACTTATCGTCTGTTTTCCTTGTGATCCGTGCTTTATGTTTTACAGGAACTGTACGCCATTCAAGAAATTCAGGCACAAAGCAACTTGTTCCGTTTAATAGTTGGGTAAGAGTCAAAGTACCTGCAATTATAGAGACAAAAAGTTTTTTTTTTGCATTTTTAATACAAGTATCATGCATTAAAACAATAAAAAGGGCATACATTCCTCATATTAGCACCTTACCCTTGTGCAATTTCCTCTCTCGCGAAAATGTGCCTTACGGCTAGCCGTTTTTGAACGGTCTGTTGATAATAGAGTGTGATGGGTAGAAACTTCAAGTCTTGTTTGTTTAGCACATAATTACATGGATGTAGCTACACCTGTAGATGGTTATTCACTAAGTTGGCAAAAAATCAGTATAGATTTTAGTGCACTTGATTTATTTAATATTAGATACAGTTTATTAACTACTTTGGACATTATTTTATAGATCTCTCTGTCCTTCCATCTATGGACATGAGGTAATTCTTGTTTGTAAAATTCTAATCGTTTGTAATGACTCTTATCATTCAACAACTAGATGAATATTTCATCTTTGAATTCATAGTTTTCTTTTTCTTTCAAAACTTGTGTCACTCATCTTCACATGTAGATGGTGAAAGCAGGTCTGGTGTTGGGACTGTTTGGAGGGACACAGAGATACCTCAATGATAAGGTGCAGTTCTAGCATGCTAGTTACCTGGGTTGGTTAACGTTGTATAAAATTTAATTGTGTTAACTTGAAAGTGTTAATGGTCACCAGTTGGTCAGTCAGTAGGTCAGCCAGTGAGTCGGTCAGTTTGTTGGTTGGTTGGCCAGTCAGTCAGTTGGTTGCTTGGCTGGTCTGTGGTCAGTTGGTTGATAAGTTGGTTGGTCTTTTGTGTTTTGAAAAGACTAGAATGCGTGGGCTTGATCAACTTTTGGAGATGATTTTTTAACAGGATTTGATGTACTTTGACATTGTAAATTTTCACCTTGTCTAAATAATTACCTCATCCCTGTGTTTCAATAGAATCGTATTCCAATCAGGGGCAATCCACACATCCTGGTGGTTGGTGATCCAGGATTAGGAAAAAGTCAGGTAATTTTACTTAACAAATAAAGAAGCCTAAGCCATGTTTTATACTGTCATAAAACACGACGGGCATTTGAGAACACGAGGGAAATGTAGAAAACATGAGCCGCAGGCGAATGTTTTCTACATTTCTCGAGTGTTCTCAAATGTCCGGAGTGTTTTATGACAGTATAAAACATGGCTTAGGCTTCTTTATTTGCTTTATGATATAGATTTTAGACGCCGCGAGTGGAAAGTTAAATTAAAATACTTGTAAATGTACAACAAGAGCGATTGAACGAAGATGAAAAGCAGCAAATAGTTTACGGGAAGACCAGAAAACTGACACAATTCCATTCATTGTTCGACGTAAGTTTGTTACCTTTCAATCTTTATCTTGTCCTTTTGAACTTCAATAAACTTCACCGACTCTGAGTGCAATTTCGTTTCAGCAGTAGTCTTGATGACAGCCGTGGAGCCGTAAACAAGTACAATATGTAAACACTTGCTTCGCTTGTCTTGCACAAGGCGTATAACTTCCAGAAAAGCTATCGCTTCGGATCTTCCCGTAAACCTTAATTGTTGTCGCAATTTTCCAGCATGAATAGACGATTTAAGAGGAAATTGTCGAGGAAAATCTTCGAAAGAAAACTCTCTCGCTCGCTGTCGTTGCGTGTTTCATTAAACTCAAGGAGTGAACACCGCGCCACAAATTTTCCCGCCTCCTCATACTATCACTTCGTTTACATCAAAATGAAATGTCCAGTGGATTTATACTTCAGTAAAAAGCAATTTAATAAAAACAAATATTCCATTCGCCCTTGTTGGATACGAGTGGTTATAGCCAACGAGGCGCGAAGCACTCGAAGAAAGCTGACGAAAAACAATAAAACATGATTTTTCTATGTTTTATACTCTGATAAAACATAGGTTTTTAGCCAATCAGAGCGCGCGCAGACTCCTATCTATATTATAATTATTATTAATATTATATTTATTATTAATATTATATTTATTATACATATTATAGTTATCAAAGCTCAAACCTCACAGCTAAACTGTTTCATTTGTTTTGGATGTAGATGCTTCAGGCAGTATCAAACATTGCCCCTAGAGGGGTGTACGTCTGTGGAAATGCAACGTCAACTTCTGGACTCACGGTAATAATCATTAAGGGGAGAAGTAATTTATACTGCATGGAGAGAGACTGTACATTAACATAATTAAGGTAATCAATTAGGTACTACCATGTACAGAGAGGTCATAAAATGTGAAGTAACTGGGTCCATGCATAGTGGAAGTACCTCCCTTTTTGCTTTCTAGGTGACACTGTCTAAAGAGGGTTCCTCAGGAGATTATTCGTTAGAGGCTGGAGCACTTGTTCTTGGAGACCAAGGTATGCACTATTGGCCATGTTCTAAACGAGCAGGGGACTGGGTACGAATATTTAAAATCGATTGAATTGAAAAATGAAGCCCGTCATCTGAAAGAGCATCCAAACATTAGTAAGTTTACCAAATTTGAGAGTTATTGGTTAAAACGCAAAGGCATGGTACACTTTTAATTAGCCATGTTCTAAACGAGCAGGGGACTGGGTACGAACATATTTTCTCCTCGGTACAAACATTCAATATCGATTGAATTGAAAAATGGGGCACGTCATCTGAAAGAGCATCCAAAAATTAGTAGATTCACCAAATTTGACGGTTATTGGTTTAAACCCAAAGGCATGGTACACTTAGTATGGATTGGAGGGACAGGCGTCCTCCAATCCATACTAAGCTCTCTTATTTTAAAAGTGTGCCGTGCCTTTGCGTTTAAACCAATAACCATCAAATTTGGTGAATTTACTAATTTTTGGATGCTCTTTCAGATGACGTGCCCCATTTTCAATTCAATCGATATTGAATGTTCGTACCAAGAAAAAATATGTTCGTACCCAGTCCCCTGCTCGTTTAGAACATGGCCAATAATCGCTAAAATAGGAGAGCTTTGTATGGATTGGAGGGACAGCTGTCCCTCCAATCCATACTAAGCTAAAAGCGGGATAAGCTCCGGCTGGATTGGCCTCTAGTCTTCGGCACAGATTTTACCTTTACTTCTGCACGCATCGCGGACCTTTGATACTAAATAATATTGAGGTCTCTTCACACATCAATTGCTGATCTATGGTTCTACATGAACGCTTTACTACATGGTAATGATATTATTTCCTATTTCCACTGGGAGAACAGATTGAAGTTCTGGAACACTGATTTTTCTTGTGCCTAGGGTGTTGTTGCATTGATGAATTTGACAAAATGGGAAGTCAGCATCAAGCTTTACTGGAAGCAATGGTAAGATTGACATCTTGAAATCTATCAGTTGAGAATTATTTCAAACACTGCCAAAAGATTCTCAAGGTCCTTAATTTTGAAGAGTTTTTAATCCTTTCGATAAATTTGCCATTTTTCTAGGAACAGCAAAGCATTAGCATCGCAAAAGCTGGCGTTGTTTGCAGGTGAGTGGAAGTGCATCCCAAAATGATTGTACTGTTGTCCTTGTCACTAGTTAGGGAAGTGCTAATGATGCTTTGTGACTCATATTAGCCCATCTATTTCAGTTTACCAGCGAGGACATCCATCCTTGCCGCTGCAAACCCAGTGGGTGGTCATTACAACAAAGCAAAGACTGTGTCTGAGAACCTCAAGTAAGTCGGTGGTTCATGTGGTAGATTGTCCATCTGCCACAGAAAGATCTTGATGCATTAACTATCTATGACATGCCTGGACACCCTACCACACATTATCACCCCGTAGCCTGTCCATGCAGTAGACGTTTTGTGCTCACGAAGCTGTTTGTTTGCCAGGATGTCCATGCCCCAGATCATCCATGTAGCAGATTGCCCATCTGCCACAAACGTTCTGCTATATGACCCATTTATAGCATGGACATGCTTCGACATACACTGTAATACCGCTACATAAACCAGCCTGTCCCAGCAGTAGATGGTCCAAATCTGAGGAGGTGGTTTGTGTGCTAGGGTGACCATGCACCAGATAGTCCATGTAGTAGGTGACCCATATGCCACACAAATGTCACTGCAACATCCGCCACCCATGGCATGGATATCCCGCGAGGTAAAAGACACTTTCTGGCCTGGCAGGCAATCTGTGTAGAAGGCAGGTTGTGTGGCAGATGTTCCGCACAGCATTCTAGGCTATAATTTGGAAGGAAATCCGTATGGTGGAAGTTCCACGTGAATGGCAGCTAATTTTGTAGCAGTTGGTGTGTTATCTGCTAGTTGAGATGGTTAGAAAATAACTGCTATGGCTAGAAAACAACTAATACAGTGTAGCTGTGGTTACGTTTTACTGCGTTTCTCTCCGCAGGATGGGAAGTGCTTTGTTGTCACGCTTTGATCTTGTAAGTTCCACCAACTCTTCAGACTTCGCAAGCTGGATCTATCAAATAACTTTGACACCGTTTGATTTTACTTTTGTGGAATTTGCAACTAAATGTCAAATAATCTGATCGGGCTGAGATTAATGTTTACTTAGACACAAACCTTAGAGATGTTTTGTTTCATTTTTAGGTTTTTATTTTGTTGGACAAGCCAGACAAGGTTAGTTTTGAAAGTGTGTTTCAACTGAAGGCAAAATATGCCGCTCACTTGCCAGTTCTTGCTTTTGTCATAATTTTGAGATATTCTTCTTTTTACTGCAGGAAATGGATTCTATGTTGTCTGAACATGTCATGGCCCTACACGCTGGGAAAAAGAGGTAATTGGACTATGGGAAGGATGATTGAAGTCGGTAAAATTAATCGCAGCATCGTGCGAGAAGTTTATCTCATTTTGGCGTGACTGTATGGCCCTGGCTCTCGGCTCCCACTAGTCTCTTGTAGTTACGCGGTTACAGCGTTTGCCCGGTGGTCAGAGCATCAAATTAAGGTTCGACTCTATTAGAAAAACGCTGTTTTATTTGTTGCCGAAAAATTCACGCTAACCGAAATAGTGTGGGATTTTTTGTAAAAAAAAAAGTTGGCCTGCGTGCCAGGCGTTCAAAGGGAAGAACAGGGGAAAAACGAGAGAGTAGCTAGTCTAAAGTGTCAGCCGTCTTCTCGTGGTTAGAGAAGGGGGGTTAGGACGAGAAGACGGCTGACATTTCAGACGAAAGAGAAGCGCTTCGCGCTTGTCTCCCGTTTCTCCTCTCCCTCCCCATTCCTGATTTCGATCCCACGACTTCTGTTGCGACGTATACCGGTAAAAAGGACCTTCTCTTTTATCCTATATCTGTTTATTATTATTATTATTATTTTTTGTTATTAGTATCCAAAGTCAGTGACGCGCTGCTTGTTTTTTATTTATTTTTTGCAGTGCATTTGGAGTAGCGACTGCAAGACGGCGTTCAAGAGAGGTAGGGAGATTATTCTGACTCTCAATTAATAATTACAACAAGCACTCTAAGATTTATAAAACTGGATGCAAGCAATCCACAACTACGCTGTCCAATCTCCCAAAAGCGGTGAGACGTGGCTTCGACAGGGTGTTAAAATGTACCGCCGAATTTAAAAACAGGAATAACAAGAAATGTGTGCCACTTATAGTGTCACACCAGTGAAACGAACTTGCTCGGTTCCGGAAGTTTGGTTTGTTATAAACCATGTTCGTTTTTCCCGTCAAATTAGTATCGAGGCGCAACATCGCTGTAAATTGTACATCACAAACCAAGTTATAAGAGACTGTTTATTAAACTCCACCGGTGAATCCAGTGTAAAGTAGCTAATTGTCGCCAGGCTGGAGAACTTCGCTGGACTCAGACAGTGCGGATCACAGCTAACAACAACCAACCAATTACTGTTGACGAACTTTACACGAGCCTTAAAGGGGCTTTGTCGCGTATTTTAACAGATTTTTGAACAGCCCAAATATATATTTGTGTCGGAGGAAACCTAGAAACAATGGTCTAGTTTATTAAAAATTCCAGTTCTAATTCAGTCTAGTTTTATTAAAAATTGCTACATTAGAGCACTGAAACAGTTAACAAGCGTCTTTGGTCGCTGATGTGTAAGATGGAAATGGATTGCAACTTGAAATATTGAGGCTAAACTATTCAAGTCTTCTGTGCGTCTTCAAAAAAATTGATATTTGTAGCCGTGGTTTGATTTTTCTCTGCAAATTAAGGTTATATCTTTATTTAGATCAGTTTCTCTTGGGTTAACTTGCCTACCACTCATTTCAGAACAGTATAGACCAAAAATCCGCGAATTTCCAGTGACGTAGCTCCTTTAAAGTCAATAACAACACAGTAAAACTAATCAATCTATTTCATGGGCGAGACTTACAACAATTATCGACTGGAAAAAAAACTTTCCACTTAGCTGTGAAGATGACTACCGCTCAGGAAGTCGAAACTTCAGTCACCAATAACCGTTCTTTTCATAACCGGTACAGGACAGCGGCAGTGACGAGGACGAGACGAGAAGACAGTGGGAGGCGGACAAACCGCTCTCTGAGCGCCTAAAGGTAAAGTTCTATTCTTATACAGATAGATCAGACATGCAAAGCCAAGCTGTGGCTTCGTGTGTATGAACAGTTTAGACACTGAAGGAAAACTGTAAAGCTAACATTTGCTTTTACTGTCATGGAGTACTTGGTGAAAAGTGTACTGAGTAAATGAAGTCAAAACATCCTCGTAAACTTGACCAAATGATGCTGTGATCAGGAGTAGTTTCTCGACAGGATCTATGCTGCAGCAACAGTCTTTGAAAATTTAAAGCAATTCTAGTCAATTTCTAAATCATATTGTATTTCCATCGTCGCGTCTTGACTGTAGGTCATCCTTACCTGCAAATGGGTTGCTGTGGTTTGTTGAATACTTTTCTCCAAAAGAAATTTACATAATATATTATATTGCTGATTGTTTTAACCTCGGTATGCCTTGAGCATAGAAACAGCCTAGTATTTGACTGTCTGAGAAAAATGGCAACATTCTCTGTGCAGCGTATATTCTTTTAGCGTTTTGACTTTAAAATCCTACTTTGATCCGATATCCTCAATTCTCAGCGTAATTAAATTAAAACGGCCAAGAAACTATAGAAATAAGTATTTGCATGGGGTTGATTTTGCTGTGCAAATATCACACGAAATGCGCTAAATGATTTAATGCATTACATGAGAGACACTGTGAGTGCAGAAACTAGGTTCTCCTTGTTGATAGATTGGTCGAAATGAAGAGTTTGATGCTATTCCAGGCCCACTGCTACGGAAGGTTAGTGTTTCTACTACCGGAGAGATTTCTGTAAGAAAAGTGTTTGTTTGGTTGTTTGTTTGCTCGCTTGCTTGTTTGTTTGTTTTTTTATTTGTTTGTTTTGTTTGTTTTGCTTTTTATTATGATCTTCAAACTTGCCTAGACAGTGTTTCAGAGAGGAAACCTCTTCTATATTTTCTAAAACAATCCTTAGTCAAGGAAATTTCTGCAAATTCTTGCCAATACTATGTTATATTCATAAAGATGAAATGTTCATTTTGTCACGAGAGTGGGACAAAGAAACCTCCCAGATACTGGTTGGGCGCTCTAACTACTGAGCTACGAGAGACTCTTGGTGAGCCGGACCATTTACTAAGTTCATATGTGACACGCGTCCTGCATACTGCTGGGATCGGCAGTGTAGATAGCAACGTATGTCTAATAAATAATGAAGATGGTTAATTTTTTTACCAAAAACATACTATCTTCATTATTTATTACACTATGTTACATTGTATCCTATTTTCCCACCTGTTATTTGCTGAAGATGAGCAAGTGCATGTGACAGATATTTTTTAATTCGTTTGATCTAATCTACACGTAATTTGTAAGGGACAAACTGAACACCTAGTTTTATTTCCAAGCCTCTCTAAAGCCGCTAGGCTGCGTTGCAGACGAACTAAACCCAAGTAGCCCGGGGTTTAGTTTGTCTGCAACGCAGGGTATCAAGCTACTGGTGGAATTGATTGTCCAAACGTATAAATCAGTTTGATGGTTAATTGTTTTGCAGTACGTTGGTTACGCTAGAACTTACGTCAACCCCAAACTTACACCGGCAGCAGCAGAAGTATTGCAGGTGTAGTATTAATTCATTAAATATTCGTGTTTATTGACTTTGTAGGACGAGTAGAATGTGGAGTTCTGTGTGTGACCCTTTTTCATTTACCCACGACCCCACAAGCCCCTAGCTTAAAAAGTATCCACTTCAATTTGTAGTGTATTCTGTGTAGCCGTTGCACTGGTGACTATTTCTGATCGAGCTGTTGTTTTTTGATAACAGAATTTTTACCTGGACTTGAGACGCCAGCACCACAGTGCAGATAGTACTCCCATCACCACCAGACAGCTAGAGTCGCTCATAAGACTCACACAGGTACAAAGCCTAGCTCGACAGCTCTGTTAGCCCGATAATGATGACACAAAATCAAGACGACCCTTCATTCTGACCACTAGCTGTGTTTGTAACACAGACTTCCCCCGAGGGAACTTTCATATGAAAGGGGCGGGGATGCTCGTTGGAAAATTCGAATTAAACCCCTGAGTTGTTCTCTTTTTACCCCTAAAAGATACCATATTTCATACTTGATCGCTGTAGACTGCCAACTCAGTATAACAGTATTTCTTTATTTCTTCGTAAAATAAACAAGACCTTAACGGCTAAAAATATTTGCCACTGTGTCTTGAGCACCCTTAGCCCAAGTGGAACCAAAATTTACATTCCTTAGTGAAGGTGGGGGTGCGGGTGGGGGTGCAGTCACGAGTTTAACTTCTCGGCCACTTGGGTTCAGTTTCGATAGTCGGTTGAGAATTGTTGATCAGAATAGACACCCCAAAACGGCAGTTGAACAAGCAAATTGCATTTCGTGCACTTGCAAGTAAACTTGCGAGTCCGTTTGCCCACCGAACGCAAGTCTTTACGCAAGTTCGACTTGCGCCTTCGTTTTAAGCAAGCCCTGATTGGAGAGTCTGTTACCAGCGGTCCAGTTATATTAAAAATATTGGGAAGATTTTCAGGGAAATTCTTCATAAAAAAGAGGTAGAATATTCCTGAAGCAATATATCATTCCATGTGGTTGTTTTATTTGTTCTTGTAGGCTCGAGCACGGTTGGAGATGTGCGAGAAGGCCAGCCAACAAGATGCTCAGGACGTGGTGGAGATTATGAAATACAGTTTGCTGGATACCTTCAGTGACGATTTTGGTAACCTGGATTTCCAGCGGTCGCAGCATGGCTCCGGAATGAGTTCCAGAGCGCAAGTAAGTCTTGATATTATCACAAAAAAGCAAGGTGTGTTGCAATGCAAGTAAAATGATTTTACCTTCTTTTTTTTGTTTCAGTCCAAACGCTTTGTTGCTGAGCTGAGTCGCGTGTCAGAAAGGGAATACAATTCGCTTTTCACTCTTGAACAAATGAGGAGAATAGCGAAGGTAAATAAGCACTTGTCCTTAATTCCCAAAGTTTGCCAATGCTCATTACCCAAATTTCGGTCTGTGAAGTACTTCAGAAATACGCACTATTAAGTATGGATTTATAACCGGGGGGGAGGGGTTTTTATCCGTGGACAGGGTGTGTGTGTGGGGGGGGAGTAGGTGCTTATGAGCATTATAAAACAAAACGTTTTGCAGTGATGTGTACGGAACGAATTGAGGGCAAATACAGAATTGGTATTGGCCTTTAGCTGGTTTCGAGGCTTAAAGTGCATATTGAGCAAAATTTGAAAAATTTCGGAAGTTTACAACATTTACCGTTTGAAATGCACGGTTCCAAAGTTTGAAACGCCTTACGAACGAATAAAGTTGTGCTATTTTGCCCTCAAAACTGGTCAAGGAAATGGGTTGAGTTTGCGGCGAAAATTCCATCTCTTGACGTCAATGTGTTGGAAACAAAAACAAATTTGAAGAATCTTACTATAGCATAATAAACAGTACCACGTGAACCTACTTCTCAATAGCTTTCATTCGAATGGTCACACGCTAGGATTTGGGTTAATCCACAGACTTAAAAGTTAGAATCACCTTGTAAAGCATAATAAACAGTACCACATGAAAGTTCTGCTCGCTAGCTTTCATTTGAATGGTCACACATTAGGATTTCATCTACAGTCTAACAGTGTAAGAAGTAATCCTTTGTTTTGCTCTCTTTATAGGACCTACGACTGCAGATTCGTAGCTTTGACGACTTTGTTTACTCGCTGAACAATCAAGGGTTTTTACTTAAGAAGGGACCGAGAGTCTACCAGCTTCAAACCTCAAGCTGCCTGTGATTTACGGTGTAACCCGTCAAAACGTGAACGTTAAAATATTTCTGTAATTAAGCTATATTGACAAGATAAACCTACGAGAATACGCCACAACTGTAAGGGTTACTAATCGGCCGGGAAGAAATATACATAAACGCATGAATACGCATTAAATACGCATAAAAATTTTTTACCTGATATAAATCAATTATCAATCTGTACAAAGAAGACTCATCACAAAACAAAATGGTAAAAGGCCGTTTTGTACTGTGACATCACACTATATACAACGGCATTGCGAGGGAGGTCATAACTGACATTCCTGTACATATTTGCACCTTTGTCTTCAAATTAACGTTTCACGTAAAACTTATATGTAACACGAACGGCTTGATCGTCGAGTCAAAATATATACAAAAAATATCACAAAATTTGTTTTCAATGCTTTATTTTCTTTATACGGCTGATTGTCAGGCACATAATCGGGGGCGATTTTGAGGCTCCGACACCGAGAACCGATATTTTTTTTTTTTTTGCCGGGTGGGACAAACTGTACGTCAGCAGCCTAGTACCCAGGCGTTCCCTTCCCGCTTACCGATTTGGCGAGAAATTTTGTGACGTCAACGAATGAGGCCAACCCGTTCCCAGGCCCTTATGTGAGCCTCGAGCTCGCCCAAGAGAGGAGGAAAAGCCTGGGGTCTAGAGTAATACGTCAGGTTTCTGAGCGGAGTTCTGAAGGCTTTAGACAAAAATGATATGTATGTACCTTATTGTTGAGACCAAACCGATATATAAAGGACTGATTGCAACACATTTTTTCCAATGCTTTATTTTTATGTCACTGATTGTGAGGCACAAAATAATTACTAAGCATAAGCGAGGACAAAAGACGACTATCCTCTTCTTATCTTGGTTTATAAGCGATACCGAATCCCGCAACTACAGCAAGCAAAATTAAATCTACTGCCTCATCAGGTTTCTTCACTCTGGCCACTGGTCAGGTGCGCATACCAGCTGTGGTTCTGTTTCTGGAATTAAATAAGAAGGGAATTTCTTTATGTGTCAAATGTTTTTTCTAATTAATGTGACCTTAAAGTGATTTGGCCCTGAAACTTCATCACTGATTCAACAGTTAACTGATCTCACAGCAAATTAAAATTTCTTATTACTAGCTCATCACTTAAGGTTACCGTATACCTTCGCGGGTGTCTTTCGCGAAAAAAAATATTTGCGCACTATCTTAAACGCAACCACCACAAACTGTATATCAGTACAAAGCTAATGAAATGCACTATTCGGTAAAAATTATTTTTCTTTGATTTTTTCTAATCGTAAGGAGAGTGCGTCCCAAAACGACTGACGTCTACTTGAGCGAATTTATCGGGTATTGAATTAGACCGCACAATCAAAACTACTGCATTATATCAATCACAAGGCATCAATCTTGAAAACCGTGTGAGGCTTTGTCAATGTTCCTATTGGTTGCTTCGCAATTTTTCTGTCAATTTTGATGATCAAAAACTTACCGAAGCCTTTTACGACGAAGGCCATTGCGGGAGATCAATAACGAAAAACGGAAATCCCTCACACGGTTTTTCTGTTCGATGTCTTGGGCAACTTCGGGCCAAATTTCAAGGCAATCCGTCAAATTTACGTACCCTATAAATTCGTTTAAAGCGAGCGCACTCGCGTAAAAACGAAATAGGTTTTTTTCGCTTCTAAAGGATTACAAACATTTCACGCCCTTGCTGCGCCATATGTCAACACTTTGGATACTCCCGATGCCGACAGCCAATAGAATGTCAGGACGTCCCACGAGACTACTGGTCTCGCGGGAAAGTAGTTGCACGCGTGACCACAGCTCGTTTGATTTGAATTTGTCGGATTTGTTTCTAAAATGCCGGGCAAGAGAAAAAGTTCAAAGAAAGGAAAAACTGCAACTTCGACGGTGGCGACGTCTGCATCTATCGATCCAAAAGAGCAGCTTCAGGCAGAAATGCGGTCGCTGGGGTATGTCGAAGTATATTATTTCTATCTGGAATATAAACAAAGACGGAGTCACGCAATTCATCGAACAAGCAAATAACCACCATCCGACTATCAAGTTTACGGCTGAAATATCCGAAACAGAAATAACGTTCCTGCCTTTCGTTACACAATACCGTCCAACGATGCCTAACTTAAAACAAATACTCATGCAAAAGTGGCATTTAATCCAACAACAACCACGACTTAACGAGATATTCAAGGATCCCCCAATTGTTTCGTACAAAACGGGCAGATCCCTAAAAGATACACTCGTTCGAGCCAAACTCTAAACTGGGAATTACACGTGGATAGGAGTTGTGTGAGGCCTGTCACCCCGATTATCACTTTGTCACTATCGGCAAGAGTTTTTTGCCATTCATCATCGAAAACCTTCTTCTTCTTTTTCTTAGGGCCGGTTTTCTTCTTTACTTTAACCAGGGACTTTTTTCTTTCTTTTTTTGTACATATAGGTGAAGTAAAGACCAACACAAGCGAAAACTTGGTGTGAATAAATCGCAAATTGCAAGCGTAAACAATAGGAAGGGACGCCACATGAAATGAAATACCCCGAATCTTTTGCCGCGAAAAACGTCACAGGAAGCCATGACGCTGACACATTTTAATTGGCTTATAACTCTCTGGCGGGTATATTGAGTTTCACTTGAAAAAACATTTTTGTTGATAACTCGCGCGCGTTTCAAGATTTTGAAATAATTTTTTTTAGAAAATGAAGGGAGACTAGTAATGTTTAATTTGGCCGTAAAAAATTTTTTTAAAAAAAATCTACCCTTGAAGGTATACGGTAACCTTAAGAAGGCACCTCTACTTTCACTAATCTACAGTAAAACCGCTCAATATGTAACAATTTCTAGTAGCAGCAGTTTGGTTTTGGTTTTTCTAAATTGGGAAGTTTCAAGGAGGTTTTACTAGCCTATTACCTTCAAACGTGATCGGCAATAACTTAATAAAGAACGCCAAATCTCATAGGAACATTTTGAAATAAAAGATACAATATCCCCTCCCACCCCACCAACAACACTCCCTACCACCGTCTATCATCAGGGTGCTGCTTTTTTTCTCCGATTAATTATAAAATTTTGAATCTATTTCTCACCTCAACGCAGGTAAACAGCCAGCACATCTGCAACTCCGACGTTGTCTATGGTGTAAAAGGAAAAGGACTTTTTACAAGTGTAGGATATTATTACCAAACAGTAAAACGAAAAATGATGTTTGTACATTGCAAAGAACTATCTCAAGAAAAACGCCGTAAAATGAAACAAAACTTTCGTATACGGTGCGTAAATAAAAGGTACCCCCTTTCCAAAGCCTACAGATGAAATGTCGCATCCCTTTACATGAATAAACTCCTTAAAATATCATTTCCCTTTGCCCTTTCCTATGATTCATTGTCAACTCATGAATGGAAAAATACCTTTGATATGCTGTAAATTTCACGACTAACCCAGTTCTTGGTTTTCTCACATCGGAGTTTCTTAGCTAACGTACATCTATAAGTCATGCGCCTCTACGCCCGCTCTATGTTTCGCTCTACGTTTCGCTTAGAAATTCTCTAAAAATTCGACACTTTCTTCGCGAACTTCGCGAACTAACTTACAAACTCATCATAAAGTCAAAAAACTTGTTCCAAACAGAATGTCACGTGCACGCAAACTTGTTGGATTGCTAATTCTTATTGCGTACCCGGGTCGCACCCACGTGCACGCACGAAAGACACGACGTATACCTGCAGCTTACAAAAAAGGTTCCTTCTTTGGGTGGAGCCTTTATGGGGAGTATCCCTCCCCCGGGACTGTAACTTGCTGAACGATTCTGATTAGTATTGTTCTACTCACCGTACTCGCTCCAGTTGGTGAAAGTGGACAGCTTGCTGTACAGCACCACGTTACCGTTTGGCCAATCAGGCAGTAACCGCTTCTCCCAGTCACAGTGTGGCCCAGTGATCCCCATCCAGCCGGCATCGCCAGGACAGCCTCCGTAGTTTCTGTTGATGAAGAAGTTGCGATCGCTCAATCCTGCGATCGAAAAGGCGTTCCGTGGCTCGGATTTCACGTTATCCCAGGGACTTTTAGTCAGCTTGTCGACTGAGAACCAATTCAGCTTGTCTGATCCCTGGGCGTTGAATTGCAGCTCCTTGACCGCAGTCGTTCCTTCATAAAGGACAACCCTTGCCTGTTAAAATCAAACATTCATTTCGCTCGCTTGTAGTAAACAGAGTAAATGAATCAGCCGAGACATTGTCGCTATGAAACAAACTCAAGGTAAGCACGGGAAAAGACCTCTTTGTTAGACCAACAGCGTATTATAGATGCATAGTAACTGGCTCAACTTATGTTTGGCCAGTCCTGACTAGTATGCATCTCCTGAAGTACTTTAGCCATTATTTTATTGTATTCTTATTACCTCAGACTTTTTGAAGTCACCCCACTTCAAAACGATCCTGTTCTTGTAGTCGTTGGGGTACTGATTAGTAACACCAAGAGCGGACATTTCGCCCTCAGCATATGTATCACCTGAGTTGTAAGCGTCGAAAGCCCTCTTATCTGCTCCGCTAACTGCCTTGAAAACCAAGGTCCAGCCTAGTGAACAGAGGAGCAAAGCAGACCGTTAGAATATCAAACGTTTTCTACAATAAGGGCTGAGTAGTAGCGCTCGCTAGGTCTCACGGGAATTGCTCGCTACCCTTCTAGAGAACAACAGAACAAACAACAGGAACAATGCCACTAGACCCAAAACAGTGGTAACTTCTACACTAGAGGACCAGTACAGTTACAAGTTTACGAAAGTTGCTACAATGCTGTAAAATAGATGTTCTAGCAAATAGAAATTTAAGTGAACAGCATTAAAAACGGAGCATGGTCAATTTTCAACAATTTCTAAGGACATGCCCACAGCCAGACGTTTCTGATATAAACCGAGGCAATTGAGAAGCCCTAAAGAAAGGGGGTCAAATTTCGAAGTCTAGACCCCGGAAATGCCATTTTTAGGTGATATCAGAAAACGAAACACTTCTTTCATATTAACTTCTTAAGGGAACATGAAAAATTATTCCAGGATTTTGACCGATGCCTCGGTTCGCCTGCTACGGCCCTGAAGGAACGCGTTCACTTCACTGTTTGCTATTTTGTTTCACGGATTAGTTGTGATCTGGCGGACATTATTCTTTCTACCCTGGGTTATAATTTTCTCGTACTTCCCTCGATTATGATTGAAGCTAAGATAAAAGCAATACCATTATCAGTACTGAGTACTAATGCTAACCTCCGCCAGCCATGTCACAGTACACTTGAAATGCATCCCTCCTGTCTGTTTGCAAAAAGATAAAGCTGATAAGTTTATTGTACTCTGGTGCAAGCTAATTTACAAAAAACGTTACTTAAAACAGTTGAATATTACTGAAATCGTTTATGGACAAGCTAAACTGACTGTCCTGCGATTCATTTGTTTGCTTTGTGAATTTGGTAGCACTTCAAGTTGCAACTGACGATCTTTTTTTAATTAACACCACCTGACTGCTTAAAGAAAGGAAACTCACATCCATTTTTATGATATTTTCTCCCTCTCTCTCATAACTTGAAAAACATCCACGAAAAATGATCGGAGATAAGAAACCTCACCAGTCAAGGTGATATAGTAAACTCCATCAGCCGTTTGTCCTCCGTTGTCCAGAATGTCTTTACACGAAAAACCTGGGTTGCTCTTTGAGCCGAGTGGCACTTCAAACTGCAGAGTTTTATACTCCTGGCCATCACACATGAGCAATTTTCCGTCAGCCTGCTTTAACACACCGGCATTCTTGGAAGTGCAGTCGCACTTGTGTTCACGAACTTTGGGAGCACATTGGTTGCGCTCACCAGCGATTGTAAAGCACACCGTGCCGGTCATGATAATGCACAATATCGCCAGATATCTCATGGTTAACCAATATCTGCCAAGAAACGTGGAGCGGTACGAGTTCATATTCAATGCGTTAAGTTGGTTTGTCAGAGAAAAATAAGGACAATGTAGTTACAGGTTTTTGAAAATTAAACAAAATTAAAGAAAGCTAATAAATTACAGTTACTACATTAACGAAAGCGTCGAAAACGCGCACTCGAATTCCTTCTCAACAGTGTTAGATGGTGAGCGATCGTACAGTCTGTGAATAAAAAAACTGTAGTACTAAACACACGCACTTGATGTTTTCCAGATGTTTTTATTTTCACGTGGCCATGGACTGCAGTTTCGTTATTTTCGCGTAGCGCTACACTGACTTTCGCGATAATTATACCAGCGAAAACTAATCTACATATTCTAAGTGTTGCGAAAATAAAACAAATTAGGTTATTTAAAAAGGAAAGTTCCTATTGATATGGATAATGGCATATTAAGGTGGTTCGACTGGGTTTTTTAGGGGCAACACCGCTCAAGTTTGAGAACTAACCAGACTGTCATTAACAATGCCATCGAAAAACTATCACCACAGCTGAATTAGGTAAAGATGAAAATTTGTTATGACCAGTGTTATTTTGGCATCGGAGTTGTCATAGCAACGTAATGACGTCATCACGTTTATCAATTTCGTTCGTATTGCTCGGCACCAGGAGGTTTTTTCGGAAATCGCTCAAGGGAGCATGTACCTCCTATACCTGCCTCAATGTTGGCAAAGTTTGAACAAATTCTGTGAGAGCGTTATCGAAATTTTTGGGGATGAAGTTTCGAGGGTCATAAATACAGTAAAAAACATACTATTGAGATAATAGGGTAATATGTGAAGAACACGACGCGCTTTGGGAATGCAGTTTCATCTCATAGTAGTTTGATGCCATTTAAAATTGTGTATACAAAATTATGGGGATCGCCACGACCGATTGCGAAAAAAACGGATTTGATGAGCGTGCATTCAGGTGCTCTTGTTGCCACTTTTGTAAATAATTTGGTCTACACCTACAAATGTGATAATTATTTGGAAACCGCTCGATGAATTTTTTTAAAAACTTGTCAATCTCGATTTTTGTCATCAGTTTATATGGCCTGCAAGTTTCAAGGTCATTGAAAACATGTAAGACAATAAAATCGGGGCCCCAATGTACTACTTTTTTCTCCCAGATTTTGTGTTTACAAGTGAGTGTCCTCATTATTCACGGGCATTGTATTCAACTTTCATTTTCACGTGCACAACTCAGCAAAAAATTCATTTGCATTTATCAGTGAGTTTAGACTTTTTTCCTGATCTGTTGTTCTACACAAAAATAGCTTTTCGTTTCCTGGAGAAAGAGACCCTCGGCATTGCTGTATTACAGTCTAATGGCGTAACAAATATTATTGCAGTTTTCAAGTCATATCAGCATGTTTCCCGAACATTTTTAGAAAGCAATTGAGCGTTCTGTTTAATGCAAATGAATTTTTTGCTGAGTTGTGCACGTGAAAATGAAAGTTGAATACAATGCCCGTGAATAATGAGGACACTCACTTGTAAACACAAAATCTGGGAGAAAAAAGTAGTACATTGGAGCCCCGATTTTATTGTCTTACATGTTTTCAATGACCTTGAAACTTGCAGGCCATATAAACTGATGACAAAAATCGAGATTGACAAGTTTTTTAAAAAATTCATCGAGCGGTTTCCAAATAATTATCACATTTGTAGGTGTAGACCAAATTATTTACAAAAGTGGCAACAAGAGCACCTGAATGCACGCTCATCAAATCCGTTTTTTTCGCAATCGGTCGTGGCGATCCCCATAATTTTGTATACACAATTTTAAATGGCATCAAACTACTATGAGATGAAACTGCATTCCCAAAGCGCGTCGTGTTCTTCACATATTACCCTATTATCTCAATAGTATGTTTTTTACTGTATTTATGACCCTCGAAACTTCATCCCCAAAAATTTCGATAACGCTCTCACAGAATTTGTTCAAACTTTGCCAACATTGAGGCAGGTATTGGAGGTACATGCTCCCTTGAGCGATTTCCGAAAAAACCTCCTGGTGCCGAGCAATACGAACGAAATTGATAAACGTGATGACGTCATTACGTTGCTATGACAACTCCGATGCCAAAATAACACTGGTCATAACAAATTTTCATCTTTACCTAATTCAGCTGTGGTGATAGTTTTTCGATGGCATTGTTAATGACAGTCTGGTTAGTTCTCAAACTTGAGCGGTGTTGCCCCTAAAAAACCCAGTCGAACCACCTTAAGGTGTACAAATATGTGAAATGTAGAAGTCTGCCAGTCCTCAACTTTGGAAGTGTAAAAGGCTGATAGTAAGCAAATGTGACACTATCGCATCTTGCCAGCAAGAAGTCTGAAAGGGTTTGTCGGTGTAAAAAAATATGGAAGAATTTCTTTAACTCCTTAAACCTCCTTTGCGAATCGATCGGCAAGCAGTGCAGATAATTTATCAAACTTATTGAGCTCGTTTTTGAAACTGAAGTCTCTGATCAGAGAAGATTGGTTGAATGGCGGAAATGTTAATGCCTTATTGTTTGGGTTTTATTAAAAGTAAAATCAATAGACTGCCAATGATATTTACCAACCGCGAGCTACCCTAGTAGTTGTTTTGATATATCTCTAAGATACGATACAGTCCGACAAAAAATTTTAACTACAGGATACCTTAAGTTTAATAAAAGCTGTTATTATGGGGAAAACATGTTCAATTCGACAACTCTCCAAAGTATGGAAACGACACAGGCTAAAATTTGTATTTTAAATTTTAATGCACTCTCTAAGCTATGGAATTCCATTAGCTGTTTGTTGAAAGCTGTTTTTGATCGTTTACCACTTTGGGGGCAAAATGTTGTTTACAGGAGCCACTGAAACAAATTGAACCAATTACTTAAGTGCGTTCCCTGCCGAAAATTATTTCATTATCGCTGTCTCGAATATTGGTATGGCCGACAGGAAATCGTGATACACTTTACAATGGAACGATTCGGATGAATAAACGTTTTACTGCAGTAAGCATGCACATTAAATGCCAGTTTTCAGGTGTACATACCACTCTCTAATAGTAGAAACCAATATTATAAATAAACATGTCGAGGGCTAGTTTAAACGAGATAGATTAGTTTATGCGCAAATGAGGGATTGACTTTCGGAAATTGTGCACGTAAAGAAATCCAGCTAGTGACATGAAAGAGGCCTTGAAACAGGGTACACAGGACTGGCGTTCCGGAAAGTTGTCTTGTATTTATTTCAATTTTATGAGTAGCTCTAATTCTTTAATTCCAGGCATTAAATATAATCTCAATGTCTTATCAGTTTGTTGTGAATGCGACACCTACGTAAACGCTACATTACGGATCGGGCGCACCATAAAATGCGAACCTAAATTTCTCGAGTTCGTCATTCACTGCCCCAATTCATCCCGGTCTTAAGCATGCATCTTCGTTCCTTTCCGGGTCATTATTACCTTTTTGATATTTTATTATTTTATAAAGCCTGACTGTTACATTGCTCGTTACAAATAACTCAACAGTTATAGTCTGATCTGTACGACAAGCGTCAATTCGCAATAAAACTGGACAATTATTTCAGTGATATTGACTTCGTCGAACACAATCGAAACCGGACTGTTTTGGGTAAATGATCAATGCTATAGATAGTTTCAGAATTATACACCCGTCTGCCAAATAACTGTTGAAACCGGCACATTGACGCTCGCCGGAGCTAAGTGTTTCTCCGATACTGAAAACGGACGACCAAAAACTCGTCCAAATAAACCATCAGAGCCACTCAAATTTAACAGTGAGCAACAGTGATCACGAATAAGTTTTGGTTAAACCAAATTGAAAAAAAAAACAGGAAAGAAAGAACGGTAATTGATATTATTAAAATTAGCCAAAGCGACGAAATTTGCACTCGCATTGAGCCCAAAACTTCGATCATTCATGACTACAAGACGTAGGATCTGACAGTCTCTTAATAAAGACTAATGCCACACACTTTTAGTTTGTTTTTTCATCGTGTGTTTTATAAACATTCACTTATGTTATTTTTCGTTACTTTCGTCTTTTCGCACCGATTAAAGCTCACACAGACTGTTAAACCCGCAAAAATAAAACTCTTATAAAACTCTCATTTTTGGAATTGATAATTTCGTTAATTTCTTTGTTTAGTAAGCGATTCGTAAACAGCATCGGAAAAGTTTTACCGAAAAATTTAACCGGCCAATTTTACACGATTTTCGTAGGCCAGTTTATCAGTGTACAAATTGTAGCGTTAAATACAAATTTAAAAGTGTAGAAATCTAGCAGTGTGCCTGAAAAGTGGAACGAGTCTTGGCCAAGTGTAGAAGCCTAGTCTAAGCCTGTCAGAATGCAGCGTACAATTTTGGACGAGTGAAAGTTGGCTGATGTAGAAATATGAAGGTGTGGCAATGACTGAGTGTATCCGGATTTTATCACCAAAAACCCTTCCTTTGTGAATTCATCAGGCAGTAAAGATTATTATGTTTCAAAAGAGAAAATCAGCGGAAATAGATCTTGAAAATAAAAAAATTTCTGCGTGTATTTGGCGTCTAAACGTGAACGTTTTGTCTCTGTAGCCGAAGATTCATCGAGACTATATGAGGAACTAAAACTTACCGCGAGCTCTCTTTTTGACACCGAAGTCTTCGACAAGGATGGTTGAATGAAAGGTTTTCACCATGCTGTGGGACGTTTATTGAAACAAGAATCTATAGATTGTCATTTAAATTTATCATCTGTCAGCTTTTAGCTGCCAAGATACAAGGCAGTTTCACCAAAAAATGTTAACAACAGGAAGGATGCCTTGAGCACAAAACCAGTTAGTCTGACTGCAAACAAGTTCTTGACAACTATCCAAATTCAATTATGGAAAGAACACTTTTAATTGTCATAAGAAGAGGCTAAAATTTGTTCATTTGCAGGTTTATACCGTAATATACTCCAAATTGTAGTGCCGTTGTTCTCATTACATTAAGTTTTATGTTTATTTGTCATGTCACACTGAAGCAAAGTAATAATTACTGAAGTACGCTCCCTACCTGAAATATTATTTAATTATGGGTTTGGGAATCCTGATGAGCTTTAGAAGGATTTTGTCACAATATTGTAACAAATCAGTCCAAAAGCCACATTTTGGTGTATAAAAATAAAAATCGGCTTATTATCTTTATGTGTTGTAATTAAAAGAAAACGTCTCATTTATCATCAGCGGACATGCGCATTTAACGCTAGTTTTCACGCTCTTGCAGTGGAAACCCGCAATGATTGAAGAAAAATAACATTTAAAAATATCAACTGGCAGGAGACAGACCCAGCTAGTTATCTTCAATTCGTAGACCAGGGATTTTTACTCTGTTCTCAAACTGTTTTATGTCTCTGCTAATAAGTAACCAATTACATCAAAACAGAAGCATATCTACGAAAGCCGAGGAGGGACATCAGACTTCAGACTTCGGACTTCCGACTTCCGACTTCCGACTTCCGACTTCCGACTTCAGACTTCAGACTTCAGACTTCAGACTTCAGACTTCAGACTTCCGACTTCCGACTTCCGACTTCCGACTTCCGACTTCAGACTTCAGACTTCCGACTTCCGACTTCCGACTTCCGACTTCCGACTTCCGACTTCCGACTTCAGACTTCAGACTTCAGACTTCAGACTTCAGACTTCAGACTTCAGACTTCCGACTTCCGACTTCCGACTTCCGACTTCCGACTTCCGACTTCAGACTTCAGACTTCAGACTTCAGACTTCAGACTTCAGACTTCAGACTTCAGACTTCCGACTTCCGACTTCCGACTTCAGACTTGAAAACGTCATAGACATGCCTACACAGACTTCCCTATGTGGTTTACGGCGCAGCGACGCGTGAGCCTTTAAAGTTTTGCTCTGACGAGTATGTCTTTGAGCGAATTACCTCTTTTGTATGATATGATCGGAGGCGGTTTGGAAATTGTTTTCAGCAGTGGCTGATTTTGGATGAGACTGCATTGTTGCATCAGTATTTGTTTTAAATTTTAAAGTGAAAATATAAAATGTGACAGGCCAAACACGGCTCCCGCTGGTCGCTAAATTTAAGCCTTCAGTCTGTTAACGGAGGATTTTACACTCTCTAGAGCCGTTACAGTAATAATCTTTATGCCATTGTGTTTGCTAGCTCTGTGGCATATTTCGTTAGGTTTATCAGCTCATGTTTGTCGAAAGATTCATAATAGCCTTTAAAAGAATGTTGTAGTATTTAATGTGTATCGAATCAGTGGATCTCCAACCGTCATCCTGTTTATCTGAAGTGGCGGTTAGTTCGTTGGATAACGTTTCGTTACCACAGTTCTCTAAGATCCGAGTCTTTTGAAGGCTACTGCAGTCTCTAAGCATTGAGAGCGATGGTTTCTTTGAGTTGTTTTTAAGCTCCCCTTAGTTTGAGTGTTTGAAAGTCATTTATTGGGTACTCATGTTTCGCTTATATACATCGCCGAAAGTGACGCCACTAGAGTGGTTGTGATTTGCGTTCTGGGAGCTAAACTTTACCTCCATTATTTTTGTCATTATTTTCATTTGTCACGGGTGTTTCAATAAACTTTAGCCCTTTTGCTAACATGATGACTTGGTGGTCAGTTAATGTATTTTTTCTCCCTTTCTGTAATCATTCGCTTCTGCATTGCATTTTTTCTACGCTTTTTGCGTTTTTTATTCTTGGATAGCCTTTCTGCTTCATTGGGTTTAGCGACTGATTGTTCAGAGATGACTCTGTTGTACTTTTCAACATGTTTCATGTTTATTACAACAACAACTCGGAGGTCAGCGGAAATCAAGCCAAGGCGGAAGTCTGAAGTCTGAAGTCTGAAGCAAAACTTTTAAGGCTCACGCGTCGCTGCGCCGTAAACCACATAGGGAAGTCTGTGTAGGCATGTCTATGACGTTTTCAAGTCTGAAGTCGGAAGTCGGAAGTCGGAAGTCGCAAGTCGGAAGTCGGAAGTCGGAAGTCTGAAGTCGGAAGTCGGAAGTCGGAAGTCGGAAGTCGGAAGTCTGAAGTCTGAAGTCGGAAGTCTGAAGTCGGAAGTCGGAAGTCGGAAGTCGGAAGTCGGAAGTCTGAAGTCGGAAGTCGGAAGTCGGAAGTCGGAAGTCGGAAGTCGGAAGTCGGAAGTCGGAAGTCGGAAGTCGGAAGTCGGAAGTCGGAAGTCGGAAGTCTGAAGTCCCTCCTCGGCTTTCGTACAAAACCACAATCTTTTTGGTTCTTGGCTTAAGGTTTTTTCCGCTAGAGCTAAAAATAATTTTGACCGAATTTTGCTCGCGCGCGACCGAAAATCAAGACGATTGTTTACCTTTTTTAAGCGATCGGTGCAAAGCAAGAACAAACTGTACCGCCATAATTTTTACATAGCAAGAAAGATCTACTTCCATTTTATGAGCTGTAGGAGTTTCAAGTAATTTGAAGTTAATCTATTGGCATTCTATGATATTACTCACCCCTACGTTAGGAGGCTCGAGGGACAACCCGAAAATTGATCATTTTGTGGACCTCTTTTCTCAGCTGGCGGATAAAATCAAAACATGGCAGTTACATCAATATAAAGTCTTAACCTTCCCCTACACGAATATGTAAAAAAATATTGTCTATGACGCCTTTCCTGTAAATGTCGAGGGGATAATTTTTCCTATTTTTGAGAAATTATCAAAAACAACACCAAATCGCTAATTGTTTGAAATTTGAATACCTTGGACCAATACCGGTCTTACATCACGAAAACTAAAGAAAAGTAATCTAAAACATTAGGGAATAGAAATAAAAAGCCATATTCAATAGTGTTTTCAATTTTTAGTTCGCCGTTTCATTTTATTGGGAGGAGAGTGATCATCGGCTCATTAAATATTCACCGAACAGTGAAATTCGATCCAAACCAGAACTTTCAAATTTCATATCGCACTGGCCATCTTAATTTCATTGAATCTCGTTTCAAATCACATTTGTACACAAAACAAATATCCTGAAAATGCTATTTTGTTGTTGTGTTTAAGTTTAAGCCAAATCTGAGCTTTGAATACGCACTTAGAATACAAACGGAGTTCACTCACGATTTACTCGACCACTGTCAACACTGAATCGAAATTCATTTTCTCTGATTGTTGGACTATAAATTGACTTAGTTTACCTGAGTTCCAAAAGGCTTTTCCCCTTTTTCTTTTGACTTTTTCTGTTGGTGATGCATTTAAATGACCGGTGCAATTAGGAGCTTTGATTCAATCAACGAACTACCAGTCCGGTTCTGGCCCTAGCTGTCACGCAACACTCAGCGGTGAAATTGCCCAGGGTTAGGAAGTACTCATAATTTTCTTGCACATGAGGTCCAATTCCCTTAAAATACTTAAAACGGGGTTACACCAGGTGCTCTTACGTTGGGGTCAACTTCCTCTATCTTCTATTTCTTCTTTGGACCTCTTAAAATTTGACTTAAATTCACGTTTACCCTTTCGGTGGCTGTGTTCGAGATATTTTTGAAAGGTCCTTTGAAATACATAGATTTTATCCTTTTGTCTACTTCAACTCATAAAAAACCTTACCTTTTCATAAAGCTGCAGCATGAAAAAGGTATCCCTTCTGGGAGAGAACTTCTCATTTTTGTCCGAACGTTTTCGATGATTTAAGCCTAAAATGTTCTTAAACAGGAGCAGACCCAGGATTTTTCTAAGGAGGGGTGTTTGCAGAATGCCAGTTGTAATAGAAAGCCTCCCCGCACCGCCTGCACCCTCCCCTAGATCCGCCCCCTGTGAAAATAGTTTTATTGAAACTGATATGTACATGTTCACGTCACGTTCATGGGTGAATACAATGTTTGTTCTAGGTCTTATTTGATTAAAGATTCACGACTTGATTCTTCATTTAGTATATACACACATATTTGTCACTTACAACGAATAGGAAAGTATAAAATTTGTTCGTAGCCAAATTTCAGATTTGGGTACGTTCTAAGGATGTTTTTAATTTTTGTCCTTTTTCAGCCTCGATGTTCTTATAAAAACGATTCTTATAAAATAGAGCGTACTTTACTATAGTGACTATAGGGAGATCCCCTCTTTCAGTAAATATATCTTATAAGTCTGGGCCTAGTTTTTCAAACAGTGGATAATCCTATCCACTGGATAAGTAGTGATGAAACAAATTAAATAAACAAGTAAGTATCCTTGGTCACTCCTGCAAATTTGAATGGAATCGCGTATCTATATCTCACCGACAGCATTTGTATTTATACAGATATTGGGTTATTTTTGAAAGTTCCTATTTGGTGGGACTTGCTTTATCCCGGGTGAATCCTGCCTGATTTAAAGTTGCAGCTAATTGGTAGCATTGGCGGCTCCCATGGAGGGGATAGTGAGGGAGGCGATTAGCCTGCGCAGCTGGTGGAATTAGTGGGCACAAGTGAATTTTTCTCGTGCGGGTGAAGCCCGCGTCGCTGAGCGGCCGATCCGCGAGTGATCTCAACTTGACCCCTCACCAAGCCCCTCGCTGCTTGGCGGCCAAGACCAAAGCATGCAGCCGCTAAAAAAAGCACTCGCTCGCGAAATCCCGCCAGCTACGCAGGCTAGGAGGCGATTTAATCTTTCAGTAAGGTAACTTTTAAGTTTTTGGCCACCAGCTTGTACGCAAATAAGTAATTGAAATAACCGTTTTTTTGATGATTGAAGGACCAAGGCAGTGCTATTTTATGGCAGCATTAGCAATTATTTTTTCAATACCACCACCTTAATTGTACCCAAGTTTGGACCCCGCAATGAGTAGGTCGAAATAAATTCTTATTGAATAATCCAGACGAAGACTGGAGGATGTTGGAGGGACCACATAGTTTTCTGAAGAACGAAGTGGGGATCAGCCGTAATTGACAGGGATTAAGAGGGTGGGGGGGGGGACCAGAAAAAAGTCTGAGAATTTCATGTGGCGGTGGGATCGCCGTAAATAACTTGAACCGTGCCAATTGATCGCCTCCTTTTATGCTATTATTATGTTTTGGCTTCTGCGTGCTCTTATCCAGGCACGATCTCATCACATAGATAATCGTTGTGCAATGGCTTGAAATTGTTTAAGTTCTGTATTTCAATGTTAAAGTTCCATGTGTCAAATTCTTTAAAGAGGCATTTTAATAAGAGCCAATGAAAACGTTTGTTCAACGCGGCCGAACGGTGCGATATTATTGAAAACAACAACAACAGCAACAATCACGATTGTTGATCTTTCTCCATGCGAAATAGAAAATTCCTCTTCAGTTTCAATTCATTAGAGATGTTGTCAACTTATTTGAGGCTCTCTGCAGTTCTTCGTAGAGCACCATTACTCGCTCTTGAGCTTTCTGAAAATATTTCAGCTCATCACTTGCGAACAGTTTTTTGGTATGGTGTTCTCTACATCATGATATAGAACCTTTCGATTGCTGTCGGTGAATGATAGCAAATCGGCTGCGCAATTCAAGGCGTCCTTGACAGTTTACTGCCATCCGCACTTGCAATGAACTTGATATTTTGTGGTGGCTTGGAAAGGAGGGGGCGGGGATCATGAAAGCTTCCACCACGAATGAGGGGGGAATCACTCAAATGCTATATACTTTATGGGGAGATCAGGTGAATGCTACGGTGTAGCAACAAAAATCCCCCGCACCCCCCTCCCCCCTCCCCGCTCCAGACGATAAATAATGACCGGTCCCTTAAACACAGTTAAAATAATAGTTATGTCAGTCATAGTGTGCACATTACACATAACATCATCCAACGGATAGAGCAAAGGTACGAAAAAGCTTCATTGCCCAGCATTACATTTCTTGCTTTGTCACTGCTAACGATTATTTACTTTTTGGATAACCTTATTATAAGATCGACTGTATAAGCAACATTTTCATCTCTTGCAAATATGGCTGGCTATTCTGAATTAAACCCAAAAAGGTGTTGAATATCTATCTCACAAAACTTGCAACATACTACACTACAAGCACACTCCACCACCACTCATCTCTTCAGACTTCTCAAACTTTCTATACCCTCTTTATATTTGTCCCTTATAATATGCAATCCTTGTTCCAAAATGCACACTGTAGAATGAGCGTGTGAATGCGTGCGTGTGGAATGTGTGTGGAATGTGAGTGTCATTATGTAATAGACTTAATATATGCTTGTAACGTTCATTCAAGGCAGTTCGAATAAATGGTACACGTTGGTGGGAGCTCGGCTCTCGAAATCGTCACACTACATCCAAATTTCCGCAGTACTTTCATAGCTCTGACTACACCAAATAATTACAAATCAAACAAGCAAAAATTAGTGTTTTTCTGTCCTGTGCACTTCTACAATATTTTCTAGACAGGTTTGTTCTAGGGATTCGAGGCAACATTTTAAACGATGATGAAAACTGACATTCTCAATGAGCTTCAATTGCAAGAGTGGTCTTGTTTCACCCCTTAGCGTTGCGTGACAGATAGGGCCAGAACCGGACTGGCAGCTCGTTGATTGAATCAAAGCTCCTAATTGCACCGGTCATTTAAATGCATCACCAACAGAAAAAGTCAAAAGAAAAAGGGGAAAAGCCTTTTGGAACTCAGGTAAACTAAGTCAATTTATAGTCCAACAATCAGAGAAAATGAATTTCGATTCAGTGTTGACAGTGGTCGAGTAAATCGTGAGTGAACTCCGTTTGTATTCTAAGTGCGTATTCAAAGCTCAGATTTGGCTTAAACTTAAACACAACAACAAAATAGCATTTTCAGGATATTTGTTTTGTGTACAAATGTGATTTGAAACGAGATTCAATGAAATTAAGATGGCCAGTGCGATATGAAATTTGAAAGTTCTGGTTTGGATCGAATTTCACTGTTCGGTGAATATTTAATGAGCCGATGATCACTCTCCTCCCAATAAAATGAAACAGCGAACTAAAAATTGAAAACACTATTGAATATGGCTTTTTATTTCTATTCCCTAATGTTTTAGATTACTTTTCTTTAGTTTTCGTGATGTAAGACCGGTATTGGTCCAAGGTATTCAAATTTCAAACAATTAGCGATTTGGTGTTGTTTTTGATAATTTCTCAAAAATAGGAAAAATTATCCCCTCGACATTTACAGGAAAGGCGTCATAGACAATATTTTTTTACATATTCGTGTAGGGGAAGGTTAAGACTTTATATTGATGTAACTGCCATGTTTTGATTTTATCCGCCAGCTGAGAAAAGAGGTCCACAAAATGATCAATTTTCGGGTTGTCCCTCGAGCCTCCTAACGTAGGGGTGAGTAATATCATAGAATGCCAATAGATTAAAAATTGTAAAAATTATGGCGGTACAGTTTGTTCTTGCTTTGCACCGATCGCTTAAAAAAGGTAAACAATCGTCTTGATTTTCGGTCGCGCGCGAGCAAAATTCGGTCAAAATTATTTTTAGCTCTAGCGGGAAAACCCTTAAGCCAAGAACCAAAAAGATTGTGGTTTTGTTACTTTGGTATGAAGGCCTTTCACCTCACAAAAAATCAGGCGATTTGATTTTTCGATCCGGAACTGACCGGTCGAAAATTAGAGAGACTCCCTCTTAAAGACTAGCTTTTATCTTACCTATTACAGGAGCAGTCTGTTTTCATTATACTCTGAAAAGAGCACAATATCCCCATTGCAGTAATGACACAGCGCGTGAGATGTGTGGCAAAGCCGTGGGAAAATCCAAAGATCAAGAGGGAGACTTGTTTAGAATTAGCAACCATAACAACGCTGACAAGTTGTTCAGTTGTAGTAATAAATATATATTAAGAACTAGCAACTAGAATTAGCAACTTTCTAAAATTAGTGATAGCATTAATAAATTACTTATTAGCTCACAAAGACATCCACATAACACAACATCCAAGTGAAAGAAATGATATAAAGTGGGTACACTTTGCACGCAAAACTGAGGGAAAGCTTTAATAAAAATCAACGCTGTTTTTTTTTTCTTCACAAAAAGTTAATGAATGTCAAATTCATGCAAAGCAATAAGATCTTTTTATTTTCATGGAGTTTATAGGGCCAAAATATTTGAGAATCGCAATTTCCACCTTTGTCACGTCTGTCACGCAATCTCTTATTTGCTTGATTTCGTGTTTTTAGCGCTTTCTTAGAGAGAACGATTTAATTTCCCCAGATAAAAAGTGGCATCGATTGAAAGGCCATTTCTTCCTGACTTTATTTCCAAAATATCGGTTTATTTTATTTAAAGGTAGTATGGCAAAGAATTTCTTAAATTTGCTTTGTCATTTCCATAGAGAAAGAGTGGGATTTCTTTCAGATCTCTCTTAGTGTCATGTATTTATTTAAACGTCATAGAAATTATAGAATAAAATCTGGAAAAGATGTCGAATAAGTTGATAACAAGTGGATGTCTTCAGGTTTTATAGTAAAGGCAAGTGGTTTGCTTAAAAACCGCTAATTTTCAAGTCGAATTTTCCCGTGTCCGGCCGTGAAATTTATGATCGTCATTTCCTACCGAAAGAAAACGTTATTTGACAAATGAATTGTATGGCGATGAATAACTCATTATGGACTACTGACAGCCAAAGTTTGAGCGATTTTGAAATTTTGAAGTTTGCCACTCAATGTTTGATTTTTGTGGACACCTGCTCTTAAGACCTCGTATAATTTATGCTTTTGCGTGTGGTAGCCGCCTTTTGCAATATAGATGACACAGAAGCAGCTAAAAGCATTCCAACATCTTACTACCGTTACATTGACCACCAAACTATTACTGTCTGGCGTGCTTTAATTTTCTAATTCCCTTCAGGCCTGGTACGTGACAAACAAGCAAGATGTTATTCCATTCCCTCGTTTCTATTTCGATTGGTTTTTATATTTTTAGCTGACAGAAGAATCTTGTTTTGTGAGTCCAAACGGAACAGAAACTACATAAGGTGTGTGTGGACTGGACAAGGCAGATGTAAAACCAGTTCATTTTGAGTCAATCGCTGTAAAACACACCTGCTGTCTATTTTGAAGTAACGTAATTATTTTTGCTCATATTTGTCAGCGATATTTGGTTTTCCGACAACCATATTCACATTTAAGAGATCTTCTAGATGCATTAGTCCTGGAATAACGGAAAATCGTGAGAGTTGTCCTTTGTGAGAGAAATGACGACCCGTTGTATAATAATTGTCTTTGAATGATGTAATAATTCGGGTTATAAATTCAGTAATTATTCACATCCACGAAGAGACTAGAGACTTCAATGATTATTCATATCCATAAAGAAACAGAAGCGGAAAGAGCCAAAGCAACTAGCTACAAATTACGCACAAACAGGGTAAGGGGTACCGTGGCTTCTAACGAGTTTCATTGATAATTTCTGATTCAGTCTTTGCATGTTATATCAAAAAATAAAAATAAAAATGTTCCGGAGAAGAGGGCCTGAATTACATCTTGGCGGATTAAAATTCTCAGAAAATATGAGGATTCGCCACCTTGAATAACAGTGTGGTCGGTTGAGTCTTTTCCCCCACAAAAGCAGCTTTTATCGTCAGTTTTAATACCATAAAGTACACAACGGAGTGAGGAGAACACGAAAGAAACACGAGCCACTGCACAGGCGAGTCTTTTCTTCTACTTCTTGGCACAAATGCTTGATTCATGACAGCGCTTGGTAAATTTGCACTTTATTATAGCCTCTGCTCAGTGATAATCAGTTATGATATAATTATAGAGAATAATACATGGGCGCGCGGAGATATGAAATTTATTTTCGAGTGTTCAACTCAATATCTCACGAGTGAACGCAGCGAACGAGTGAGATATCGAGATTGAACACGAGAAGATCGATTTCATATCTCCGCGCGCGCATGTGTCAATCTCCGCTGGGCTTTTAATTTGACTGGTGTCCAGTCTGTTTCGGGCTATTTTGTTACTGTCGTGAGCGACACGGCCTAAATGGCGGCTATTTTGAACAGATTTTTGATTTTCAGAAGCGACCGGTTGCCGGGATATACGAGGTATGAGCAAGACGTTTTCAGAAAAACATTCGTGTGTCATTATTTCATTCACATGCGGATCAGAATGACAGCCAAAACTATTTTTGTGGGTGAAATTTGAGCTTATTTCAACACGTGTCGAACGCTAGAAGCGACTGAAGTGTCCCACCTTGTCATATTATTATACACGGTAATAGTAGCTGATAGTAAATAGACGTAAAATAGCTCCAAATTGCTTGAAAACAGGCTGTAACGTTAGCAAACGACACCATGTTATGTTTCATCGACTTTATTTAGCAATTTCGCCTTTATTTATTGTTAAAAAGTTCCCCGTTCTGAAAAACCCATACAATTCTTATATAAAGACCGCCATTTTAATATATGCAAATATCATGCTTGGTTTACCTGTGCATAAATCTTGTACAAAATAACAACATTTGCATCCACTATTTAGTTTAGTGTCAATATTCAAACCCTTCGGAGGAGAAGGGCTTTCCAGCGTTTGGTGAGCAGACAGCATCGGTACAAGAAGAATTTTTGTACGTTTTGGTTTTGTATTGCGCTTGTAGCCGTTGCCGTTAAGTTTCGTGGCGATGCTTTCCCAAATATTCTGCTATCAACCCATCGTCAATAATTGCCGTTGTATCGCTTTGGCTCATACTTCAACAAAACATTTGGTCTCATAATAGGCCAAATTTGGGATCTTATGGGCACTCGCGGCCTCTCCGCATGTCCGCCATTTTAAACGCGTTTCGTCTGATCATGATCGAAACTACCTCTTGAGGTTTCTTCAATCATGCTCAGAATAAACATGTTTCGATCATGATTCGCGCAACGCACCGTCTGATGTGAACGCTTTTCTTAGCGAAACATGTTTCATTCGTGATCAGGCTGTTTACCACACCTTTCAGTTTTCTTAGTCTAAATGACAATGCAAAATTTTAGAATTTTGGGAAAACTTCCAAACCTTTTTCGGAAAATAAATTTGTAAACAACAATGTAAGTAGCCGAAAAACAGATAAACAGTATATGTTATTCCCAAAAGGCGAAATAGTCTAATCAGCGCGTGTCGCGTGTCGTGGGTAAAATGTCGCCGGTCGCAGGTATACTGTCGCGTGACGCGCGTAAAATGTCACGGTTCCACAAAATTGTCGCGGGTCCGAAAAACTAATTTTGTTTTGTTTTGTAGTTTTTCTAAAGTTCACTACCTAACAAACATAATAGAATAGTAATAACAAGTGCTTGAAAGAAGGTGGACGAATCGGAAGCCCCTTTCGCCTCGCTTTCATGTACTCGGCCCAAACTCTTCCGCGCGTTCCGCCATTTATGAATAAGGTATACAATACGTTCTATAGATGTATACTAGCCAGTTCATGGCTAAAATGAGAAACAGAAAGCTTGGTGACAGAGGAATCTAAATATCAATTAGCAGCGTCAACCGACAAAGTTCAGTTAACTGATGTTCCGGAGGCGTGTAAGATCAGTTGAGCAAACAAAGAATGAGCGGTTTATCGAAATGTGGATAAGGTGGCACACTTCAAAACTTTCTGTGTTGTCACCCGGCCTTTTTATCCTGCTGTGACAGTTCCATCCCTACTGCATCCCAGCTCGTCCACTGAGCAGTTATTTAGGAAATTCCTGGCAGTTGTCATTATAGCATGTTTACTGGGTTTGTGGTATGATCCTGGAACTCAGGATTGTCCTTGAAATTAAAAAGTTGTACTTGCCAAACTCGTACAGAAAGTCACGATTCCTCCTTAATGCTTTTAATAATTCAAATTCCAATAAATGAAAAATAAATGATAAATGATCGCTTCTTTCCACTGGAACTTCGACTAGTAGCATTTTAGAGACGTAATGTAGCACTTGTACATACCAGGAGCATTTCTTTCAAATTGACAACGACTGAACATTTTCACAAACATTTAAAAAATATCGATTATGCTACAACCTCTGACAAAAATAGTTGGGAAGGTCGAAAACGAACGCCTTGATTTCAACAACATTTCAATAGATCTAATCTATAGGTACACACAAAGTGTCTATGAGCCCCCCTCTACCCCATATCAATGTTGAAGTATTAGTGAACATTCGTGATAGACAATATGGTGTGATTGAAGTGTCTTGGTATACCTCAACATTGAGTAAGGGGGAGGGATAGAGAGAAATAAGAAACCTTCCCAACATTTTTGACGGAGGTTGTACGTAGGTCATACGCTTTCTGGGAATTTAAATAAAACGCAGACGATTCTCTTTCCAGGAATTTGCTGTCGTAAGCACAAGTTGAACGCATACCGAGATCTACCTATTTCGCTATGCTTTAACCACAACTACATCTAAAGCTACTAAATATTATCTCCGAAACACAACGACAAACACAACCGATTGCAGTTGAAGTCATGTTCTAAATTTGCATGCGTGCATCAACCTAAACAGATCATTGTGAATTAAAGTTCACATTTTTTAGATTACGGGAAACCTAATTAATTAATTTTTGACGTTGCTTATCCAGTAGCAACAAATGACTATTCTAGTTAACAAGCGATTTCTTACGGATTCAGTGAAAGTGCCCATAACGTCAAAAATCTTTTTAATTCTCAGCTAATTCTACATTTCACCCAATGGACTTCTGCGGAAAAATTATTTCGATTTGGATAAAACGCAATTTTTTTATGAACTTTTAAAAATTCCAAAATTCCATTTTCTTGCGGTCGTCCCCTGCCGCTGATCACAAGAATAACGTGCTCAAAAATGACGAAGATTAAGGAATTTGCATAGAGACTGATGTTTTTTTCTGGATCATTAACGTTGTTACAAAGAGCGGTAACGCACATTTCCGGCATTTTATTTGAACTAAATGTAGACTCCGAAGAAAAAGTCCCACTTGCTTACAAGTCAGATAGAAAACGGAAAATAAAGACGGCAAACTGATTCTGACGGCTGAAGCGGTAAAAAAACTTTGTTTATTTTTCACCGCTTCAGCCGTCAGGATCAGTTTGCCGTCTATATTTTCCGTTTTAACTAAATGACTGATCCAAGGTCTTCAAGAGATCCGGCACCACTCATCGGTTTGTCGCTGTGACATTGCATTAAACAAGTCAGAAAAGTCACGATCCAAATCACGTGTTCCTGAACCTACGTCACGACTCACTTCAAACCGAGGAAGACTGGTGCGAACGTTGGAACAAAATGGCGGCAAATTTGAGCGTCTTTAAAAATTAAAAAAAAATGCGTTTTATGCAGATCGAAAAAGTTAATTGGGTGTTATGAAGAATCAGCTGAGAAAATTGACGTTATGGGCACTTTAACGGCTTAGTGTTAAACGGAAAGCCCCGGCCTATTCATCAGGTGTTAGGGAACTTTCAATATATACTGCCTCATGCAAAGTTCAGTTGATGTTTTGGAGGATGGCAAACAAGATCAGTAGATTAAACGTACAAAGAATGAAGTTTCCATCCAAGTGATAAAGAACACTCACTGGGAGCTTCAAACTTTCTGTGCTGTATCGTTGCCGCCTTGAGCTGTTGTTAATTTTTTTTTTCGCTTTGCATGGGTAGTTATTAAACTGTTGTGCAATATTAATCTCTTGCTTCGATGATTGCTGTTTTCTTTGGGTAGTTAGCCACCTTATTTTATTTAAGAGAGGAAAATGAACCTTGCGCTCGATCGAACTAAGAGCATTCAAAGTCGAAGCCTGAAAACTACGTAAACGAGTAAGGGTCTAATAACGGAGGGCTAGCTGTAAATGTAAAACAAAATTTTCAATCCTCGATGACCATGGCGCCTACAAATTGTCTTTAACATTGATTTGTAGCTTAATTTACTTCTTAAACTTCAAGTTGATGTTTATTCTGTCACTATATAGCCTGCGAATACAGCCGCCTCTCCACGCTCCGACCCGCTTGTTGCGTTCGCAACAAGCGGGTCGGAGCGTGGAGAGGCGGCTGTATTCGCAGGCTAGTCACTATATTGTTTCTCTACCAACCGTGCAGGCCTTCTCTTATTATATTATTGATTTGGAGACACAAGGAAACTTGCCAAAAATTGAGAAAAAAAAGTGTTTTTCTTACATCAATAGGCTCCCTGCCGAACATGAAAACCATAGGTATGACGACAAGTAAATATTTGCCCGTTGCTAAGATAAGTCATAAAAGAGTGCAAATCATTATATCATTGTCAGGGCGGATACTAATTGCAACTTTGTCATCTACATTTGAAATAATATCGGTTCATGCTAATTCTTGTTATTCAAAATCATTTATCAGCTGAAAGAACACTGGTACACATCTCGATTGCTCTGAAATCTTTATTATACTAGTTACAATCATACCGGCATCATCCAGCTGCATCAATTTCTAGGAAATTCATAAGACAAACACTTTCTTTCCAAGAACTTGGCATCATAAAATACGAAAACAAATCGAGACCTATCAGCTACATTTCATGTTTTAACCCTTGCCGACAACTTTGCCTGATAAACGTTACTTGTATCGTTAACTCTCAAAAGAAAATTACAAAATCACCGCCATTACAGAATATTAAGACTTACAATGATCTAAATCTGCAAACCTTTAGTATTATATTGAATTCAGTTCAGATGCCTAGACTACTGAATCATTAATTATTCCCCGAAACGTCGCTACTGGTTTTATATATAGCCATTGCTTGCATCGCTTAGCCGACAGCACCTGATGATTTGTATCTATCTATAATTCTTATCAAACGATTTCTACAGGTGCCTATTTAGTTCATTAGTTCAAAATGCTAGACAAAAAGTCTTGTCGATTCCTTGCTTGTGTCCGCAGTGTACAATCTTAATACCTAGTACAATGCACATTGCGGTAAACTTCAATTGGTGTTGTGGAATATAGCGAACATGGTAAGTGGAGCAAACAAAACATCAAGTAGTTTCCATCGAGATGAGGAAGAGGCGAAAGAGGGTCGGGAGTTGAAACCCTGACTGGGCTTCAAAGATTCTGTATCGTCGTCTTGCCTCTCCTGCCTCTCTAAACTATCGTAACCATCACTGGGAGCCTTCAAACTTTTTGCGTCGTCACGTCGTCACTGTTGGGGCAGCCCCCGGGGGGCACTCCCTTATAAGGGCTTAACGGGGACGTGCGGCCCGACAGGGTATGGTTTTCAGGATTTTTGTCTTGAACGGGGTATCTATTTCGCCCCTTTTTGTCTTAAACGGGGTATCTTTACATGGACCAACGCCTTAAACAGGATAAGCAAATATGTTTATTTTGTAGGAACTTAGCCACAAGCTGAATTTTTACAAGTTCTTCCTTAGTGTTGACTTCCATTGACTTCGGTAAGGTAAGGTAAGGTAAGGTAATTTATTTTACGTCAAAAGCACGGGGAGTGGTTGCCCAAGTCTCCCGAGCCAGAGGCTCATGATAAAAGTGTTTGACATACATGTTAAAAAAAGATTTAAAAACTATATATTAAAAAATACAATGTTATTATACTATTAATATCTTAAAAATATGCGTTAAAAATACAATATTAAAAAACGATAAAAATACAACATGTCTACAAAGGAATCATTTAAAACAAGAACTGCATTGGCAGCCACCAAAGTTTGTTGTATTAAGATGATTGATAAAAGCTGGAATTGATACCAAGCTTAATACCAACATACCAAGCTTAATTCCCGATTGGTTATGCTACAACAAATGTCTTAGACAGGGTATCAAAAACTGGTATTCTGTCTTAAACAGGATAGGAAAATCAGAGATTCGTGTCTTAAACAGGGTCAGGGTTTGGGCGGCCGGGCCGCACCTCCCTACCAGAGATTCTGTCAAGTACCCCCCCCCCCCCCCCCCCCCCCGCTCTTTCAGCAGTCGTTTGGCAAAGTGCTGGCAGTTGTTCTTAAGTAAGCGGTATTTGGGATTTGCTTGAAGCCACTTATCAACGAAGCTAAGAACTTGATCCCTCGTACAACTACTGGTTCCCATGAACTTTGTAGAGAGGATCTTTTCTCTTCCCGGGCCATACTTGTAGTTTGGATCGTTTACATCAAGTTCTTGAAAGAGATACTTCCCAAACTCTTAAACAAAGCCACGGTATTCCACGAACCAGTGTACTGGCTCAATGCCTCGCTTCCTTTTACTAGAACTGCCACTTGACAACAGTGGTGACTTTTTCTTATAGTACTCGTACATACCACGAGTACTGCTTTCAAACATTTTGCTTCATTACCTTTGGAATCACGGCAGATTTTCGGCGGATGCAGTACATCGCAGCTTTCGATCGAAACATTGCTTTTTCGTCGGACAATAGAGCTTGTCGTCACCACAGTACTGATTTTCGCTGCTACCAGCACTAACACTCAGGTAATGAAATCTCCCTAGAGTAATGAAAACCAACAGCAGACAGAAAGATGTCATCGAAAATACCATGATAGTTTTGTTTCACGACAAGCTGGGTGTGCAGCGGGGTGCGGATCTCTCTGGTTCTGAGTTGTTCGCCAGTGCATGAAATAGCAATAAAAGGCCACTAACCAATCAAACTCCCCCGATTTCATACTTTTTTACGTCAACACAAACTTTATAATACCCTGGGGCTTTGTCTGCCCCGAACAGTTCGGCTCATCCAATGAATTCTTTCTTTCAAAAGATTCGTACTACACAGGAATTCAAGTATTATGACAAATATTGACCTGTTGCTGAGAAACGTAACAATCAGTTCAGTCAAAGAATTTTTAGTCAAAGCAGCTGCTAATAAATAAAGAAGAATTTTTTACCTCTTGAATCATCCTCGATTACTCTTTCAACCTTATCATTAGAACGTTGAACGGTCACAGTACTTCCATGATGAAGTTTGAAGTTTGTTTAGGGACGGACCATTATTTCTCTAGAGGGGGCGGGGGGGGGGGGGGGGGGGGGTGGGGCTATGAAAAATATTGAAAAAATTCTTTGCAGGACCTAAAAAGACAAAATAAATTTCTTGCAAACACGATATGTCTAAAAAATTAGTGTGCACGATAATAAAGTTTGGACCTTACTTACAAATACTATAAACTTCTTTTTCGCCAACGGTTTTCGCGAAAACCACTTTTTCAGCAATGACTGATTTTGCTGAGAATTGCAATTCGGAAACAAGGTTGAGGATGAGCAAGCCACAATTTTTGGATGCCATGTATCTCCCTGAGATCGAAAAGTCAATCACCCTGATCCTACCAGATCAATATCGATTTCGAAATCAAAGTAGTGAAGTCATCCAAGACTCACAGCAACAAACAGCCGGCCCCACTTGGTCCCAGTTCCCCGACATCATTTCTCGCTTTGAACCGGACTGAAAGGAAGCCGGGGCTTGGGTAAAGAGAGCACCCTACTTTATTTCCCAGCCTGATAAATTGAAGCACAACATTCTAATTAATAAGCTAATTTTATTTTTAAAACTGTTTTAAAAATGAGGAGTATAAGAACTCATGGCATAGACAATAACGACGTAACTAGTTAGGGCAAAGTTTGTTTTCCCAGACAAATATACCAAGAAAAACACGACTGGTTTATTATTTTAAACTACTGTTATGAATATTGGCACGATTGGTAACTTAATTATTGACTACCGGACTTGCAAAAAAGTAAGAAAGCACTTTAATACTTTGACTAACATAGGTAGATACGCTAGTATTTTTGCAAACTTAAACACAGAATAGCGTTAGCTATCTTGCTGTTTAGACGTGACTTTATGGGTAATTTTAGTCATGGTAGTGTTTAATATGACATAAATGACGGACACTCTGTACACCCATTTGAGGCCCGATTTAAATTACACGGAACTTTCCCACACGATGGAGACTTGACAACTGGCATTTTTCTTTGTTTTGAACTTATTCACGGCCTCTTTGATTTTCTTTTCCTTTTGGATTTTGTCCCAACCCTGAAAATTTCCTCTTTTGCTTAATCCTTTAAAAAGCATATCTGGAATTCTACCACTCAGCAATACAACAGCCGCAGATATTAACGGCGAGTTGTTATACTCTTCCCCGAAGAAGACAATGGTAGTAAATGCAAGCAACAAAATGCCTAAAATAATCAACGTAAACACAACCATAAAGCTGACCTCTTGTACTAAGGGCAAAACATTTGTGGGCTCGTCGCAAACATACCAGAACAAATCTCTTGGAATTGTGTTGGCCGAAACTTCTGAATTTTGGAGAGAACAGTGATCTTTTTCATGCCAATGTTTTGAGATCGTTTCTTTGACCTCCTTAAACCTGTTTTGAAAGTTATTGTAGCTTGTGGACAAGTTGTTTATAAGCACGTAAGTGAAAAGGACATAAGGAATTGTTCTTTGTGCGTTTATGATCAACCCCATTATAACAAAACCGTACATTTTTGCGAAAAAGTTGCAGCTTAGGCACGCTAGAAGAGCGTAATAACTAACCCACAAGAATGACAACGAAAATGCAAAAATCTGTAACATTAACTCACGGCCACCGACGTTTCTTTTCGGATTTTGCGGTAAGGTTTCTGGGGATTTCCCTCCATCTGAAAAACTCTTTACAATTTCGTGTGCTAGGAATTTAAGAAGAGTAAAAGATGGTGAATACTTCATTATAACTGCAACAGATCTCAAAACACAATACAACAAAAAAATGGCACCAACTACCGCATATACGGCGCCATAAAGCACAAGCATTAAAGCGTATATTACAATGGCAAAAACGTAATTTAAATAAAATAACACTTTTAAAACTTTTGAAACGCATCTGTTCCTGTTGGAAAATTCTTCGGCATTGGAATACAAATGCTCTAAACTCGATTTTGTTATTTCGTAGGGCCCAAGGAAGCCTCCGTTGGTCTTTCCTGCGCTGCTTATGAAGCTGCTGTGACTGGAAACTGATTTCGGCAACAATTTGAGGTTTTCACGGATGTCGTTTTGTAGCTGGTTAACAAACTGAGGTTTACATTCATAAGAAAAGATAAACATACCCGGTAATATGGCGTACAATACAATAGCAGGCAGTAGGCAGTACAGCTTACTGACGTCAAAGACGTAATAGAACATGGCACTATCCTGGAAAGCGCGCTTAGCTTCGATCTCATTCAGAAACTCCAGTAGTAAGGTAAAATGCAAGACCAAGTAAAGATAAACAGAATAGGGGATAAAAATATAATAAAGACAAAATAACTTAGAAAAATTGCCTGCTGTCTTAAAACGTTCGGTACATTTGTTTAAAAAAGTTAAGCAAGTAATTGGACTAAAGTCATCAACAGGAATTAGTTTTTTGTGTCTTTCTTCTTCGTCACTCTCTGTAAACTTAAAGAGGTAATCTGGCAGTATAAGCAAACGAACTGGCCAAAACAAGCAAAGAAAGAAATATATAACAACCAGTGTATGATTGAACACATTAAACCAAATGCTTCCTTCAACAGGACGATTACAATGTACCAAGGTTTCGTTTCCCCGTTTTTCTATGTTACAGCATTGATACTCGATATTTCCATAGTACCAAATGGTCAGCCAGTGTAAATCCCTTCTAATAACTGAAACACACACCACATCTTCCAGTGATTGCCGTGGATTGCTTGAAGCGTTTTTAACAACCTTCTCTAGAAGTGTTCTTCCAACCACGCGGTCTTTGCACGAAGAAGTCAGATCAGCAAGACAGCCTGTCGGTTCTTCATTCAACACTACCTCCATATTTCTCACCTGATTGCTCAAAATACCAAGCGATAAAACCTGGTATTGGTATGAAAACGACAGCATAGGCTCGCCAATGTCTCGTGCCCAGGTCCACTTACTGGGTTGAAACTTGTCGTGTGACTGCAGTGGGTTGTAACTCTCATTGCCAGCGACTTTCAAATTCAAGTACACCATTCTTACGCCAAGCTTGGTGGATTTTGATCGAAATTCAGAAGACAGATCGTTTCTGGTCAACATAAGCTTGCATTGGGTCTTAATGCAGGTATCGTTAGCCCCATAACATGGGTTTAAAAGCCAGAAAATCAGCAACAAAACAGTTTTGGAAGCCATCGTTGCAGGCACCGTGCTTAGTAAGGAGCAAACCCTAGAAAATATAATTTAAAAGTTTTCTTCAATTAGATTTCGATCAGTGGAGCTAACAGTTAAAGTACTCAGTAGTAAAACTATCATTTTCTCTTGTGGCGCAAGATTCAAATAAGACTGATTTTTCTGGCAGCACAGATTTCAGTTTTAATTATATAGCTGTCAGTTAGTCCAATATTGTCAACAGATAAATTTTTCTTAATCTGTCCAAATTTATAATAAATTGGATACTTCTTGAGAAAAGTGTCCAAGTTGAGAAAAATCTGGATACTTTTCCACCAACTAATCAAAATGCTGTGTATTTTCATTTTTTCCCTTCTAATTTGGAGGGCCAAACACTTGACATATTCACTGATCTATTTACGGATGCTATATATCCAATTTGGAAATAATTGGATTCAGAAAATTCCTCGGACAGCCAAATTGGACTCGGGTTTACGGCCTTGTCCAAGTTTGGCCGTCCTTGCAATTTTTTTCATCCAATTATTTCCAAATTGGACAATATGAAGTCGTATAACATGCACCTCATTGAAGATTGAAACGTTGACCCTGAAAAGCATCAACTATGAAAGATGAAACCCAAATGTTTAGTGGGAAATTGGAAAAAATGAATTGTCGTCTGTGAAGATAAACATAATTATAAGACAGGTAACATAAATCATGCTCTCAAAGAAAGAAAATATCTTCCTCTATAAAAGCGATGTTAAGAAGCTAACCAATGATGTCTACATTCGGTGGTTTATGCTTTTTACATGCAGGGTCAACGTTTCTCCAACACAATAAACCGATCAAATTTCGAACAAATAGATGTACACAACTGGCGCCAGGCGGGAAAATGACAGATTGCCGAGAAGTTGGTGCGCGTTTTTTAAGCCAATCACAGGATGTTGTAAAGTAAAATCAAAACCATTTCGGATTACTCTCGACACTCAATTGAAAACTGTTTCCTCCAGGCCAGTTTAGAAGCCATGACTTTCGATTCTGCAAAAAAACCGTGTAGCCGACAAACGCCATAAAAAGAACCTCGATCACATAAATGAATTCCCGCTCACAACTTCGCACAATTATTTGACCTCATCCTGAAATATAAATATACTGATCCGAGTTAACCACTCATGACCAAAGGAGAAAGAAATGAAGCAGTTGGTTGAAACGTAAACTCGACGATTTATTCTTCTCTGATTCTGTTTAGTACTTATTAATTGAGCATCAACGTTACATCGAAAGCATCCAGAAATTGATCAGAGCAGACAAGACTGAGCTGAGAGAAATATGTGCTCAGGTACATACCAGTTGAATGACACTGTGTATATTCCGTGGTTCCACTGTGTTTCTGTTCCTCGGTTAGCTTGGTTGGAAACTCTTCTGGAGTTTGACGGCCACTGACTACATTGGCGACCTTGAAATTGATCCAGGTCATCTTAAGTTCCACTAAAGCTACAAAAACAACGCTATAAAATTTAAACCATTCATGGGGTCATTTATTAGCTGCGACTTTTTCTAGGAAAACTATACTTAGAGGCTATACTTTGATCTGTCCTGGCGTGCTTGAGAAGTAGAGAAGAATCGAGTAGAAGCATCGTATTTCTTTCGTTTACACGACGCTCTTTTCTTGAACGGCATTGCTTGTTTTCGGTTTTTGCCGTGTACCAGTCGGGGCGGGAACATATTTGTGCAATTTGGCCGATTTTCGTCCCGTATTAAAGCGAAAATTGCTCAAATGACTTTGCAACTGAGCACAAAAAAACAAACAAAACAAAAAACAGGTAAAAGACTCCAAGTAAGGCTTCATCAATATCATAAATGTAAGCCTTTATCGTAGTTTGCTGTACACTTAGTTAAGCACCTCTTAACGTGGCTATGCATGGGCTAGGGCTAGGCGATCATTTTACTGTCTTTCTTACTTTCTTGGAGAAAACATCCTCTTATTTTCGATTCCTATATCTTTCCCAGTTTTCTGCAAAGTATTGTTTTCCCAGAAAGCTTGGATGCACTTTCTGACTTCCCGGTCTTTCTTGGAAAATTTTGTTCTATCTTTGCAACTGCCCAGTCTTTTACAGCTTTTAATCGACAAAGCCAGGCGTTTAGTCGCTTACACACAAGGTGTCTCGCTCCCACACACACGACTGTTTTCAGTCCTCATTGACAATTTCTACAACTACACCAACTAGTTAAATGAAGATACGAGTTAAATGACGTAAACAAATGTCAATAAAATATATTTGAGAGACTATCAAGAGATATTTGAATTTAGAAAATTTGTTTGAGAAGGGGTCATTTGGAAAGAATTCAGGATTCAAGAGAAACACAATGGTATTGTTTGACATATGATTGAAATGTTTTCACATTTATTAACGGTAATACAAAATGTTTTCGTCTAACGAAATACTGACTGCACTGGTCCGATTTGTCTATATTAGAGTCCGTAAGCAACCTTCCTGTATTCTTCTGCAAGGTCATTTCCTTCGGCAGACGGATAACTAACTATAACATGCAAAAGACTTCACGATCCTCGGCAGCAGCAGTCGGTATACTGTATGTTGCAAACAACTGGGGTACTCAGTATTCATATCGATCTAGGTCTTAGGTCGCGTGCATCCTCAGAGAAGCTTAGCGATTCTATTTCCGGTCTTAACAAAGCCAAAATTCTTTTCGGTCGTGTTTTTATTTATTTTGTTTACTCATCTGGAAAACAATAAAGAGTAAATAGTACATTTTGACGAAATTGCAGATATGAGGTGGAGATTATCCCTTTATTAAAAATCATTTATCAGCTGCACTAATGTTCAATATTTGGGAAAACAGTAAATCAAACATTGTTCTTTCCGAGAATTTCCTGTAATAAAACACGAAGACCCCACGAAGGCATCCCGTGTGATCCAGTAACTTCATGCTGTTTTAACTGCAAGATACATTTTGCCTATGGCAATAAACAAATTGATAACAGATTAAATTTGCATGCGTATGTTTGTCAAATCTTTTTTAATTCAATTTGCATTTCCATGACTTCTAAATCGTTAAGTATTATAAATTAAATTTGGACTTAACACAGCTTATGTTTCAACATATATTCTAAACAAATGATTTCTACACTGATACTTATATTCAGTTCATTTATGTGTTCATGACTTCTCCGGCGGCGTAAAACGGAGAGTCTTCCCTACTGAGAAATCTAAAAATCAAACCAAGCCCACTATAAAAGTTCAATTGATGTTGCGGAAAATAGCGAACAAGATCAGCGGGACAAACAAAGCGTTGAGTTTCCAGGAAAGTGAGGAAGATCTGTAACACGCACAGGGTGCCTTCACACCTTCGATGTTGACACAGTTCTCTCCCAGCACTTCCAGCAGTTGTTTAGCAAAGTGTTGGCAATTGCATTTAAACAAGTGATAGTTTGCTCGAAGCCAACTATCTTTAAAGGTTAGAACTTGATCTCTAGTGCAAGTGCTGCTTCCCATTCGCTCCTCGGAATAGATAATTTTCTTTCCGCCGGGGCGATACTTGTACTTTGGGTCGTTCACATCAAGTTCTTGAAAGCCGTACGCACCGAACTCGTAAACAAAGCCACGGTATTCCACGAACCAATGTAGTAGCTCACTGGAGCGTCGCTTCCTTTTACTGGAGCTTAAAAGAGACCTTTTCTTGTAGTACGTGTACGCACCAGGAGTGCTAGCTTCAAAACATTTATCCTTCGCACAGGTCTGAGTCGTCGATGCGGTACATCTCAGCGTACGATCGAGACATTCAGGCTCTTCTGTCGGACAGTAGAACTTCTCGTTCCCACAGTACTGCTTTTCTGGCTCCGCGTTACCATTGCTTCTACTGGCGAAAGTTAAGCACCCTAACACCAGACAGATAGTTGAAATCGATAGCGCCATGTCTGTGCAGTGCAGTTCACAACAGCAAATCGGGCTTGCGGCGTTGATCTCTCTGGTTTAGTTATTCACCAGCGAATGAAATGAAATATCAGTTGTTACCTTTAATAGCACAACATTTGATCCCTTTTACAACGTCACAAAGCTTGTAATACCTTTGGCTCATTTGCCTTGAAGCTGCTTGTCATACCAGTAGTCACTCGGTGGGTCTTTCCATGATGTCAGATGCAAAGATCTTTTGCAACCGAAAAAAATAAAAAAAATGTTCGGAACAGTTTTCAGTTTTTCAGTGGCGAGCAATTAATCTGAGGCTGAAGATTATACAGCAGTCAATTTGGTGATGAATGTTATAAGAAAATATAATTGGTTTTCGGAGTCGGAGTCTCAAAATGGCCTAATTCGCTATCGTCCGTCTGCGTCTCGGTCCGTTTATCATTATCATGCAAAAACATGGTTTTAAATATATTTGCGATTTATTCGAAATCAAACATACAGATTTTTTTTTATTCTTGTATATTTGATGTGCAGTACACCATAGTTTCAGATACAGTGGAACCCCGTTAATACGGGTACCAAGGGGACAGGCCAAATTGTCCGTGTTAATGGGGTGTACTGGTGTTAGTTTTTTTACGTCAAATCTTATTCCCGTAGAATTTAAAAAATATATTATATCCAACTTCAATTCAATTCCAATATCTGGTATAAATTTCACATCGATCCGAGTCCGGGAAGTTTGCTAAACGGCCAAATGAAAATGTTTGGTATGGTCCAGAAAAAACTGTAGAGAGACACCTTAAACTCGTCATCATACATTTAATTTTTACCATACCCAAAACATAGAAAATAAAATTTGAATCAAGAATAAAATTGAAGCACAACATAAACACTTCTAATTAAAAAACGCACGAAAGTAGATATTTCAACCCCAAATGCTCATTTTACTAACTTCTTGCCGGTTATTCCATTGCAAAATTCCGTTCTCCACTCAAGAGTGCGATAAAGGTGCCAAAATTGATCAATCTTTAACCGTTTTGAATCGCATAGTGCTGGCAGTTGTTTTTAACCAGCTTATATATAGTTGGGTTTCCCTTGGAGCCACGTACCAACGAACCTTGAACCTAATCCTTTGCATGTACAACTCCTGCTTCCCCTGAGCTCTTCAGAAATTAGAAGATTTTCTCATTCCGGGCCATATTGAAAACCGTGCGACGCGCCGAACTTGTAAACAAAGCCACGGTATTCCAGGAACCGCCTCTTGATCGCATATTTATCGCCTCTTTTTACTGGAACTGTCACTAGACGGCAGCGGAGACATTTTCTTGAAGTGCTTAACATACCAGGAGTACTACTTTCAAAACGTTTCGCTTCATAACCTTTGGAATCAACGCAGACCCTTAAAGCAGTGCATCGCAGACTCCGATCGAAACATTGGTTTTCTGTCAAAATTTCACAGGTAGGTTTACCCTACCACCCAGGACAACTAAATTTGCATAGTAACCGCATGCGGTTACCAAGCATTGAAAACAATCTTCAAAGGGATCTGGACACCAGAAATATGTTGTCCCGGGTAGGCGAGTTGTGCTAGCAGAGTGTTTACAAGGCAGCTAGGGTTACCCTGGTGCTAGGGTAACCCTAGCGCACTGCTAGGGTTTCGATAGGGTTACCCTAGTGCTAGGGTAACCCTAACTGCCTTGTAAACACGTCGTTGATAAAAAGAGGAAATGTGCGAGCGTTAGGGTAACCCTCTTGACAGGGTAAGCATAGCACTAGGGTTATCCTACGTCCTTGTAACCAGAACTTTAATCGGTCAAACCGGGAGACTATAGTGTAACATGGTGTGATATTTTGCATATTATCTGACTTTATGTGATAGGTCAAATGGCGTCGTAGCCAAATAATCACAATATTTAGTGGCAGCGGTCACTATCTTAATGGAAGGAAGATTAGAACGAGCCAGAGGGGTGAAATGCGACCCATCCAGCAGGTGTAGCTTCAATATGGGGATAGCCATCCCACTTGCTTGTCACGCTGCACCCAAGCTGATGTCGTTGAACTGTATTTTCCAGATTTTAAAATATTAGGGCTTCTGATGCAGGGCTAATGTGTATTGCAGACAGGTATGGAAGCAGGCTAACTTTATAAGCGACCCAATCTCAAATTATTAGTTTGAGTAACCCAAAATATCGAAAACGATTTTTCTTAACAGATTTCTAGGATAAACAGGAGAAGCCATGCCAGGACTAAATCGTCCCCAGCCCTCTCTCAGTCTCTAGCGGGTGCGGGAGTCGACTGGGGAAAACTGATGAAACAGGGGATGATGAGAAGACGAGGGACGAGTCAGATGCCAGGAAACCGACCCCATCCAAATTTAAAACGGGGAGAAAATGGCGGGAATTGGGACCCAACGAATAGCAGAAATAGCAGATACCTGTTTAGTACAAATACACCACCCCACTCCTCTCCGTTGACCACTCCGGCAGTTTTTTCCCTGAATTATTTCATTCGCAGTTTGAGACATAACGGACATTTCTATACTTTCTTAATTTCTGATGCACACACAGGTTAACACAGGAACAAATATAGGCAACACTGAGAACAATTTACGATATTGACTAAGTGTCTACTGAGTGAGTAGTAGCAAGCATACAATACACTTTGTAAACTGCAATTATGTGAATACGGAATACATAACATGTGTGCGCAACACACAGCCGAGGTACTACAATCTTTGGACAAAACTAGTCGAAAATAAAAAAAACATTTCACGGATTTTTCGCAAATGTCTTTACTTGATAGGCAGGGTGAAAAATATTTTATCCCCCTCTCCCCCTACTCAATGTTGTTTCATGGGGTTTGCGGCTCGTCAGGCTTTGTTTTCATCATACAACAGCATTGAAAACATTGAAATGGGGTTAGAGGGTTAGGAAACTGAACCGTTGGACCTACGTTAGTGAAAATTTGGCCAAGTGTCTTAACAGTTTTGTCCAAGATTGTAGCGTAAGTGTGCACGACGGTAAGATCTACAATAGTCAAATAAATGATAATTATGACTTAGTTATATATATAGTAATTCTGAAAAATATGATAGGAAAAAGCCTAATTTGTGCCAAAATCATACTTGAAAGCATATTTGCCTATTTTAACCTCTCCCCCCCCCCCCCCCCCCCCAACAGAAATCACTTGTCCTTTTTGCCTGATATATAATTATTTGCTCTAAAGTTAGTTTGTGAAACTATGAGCTTTACAAACCAACAAAATTCCAGAAGTAAATACTGGCAGGAGCCTATGCAAGGTTACATAATTTCGTTGTTTCTGCTTTTTCTGCAAGTTTTAAAAGATTTATGAATATGGGTAAATTTTCGCGATCTTGTGATCCTCGTGCGGAAAATTGTTACCTTTTATTGTTAACACTCTGCAGCCATTTTTGAGGCCGAACAGAACTTTTCAAAAGTTATACGAGAGATTATGTTGAGTCAAAGGGTGAGGGAACTTGAAGGTTAGGGTTATAGTTAGCAATAAACACATCTACCGCCATTTCGATCTTCTTTTCTTTATCAATTTTATCCCAACCCTGTAATTTTTCCCCTTTTATAAATCCTCTAAAAAGCAAAGCAGGAATTTGTCCGCTAAGCAATACAGCAACGGCAGTTATCAAAGTCGAGTTGTGCTCTTCGCCAAAAAAGACAATTGCAGCAAACGCCACAAACAAAACGCTAGAAATGACCAACATTCCGAAAAGCATGAAGCTAATTTCCTGCAGTAACGGCAAAACATTTGTGGGTTTGTCGCAAACATACCAGAACAAATCTCTCGGAATTGTGTTGGCTGTGAATTCTACATCTGGTAGGTTTCTTACTTTTTCTTTCCAATATTTAGAGATCATTTCTTTCACTTCCTTAAACCTGTTTTGAAAACTGTTGTAGCTACAAGAAATATTGTTTACAAGTACATAAGAAAAAATCACGTACGAGGCCATTTGTTCCGCGTTTATAATCAAACCCATTACAACAAAACCGAACATCCTGGTGAAAAATCGGCAACAAATACTCGCCATAACATTGATATAATTTACCCATAAGAATATTATGATGTACAGAACATATTTAACAAGCTTTCTATGCGGAAGATTTTCCTTCACTTCCCTTGTCAGGAATCTAAAGAGGTTAATTGACGGTGAATGATACAATATTACAAAAACAGATCGTAAAAGGAAATAAACCAACATGCAATGATCGTACCAACTATCCCGCAAGTTGCACCGTAAAGAAATAACAGTAAAACATATATCGCAATAGCAAACAGGTAAATACAATAAAATATGCTTTTCAATGCACCCGCTACAAATTTGTTTTCGGTGTTGAGCCGGTTCTTCAGATAAGTTAAAATATTTTTTGCGAATTTGCCAGGAAAGCTTACATCAAGCTTTTTCAAATATTTTGGGAGACGTTTTGAGCTGAAAATCGATCCTGGCAACTCATCTTTCAGGGTTTTACGCATGTTCTCAGGTAAGTGGTTCATGTGCTGAGGCCGAGATTCTAATACAAAAATATATACTCCTGGCACAATGAGGAATAACGTTATGGCAAGGAGCAACCTATACATATTACTTCTGATATCGAAGACATAGTGAAAAACAGCCTCCATATAGGCGTGCTTGGCTTGAATCTCAGTATAAAACTCTAATAGTAAAGTGTAATGTAAGATGAAATATATATAAGTAGAACTGAGTATAAATATATAATGAACACAAAATAACTTAAACAAATTACCTGTGGGCGGGAAATGTTGAAAACATTTGTTCATTAATGTTGGGAAAGTGACTGGATTCAAGTCATCGACGGGAATTCATCTGATTTGGCTGCATTTTCAGTAATCGGACTGAATCCATCGTTTTCATTATTTTCAAACCTAAATAGACAATCTGGCAACAGAATCAAAAAATCTGGCCAAAACAGATAAGCAAATATTGTCACTATGTCTAGCACACGATAGAAAAATGTCAGCCACTTGCTTTCTATAACCGGAAGTTCGCACCATACCAAGGATTGATTTCCTCTTTTTTCTTCGTTACAGCATTGGTAGTGCACGTTGCCATAGTAAAGAGTACCAAGCCGATCTACGATGTCTAAATCCCTCTTTATAACGCGAACACACACCACATCTTCCATCGATTGCCGTGGAGGATTGCTTGAAGCGTTTTTAACAACCTTATTTAGAAGTGTTCTTCCAATCACGCGGTCTTTGCATGAAGAAGTCAGTTTAGCAAGACACCCTGTCGGCTCTTCATTCAACACTACCTCCATACTTTACACTTGATTGCTCAAAACGACAACATAGGCTCGCCAATGTCTCGTGCCCAGGTCCACTTACTAGGTTGGAACTTGTCGTCTGACTGCAGTGGGTTGTAACTTTCATTGCCGGCGACTTTCAAATTCAAGTACACTATCCTTACGCCATCTTCAGTGGATTTTGATCGAGGTCGTCTCTGGCCATCACCAGCTTGCACTGGGCCTCACTGCAGGTCTCGTCAGCTCCATAACATGGCTTTAAAAGCCAGAAAATCAAGAACAAAGCAGGTTTGAAAGTCATTGAGGCAGGCACTGTGTTTCGTCAAAAGCAGATCCTATAAAAAAATTTTTTTTTTTTAGAACGATTCTTCCATTAAATTTAAAAACCACGACTGATACACCTGATACACCTAGGGGTAGCTGAAGAACACAGCATTAGATTATAAAGAACATGTTGTGCTGCGTCGGGTAGCAAGTGAAGCTGCCCTTAGTTGATTATCGCTGAAGTTGAAGAAAGAAAATAAACCCTCGTAGCGAATTTTGAAAACAATGTTGAAAAGCTAGAAGAGCACAGTCGGCATAACTAGCGAAAATTTTAAATGATTCAACAAACATTCCAACAGTATTTCATAGAACCCTTACTCAGGCATCTGAAGTCCATACCTACAATACACGATTTGCTGCGAATTTGAATTTTCACAGGCCAAAAGTGAATAATAACTATGGGTCCTCTACTTTTTCTTTTGTTGCATCAAAATTTTGGGAAATTATTCCAACAGATTTAAAAAAACTGCCTTACACTTCCTTTTATAAGCAATATAAATTATACCTTTTAAATACTCAATATTACTCTTCAGCATAATTTCTCTGAATTCTGTATATAACTTAATTATAATTTATTCACTTAACTTGTTTAATTCGCATACTTTTGTTAATCACATTTTACTTCCTTTATTCTATTGTTTTTATTAATTAATGTGTCTTGTCTTTTTTTTCTTTTTTAACGTGTCAGTGACCAACACGATAGCATATGCTTCTTTGGTCACTGAGCACATTTTGTTTTGGCTTTACTATTATTATATTTTCCTTATTTTAATTAATGAATTTTCTGTAAATAGTGTGTGATAGTAAAATATGTCTGTAAATAGTGTGAAATAATAAAAATCTGAATCTGAAAATCTGAGTTGTAATCGCCGATTTCAAGCTGTAACATGCAAATTTCTAGCCTTTTGTTTGTGCTTTTAGGTAATACACTTGTTCTCTAGCAGTGCTTTTCTCCACACGGAATCTGGTGCAGAAAAAGTTTTGTTCGTACAATCGAATCCTGACAAAATACAGGGATTCAACTTGTGATGACCTAGCATTCTTCACAATGGGAGTAGAATACTCCTATTCACTCCATGCTTTAAAATTGGACTTTAATTTAAACGCCGAAACAGGAATTGAACCATATCTATTCCAAGCTAGCATTGTAGTACACAACGATTCACTTTTTTACCACAGTTGACAAGTGGCTTAGCAAATAGCAATGTGTTTGACAACAGAGGCACAGGTGCTGACATTTGCAACTCCCTTCCCATTCAACTAGTTGATTGGCGAGCATCTCGTTTTCTAGATATCGCAGATGTCGAAGTTTGAAAAAATATAATGTTTATTCCGAACAAAACGTAAGTGATGTGTAGCGAAAGTTGCATGTTAATTTGTAAAATTATAGCATGTGAAAGTTTGCCATTATTACTTAAGGCAAGACAATCGAAGTTAGCAAAAAGAAATTTGTCGAACAACAACGCAAAACTATGTGCGATGCAAACAGCAAGCGCTGGAAATTTCCACATGTGCAAAAAAGCTTTGATGAACGGCAGAATAATTATGTAAATAAAAATAAAATGTAACTTACAAACGATAGAGGCAGAATCGTAACCTCGGAAACGCTTTCCACGTATCCAGTGCAGTGTTAAGCTTCAGCAGCAGATCGAATGGCAAAACCAGATTGTGCAGAACTGTACAAATCTGATAACTGATAAACACGTTAATTTAAAATGTTCTTCCGCTCACAGTGAATAAAGCCTGTTAGCTACAGAACAGAGATCACGAACAAAACGCAGGAAACAGGCGGCTCTCGGCAGAAAACGCACCTAGCTTGGGTCCAATATCTTGCATGTTTGCTAACATATATTCCACGACTCAGTGATTCACAAAGGAAACAAACGCGTGCATCAAATTTGGTCCACATCTCACTTCTCCTTTCTATAGTTATTCATCATTTAGTACCGAGGTGACGAGAATAAAGAAACTGATCAACTATAAGGGATAAAAAAAATCAGACAGGCTTAAAATTCTTTTTATTGTAAATATAAGGGATAGTTTACCATAAACTGCTTAGAACTAACACGAAAAAGAAACGCGTGGAAACTAGTAACGAGTTCGCGTTTAATGCTTGTTTGTGATTCAGTTTTTTCGCTCCAAATACTGAACTGATGCACAGCTTTGGTTCATCATGATGACCAAGCCAAACAAGTGACATAATTCACTATTGGTACTGTCAGAATGTACGCAACACACTCATGTATGGAAATAGTTAAAGGAAAATATTTTATAAAATATCTCTGTGCAACAGATCCGTGAAGCAGGTGCGCATTTTTTACAACGGAAGACATAGTCTCGCATGAATTGACAAGCTCGCTCGTCCGTCTATTCCTGTCTTACTTAGTGCATTGTTGTTTTAATTGTTTTTTATATTGCGTGGAGGTGTGTTGCTAAAGCGAGGTGAACATCAGCAGTAAGTTGAAAGGAACGCTTTTTTGTACTGAACGAAGAGACCTGGATAGGTATTCAGTCGAACACAAAGGTTTGCCGAACACCTTACGAACACAACAAATAATTTTAACTGAACTCATTGATTACAGTTTGGCTTGAATTCACCGGAATGACTTCCCCTCAATTATACACTTGTACATTTCCTGTGACGTATTATGTGTATACCTCGGGAAGTGCATTAACAAATTGACAACTTACATCTTCAAATTAGGTGACCATTGAAAGTCTTTTTATAACCCTTTCACTCAACAAGCGACAAAAGCGCAAGCATAAGCGTGAACCGGGCATAATTTAGCGCAAATAGTCCAGTCCCCGGCTGAGCTCTTCCTTCCCCGCGCTATTTAGAGTGACTTTAGAGCTTGAACCTGTCCTGGACTCTCCCCTCTCCCTCGTCACGTACTAGAGGACCTAGAGTTTCATCCACACTACAATTTGAATTGCCACACCGATATGATTTCTACAAACCTAAAATTTAGGATCCCCTAAATAAAAAAGCACCGCACGGAATTGCTGTGCTCAACAGTGTCCGGTCACACACTAGGGCTTTATATATCCATCGGCTTCAAAGTTAGGACCGCTGACAATAGTATTAACTGGCCGCTTAATAGGGGGCGCTTAATGGGTGGCCGCTTAATAGAGGTTCGACTGTATTTATTGCATCGCTTTATTTCCAACTGAGGACTACTGTCATTACAGGAACAATTGTGCAAAGACTACTCAAGACTGATCGAACAATGTGTATAGGCATCTGACTGTAATCTAACGTCGAGCAAGTTTCATCGTACACGGTTTTCTCATGTTTTCTTGCAGTGGTTTTGATAAACCTTACAGCGTTGGGAATTACAAGCTACAAATATACTATGACTACGGCAAATTAGAGTCTCATTAACGAGGCTGTTATTACAGGCTATCAGTATATATGCCAAATGATCCTCTCTTATAATAGCGTACAACTGTTGAACCTTTAAATTTAAGCCGAGATCTTAAATGCACCGAAGAAACTTGTTAAGTATTGCATCCAGAAATCCACCGAGCCATCCTCCGGTAGCCCCCACGGATTGATCACTAACGAGATGGTGTCACCAGGATTGAGGACAAACGAACCGATCCCGTTGGCGGTCGCGGCCACCCCTTGCTGTGTCACTGGCGACGTAATCAAGATGACAAAATCATCATTCACACGAATTTGAACCCTTCCTTTGGACTTGAAATGAAGTTGAGCGTAGATGTAGTACGTTCCAGTCTCGGGTACTATCAGTTTTCCATCTTCGTATTTCATGCCACCTTCAAGATGGGTGTGAGGCTCGCTTGTAGACCAGTCTTTTATCACTAGAAGATAATTTTAAAATTTCTCAACCCTTTTAATTATTTACCGGCTGGGCTTTTCATTTTCTTTACAAGTGTTTAAAAATTCTTAATCCACTTATTCCCCTATCATTTAAGACCAATTCCATGAAACTTTCAACATCCTACAGAGGGGCAGTGCTGTGGAACCTTTTAACGAGAGATTGTCACGAAGCTATATCCCTAAGGAGTTTTATAAAATTAATCAACACGTCAAACATAAAGGAATTTATCATGGGTTACGTAATGTAATTCTTAATTTTTAGGATAGTAGGTCCACATCAGCCCTTTGGCTGCCATTTACTCAACCTACTTATCAAATAAAGTATGTATGTATGTATGTAACCGCGTCTCGGGGGTGTTATGTGGCATTTTGCACAATGCCTCGTTAGCGGGGTGTCGGTATATATATATTGTGTTGTCTCCATTTATATTCATTCGAGTCATACGACCGCATCAGTTCGCCCTCTAAATTAAATACCCAATGACTTAGGTTGATAAGCGTTTTCGAGTTTTGGCTTACCTTGTTATTATGTTTATATTGTACTAGCAGATGTTCCGATTTTTGTTAACGTTATATAGTTGTTATTCGGCTGTACTGTTAGTTTTTCATTATTTTCAGCATAGATTGTTTATGAAATTTATGTATTTATGATTGTAAGACATAATAAAGAGGGTCGTTCACGGCTCGTGTTGACGCACTCCTAAAGTGGTTGCCTATTACATGATAAATGTTTTATATTCGGTTGAGAGGGGAGCGAATTAGAATATAATTAAAAATACCGATTTTAACAACCTCTATTGTAAGAATTCTTGGCGCTTTTTATCTTTTTATCGTTGTAACTTATGAATAATTCCTATATAAGATTTTTTTTTACATTAGCAATTTATCTTTTTTTTGCGATTAGTTTAGCGTTTTTACCACATTATAGTTTAATGTTTTTATCTACTAGTTTTAATGTTTTATTTACACACGACCCCACAAGCTATGTAGCTTTTTTACCCCATCGTGTCTAAATAAAGGTTTTTTTATTGATTGAAGATAAGTAAAGCATCCAGGGATGCTCATTTCAGTGGCAGTTACTTGGCAATAATGACGTCATATTTTACAGTCCGCCATCTCAGATTTTATAAAATTTTTAAAAATGTCAGAAAATCCCCAAAATTAATTTGAAAAAAGAAAATCGAGAAAAAAAACGCCAAAAGACTCATAAACGTGAAATATTTTGAAACTAAAACCAAAATCTCACTAGAAGAGAAGAATAAGCTTATAAAAAAAGAAATTCTGGTAAAAACCTTGCGTAAATACTATTTAGTAATACAAGCCATGTTTGTTGTCAACGTGGTTTCTGGGTTTGTACTCCCTCCTCCCCCCCCCCCCCCCCCCACCCCCACCTGTAAAATGTTTTGTCTTTGCCCACTGCAATCAAGGATAACTGAAGGAGTTGATCAGATAAATCTGAAGGCAGGAATAGCATACCTGTGTTGATTGGATAGCTGACGTCTTTAGCAAGAGTTGCTACGATATGAGCGGAAGGTTTTTGTCCCTGCAATAAAATAAGTAATCTTAAATAAATCAATTAGAATCTACGTAATTTACTGATTGTACAATTCCATTGACACCCTGTTTGTGCCCCAGAGAGGGACAAACATGGCGGTTGCATACTAAGTACTGCAATTTTCTCAAATTTACAATAACTGAGCGAATTCTCGCGCACTGATTGGCTAATTTTTATTGTCAATAAGAGTACAGACGGATGAAATTTGAAAGCTGACGCAATCAGCGAAAGTTTGCCAAACTTTTCAGCACTGATTCAACGCTTCATTCTTGATAGGGCGAGAATCATTCCACAAATATAGAAGTCTTCAATGAGGAAATCATCTAAAATTTATGGGTTGAAACTGAAGAAACCATTGCAGCCTTAGAGCGTTGAGTAATTCAAATTTTACTTTGTATTTCTGGCCGTATTCTTACTAAACGTTTAATTTACGAGCCTGTGATTCTCCGTATTACAGCGATGAAATTCAGATTATGCGGCGGTGTGGCAATCGCATCTTCCATACTTTGACTTTTGCATTTCTTACCTTCGGCTTTTTGTTATTGTAAAAAACAAATTGATGTTAGTTTTTTATGCGTCTGTCCTGTTATTGATGATAAATTGCGTCATAACATTGTCAAAGTTTGTTGTAGATCCACTCCGTTCGCCTAGCGGCTCGTGGATCTACAACATTTTGACAATGTTATGACGCAATTTATCATCAATAACAGGACAGAACATAAAAAACTAACGTCAATTTGATTATTTTCGTAATAGCTTACTGCAGAGCTATAATTTTGACAAAACTTTTTATTGTGATAATTTTCTGGGTTTTTACACAAACAAACAGTTTTTGTAATACTGCTGAATGGGATTCGCGAGTTCAAATCCTTTACAAGAGCTCTGACTAGATATATAATCTTCTAGAGTTACAAGTCACCGTCAATACTAACAAAACTTTGGAAATATTTATTTCTCATACCTTTGAGTCAGGTGGGCTGGAAGGGGCAGCAGAATCTCCTTTCTTTGTGCCCTTAAAAATAGTGGCGTTGAATTGCAATTAGGATTTGATCGGAATATATTTTTGATTAAGGAGGCTCACAATGGTTCCCAGCACTTTTTCAGTTCTTAAACTTTGAGGGGTCAGTACTACAAATTGTTATCAGTTGCTGCTACAATAATGATATCAAACAAACATCTAATCATTGCTGAACAAGTTGTAGCCATTTTCAATACGTCACTGGTTACCATAGCAACAGTTTAGCCTGTTTAAAACACCCTTAATTTTGCCTTTAATGCTAATAACTCAAAAACGAGCACGGTGACCCACATTTTTTATTATTATTAATAAATAATAATTAGCATGTTAAGATGCAACATTTTGCAAGTTAAAAAAATTTCGATCTACCTGTTTCAGAGCCACCTTAAATTTTCGGAAATTAAAGGTAACATAACATGTCACCGTGCTCGTTTTTGAGTTATTAGCACTGAAAGGCAAAATTAAGGATGTTTTGAACAGGCTACACTGTTGCTGTTGTAACCAATAACGTCGTGAAAATGGCTACAACTTGTTTAATGATGATTGGACGTTTGTTTGATATCCTTATTGTAGTAGCAACTGATAACAATTTGTAATACTGACCCATCAACGTCTAAGAGCTGGAAAGTGCTGGAAACTATTGTGAGCCTCCTTAAACGCAACAAAAAAGGCAAAAAAACATAACAGTTTGTCTAGGTATGGATTATCCAGTTTAGACCTTAACATCCCATTCTCGTGCAGTAACTAGTAGTTTTAGGTGGCTGGAGCGAACAAGAAAAGAAATAAGTCAATATAGAAAAAGTTGGAGGTTGATAGGCTCGGAGGTCTTATACTATTTTACATTACTTCATTGTCTGCTGTCGGACAGATGGCCCACAACCGGGGATTTTATGAAATCGCTTTCCAAGCGTTAAAGAGGTTACGATAATGTCATTTTTGTTGCTAATGACAATCAAAGTTTTATCAGACAAAAGAATCTTATCAGCCCACTTGAGAAAATGAAACAAATGACGTCATAATGACGCCAAAGCATCTTTAGTTATAATTACTGTCTACATCATCCTGTGTAAATTTGCTGACCACAGCACCACGAAAAGAATGATTAGTAAATCGCGAGACTTAATTATTTAAAAGTGAGCATCCATTGTATTTGCAAATTAATAATTTTCACCATGAAATCTAAGAGTTGCCTACGTTAAAACAAGAAGAACTTTTTGAATCGTTTAGACAGGAAAGAACCTTGAGAAACTACATTGAGAAAAACGTTACCTGCATGTTATAAATATTGACGTCCGAGGGCTGGGATGAACTTGAATAAACATCCTACGGCAGAAAAACGCGCAACCGTCAGAAATCTTACTACTGGGTAATGCTATGACAATGAAAAACGTTTTGATCAACAACTTTATTGGCACCCTTAATTTAAATTTACAAAACAGACAAGAATAAAAATAAAATAACCATCATTGGCTAATAAGGTTGGGCAGCCATCCTTAGTGCTTATTACAATAGTTTTTAAAGGGGTCAGGTGTACTAAAGATTTAGTTAAACACGGAGCGAGCCTATAAAAAGGCCCCGTCTAGCACTTTGTTGGCTTCAATTTTAAAAAGTCGTGTCAGAGTAACGGTCGTGAAAGAGAAGAGCTCCGCAAATTGTGCTTTTTAAATGCATTCCCAGTTCATTTATATGGAATTAACAAGCTAATATGCAATTATAAACTACCAATAATTCTTTCCATACAAGCTAAAAGAAAATTTAAACAGAATTTATGCAATAATCCTGAAAATTCAAAATTGATGTCCACCACGCACAAACACTGTTACGACATGAAAGCTCAAACAGATAATGCTGAACACATCAATGACAAACGTTTCAGTATTTTGTTTTTATGGGTTACGGATTCAAACAACAAAGATAACAATGCTTTGGAAAAAATCTCTACATTTCTAAATTTGGCGACCTAGGAGCTACGCTCTTTACAAACGTTCTTGTTATACTATCGTGAAAGGGGAACAATCACCAAATTCAATTTTGAAGCGACAAAATTCAAAACTACAAGTTTCGTTTGCTCTTTGGCTAGCTTTTATGTGGCATATCCTTGACTAAAACCTTATTTTTCAGCAATAAGCGGATTAAGATTTCAGAAAATGAATTTATAAATATTTATTTATTTACTTGCAACGCATTTATCCAATGTAATTCAGTGTAATTGTATTCAGTATCGGCGCTAAGCTTAGGTCGCTTGCGGGCAGGAAATTCCGTGATTTCGCAGAACAGTGACTGATTGTACAGGTATCTTTCACTATTTCTAAACCTCGCTTTCGATTGTTTGCACCCAAACAACACAACAGAGAATTTTATACACGAGAATCTTGATGCTATTTCTTGTACTGCTTTGAATCTATTTTTAGTTTAGAAAACGAGATCAGTCTGGATCACGCCACACCAAAAGCCAGTTAATTGCATTTCCCAACCAATGAAATCGTCTCACTGGAATTTGTGATTGGCAGGGATTGGCAGGCTGAACAATTCAGCGCAGCCTCGTTATATATATATATAGGATCGCTCCGTGTTTAACAAATACACAAACACACAAACATAGATTGATCGTTAAAATTTCTTAATACTGAAGTCAGTTAAAAATCTCAATAATCTCTTGCAGATACTTACAATCTTCACGGCCGCAGCGCTAGCTCCACTCATGAGACACTTTGCAAAAATCAGACAAGCTAAAGAAAACTTCAACCAGGCAGAGTCCATATCTCCTGAAATGTTATAATGAATAATTAATACTTTACAGCATGTAGCTGTCACTGCGGAAAGTATAATGCATCTAAGAGAAATGTTTTAGATACATAACAAAATGAAATACCGTGTATTATGGGTTTTGCTGAGGAGCTCCTGTTTTCGCGCCAACTTCTTGGTAAGACTGAGCGCATCTGACTGCGCAGTGCTAGTAACAAGCGCTTATTTTATTGTCTTAGAAATAAATTCCTTCACGTCATTAGTTACCTTGGAGCAGATCCAGCTTTGTAGCTTAGATCAAATTTGAGAATCGATATCTTTTAACTACTTATGCTCTCCCGCCCAAGACGTCAGGCTATTGAGGGCTATGTTTGGTCTGCTGTGTCGAGCGCAATGAACTTCTGCATACAACGCTACACTGTACCGAACTAAACCTCCGATAAGAAAACTTTATTGATGATGGTAAAAACATCATGATAAGTAATAGAAAGGTGTTAAGTTATAACACTCGTTAATTGACTCCTGTCCAAAATATTGCATGTTAATTCGGGAGTATGAGAACTATCGTACGTGCTATCAATTTCAAATAGAGGGCGGAAACTTTATATTCCACTGAAGCGTCTTCCGCAGAGGAACTCTATTAATTTGGGACATCCGTAGAGCATTAATTGCGTACCTTCTTGTTGAACAAACACTGATAACAAAACAAAAACAAACAAAAATATTAACCAGTCAGTCCGGTGAGCTGCGCTTACACCTTGGGTTCTCACAATAGATCACCAAGGCAATGACCGCATCCGGCTGTGGCTCCTGTACCTGAAAGTCATAGAGCTCGGTGCATTCCTGTGCATCCCAAAAGCAGGCGAAACCACGTCCCCCTAATAAATAGTTATCTCTGCATGGTTTTAAAAAGTTTATCATATCCTGCAAAACCATCTCTTGTGCACAGCGAATGCAATGGTCTCTACAACCGTAGTCAAATGTAGTTGGAACTGCTTGCTCAAAGATGATACAAATGTGGATATTTTATGCTTAAAATTTACCAATATCAAATGCAAACATTTTAAAAGCCAGTATTTGGGGGAGGCAAAAATTGAGGCGAGTAGTACGGTGGCCCATAAAGGACATGCCACCCACATTTTCATAATTATCGCGAATTTATCGCGCGATAAATTCTAATTATCGCAATTGAAATGAGCTTACGCCAGCTTAGACGAGTGCATAGGCGTCCAGTGACAACAGGGAAATTGTAAACGCGATAGAAACTGAACTTGAGGGAAGTGGAAACAGGATTGGCTATCGTCAGATGCACCAGCGATTAAGAACTGACTACAGTCTTGTTGTCCAGAAAGAGACAGTTCGGGTTATAATTAAAGAATTGGATCTTGACGGAGTACAGTAATGATCGTCAAAGCGATTACGAAGAAGAGAATACCGTGCTAAAGGTCCTAATTATATATTTGGCTTTTGTATACATGGAGCAATCGATGGTTATAGCAGACGTATTCTTTGGTTAGAAGTTGGTCGTACTAACAACAATCCTAAAATCGTTGCTATATAGGGGTTGAACATGTCCTGGACTCTCCCCTCTCCCTCATCACTGACCCAAAGCTTTCATTTGAATAGTCACGCACTAGAGGACCTATAGAGTTTCATCCACAGACATAAAATAAGTCATCTTGCACAGCATAATGAAAAGTACTATACCAACTCTGCAATAGCTTTCATTTGAATCGTCACACCGATATGATTTCTGCAAACTTAAAATTTGGCATCCCCTTAAACAAGAAAGCATCGCACTAAAGTGCTGTGCTCATCAGAGTCCGGTCAGAAAGCATCGCACTAAAGTGCTGTGCTCATCAGAGTCCGGTCAGACAAAAGAGCTTTATTGTTGGCTCGCCTTAGCGAGGCAGCACACTATTCTGGTAATCCTGTGTGTGTTGGGTATCCTGTGTTGTATATGCGGTTCGGAGCCAAATTTTGGATGTCAGATTTAGCGCATGCGGTCTACGATTCTGTATATTTTTATTATGTCATACGATTGCGTGAATTACCGTTTGTCATAGGATTGCGTGAAGTAGCGTTTATTAAAATTATACAGTCAATAATTGTTTGATGTTTTGGGAGATATGTAAACGTCATCTGCTACACATTGTACCATTCTACCTGTGAATAGCGTTGAAAACTGAATATGCTGTTTAATGCTTCTTTATTGTTAGAACCGAAATTTGCGCTGAATTTCAAGCAGCACTGCAAAAGCGCACTTTAGTACATTTATTCAGGGCAAAAGGTCCATATAACAGCTTATAATGTTACAGAAATGCTTCCGATGTTTTTTTGGGAAACAGCGCCTGCTAAGTTCTACAATTAAACCTTTCATACTATTCAACTTTCAATACCCTGTTGAGCACCGTTATATTGTTGGGCGTATTTTAAAGCGAAATTTTATGCGATTTTCCCACTTGTACATGCTGCTGCAGCGTATGATCGTGTAAATTCTGCTATATTTGCTCGCGAGGCAATTGTTTGATTTCTAGGGAGATATGGAAACATCTGCTTGTTTTCTACGATTGTTTCTTAAACTGGTATTGAACACTGAATATGCTGTTGAACGCTGATTTGTTAATGGACGTATTGTAAACAAAAATGTCCGTACATTTTTTGGCAGTCTAGGGAAAATATATTCAGGAGCAGCGAAAGTTACACATAATGAGCCGTGACACTTAAATTTAATGATAGCCATTGTTTAAGAAAAGGAAGTCTTCTGCAACTTGTTACAATTCTAGCTGTTCATAGTATTCAATGTCAAATACTTGTTTAAGGCCGTTATGTTGTTAGTAACATTTTCGAAACATTTTCAGCCAGTTTTTTTTTCTCCATTTTTTCCAACCAGCCCAGGGAAAGAGATCAATATTATGTGATGTCGGGTGCATTCAATCTGACATCTCTTTTGTTAATTTTGAACGCTTTTTACTGCTGTTACGCTCCAAACTTCAAAAATAGTGTAGTGTAATCTTTAATTCCTATAGCCAGCACTTACTTTCATTATGAAATTCCTAGTATATCCATCTTCTTAAACGTTAGGGCCGCCTTATGCAGCATAAATGAAGCGGCATTACATACACTTGCTGCTTAGTAGCTAGCCTGCGAGCAGGCTCTCTTTCGGGGCAGGCTAGCTTTTATTTGAATGGTCACACCGCCAGGGCTCAAACAAACTTAATATACATATTTGGGTTACGACATCAAACTGGTCTGACCATAATCAAAAAGAGGCTTTTTTATTTTGGAAATGAGAAGGTAAAATGTTCGTTTGCGACGGAGAATCGTGTCTGAGAGAAACCAGTCTGGTTCGTAGGAAACCAATTCCGTTATCATTTCCGAACAAAACCTGAAATGAGTGCTTTCTGACATTTCCGGGTGAAGCTACAACAGGATATTTTGCGGCCTGATATACACTTTATATTTCCTGTGATGTAAGAATGGTCATTAACCCCAACCTTGCTTTGAAACGCATCAAAACAGGAACTCGTAAGTAGCATTGTATCGCTAAGTGTGCAGCCAATAGACTGGACCGCAGGATAAACGTCAATACAATATTTATCATTTGATCATGCCCGATTTGTCACAATCTGAAGGTGCGTGCGAGCAGTTTTCCCGGGAAGGATGGGGGTCCTCCCATACGAAACAGACGGGGATGCTCGACGGAGACTTCAAATTCAACTCCTTTATTGACTCCTAAAAATACCATTGAATCTTTGACGACTCAAACTATTCGGCGTTTTCCCGGGCCACCTCAAGCGATGCCTAAATCCGTCGGTAATTTACACCCGCTAAGCGAGTCGACAGGCATCCCCGTCATCTTCATATGAAAGTTCCCAGGGAACATTGATACCCGACGAATCGGTATGTCCGATGCTGTGTTGGGACCGACTTGGCTGAAAAGACCCGCTGACTGTAAAATTGAGACCTTAGCACTGTGCACAAGAGATGGTTTTGCAAGATGATAGAGACCCTGGGAACGAGGTTGTTGCAGGATATGATTGACTTTTTAAAACCATGCAGAGAAAAACTATTCATTAGAGGGTCGTGGTTTCGCCTGCTTTTGGGATGCGAAGGAATACACTGAGCTCTATGATCTTCAGGTAAAGGTCTCGCAGCCGGATACGGTCATTGCCTTGGTGATCTACACTCTTTTTTGTAAGAATAACACGGCCGAAATTTGCGGAATTTTAATAATATTTTAAGAATAAACCCGAGGCTGAGACTTCAAAAAGAAGTGAGAACATAATTTTGTGTGTTGAAAGTTGGAAATGCAATACAATTATATGTTTTTAACTAAAAAGGGCAAAATTCTTTCTTTCTATAAACGGTAAAACTAGCCAATAAAACCATTAAAAGTTGTACTGGCAAAACGTTCCATGACATCCAAGCTGTTGGTGCAGCGGACCGGCCTGATTTTCCCTCTACGGATGTCCCAAATTAAAAGAGTTCCTCTGCGGAAGACGCTTCAGTGGATCAGAATATAAAGTTTCCGCCCTCTATATACAATTGATAGCACGTACGATAGTTCTCATACTCCCGACATAACATGCAATATTTTGGACAGAAGTCAATTTACGACTGTTATAACTAAACACCTTTCTAGTACTTATCATGATGCTTTTACCATCAATAAACGTTTGTTATCGTAGGTTTAGTTCGGTACAGAGTACAGCCTTCTATGCAGCAGTTCTCTCCGCTCGTCACAGGATGTAGGAAGCTTTTATCAGAGAAGACCAAAAATAGCCCTCAATAGCTTGCAATTGACCTCTTGCATGGGTGGGAGAGCATAAGTATTAAAAAGATATCGATGCTCGAATATGATCTGAGCTACAAAGCTGGATCTGTTCCAAGGTCACAAATGACGTGAAGGCAATTTGTTTCTGAGAAAATAAAATAAGCGCAAATAACTAGCACTGTGTAGTCAGATGCGCTCAGTCTCGCCAAGAAGTTGGCGCGAAAACAGAAGGTCCTCAGCAAAACCAATAATACACGGTATTTCATTTTATTATGTCTCTAAAATATTTTTCTTAGATTTGATCTTAGATGCAGCTATTTAAAACTGTCGTGGCCTTTAATAGTGAAATTTCCCAATGCACGATTCCCGAATTACATGTAAATCAAATGCAGTGCATCTCAGTTTCAGGGTTATCAAAAGACCTTTTTGTTCAGTTCGTCCAATGCAAGCATACAATTTAAAGCCTTTTATTTGTTGATTTGGCCGTAAAATCAAAGACCAGTTGTATTTACTTGACCAAACCGAGTGGTGCATTTTCTGATTGAAGTTTTCAGTTCGCAGGCGTGAGAAGTAGTCGCCAGTACAAATGCTCAAAACTCTGGCAACGAAAAGGACAATGTGTTCCTACACTTTGTTGCGAAGGGGAACAGGTTTGATTAATTAAAGCAACATTTGCGAGGTCAAAAAGTTTCTTGCATTGTAAAATGAAAATTGTTCACGCCATTCGATTTCCTGAATATCAAGACAAGCTTCCCTCTGGCAGTAAGACTTTCCTCACTGGCGTAAATAGTCACTGAGTTCTGGTGGTGGAATTTATTTCCTCAGCTTATAAATAGTAGTATCAAAAGTTCACTGATACAACATGCTTTTTCTTCCAGGGTAGATAAGGTTTTAAGGTTCTCAATAAGTACTCTTTCTCCTTTTCTATGTGGTGAAGACATTATAGAGCGGTTCCAAGATGCGGTTTGTGTTCGCCATTCAACTTATCAGCGTACTGTTGATGTTCCGACCCTCTGCAAGCCAGTCCTGCGCATGTGACATAGCAAACTGGTGGGTTACCCTAGACAGACAGACGTGGTCTGTGTGCCCCAAAACTAACACTTACCTGCGGGGATTCTGGAGAAGTCCTAGGCTGCTTGGAGATGAAAGAGTTGGACGCCTAGAAGAGGGGAAGTGTTGTGAAGCAGATTTACCGATTTATGCTACTCAGCCTGCATCTTGTTCCAATGCGATTGACTGGAAGTCGACTCTGGACCGGTGAGCAGTAGATATCAGTAAAGACCAGACAAAGTAAATGCATCACCGAAACGTAAATATTAAAATGAGAATTAGAAACTTTGAAAAGCAAATTATTCACTTTCAATTTTATGAAAGAGTTCGGCTTGTTCTTCAGGACCAGGCCACGCAACTTAAGAACAAAGTCATTTTTCTTGAAACAGAGATGCACACAGGCTAGAGAAAGTGCGAGCGCTTATTTCACTCTAGCCTAGGGCAGGCATCATGTTAAACCCATTATACACATACATTTTGGCTTTATTAAGAGCTGAAGTTACCCAGACACCATAGTTGTTAATTGGCTTGTAAACAACCTCACCTTTTATCTCCCTTCACAAAGCGGTGAAGAGACTGGTTGCTTCATTTCCAACTTTAAAGTGATGGCTTTCTTTCCCTGCCCTGCGCATTAAAATTTGCGAAATCCTTCACTTTATAATAGCGCTTTCAAGGTAAAACTGAAGATATTTACTTAAACCTCGGATAGGGCGGACATTTTTCTTACTCATCACATTATACTGAAGCTCTTATTACTCATTACGTTTTTCTTTTTTCAGAAATAACGTCTGGGCGCTGTGCCCTAATGGTTACTACTTGAACGGCCTCAGACTTGGGTGCGGTCCACCAGCATTCTTGTCTGACATTGACGAGGGACAATGTTGTCGTCCACAGAATCACCCCAATAGTTACGAGGACTGTTACGATGAAGATGTTACCATTTCGTTCGCTAAAAAGGGTTGGAGCGAATGTCAACGGGATGGTTATTACATGACGGGCTTCTACAAAAGTAGCTGCAATAATCTGGACTGCATTGAAAAATTCAGATGCTGCAAAATGAATCAAAGTAATTCATTTCTACTTGATCTCAACTTGAATCAGGAATCACTTATTGCAAAATAATTGTCTCGCTATATCCACTTAATTACTGTAACAGTTTAAGTAAGTTGTGAATAAAAATAATTTAAAATACAATATGATGGTTCACAATTCACTTTCAGCTGCCACGGTTGCTGCTATCGATGGCGGATGGAGTGACTTTGGAGACTGGAGCGAGTGCAGTGTGCCCTGCGGAGGCGGAATAAAGGAGCGCAGAAGAACCTGCACCAATCCCCCTCGGTCAAATGGTGGCGCGTGTTGCGCTGGAGACAACATGGAGGCACAAAGCTGCAACACTGAGTCCTGCGAAGGCGAGAAAGGTGAGTAAAAATAATCAGTTTATCACGAAACGTGTCATTTTCATCTAAGACAACTAACCAAACTTAAGTCCAGCATTTGAGGACTCCATTATTTGGTCCAAACACAGTATGGTTTTCAGGATCTTTCGTCTCAACACATGGCATATAATTTTACTGTTAAGTGTTTTAAGTTGGGGATTGTATCGTTGGAAACCGTGAAGATGGCATGCGAAAAGCAAAATTACCTTTGTGATTCAAGTTTCGTCAGTGCCAACGCGTTCGGTACGTCATAACAGGAACGGATCGACATTTTTATTTTATTTTTTACTATTTTAGTGTTAAAAACAGATTGTCAGTGCTTAATTAATATAAAGACCTCACTGGCATCATCCTACCTTGTAAGCTCCAGTTAATTTGGTTCTCCCCCAGGGAGATACTCGGTCTCCCCCAGGGGGATACTCGGGTTTTCAAGTGATGGGGACGATGGAATGGGAGCAAAAATTAACAACCGAAGAAATCCCTGACCAAAAATTAACCCCGAAAAATCCTATGCCAAATTTCTGACCCTTAAAATTGTAAACATTAAAAACATTAGAAATTGAAACTTTTTTTTGTTTATTTAACAACAGTAGAGACACACAAGAACACCTGATTGTGCTTAATTCGCAGAACTACGCAGCCAAGGTCAATAATACCCCAAAACCTCCCGACTTAGGGACGGAGAATTATTTTCCTGCAAACCTTTTTTTAAAATTTATGCACCTCTGCAAACATTTTTTTTTTTCGAAATGTGAACAAATTCTTTTTTGTACATATCGTATTGCAACCAATTTATTTTGTCTTTTTGGGCACTACAAACATTTTTTTCAATATCTTGTCATCCCCCCCTCCCCCCCCCCCGAAAATAATCGTCCGTCCCTTAAATCAAGCCATGCATCAAAAAATACTTGCCAAATCTTTCTACCAAAAAAATCCCGGAATCGAAAATTTCAAACCCCAAAAATCCTTCTATCATTCACGTCACTTGAAATTTCGTGTACCCTCCCCCCCCCCCTTGGGGTCCCCCCTTCCCCCTCGGTTTAAAGAACATTATTTAGTGAGTCCTTTGTCGTGAAACTGGAATCAAATTGGACAAAGTACAGAAGAACGTTTTAAATTGAAGTCTTCATATAATATCTCTACCGCACCTGTATGTTACTTCTAATGCCAGTTTTAAGTTGACGTGCTGTCGTTTTTATACTTCTTTTAAACAGGATCAGTGTGTCCAGACGGCTGGGTTCTTCACGGAAACTCGTGTTTCCTCATCATTGATACTCCCACCGTGCATCGCAACGATGCTCGGAAAAAATGTCAAGAGCTCGGCGCAGACCTCGCCAAGATAACATCGGCCACCGAAAATCAGTTCATCTATGATCTTCTTCGCAAGCAGAAAACAGTGACATTGTATGGAGTGTGGCTTGGACTCCACCGGAAAGCAGATACGAAGTTCTACTGGGCAGATGACACTCCGCTGACCGGTTACACAGAATGGGGCGCTACTGAACCAAGCCGTCTGGATGAGAAATGTGGTCACATGATCGGTTATGGCCCCAGAGGAGGAAAGTGGAATGACATCAGATGCACCTTCCCTATAGAGTTCCACCCCAGTACAGCCCCTGTTATCCTTTGTCAGAAAATGTCTCATGTGCCGTATATTCTTGGATTGAATTAGATGTTTTGTTTTCTTCATCGTTCATTGAGCTTAAATTTCATAATAACTTTACAAGCGAAGCAAATGTACTTCTTTTGTCTATATACTGAGGTCTTGTCCTTAAATAATTATTGGCCATAAAAACCTGGATAACTCGTAGTTGCTGTATGAAAAAAAATAAAAGAGATGATTTTTGACTGCCATTCGTTGACATGTGTTGTTATTGGTGCTTCCGGTCTGTCGAATTTTCAGTCTCAGTAACTGCAGTTTATGTCGTTTATCCCTCGGGCTTTGAAGTGCCTCCAGGGTAAAGTTGAATTATAGAAAAAAGAACTTTCTTTGGCCTTGTTTCTTCATTCAACTGAGTATTGGACTTATTTATTTACTGAATGAAAACGGGGGAAGGGGTGGTCTCAAGTTTTCGTTTCAATTCTCCAAGATTATAGCTTCTACACTAATGAAGCTCACAGCCGACCTTGCTGTCTACGAGGTCGTACTGAAAAGACCTGATTAGAAACGAAACAACGCGTAATTGCTCTTCAAACTTCACTTGATTGCGCGCTAAGTTAAAATTCGTTCGCTAGAAACATCTCTGTCGTTTGTACTTCCCTACATCAATTATTGAAATGGATTAAACAGTGAGTCTCTGCCTTTAGCTCCCCACTCTTCCACTCACTTCCCTGAAAACCAATATATCCCATGTACCTTAATTGCCTTAAATTTCGTGGTACAGTCGAAGCTCTCGTAAGCGGACACCCTCGGGACGCAAAAAAAGTGTCTGTAACTGGAGCTGGCCGCTTACGAGAATGGTTCTCGTAAGCGGCTACTAGAGGTGTAGGAGATAGATGGCCGCTTACGGGAGCTTGCCCAGCTTACAATAAATACCGTATTGTAACTGGACGTGGATGACGACAAAACAAACACTAAAATATGGTACTGCAATTACTGTAAAATCATTGTGATGAACGGCGATGTGAAGTTGATTGACAAAAACAAGATACAGAGGTTTTTAATAGGATTTTCTTTCGGGTGCGGACCGCTTGCTGGAGCTTAAAAACCATTAAAAAGTCTAAGTCGTAATCTCTGAAAGTGTGCGCGGCAGCTTACGGGAATGTCCGCTTACGAGAATGTAAGAATACAGAGTTTGTATGGTAGTTAAAACGGGGTTTCAAACGAGGCGGCCGTAAGTAGAGCTGTCCGCTTACGAGAGTGTCCGTTAAGAGAGCTTCGACTGTAGCGCAAATTTCTACTTATTTGATAACATGTACCTTGTAAATAGCTCTCGTTGACAAACCATTGAAATTGTTCGATAGATGTTTGTTTTATCACATTTCCGGGAGAAACGAGGCCATAGAATATTATATTCTATTTTCTTACTTATTCAAGTCCTCAATACTTTAAACAGAGCTTCACTCAATGTTTAAAAATCTTTACTTTCCTCAGTCTACGAAAAAGCGGTTGGCTATGTTCAAACATTTAAAATTGAGGGTGCATGCCGTAAAGAACCAAATTTCGTTTATAAATGTGACTTCGGAAAAAAAAAAAACAGCCAAGACAGAAGTAACTTGTGATACAGTATTTAAAAATGCATGGCTAGTACGAGATGAAGAAGGTCTGAACCCCTGTCGGAAAAACAGACGTAGTACCTAAAAATTGGTCACATCATTAGCTCGGCAATCCAGCAAGACTAACGACGGTGTTTTTGCCTGTTGTTTCACGCCATCGCATGTTCGGGGCGTGAAATATCAGGCGAAAAATCCGTCTGCGTTTGCCGGCTGTAATTCTGTTTCCTAGCTTTAAGCTTTTTGCTGCCAAAGTCGAGCTTTTGTCGACATTTGGAGGAGTGGTCATTGAACCACTTGTGACGTCATCAGTTTACACGTCAGTCAACTTTCCGGATAAGCATCTGACACAGCGTGGATTGATCTTTCCATAGAACTGTGCATTTTGCATATCGACTGAATTCTGACAGACCTAATCCAAAAAAAACAAGTCCAAATTTTGGCTTATGCGCATGCACCAAAGTGAAATATTGTACATTGTTACACGGAATCTCTATCAAAATGTTGCTGCAATGTAAAAAAGTGCTTTAATAGCAAATTTTAGACAAAATTAGCATCGTAACACCACAAATTGGGTTGAACGGGTAAAAAACGCGTTTTCTTGGGGAGATTCGGCAGCGAAAGGGTTAAGGTCCTTGAAGAATCCGTCGTGAATTTCGAGAAAAGGATTTATTAAACTCGTCCCCAGGCGTTGCTCCTTGGTAATACGCGGAGTAGTGAAGAGGGGAAAGTTCGCGTTTCGTCTCCTCCCCGTCAATCTCTACTCTCCCTGTTTTTCGGAAAAAATGGGAATGACGGCAAGCTTGGTAACCTTACTTTTAACCAAGATCGTGAGTAGAAGTGTCTTCGAAAGTGATTATAACAAATGGTTATTGTGGCTATCTTCCATGTCTTCCTTCTTAACAGATTTTTGCTACCTGTTGAGAGTTTTTGCATCGAGTGGTAATTTCAAGGTCTAATTACACTAAGAACCCAAACTGTCTTTGAACGTATACATGTACACGGTCTCAACAAGACGGAGCCGAGCTGGGCGCGACCGACTATATATCGCTCACAGAAATCGAGTTGCCCACTTATTGGTTTAGCGGACACTATAAAGGAAAGCGATCAGAAACCTGAATTGTCTAAAAGTCAAGAATTACTGTCCCTTTCAAGGTCAACGCAAACACGATCGATATGGTGATCTATCAGCCATTATAATCAGCAATGGCGGAACCAATCAGATTTTCAACAGATCGCTGTGGTTTTACTGCGTTATTTCTGTTTATTGAGATGCGAGAGTGAACACTAGTTTTACGAAAGGCATTAGGAAAGTACTTTATAATTATAAGACAGGCTTTTGTTCGTGCATTATAAAATGACCAATCGAAAGATCAATATATATATATATATATATATATATATATATATATATATATATATTTCATCGCTTTATTTCCAATTACAGTAACAATTGTCCAAAGACTACTAAAGACTGATCAAACAATGTGTATAGGCATCTGACTGTAATCTAACGTTGAGCAAGTTTTAATTTTTGCAGTTGGGAATAAGAAGCTACCAGTTTACAAAACCGTTGCTAGCACTGTACTACGGCAAATTAGAGTTTCGTTATAACGAACCAAGTTATCAATTTATATACCAAATGATCCTATCTTATAATAGCGTACAAAAGTTGAACTTTTAACTTGAAGCTCATATCAAAAACGCACCAAAGTAACAATGATGGTAATTCATCCAAAATTTCACCAAACCATCCTTCGGTGCCCCCCACGGATTAATCCGTAACGAGATGGCGTCACCAGCATTAAGGACAAACACACCGATCCCGTTGGCGGTCGCAGCTATACCTTCCTGTGTCACTGGCGACGTAATCAAGATGACAAAATCATCATTCACACGCATTTGAACTCTTCCTCTGGAGACGAAAGAGAAATGAGCGTAGATGTAGTACGTTCCAGTTTTGGGTACTATCAGTTTTCCATCTTCGTATTTCATGCCACCTTTAAGATGGCTGTGAGGGTCGCTGGTAGACCAGTCGGTTATCACTAGAAGGTAAAATAAAACTTGTTAACACGCTATTTTCTTGCTGTTGTTTGTAACCCGGTTTAAACTTTCTTAAAGCTATTTATCGGCTGGGCTTTTCATTTTCTTTAAAAGTGTTTACTAAGGTAACTAAAGCATCCAGGGATGCTCATTTTAGTGGCAGTAACTTGGCAATAATGACGTCATATTTCGCAAAATGACGTCATATATTTCAACAGTCCGCCATCTTAGATTTTTAAATTTTTAAAATGTCAGAAAATCCCCAAAATTAACTTGAAAAAGAGAAGAAAAAAAACGAGAAAAAAAAAACGGCAAAAGACGCATAAACGTGAAATATTTTGAAACTAAAAATGACAAACAAAAGCAAGGGACCGCGGACGAAAATGCTGCTGGTGTACGTAGGAGCTACTGACAGCTCTAATCAGCCAAAAATAAAATACAAAGACATTTCTACGTAGTGTCAGCCTTGCAGTTTATTGTCTTTGAAACTAAAACCAAAATCTCACTAGAAGAGAAGAATAAGCTTATAAAAAAAGCAACTTCGGGTAAAAATCCTACTGTTTAAGTAATACAAGTCATGTTTGTAGTCAACGCGGTTTCTTGGTTGTGCCCCCTCACAAGCCCACGCCCCCCCCCCCCCCCCCCCTCCTTCCCACACCCCCGTAAAATGTTTTGTCTTTGCCCGCTGCAATCAAGGCTAACTGAAAAGGTTGATCAGATAAATCTGAAGGTAGAAGTACCATACCTGTGTTGATTGGATAGCTGACGCCTTTAGCATGAGTTGCTACGATATGAGCGGAAGGTTTTGGTCCCTGCAATAAAATAAAAAATATATAAATAAACAAATAAATAAATAAATAAATAAATAAATAAATAAACAATTATATTAATGGTAGAATCTACTTTATCAACCTCGTTCCTAGGGAGAGACACTAGGAACGAGGTTGCTACTTTATTTACTGATTGTACATTTCTATGCCCGCCATATTGTTGCTTCAAAGAGAGACACAAACATGGCCGTTGCCTACTAAATACTGTAATTTTCTCAAAATTATTTTCGTAATAGCTAACTGCAGAGCTATAATTTTTTTCTGCCTGCTCTTTAATTATTCTGATAATTTTCTGGGTTTTCATACAAACAAACAGGTTTTGTAATATTGCTTACATGGAATTCCCGATTTCAAGTCCTCTACAAGAGCTCTGACTATAATTATAATCTCCTGGAGTTACAAGTCACTGACATTACAAACAAAACTTTGGAAATAATTATTTCTCATACCTTTGGGTCAGGTGGGCTGGAAGGGGCGGCAGAATCTCCTTTCTTTGCGTCCTAAATAGTGGCGTTGAAATGTAATTAGGATTTGATCGGAATTATTTTGATGATTGCCCCTCTCAGTATTTTTGATTAAACACAACACATAAAGCTAAAATCCATAAGAGTTTGTCTAGGCATGGATTATCCAGTTTAGATCTTAACATCCCATTCTCGTGCAGTAGCTAGCCGTTAAGGTGGCTGGAGCGAACAAGAAGAAATAAGTCAATATAGAAAAAGTTGGAGGTTGATGGGGTTGGAGGTCTTATACTGTTTTTCACATTACTTCATTTTCTCCTGTCCGACAGAGGGCCTATAACCGGGATTTTATGAAATCGCTTTCCATGACGTCATTGTTGTTGCTAATGACAATCCAAGTTTTATCAGGAAAAAGAATCTTATCAGCCTACATGAGAAAATGAAACAAATGGCGTCATAATGACACCAAGCATCAGAATTACTGTCTACATCCTGTGAAAATTTGCTGACCACAGCACCACGAAAATAATGAATAGTAAATCGTGAGACTTGATTATTTCAAGGTGAGCATCCATTATATTTACAAATTAACAATTTTCACCATGAATTCTAAGAGGATGCCTGCGTTAAAACAAGAAGGACTTTTTTTTATCGTTTAGACGGAAAGACAACCTAGAGAATCTACATTGTAAAAAACGTTACCTGCATGTTGTAAATATTGACGTCCGAGGGCTGGGATGAACTTGAAAAGAAGTCCTACGGCACAAAAAGGCGCAATCGTCAGAAATCTTACAGCTGCGTAATGCTACAGTGAAAAACGTTTTGATCGTAAAAATGTCTTAATACATATCGGTTAAAAATCACAATAATCTCTTGCAGTTACTTACAATCTTCACGGCCGCAGCGCTAGCTCCACTCATAAGACATTTTGCAAAAATCAGACAAGCTAAAGAAAACTTCAACCAGGCAGAGTCCATATCTCCTGAAATGTTATAATCAAAATAATTAATACTTTACAGCATGTAGCTGTCACTGCGGAAAGTATAATGCATCTAAGAGAAATGTTTTAGATACATAACAAAATGAAATACCGTGTATTATGGGTTTTGCTGAGGACTTCTGTTTTCGCGCCAACTTCTTGGTGAGACTGAGCGCATCTGACTACGCAGTGCTAGTTATAAGCGCTTATTTTATTGTCTCAGTAAAAAATTGCCTTCACGTCATTAGTGACCTTGGAGCAGATCCAGCTTTGTGGCTCGGGTCAGGTCAAAATCGAGCATCGATATCTTTTAAATATTTCTGCTGTCCCGCCCATGCAAGAGGTCAGGCTATTGAGGGCTATTTTTGGTCTGCTGTGATGATATTAGCCTTCTATGACGAGTGTAAAGAGCTTCTGCAAAGAAGGCTTCTCTGTGCCGAACTAAACCTCCGATAAGAAAAGTTTATTGTTGATGGTAAAAGCATCATGATAAGTAATAGAAAGGTGTTTAGTTATAACAGTCGTAAATTGACTTCTGTCCAAAATATTGCATATTATGTCGGGAGTATGAGAACTATCGTACGTGCAATCAATTTTACATACAGGGCGGAAACTTTATATTCTCAATAATGAAACGTCTTCCGCAGGGGAACTCTATTAATTTGGGACACCCGAAGAGGGATAATTGCATAACTTCTTCGGTTAGATGTAGTTAAACAAACAATGATAACAAAACAAAAACAAACAAACAAACATAACCAGTCAGGCCGGTCAGCTGCACTTACACCTTGGATGTCTACATTGGGTTCTCACAAACGCTTTTTTTTCTTTGCTTTATTGCCAACCACCTTCTTAGTATTAATTTAATTTAACTTCGCTCAGCTCGATAAGCTTTTTAGTTTTTCTGAGTGTGATTACCAATATTCTCTTTTAATTATATTTTTTTTGAAGCATTGTATGTAAGTATTTTTGGTAATAAAGTTGTTGTTGTTGTTACAATAGATCAGCAAGGCTGCGAGACCTTTACAAGACGATCATAGAGCTCGATGCATTCCTTCGAATCCCAAAAGCAGGCGAAACCATGTCCCTCTAATAAATAGTTTTTCTCTGCATGGTTTTAAAAAGTTTATCATATCCTGCAAAACCATCTCTTGTGCACAGCAAAGGGTCTCAATTTTAAATGTACAGCAAATCGGTCCCAGCACGGCATCGGACATACCGATTTGTATACAACCGTAGACAAACGTAGTTGGAACTGCTTGATCAAAGATGATACAAATGTGGATATTTTTTAAACATTTTAAAAGCCCGCATTTGGGCAGGCAAAAATTGAGGCGAGGGCAAAAATGCTCTTGCCCCAGCAGAAATTTTATTTATTGAAACGTTTTCCGCAGAGGAAGTCTATTAATCAGTTAGAGGCGCTGACATTTGTGAATTTTTTTTTTTACTGTCTCCGAACAAACCGGAAATGGGTGGAAGGAGGTAGGGGGACTGGCAGGCTATTTGACGTGGTTTCGTAGAATGCACCGAGCACTATTTGAAGCGATCTATTTTAGAGGGGGACATTGGGGTTTGCGGTATTGCGGTATTGGCCAATTTTTCATGCGGTATTTCGGTAATTTTAATCTTGAATTGCGGTATTGCGGTATTCTCCAAACCTGCGGGACGCGTTTTCTTGGCGTTTTGGTCGACGATAGTTGGTATAAAAAACGTATCCTTCACCTTTTTCCAACCATTTTTAGCTGTTTCTGGTCGTTTCGGAAGCAACCTAAAACAGCCTTATTTTATCGCACATTTTAATGAACAATTTGACTATTTTAACGACCAGTTTAAAGCCTTGTTATTGTTTCCTCGGTCCCACCGCTCGTTGTTGCCTCTAATTTTACCCTCTCGTCAACACATTCGTCAGCTATACAGGCTTACTATGAAATTGCGGTATTTTCCAGATTTTTTTGCGGTATTGCGGTATTTGCCGATATTTATTGCGGTAATGCGGTGTTTAGCAACCCCCAATGTCCCCCTCTATTTTAAAGTATCGATGCCCAAAGTAAACATCCAAGATGTTAGTGGGCCTGTTTTGTTTGTTTGTTTTTGCTCTGTGATCAGCGTCTGCTTAATAGATAGGCTCGATTTCCGCGGCTGGTAATCGAGCTTTCAGTTAAAATAATTTCCGCCGGAATCTGGATCATATCTGTATAGCTACAGCGTGGCAATATGTGCCTTCGTTTAGACAGAAAGTCATTAGTATGACTGTTATGGCTAAATTCCTTTCTTGTACTATCTTCAATAAACTAATTTATCGGGGGTTTTGTTCGGTACAGAGCAGCTTTCTGTGCAAACGCTCTTGCGCTCGTCAGAGGAGACTATCATCACAGCAGATTAAAAATAACCCCCAATAGCCTGACCTCTTGGGCGGTACAGCATAAGTATTTAAAAGATTAGCTGCTCACAGACTGAAAAGATATCAAGAGATCATTTTCTCTTAAAGGTATCGATGCTTCGAATTTGATCTGAGCTACAAAGCTGCAATGGGTCTGTTCCGAGGTCCCAAGTGACGTGATAAGATTCCCCCCCCCCCCCCCCTCCCCCATAACTTCAGACATTCAGTGGATATATATGAAAGACAAGACAACGCGTGACGGAAAAAATTTTGATTTTAAAAACTTGGCGTTTCAGTATGCTACAACACACGTCTTGAGTGACTGTTAGCTTGATTACAGTTAAATTTAAATGTAAAGTACCCAACCTGGAAAAAATGAAACAACAATTACTGTTTTATTTTTTCCACATTAGGTACCAGTCTCTTACTTCACATTCTAAATTTAACTGTAATCAAGCTAACAGTCACTTCTGAAGGTAGCATACGAAACGTCAAGTATTTAAAATCAAAGTGTTTACCCGACGTGCGTTGTCTTGTCATGTTTTGTCACTGCAGTGTTTTTGTGTGGGATACCTGTGGTAGGTAAAGTCTGCATACGAGCCTAGCAGTGGGCCCATCAGGTCGGAGCTGATCCCGGTTCCCGTAGCATGAAGCGACTAGGAGGATTTCTCTCTAGAAGGATTTTTCTCCATTATACACTGAACAAAAAAAAGTATTGAAACATTGCAGATCGTAATTGTCAATGTTTATTACACTTTTCATCATCGTGTACAAGGCATTAGTTTCAGTCACAATCAGAGATTATGAACTTAAACCTCAAAAGAATCATTTGTCTAGTGCTTCTGCAATGCAGATGGACATTACTTAACATAACCTTCCAGTTTACATGTTTAGCTCATATGTTGTTGTCCTTGTTTTTATTTTTCATTTTATACGAGTTGGGAAGAATACCCCTATTTCTAATGGCCAATCGCTTATAAATGGTTCTGTTAGAATAATTGTAATGTTATCTTCATTATTACACTTTTGATCATCATGTACAAGGCATAAGTTTCAAAAAACGTTTGGATGCAGGGGACCACGCAACGAAGAATTAAACTACCTTGACTTGTCTGTTGCCGGATCTCTTGTAAAAGAAATACTCGTACAAGACGTTACGTTAAGTGCAGATAAAACCAAATTGATTGCAAGGCTGGTACTACGGCAAAAGGACAAAATTTATTGGCCAATATTTCAACTAGCAGAGCTCGTCTTCTTCAGGGCCAGTACAATGCGAAACTAACGGCTCTGAAATTTGAATAGGGATATACATACAATGGCAGTTAATGTTTAACTACATGTAGATATAATGAAATAAGATACATAACTATATACAACGCTGAAAAATGTAAAAAATACCAGAATAACCAAAACAAAATTTTAGAAAAATGGGAATAACATGCAAATATATAAAAGATGAAAATAAAAATGAAAATAAAATAAAATAAATTGACTAGTTAATGTTCATTCCGTTGATTGATGCCATATGGTGTGAGTGTTTGACCTTTTTCTATAAAATAGGCTTCTCTAGCTTTTCTACGAGAAACATTGTTCGTCGGTTGAAGTTCGAGAGGAATGAGTTTAATGTCTTTAATAGAATGATCCGGCAGGTTGAAATGTGTAGGTACTGCTGCTGTAGCATTAGCGTGGCTGCGGTTATTTGTGGCTTGTCTGTGTTCGGTGAATCGTTCACGAAGTGTACGCTTAGTCTCCCCTATGTATTGTTTCTTACATTTGTGACATTCTATCATGTATGTTAGCCCAAACGAGGGGTGCGGTACTGAAAGCCATGTTTCTCATGTACTAGTCTCCAATATGAAATACCCTGGAAAACGATGATCGCCTGTTTCATTGGGAGAAGCATACTTCAAAAGCGAACTTTGTTCGTTGTCCTGTCAAAAACAAAATCGAAGGGTTTCGAAAACAATGAAGCAACAACGTTGAAAGCAATCCACCCCAAGTTGTGATTTAATTAATGCTGTGAATACTTGACGTCGCACGTATGAGCCGCCACTGCATGTAGGCGTTACAGGTGTTCTACCGAAAACAGTTATTTTTGTTTGAAAACATACGTTTTGAAAAGTAAACAAAGCCTAACACAACCATGATGCGTGACACTCTGGCCGGGAAATGGAAACGAGTCACGCAGTCAGTCAGTACAGAAAAATTAGGGAGCTTCAGCAAACTACGACGGCAACGGCAACGAGAACGTCACCAAACAAAAGGTTTAATGAGCAGAACAATAGCTCTGCACGTGCATTTGAAGTCTTGGTACATTTCCTAGCCGTTCTCTGCAAAACAACAACGTGAAATGACCCAAATCTGCGTATTCTGGACAACGTGAACCACGACGGCTAATTTTTGATTTTTCTATTCGGAGTTCAATGCTCTCTTTACATATTCAGCTCGAGCCAGTTCTTAAACTGATAGATACACTGAATACATCTGGATAATCGCGAGATTCTCGAGCGAAATATAAATTCATTTTTCAGCAGGCGTTGTCCTCGGCGTCGCCGTCGTCATTGCTTAAGCTCCCTATTTAATAACAATCCCTCGCCCGACCGACTGGCGACCGAGTGGCGACCGATATGTCAAGCGAGTGTCGAGCGCGTGTCGATCGCTGGTATCGATCGACACTCGACCACGGGTGTCTTAAGTAGATATGATCCGAGAGCCAATGATTGATTTCCATAAATTTCCTGTGACGAGCCGAACAACATTTTCTTTTTGACTGCTGCACCGAGTTGAAAAGAAAATGATGTAAAAGAGACAACTTCTCGAGGCAAACCCAAGTTGTCAGATTTTCTGGTTCCATTCGCACCTTTTCCGAACTGTCCAGAATTTTTTTGTCGAATGGAAAAACGCCCCAAATCCCAGCGTTGCAATATAATCGCATACACACGTATTTGAACGGCACGCCATCCCGCATTTGAACGGCTGCTACTTCACTGCCACTGCTCTGCCGATTGATGAAGCAAGGTTGAGCGGCCTTCTTTACAATGAAAAAGATGAACTAATAAGAAACAACATTGACATTCCGCAGTAATGATTGGAGCCTGCGCTTTTCTCGCGGTGATGTCGAAGTTATTCAACGCATAAAGTTCTTCACTTACATTTGTAAAGAATTCTTTAATGCATTGTGTTTGAGTCGAACATATTTTTCGTGTCTGCAAGGAGTTAATTTTAATCACCTATATAAAGAAGTGTCAAATGACACACCCATAATTTTGCATTTGGTCCGTAGTATAGTCGAAGTACTGTGCAGCGAACGGCGGACATCTTTCTCCATGTGCTTCTTACAGATAAGTTCAGGTTTTCTATATCTTTTGTACAACCCATTTAGTTACAATATATAGCTTAAGTGTTTGAAATTTCGCTAGACCTCCAATTTTGGCCTTTAAAATTTCTAATATTTATAGCCGTGCCGTGAAGTTCAGTTCGAAACTCATCGGCCTCGACACGGAAAACCTTTTAGTTTAACAAGTTGTTGAAAATACTGGATTACCAAGAACTTTAATTCTTGCAATTGCATGATTCTGTTCAACCAGCCAAGGGCAATTAGTTTTTACGAACTGTTTACCTTCCACACTTCAAGTTTTAGATCGTTCACAATTTATATCGTTCCCTTCGGAGCACTGCCGTGTATTCAGTATACATTTTAACAGGGGCACCCAACGAGAAAATTTTACTATAGGTGTCGGAACACGGTTTTTACGTTATTAGTGTCTTTTTTGTGCGATTAAAAGCCTTATTTTTAAACGCTAAGAAAAGTCTATCTTTTCGGAAACGCTAGCTGGACATTCAAACTTCAGAAAATTTTAGGGAACGAAATATTTTAACCTAATTTACGAGCCGCTGTTGCCTTCTCGAAATTCCTTTTCTCTCTCCGAAAACAACAGGCATTGCTTGTCCCATGTCACGAAAGTTTGAGCTAAAGAAATTTCCTTTTTTTCATCACTCTTTAATCCGAAAATCGTAGGCGATTATAGGTCTTCCGAACAGATATTTACCGAAACGGTCTGTTGGGTGCCCCTGATTTTAATTTTTCTTCTGATAACAAAACGAAACTCTTTGACTACCACATTCACTGTTTTGACATCGAGAGGAAATAAATCCTGATTTTTCTGAACAATTGAAGACATTAGAGAGGTTAAGCATGACGTTTACGGCAAACGGCAAACGGCAAAAATAATTCTGATTTTGCTCACTTTTTCTTTAGCACTTAAATAAAGCCAATCAAAAAATAGGAAAAAAATGCCTCAATCACAGTAAATGCAAACAATTTCCCTAAATTGTACAAACGGCTAAAATCAGACACCAAAAGTTCGATTTTTGCCGTTTGCCGTTTGCCGTAAACGTCATGCTTAACCTCTCTATTGAAACAAAACTCCTGTCAGCTTCTAAAACCTTGTTAACAGTCGTTCCAAAGAATATTCCTCAGTTTGCTTCCAGAACGTTGTTAACAGTCGTTCCAAAAAATATTCCACAGGGAGTGAGAGTTATTAACATGAGCAAGCATTTCGTTACTGCAATTAGTCAATGCTGATGTTTGTTGTTCGTTTTTGCGTAGGGTATGAGCTGCTGTCAGCCATTCTGGTTCTTGGCTTGAGGGTCGGCTGATCATTCCTTTGTGGATTTTACGCTGTCGAGCCACAACGCCCCAGTCCTTCAGTTGTTTCTGACAGTTGAGGTTTGTCTGAATAAATTAAATTTGCTGAACTTAGAATCAAACTGCCAACACCTCCTTTCGATTGCTTAAAGCATGTTTATACCTTAATTTTATTTCGCCAGCGTTTTCAAAAGTCAAAAGTAATTATAACTTCAGTGTAGCAAATCATTGTTGTCTTGATTAACCACCATCTTCTCATTACTAGCATTAGATCAGTGGTACAGTGACCGAGAAAAAATTATTGTATCGAGAGCTTAACATCCTGTTTGAGAAAATTAAGAATGAACGGGAAATGATAGTCCGGTTGGCAGTCAAATCATTAAAACGTAAAATTAATACACGCTTAAATAGAAACCTGATTGACGAAAGCTGTGTTCACATTAAACCCGAAACATGTTTAGAGTAAACATGTTTCAACGAAACATGTTTCACCCAAACATGTTTGTTAATGCATTGTTCACATCAGAAGCCATTTTCAAACACGTTTCATGCCTGGTTGTGTAATTTATGTAGTTTTACGGTACTCGCATAAATGGTGTACAAAATTAAAACATTTGCATTCACTATTTAGTTTAGTGTCAATATTCAAGCCTTTCGAAGGAGAAGAACTTTTCAGCGTTTGGCGAGCAGACAGCATTTGCGCTATCATCGGTACAAGAAGAATGTTTTGTAAATTTTGGTTTTCTATTGCGCTTGCAGCCGCTGCCGTTAAGTTTCGTGGCGATGTTTTCCCAAATATTCTGCTTTCAACCCATCGTCAATAACTGCCGTTGTATCGCTAAATTGGCCCATACTTCGACAAAACATTTGGTCTAATAATAGGCCAAATTTTGGATCTTATGGGCACTCGCGTCCTCTCCGCATGTCCGCCATTTTGAACGTGTTTTGTCTGATCATGATCGAAACTACCTCTTGAGGTTGTTTCAATCATGATCAGAACAAACATGTTTCGATCTTGATTCGCGCAACACAGCGTCTGATGTGAACACTTTTCTTAGCGAAACATGTTTCATTCGTGATCAGACTAAACATGTTTCGGCCTAGTGTGAACACAGCTTAAAATGACTACTTTTCCGCAAAGCGAATTTCGTTTTTTAAAAATTGCCACGTCAACTTAAAAAAATCGGTACAATGGGTACCAAGAAAATGAAAATGAAAAAAGTAAACTTGAGTCATATTAATATTAATTTCATCTGTTTACTCCAGGTTATACAGAGATGTTCTAAAAGAAAGTGCATGGACTCCTGAGTTAAATCATTTTGGATCAAATTGTGTTGCTCTTGGACTCTGAGGCAAGTTGACAATTGGAAACATTTTACTTACTTCATGTATGTATATCCTAGTTTTCTTATTTTTCTGTCATTTTCCATTTTTGACTCTGAGTGAACATAAAGTGCCGTTTTCTTTCAAAATTTATAAAATTCTGGATTCTCATTAAAAGGGGATGTATCGGCAAATTGTTCGAACTAACATTACAAGAACTGTAACAGTTTATCAGTAAATTGTGAAAGGGTTAATATCCAGCTCAGTAACTCATTTTATATTGAAGCCATATCTGATTTAGGACAGCTTGGTTTTCAAGTTAATTTTTAGTCAAATACCGACTGAAGTAGGTAAAACCAGAATAAAAAGCTGGTCAAGTGTGCCTCATCTATTGCAGACCTGAATCAATAAATCACAAATACGTGGCACAGAAAAATTGAACGGAAAAGTTATCCTGCCGACGAAGGATTCAGAAAAAGACGCGAAAACAAGATAAAATGAAAAAATATATGTGTGACTAGCCTCAATGGTCACAGCACGTTCGTTCAAACTATGCATAGCGACGTATTTTTTAACAAAAATCGCTACATTTAACAAGTGTAGTGAATAATCCTGTTTAATGAAACAAATAAAGAATTCTAAAGTCATGTTAACGTTTAGTTTATCTTCTGTTTACTCCAGGTTGGACAAAGATGTATCAAAGGAAGTGAATATTCTAGTGAGTGCAACCATTTTGGATGGAAGTGACGATGTGTTCAGCTCCTGGAAACATCGTATGTCAGATAAGTGCGTAATAGTTTTCTTACTCTTATTAACCATTTCAGACTCCGATTGATCAAAATGAAAAGTTTCTTTACAATATTGATATTCTACTGTCAAGTATCTTGAAAAGAAATTCCAAATTATCTTAATGTATCAACCAAATTCTCCGAACTTTCATATTTAAGAAATGTAGGTAAGATAAGCAGCAATAAGACTTAATATCTCGAGCATGTTTTATTAAATTTTCAGTGATAAATAAGAGTCGTGGACGAAAACGAAAAAATTGTTCGTATCAGGTACGAAAAGATGTGTTCTTCGATGGTCGTTCAGTGCCCGTCCAGATCAAGTGGTGGATTTTAATCAAAAGCATCAGATATCAAATATCGTTGCCGTTTCCTGTAAATTGAAGAGTGTATTGATTTCATGTTATCAAGCATTTTAATTTCGATTAATGTTTCGACTATTAAAATATTCAGGTGGTGTTATAAACAAATATTTACCTAGAGGATGTTGCCTCAATGAACTACCAACATTTAAAGAAATGTATAAGAATTTGAAAAAAGTATTATTAATTTATATGCTTGGAAACGAGTTAGGTTGGGTTGAGTCACTTTATTTCTTCAGTAGATAGTCGAAATTCAAAAACTTCAATCTAGCTTTTGCTAATTTTTTCAGTTCCAGCAACGTTTACTTTCATAAAATTCGCCTCTACACGATATAAATGCAAAGCGAGCCGGTTGTGCAAGTCAGTTTAAGGCAGAATTTCGAGTATACGAGAATTTGTTCGGCAGATAAATCTTGTATTGAAGCGTTTTGGTTTGTTTGGATAACTGTATTGATGTCGAACTCTTCTATTTTATCGTTGCTCAATACTTTTGGGAATTTTATGTAGCAGATAACTGAGTGAATTTCCTTTGTTTTTGGTATGCAATGTGCGCTAGAAAAACTTGACCGAAAATGCTTTGACATAAATATTCGTTTACGACTCCAAATTCGCGCTTATGAGTATTTCAACACTTAAAAATATGCGAATAAAATGGAGCAGTTTGATAATAAATCGCCTATTAATTGCTTATCACTCATTACAAATCACTTATTAAGTAGTATTATTAAGTTGTTTTGGTGTGTAATGTCGCTGAACAGTTTTATTTTAGCGTTTTACTTTCTTTGTAGTGACATGTTTGCGGGATTTTCTTTGCAATTTCCGAAGCGCAAGCTCTGCTCCCCAAAACAGCAAAATATTGTTTTTGATCCTTGCTGCTGAATGAATTTCAGTTTAGGTCGATTTAATCTGTTTTATGTATACTTAATAAATTTCCTTCTTTTTTTGTAAGCAATGAGCGGTTGAAAAGTCTGAACTCAAGTATCTCGCAACGAAACCGAAAATGTTTTGAGTCACCAAGCAGTTTTTATACTCTTTCTTTGTACAGTATGGTGCCCAGTTCTCGGCCGGCTCCAGTTCTCGGCTAATTTATGTCCAACGCCGGGGGGTTTTTTTTGTGCCATAAATGAATTTAGACTGATTCCTGTACTTTCGATATTTCAACCCTCGTCCTTCCACTTACTGGAAGACGTTAACACGTTGAGTTGAAGCGAAGCAAGGTGAATTTGTCATGTGTTTGTTTTTCTGAAAACTTGCTTGTTTACGGCTCCTTAAAATTCGTGGTTTCAATTAAATTTGTATTATCTGTATACGCTAACCGAAGGAGTCAGTTTTTGGCATATGGAGTGAAGAATGATCTAGTTTTCTTTAAAAGTAAACGTTTTGCTATACGCCTTTTTTTTTTTCGGCTTAAATTCACTCCGTAATATTTCATTGCGACTTTTTCTTCGCGACACTGCTCGCAAATCACCAAGGAACCAAAACTTTATATACAGTTTAATCTGCTGTGGCGAGAATGAAAGAAATACTAAAGTATTTTAATTTAACAATAAAGATGAACTAAAACTCTGAGCCCTGGCGTGACCACTGTCTAAAACACCTTAACTTTTTTCCCTTTACGCTGCACTCAGGTGCGTAACGCACATTACAAACTTTCTGTTCTAAAATAAAGCAAATCGACGAATTGAAAGCTTTACACATATAAAGCTAGTTGTGGGCAAAATTTCAAGTTTCTGCGGTTCTTTTGAGGTACGAAACACAAGAATATTTCTTTTGTGGCCGAGAACTGGGCCTCGTACTGAAGAAACATGTTTGCGAGATTTTCTTTGCAGTTTTCGAAGCGCATGCGCTGCTCGCCAAACCAGCAAAATATTGTTTTTGATCCTTGCTGCTGAATGAATTTCATTTAGGTCGAGTTAATGTGTTTTATCTTTGCTGAATATTTATTTTGAGAGTTGTATGTCTACTTAGGGACGGACCATTATTTTTCTGGAGGAGGGGGGGGGGATGAAAAATCTCTCTCTGCAAACTTTTTTTTTTATCTTTGCACCTCTGCAAACAATTTTTTTCTAACAACACCTTCCTGCAAACAATTTTTTTTCGATCCTTTTTAACCACGATCTGACACAAAAAGGAGGTTCGCTTTTGCTGCCATCAATCATTATTTAAGGTGGTACCCTGGAGTTTGACAGGTCCGTTTTGGATGAAAATTTCTCAAAATTGAGAGAAGTGGTTGAAGTAAAAACATATCAGGTCAAGACAACTTAAGTTAAGCTTCAGAAAAATTGATGTTTGAGGTGACAATTTTCACACCTCAGGTGACACACCCCATTTGAATTACGGGCTCAAAATTTAGAAATTTTCGTTTTACGGCTTTATTTTCAAAATGTAGGAGTCTATTCCTATACGGAAAAGGAAAAATCCTGTGGGAGCCCGGAGCGGAATGCCGCTTCTTTCCTCAGATATCGAGTTTTAAAGTAAAAAACACGTGCTGATAATTTACCCGGCGCTTACATCGCGAAGAAAACTCCTTTTGCTCCGGGCTCCCGTGAAAAGTTTCTCTTACACCATAACAACAAACCACGCAAATTTCATTCAGATACGATAAATCTACCACTTTATTCTTAAAATACCTTTCAGTGCGGTCTGTGTAGGTCCTTAAATTGTGGTAGTTTCTCGCCGATATCGCATCATAAGATCGTGTTTTATCGGGCGCCATTTTGAAATCTTCTTATAAAACCGCTGTTCGAAGTGTTTGTGGCAACACATGACCGATTACAGCGCGAAGAATGCCGAAAATCTACGATCTTGTCCGTCCTTTGACGAAGTTCAACATGGCGGTGTAAACAACTATGTAATGTATAGCAACGGCGTGAACTTGAGACCTCGGCTAATGGGCACAGCGGATAATAGGCGTACTGAGTTACTGCGCACGTATCCCGAGAAGAATCTCATGCTGGGCGGCACATTCTTGCGGTGTTGTGTAAATATAATGTCACGAGTCCAAAAAACGAAATAAACCACGATATAGCCATTAAATGGAGCCAAAATACCAAGGAACTACACAAAGGACATGAGTTAAGTTTATTTCTGCCATCAACTTTGAATTCAAGACGCGTAAATTGCTCTGAAGGACTGATTTTGGCTTATAGTCGATATTTCACAATGATCGATAGTGTAACACAATGCCGCTTTCTAAATCACGTTCGTCCGGTATAATGATCGTCATTTAGCTTCTTTTGTAGACTATTTTGCAGACACTTTCACAGGAAAGCTACAGCGGACCTGAACTTGTGTCTTCCAAGATGTAGCAAAGCTTTTCAGCGGCAAAAGCAGCCTCAAATCAACAATTGGTGCGTGTCACACAATAAATTCAATATGGCGCGCAAAGCGCCAGCTTAGCAACCAACCTTAGGCTTTAATTATTCCGCACATAGCCAGAATGGAGCGCTTATCTCTTGGTATTGTGAATAAATCTATGTTATCTTTGAAATCCTTAACTGTTTTAAATGTTTCATTTTTGAGCCAAACTCCAGTGTACCACCTTAATTCAATATTTTATGGTGGCGACCAATGAACACCTCTGAACTCATCTTTTTCGTTTTCTGAGACGTACACTACGAAGATTGGCGGCAGTAAAAAGCGAAACCGTTGCTTGAATTTTAAATGTCCAGTCCTTGCATTTTTGAAAAGCGCAATAATTTAATCTATTTTTAGAAGAAAACTTCAGAAAAGCTATACCCAATTTATGTTAGACATGTTTGTTTGATATATTTGAGCGAGGGAATAGTTCCAACGCTGTGGGATGCCATTTTTTGATATTAAAACCAAGCAGTTACGGAACTCTCTAGGTTTTAATACTTCGGCTTTTATAATTTATGTAAGTAACGGATGAAAACTGCATCAACAACGATCCGAATGAACGGCCGAGTGAACAGCCCAGCATGTGCATAAGCTCAAGAAGCTCTGACCAAACAGACCGAGCAGACGAAGGCAGACTGCAGGCCGAGAATGCAGAAAGTCATCCACACGACTGACTGACGAGAGGGTTTAATTGAGTAGTAAAATGAAGTCCATATGTATTTATGTTTGTATGAATAGCAGATGCAATCTGCATCAACGGAAAACTGAATGAACGGAAGAATGAACAGCCAGACAGGCGCATGAGCACCTGAATGCCTGAGCAGACAAACCGGATAAACAAGAGAGCCGAAAATACGGAAAGTCATCTATGCAAATTAATGACTGACTATGGTGTTTTACTTGGTAGTAATCTGCTGACCCTATGATATTTTATCGTTCAAGTGAATTTATTTTGATATTTTAAATAAGCAATTTAGTGAGCTCACTAATAAGCTTTCTTAAATCGAAATAGATTGATAGAAAATAATAGTTTACCTGCTCAGAAAGTCTGCCATTCTCATCAGGGGCACAGTGACAGACTCGTTAGAGAGATACAGCGAGAAGCACGCGAGTAGTCAGGGTAAGCGCGCGCGGGAAGACGTTACATTAATCTTTATATCCGTACTGTAACGCATTGCTTTCTAAAAGCCAAATTAGGGCGAATCTTTCCAACCACACGTTTCAAACTGTGGTACCACAGCTGGCCCAACGTGCCTGAGCTTGCTATTAGTTGAATTTATTGCCTACATGACCACTTTGAAATTCCAATTTGGTAAAATAAAATGTTGATTTTATTTGAGCCCTGTATACTGTCTGCAAACAACTACATACTTTTAGTCTTCATACTTTTAGTCTATATACATTTAGTCTCATACTTTCATTTTTGAATTGGAAAGTTTTTTTTTTCATTGATAGATTATTACAAGTTTCTCTGACTTCTATGCAAACTATTTTTTTTAATACATATGATGTTTGCAAACAATTTATTTTGTCTTTTTAGGCCCTGCAAACAATTTTTTTCAATATTTTTCATCCCCCCCCTCCAGAAAAATAATGGTCCGTCCCTTAGAGAATTTCCTTCTTTTTTTGTAAGCAATGTGCGGTTGAAAAAGTCTGAACTCAAGTATCTCGCAGCGAAACCGAAAAAGGTTTGACATAGATATCCGTGTCTTGAAGAATGTTTAATGTTAATAAACAAAATGTTTATTAAAGTGAATGAATACAACATAAGGCCAGTTAGCAATGACCTTTTCAATTCTCCAGATTGGTGACCAACATTTTTTTTTTTTATTGGAACAATACAATACAAAAGGAAAGTACATTCACACACACAAAAAAAATTAAACTAATAATAATAAAACACTGACAATAATAACTAGTTAGGATACCTATGAATAAAAAAAAAAGTCGCCAATAATAATCACAGTAACTAACAAGATACTACTTCTTCAGTAAACAGAAATTACAGCAAGGTTTGCAGGTAAGGTTGATATAAAAATTACAGTTGAAAGACAAAAGGGAAAGGCACGTTGAATACAATTTACTTTACATTTAAGTGTTATGACGGGTATTAATTATACAATATATGTTAACAAACACACTGGAAAGACATTAAGGAGGAGCGCATTTTTCTATTTGCCACTGCAGCAACATTTTTCTCCTGAACTCTGGAAAATGGAGTTTTCTTTCGAAGCCTTTACAGTTATATATGTATTGTTTAAGATAAATGATGAACAAGTGTAATCTATGTTTTGTTGCGGGGTCAAGCACCCGAGATGCTGAAGTACCGGAAATATCATTGAAAGTTATCTCTTTACTCGAAAAATGGAGATCAGAGCTATGAGCTTGATTAAACCATGCAAAAGCATCCGAGAAAAAAGATGTTGTAACACGACAGTCTAAGAAAGCATGTTCAATCGAATCAGGGTTTTGACAAAAAATACATGTTGCGTTATTAGCTAGACCATAGTTTTTAAGTTCTTTTTTTGTAACGATTATTCTGTGTAGTAGTTTGAAGGAGAACTGCCTTAGCTTGTTATCTCTTGAAGATCTATAGATGAAAGAAAATTTGTTTTTCCATTCGGTAAAGTCTTCTGGAAACTTATCTTTCCATTTTGTGATACCACTAGGTACATTGATGCAGTTCTCATTGAAGAGTGTTTGCAACGCATATTTGCTAAATCTAAAGTGGTTTCTGACCCAGGCGGGATCGAAGGAGATATGATGGTCGAATACAGATTATCTAAAGTTGGCTTGCAGTCTTTAGCTTTCTTTTTTAAGTATGAAGGAATTGCTGCAATCAACTGAAAGTAATGTAAATAATTTGACTTTACATGGAATTTGTTTTGAAAATCGCTAAAAGACAGGAAGTTTCCTCTAGGGTCTAAGAGGTCTTGAACAAAGTAAATTCCTTTGTCAAACCAGGTTTTCCAAAACAGAGAATTATTTTCTATAGTTATAGTTTCGTTATTCCAAAGTATATATTCGCCGTACGGGAAGAGGTCTTTACCTTGTTTTAATTCCTGAAAATAGAACAGAAGTTCTCTATAGAAGAGAGGCAGATTTTTGTCTATGGAGGCAGGATTAAAATTGCAACGAAGAAGGAATGATAAACCCCCATATTTTGAAAGATAGTGATTTGGAATCGCTTTCCATACCTCATCGGCGTTACTCAATAGTCTGCTTATCCAGGCCAGGCGGAGAGATTTGACAACAGTTTCAAAGTTGACGAAACTTACCCCACCATGCTTGAGCGGTTGGTACATGACAGATCTCTTGATTTTATCTTTTTTGTTGTTCCATAAAAAAGAGAATAGCTGAGATTGAACCAGTTTGATGACGTTCCCAGGGACAGAAAGCATAGATGCTGCATATATAAGTTGAGAGACACCTAGCGATTTAGCTAGAAGGGATTTTCCATAAAGTGTGAGGTCTCTCGATAGCCACAGGTTCAATTTTGTTTTCATTTTCCGGATTTTAGCGAAAAAGTTTGCTTCAATGTTCTTTCCTTGATTATAAGATAAAAAGGCTCCTAGAACTTTAATGGGATCCTTTGTGGATTTAAAATCAAGAATCTTGGAGTTGCTTTGCTTCATAGATCCTAGCCACATTGCTTGAGTTTTCTTTTTATTTAGTTTGAGTCCAGAGAGGGACCCGAACCAATTTACAATTTGTAAGCAAAACTTAAGAGAAGTTGTATCGCTGGCAATAACGGTTGTGTCATCCGCAAACTGTGAAATTTTTGCACCTGTATTATTTGGAAGTGGTATGCCTATGCAAGCTGGGTCTTGACGGATCTTTAAACCAAGTAACTCTACCGAAAGAATAAAAAGAAAGGGACTAAGAGGACAGCCCTGTCTTACCCCCCTAGATATTTCAAAGTAATTTGTCAAGTTGCCACCATTCATTACGGTGACCAACATACAATTTCTCCTCACAATATCAATACTTTATCAGACAGACAGGTGGGGAGAATACAAAATCATCAGTAAGGGCACATTGTCTTATGTGTCATTCAGTTACCTGATTTACCAGTTAGAAATATGACAGTCAGTTAAAGCAATAAATATCAAAGGATTAATACTAACAAGATGCCAAATGACGCTTTAGTTATTTCCAATCGTTATTGGCCGAGAATTCACGCCATAAAACACCAGAAACTGTTTGTTTGCAGCCGTGTCAGTAAAATTAGCAAAAGCTGTTTGGGTGCATTCAGAAAATGTGTATATAATTTGCCGAATCTGTAACTCTATAATGTTTGCCATCGTGAAGTTTTTGATCTGATTCAGATATATATTCGAAAAATAAAATACATAGTTTAAGTTTACATTTGTTCAACAACAAGCACATTCGATGCTTCTACAATTAGCATTACTTAAAACTCGATAAATAATCTTGAAGCTGGAAAAACTACTTTTGTTACGTGCTCTGGAAATTTTATGTGAGTTCCCGCGCCCCTCCCCTAGATCCGCCACTAAATACCGGAGAGTTTAGTGACCGATGCAGGGCCAGCTTGTTTATTATGTGTCAAATACTATTCGAGTAGGTTGTTTCTAATTCCATTTTTATGCTGTTTCAAGAAAAAAAATGTGGAACAAAAAGAATTCAGCTGAATGATTACCCAAAACTGATCACACTGAAGTTAAAGTTAACTAATTCTGCATAGATTAGACTAATTTCGCTTTAAAGAACTTCATTAGCAATAATCACTATTGAAATTATTGTAGTCATACAATCACTCTGTTAGGCCGAGATCACATTGATCACAAGGATTGCTGCTTTACATATCTTATTCATCGAGCAAAAGTTGGCAAAAGTTTTAGAGTAGTAATTAATAGCTTTAATGAATTCTCAGTAGTACTATTTTTGAACAGTGATCATTAACGAGGAAAAGAAATATGTGCGAGCAAATCCACAAAACAGTTTTGACAGAATAACTGAAGTTTCCAACCAAACTGTGCTCCTAGATTTGAATAATTTCAAAATGCATTAACGTTACAGACTGAAAAGTCACATAAGCAGCCTTGGTTAAAAAACATTAAGTAGGAAAGAAGGACATGTACACGATCTAATTTATAAAAAAAGTCAAATTAATCCACAAATATAAAAAAAATTGATTTGTAAGCAAGTATTGACCACTCACTTGATTTAAAAAGTACATAACTTGTTGCCGACTGAAGAAAAATCAACTAAGAGAGTTACTTTGAATCAAATAAAGTAGAACGCATTACCAATTGAAAACAGATTGACGGTCAAATTTCAGTATAATAGATACATATTTAACGTCTTGATCATGAATACCCCTTTTAATGTATGGTTTAAAGTGTTTAATATCATCAACAGACTCCAAGCTAGAAATGAGAGGGAATACATAGAGGAATGAACAGTGAAGCGTCACTACAGAAAATTCATCTTCCAAAAGCAAAGCCGAAAAAACATCACGAAGTAAGCACGTTTTCAGCATTAACTATCAAGATTGTTTCGACAATATATATATATATTTTCAATCTTTAAATTTTGTAATATTACAAGAAATTTTGATTGTAATAAGCAAAATAGTAACCAGCTGTATTAAGACCGAAAGCACCTACGTCGTATTTAAGATTTTGACAACTACTGTAAAGAAGGTAAAAAGAGCATAATAAAATTTCGCAACTAAAAAGCTCTTTGAACCTTCTACGAAAGAAATAGTTAAGAATTTAAATATAGAAGTAAAAAGTATCTGGACTACCTAAAACATACGTCCAGCAAAACCTGGTGTTCTTGTTTCTTACTTTAATATTTATAAAAAGCGGATGTAACCAGCAAAGGCAAAAGGGGGGTACAAGGGGTTACTCCCACTCAACCTTCTTCCCACTACACTCCGGTAGTAGGGGAGGGGGAGTGGGAGGGACTCCCACTCAACCTTCTTCCCACTACACTCCGGTAGTAGGGGAGGGGGAGTGGGAGGGACTCCCACTCAACCTTCTTCCCACTACACTCCGGTAGTAGGGGAGGGGGAGTGGGAGGGACTCCCACTCAACCTTCTTCCCACTACACTCCGGTAGTAGGGGAGGGGGAGTGGGAGGGACTCCCACTCAACCTTCTTCCCACTACACTCCGGTAGTAGGGGAGGGGGAGTGGGAGGGACTCCCACTCAACCTTCTTCCCACTACACTCCGGTAGTAGGGGAGGGGGAGTGGGAGGGACTCCCACTCAACCTTCTTCCCACTACACTCCGGTAGTAGGGGAGGGGGAGTGGGAGGGACTCCCACTCAACCTTCTTCCCACTACACTCCGGTAGTAGGGGAGGGGGAGTGGGAGGGACTCCCACTCAACCTTCTTCCCACTACACTCCGGTAGTAGGGGAGGGGGAGTGGGAGGGACTCCCACTCAACCTTCTTCCCACTACACTCCGGTAGTAGGGGAGGGGGAGTGGGAGGGACTCCCACTCAACCTTCTTCCCACTACACTCCGGTAGTAGGGGAGGGGGAGTGGGAGGGACTCCCACTCAACCTTCTTCCCACTACACTCCGGTAGTAGGGGAGGGGGAGTGGGAGGGACTCCCACTCAACCTTCTTCCCACTACACTCCGGTAGTAGGGGAGGGGGAGTGGGAGGGACTCCCACTCAACCTTCTTCCCACTACACTCCGGTAGTAGGGGAGGGGGAGTGGGAGGGACTCCCACTCAACCTTCTTCCCACTACACTCCGGTAGTAGGGGAGGGGGAGTGGGAGGGACTCCCACTCAACCTTCTTCCCACTACACTCCGGTAGTAGGGGAGGGGGAGTGGGAGGGACTCCCACTCAACCTTCTTCCCACTACACTCCGGTAGTAGGGGAGGGGGAGTGGGAGGGACTCCCACTCAACCTTCTTCCCACTACACTCCGGTAGTAGGGGAGGGGGAGTGGGAGGGACTCCCACTCAACCTTCTTCCCACTACACTCCGGTAGTAGGGGAGGGGGAGTGGGAGGGACTCCCACTCAACCTTCTTCCCACTACACTCCGGTAGTAGGGGAGGGGGAGTGGGAGGGACTCCCACTCAACCTTCTTCCCACTACACTCCGGTAGTAGGGGAGGGGGAGTGGGAGGGACTCCCACTCAACCTTCTTCCCACTACACTCCGGTAGTAGGGGAGGGGGAGTGGGAGGGACTCCCACTCAACCTTCTTCCCACTACACTCCGGTAGTAGGGGAGGGGGAGTGGGAGGGACTCCCACTCAACCTTCTTCCCACTACACTCCGGTAGTAGGGGAGGGGGAGTGGGAGGGACTCCCACTCAACCTTCTTCCCACTACACTCCGGTAGTAGGGGAGGGGGAGTGGGAGGGACTCCCACTCAACCTTCTTCCCACTACACTCCGGTAGTAGGGGAGGGGGAGTGGGAGGGACTCCCACTCAACCTTCTTCCCACTACACTCCGGTAGTAGGGGAGGGGGAGTGGGAGGGACTCCCACTCAACCTTCTTCCCACTACACTCCGGTAGTAGGGGAGGGGGAGTGGGAGGGACTCCCACTCAACCTTCTTCCCACTACACTCCGGTAGTAGGGGAGGGGGAGTGGGAGGGACTCCCACTCAACCTTCTTCCCACTACACTCCGGTAGTAGGGGAGGGGGAGTGGGAGGGACTCCCACTCAACCTTCTTCCCACTACACTCCGGTAGTAGGGGAGGGGGAGTGGGAGGGACTCCCACTCAACCTTCTTCCCACTACACTCCGGTAGTAGGGGAGGGGGAGTGGGAGGGACTCCCACTCAACCTTCTTCCCACTACACTCCGGTAGTAGGGGAGGGGGAGTGGGAGGGACTCCCACTCAACCTTCTTCCCACTACACTCCGGTAGTAGGGGAGGGGGAGTGGGAGGGACTCCCACTCAACCTTCTTCCCACTACACTCCGGTAGTAGGGGAGGGGGAGTGGGAGGGACTCCCACTCAACCTTCTTCCCACTACACTCCGGTAGTAGGGGAGGGGGAGTGGGAGGGACTCCCACTCAACCTTCTTCCCACTACACTCCGGTAGTAGGGGAGGGGGAGTGGGAGGGACTCCCACTCAACCTTCTTCCCACTACACTCCGGTAGTAGGGGAGGGGGAGTGGGAGGGACTCCCACTCAACCTTCTTCCCACTACACTCCGGTAGTAGGGGAGGGGGAGTGGGAGGGACTCCCACTCAACCTTCTTCCCACTACACTCCGGTAGTAGGGGAGGGGGAGTGGGAGGGACTCCCACTCAACCTTCTTCCCACTACACTCCGGTAGTAGGGGAGGGGGAGTGGGAGGGACTCCCACTCAACCTTCTTCCCACTACACTCCGGTAGTAGGGGAGGGGGAGTGGGAGGGACTCCCACTCAACCTTCTTCCCACTACACTCCGGTAGTAGGGGAGGGGGAGTGGGAGGGACTCCCACTCAACCTTCTTCCCACTACACTCCGGTAGTAGGGGAGGGGGAGTGGGAGGGACTCCCACTCAACCTTCCCTGGGTAATTTATTCATATATTATAATGGGGAACTTTTGTTTCCTTGCCATTACAATTCAGTTTACTCTTTATTACAAAATAAAAATATAGGGTGGGTAGTTCCCACTCCAAATTATCTACTTTCCGTGTGGGATTATTTTTGGGAGGAAGTGTTATCTTTGACGCATTATCCTCCACCTTGTCGAGGAAACTCAACTCCAGTACACAATCATTCCACCATTGTGAAGACTAGTGGAGAGGGTTACTCCTCTCCACCATCTTCCACTGTCCAATAAAAGAAGACTTATGGAGAATATTGTTACCAAATGAAGTTTAAATTCTTCCTGCGGTCTTCTTCTGTGGGAGTGGAGGAATGGAGACAGAGGTAAACCCCCCAACCCCCTCCCCCCTGAACAATCTTCTATGAGGTTCGGGGATTATGAATCAGAGTCAAGTTCCCTCGCATGATCTTCCCCAAGGAAAAGTGGAGTATCTTGGGTCTAAACTAAACTTTTCTCAAGGTTGCGGTATATATCTCTGTTTATGAGAGTAAACTAAATTCAAATGTAAAAGTAAAGGACAACCACACAAGTTTCACTGCAAACAATTTGCAAGTGGTACGGTTTTTTTATATTCTTTTCCTCTGTAGTCACTAATTATTGTTATAAAAACGTTTTGAGAGCATTGGGTCTAACCTTTAATCTGCTCTTTGCAGTTTCTTTACATAAGTGATATAAACTAAATTCATATTAACTCTTTTATTGTGTGTTCATTGATAACTTACAACTATGAATATTGAGAATGCCTTTGTATTCAATTAAACGTTTTTAAGTTTATTAATCCACAAACATCAGTTGCCTACGCCTACACGCTGATAAGGTCTTGTTGAGAGTTTCCTGACACATTTCATCAAAATATAAGTAGCGAAGTGAAAAAGCTTTTGCAATAAGCAACTTGCCAGCCTCTTTAAAAAACTTATTTGCACTAGTTTGCAACCTTCTACCGGATCATTTCTGCTTCCTCTCGTTGCTTTTGCGCTGAGCAGAATAATTTTTCCCATGTCTATATATATTTTTTAATTTATGTTTTATAATTTTATAATGAACATATCAGTAATTTGTAACGTTTCTTTATTAGCATTTAGGATGTGTAACATGTGTAACAAAGTGCTGTCTGTAAACGGTCTCCACATGGATATCAACAACGTTTGCAAATGTTCTTGTAGCTTCTTGTACTTGTCCTAAATTCACTCAGGCACTGTATGTTGTTTCTTTGGCTGTTCAATCTCTTTGTATCTGCTGAGAAGATCAAACATTGTCAATATATTAGAGTACATAACATGGAATAAACGTTAGTGATGTCAGACTTCCTGCATTGGTTTGTTTTACAATGTTGGGTCATTTTATTGTTGTTTGCTCACAATTTTCACGTAGGAAAATAATTTTCTCTATTGAGCTCATTAATGCAGACGTTTGAGTGATCATTATAAATTGTCCTCGAGTAACGACATTTTTAAGATGCAAGAACCTAAATGAAGGTAAACATCAAATGTTATACTGAATAGAAATTGTTTACCCCACAAAAACCTGTTAACATATTTAACTGCAATGCACACAATAATTGATTTTAACCTAGTGTTTGCACAATTATTTTTGCTTGCTAATTATCACTATGTTTAAATCATGTTTCTTTGTATTAGAAAAAAGGAAGAAAGCTGAGAAACTGAGGCACTTTAAGTATAAGTGCTGTGCCGCCAATAAACACATCATACTGTCCTTGAACAGCATAATTTTTACTGTCGCTTTTTATTTGAATAAAAGATTGAAGCTGGAATACATTGCTTTCTTTCGAGTGTATTATAATTAACTCTCGTTGTCTGAATGGTCCCCCATTACAGTAAATATATCGAGATACTTTCAGATATCCTAATAAAGAGAGAAAACAGTACTATAAAAGGTCATCACCATTAATTAACGTTATGCATCAACCAACTTTCTCTTAAATTTGTTTCTTTCAACATAAATTATAAGGAAGATTGCCTGGTCCTTAAATTACATCTTGCTGTTACCTCTTGTCCAAAAGTTCAACTAAAGTAATTAACGGTCGAACGATTAACCTGCTTCTTGTAAAAATGCTAGTTCATAATAATACCATAAACTTTCCTGTTTTACAATACGCGTTTTCAAAATCATACGTGCCTGTTTCAACTGCTTCTCAAATTTCGCAAGACCCTGGGCGAAAGACTATAGAAAACATCTTGCTCCAAATGTTGTCGAATTACTGCAGTAATTTTTTTAAATGCATTTTCTTTTCCAAATACATTGCAATACAGTTTTAATTTGGACATATTGAGTTATTTATTCTACCTACTCAATGCCTTTCATTTCAAGCAAACAAATTTCAGTTCTTTCTACTTTTAAATTCGCCATATTTCCCGAAAAATTAATTACTGAATGTTAGATGAAGGAATTCAATGCTTGCTTCATTAAGACAATATCTCCTAGCTGTTTATTGTAGACTGTGCATCGTATCGAACACTACTGCTGGCACTGACGTCACCTACTGAGATCACTGTAAGTTATTAGCACATTGATAATCTGGTCACGCCGAATGCTTTTTGCGGGCTAGTTAAAGCGATCGTATTTTCTCACACTTTCAACATGTTCAATATCTGTTGTTCCATAATAAATAAACTGTAGCATTTTTTCACAATATTCACACGCAGATCGTTTATAACAACACCGCTATGTTAATCTTTGGTCACGTTCGACTTCTCTTCAATCATTGTAAACAATTTGTTTCACGCATAAATAAAGCTTTATCGTGTTTTTGTATTTGTATACTTCTCTCGACTACTATTTTGTATAACTTTGTTTGTGGAAAGTTCATTTAATATAAAAAGGGGAGGGAAGGGAGGGGGAGGGGAGGGGAGGGGAGAGGGAGGGAGGGAGGGAGGGAGGGAGGGAGGGAGGGAGGGAGGGAGGTATTAAGATGCTAAAGGGGGGGGGCAGAAATGTTTTAAGTTGTGTTTAGGGGAGGCTGTGGAAAAATATCGAAGTCAAAAGGGAATGGGGAGAAGATTTATTTTTCGCTTGATATCACATAAGTTCTATTTTGTTATAAATAGTAAACTACGAATTTTCAGCCCCTTACCAAAATCGAAAAACCCTTTACAACAGAGTTTTGACGTTTTATTTAATCATTTCTGACACTCCAGTGACATCCTACTCTTCATTTACATCACTGGCATCACCGCCGGCATTTTCAGGAGTCTAGGTCAAGGCACCTCTTGAACAGTGCATCGTCTGATCCGTCTTTTTGCACTTCAGTTTCCTTGGTCTTATAATATACTATGGTATGCTCCACGTCATCCATCGCATCTATTTGAATGCCGAGATGTTTTAGGAACTTGATGTGAAACCTTGGGAGGAGCTTGATACGTCCCAGCTTGTGTCGCACAATTTCTGGTTTTGGTCTCCTGGCACGACCGCATTTGCGATGTGTTTACCATCGGCTTGTAGTTTGTATGCTTTGTTTTTCTTAGATTTTGCTGCCTCACTCTTTTTCTTTCTTGATACAGCAGTGTTAATAACTAATTCGCCTGTTTAGTAACTCAAGTGTTTCTTGATGCTTTGACAATTATATAGGCATATTCATTGATCGCATAGCTTACAGGTGTATGCGTGAAATCATACAAGCAATTATCTAGCCTTGCATTGATCCCAGTTAGAAAAAAGCATCAAATAATCTCTTACACACTGTTTAGTTGTGGAAATTGTGATCATGTGTGTTGTTGGAGAAGTTCAGTAATGCTGTTCGTGAGAGGGGTTCCAAAATTTAGTGGCAGCATTAAGGAGGCCCTAAAATTTTTTTCAGGATAGTGTCGCTACATTTTCCGCCCCTCCCTCCTCTTCCCACCACCCCTCTCCCCCTCTTCTCACCACCCCTCTCCCCCTCTCCCCCTTTCATACTAAATGAACTTTCCCGGAGAAGAATTTTGACGAACTAGTTTAGTTCTGCGTTAATGATCACAAATACTTCCGACTCGAAATTTGACCAAAACATCGTACTCTTAATTTGCACTAAAAATAGAAGCAACTATATTCGACAGTTTCGCATTGATTCATTAACCAACGAACTGTATGTTGACAGCTTAAAATATTAATTTATCCTTACTGATTTCTTTTAATGTTTTTGGCGCATCAAGAAATATTTCCTAGTAAATAATTTTCTCCACAAGATACTCGACAATGTATCGGTATGGTAAGGAGATAGTATATTTTGATCACTTTTGGATCTAACCTTATTTTAATGCAATGTTTACTCTATTTCTTGTGAACTGCTTGCTTCATGTTGCATGATGTATCATAATATCACAGTAAGCTAAATGCAGCAAAATTATGCAAAATGACTTTCTGCAAATAAATTGCAAGCGACCAAGATTATTATAGACCCTCAGTTTGATTAACTTGTGTTTTTCGACCTACTCCATGCCAGGCAATCAAACAAATTTTAACCTATCTGGTCACGTGACAGACTAGAACTAACGTGATTGGTTTCCTTTCGGTACTATTCTGAAATGTCAATTCCCCATACTATAAAAATTGCCATCTTTTCTTTTATGTTAGATCTGTGAATTTGACGCTGCCTCAAAAAAATATTTCCTATAGTTTATGTTTTTCTTTATTCTTGTTTATTCTTTATTATTGTCACAATTTTTTCTCCAAAATGTTTTCCTGGTAACAGCAGCACTATGTTCTTATTTGCTAACTTATATTTTTCTTCAATAAAAATAATCACGAGTTTCTTCCGCAAATGGAGAATTAGCATGGTGTTTTGTGAACTGTACGATTTTGAAATACTTCTACGAACTTTTTTTGAACAAGTTTGTTAACAGAACTCCAATAAACCAACTTGAAATATCTCGATCCTTACTGTTAACGTAGTTTATAACCTTTTTGCAAGTATATCAAGACAATATGTACTTCCAAGCTAATTAGTTTTCGATTTTCTTCATAAGATAATTGACAATATATGTGCCAAGGAGATATTAGATTTTGATCATTCTTGAGCTGCAAATGATTAACGGCATGATAAGGTAACTATTATGAACTTATCTCAAATAAGATGTTTTCAATGTCAGCTTGCACCAGAGTCGAGCTCATCACTGCAATCCATCATGGCTGCACTTCTTTCCAATCTGCATTTAACCTAACGAAAAAAAATAAAGGAAATATGTTATTAACTTAAGCTATTTTTTCTTTGTTAAGTCGAACCGTACTGATTACCTTATCACTCGTTTGTAACTAGTTTATCAAGACAATATTTTCTAGTTAATGAATATCTTCATAAGATACTTGACAATGTAACGATATGGCAAGGAGATATTACATTTTGATCACTCTTATAGGAATACTTTTTATGGAAAATGACAGACTAAAAAAACTAAGATAAGTATGATGAACTTACTCCAAGATGTTTCAAATGATAGCTTGCACGAGAGTCCACGAGCTAATCACTAATCCAAAACGGCTGTACTTTCTTTCAACATATCTGCATTCAACCTGGAGAAAAAAGGAGACATTAACTTGGGCTACTTTTCTTTGTTTAGTCGAACATTTAAGAACGATTTTTGTTCCCGTTTACTGATCAACGCGACATACGATCGAGAAGATTTGTCACTTTCAAATTTACCAACTCGATATATCAATTTATCAACCAGCATTTGCCCTGCTCCAACGGATAAAGGCTTGTTTGCTCAGTTGGTAGAGCAACGCTGCGATATCGCGTAGGGCATGGGTTCGACTCCCGCTGTAGCCTTCAGGCTGCAAAAAGCAACTCTCTTAGAACTGCTTTACCCTGCGAGAATCATTTCATTCATTTGACGATCCTAACTGATTACTTGAAACTCTTTAGGTAAAGATTTCTTCATACGATACTTGACAATAAATGCATCGGTAGAATTCATCGAACCACAATACAGAAAGATAATATAGCCATGATGATCTTACTCTGAGATGTTTTCAGTGACAGCTTGCGCCAGATGAAGAGCTAATATCTGCAATCCATCATGGCTGTACTTTCTTTCTATACATCGATCTGCGTTTAACCTGGCGAAAAAAGGATACATTGTTAAACTTGGGCTAGTTTTCTTTGTTTTCGTTTACTGATCAATACATTATACAAATATCATTCTAACAATTTACTGATCATGCGAACAATATCTATCAGGTTCCTTTGACTCCCTAAAAAAACGAACTCTTCAGGGGCGGATCCAGGATTTTTCTTAGGAGTGGGGTGCACATAGTTTCTTTTTTCATTTTGAGGAATACCAGTTGTATTAGAAAGCCGCCCGTGTTTCACACCCCCTGCACCCTCCCCCTAGATCAGCCGCTGCTCTATGTATAAGGTTACTCCATACCATCGATTGTACGCAGTTCAAGGAAAACCACCAAAACAATATCAATAGAAATTATATTGCCGTACGCATAGAATTTGAGAAATTACTAAGGTATCTTGACTATTTCTATTCTTAGCGGAAAGTGGCTGAGACACGCTAAAATGACCGAACGCTGCTTCTATGAATGTGATCGCTAATGGAAAGTAACTGCACAGCCGTTAATTGTGTATAAACCAAAAATAGAGAAACTTGCAGAAATGCTAATTTCGCTTTATCCCTATTGGTTCTGATTTTTTCTCCTCTCCAAGTTCTAGTGTCAAAGAAATCGCGAATTTTGTTTAATGAGAAATATTTTAATTTCAATAAGACGAATCACCTACATATTTTGGTTTCCAATTGCCAAATCTGTTGGTTTAAGAAGTTACGTTAAGAAGTTAAGTTACTGTGCTGTTGTGTTTTCAAATTTGTCTGTTTGTTTGTTTGTTTTTTAATTTGTTTGATAATTTACTGTCTGTAAGTCTGTACAGATGTTTGCTGTGGTTGTTGATTGTAAAGAAAGATGTGAAAAACAAAACCTTTTACAGAGCAGTCAGTCAAATTATTTAGTCAAAAGGCCTAAAGAGAGTATCTTTAGCCTTTTTGACGTTGCCATGGCAACAAATGTTGACGTCATTTTGATTTGATTGCGTTTACTGACAAATGGTTTACTGGTTTTCAGTAAACGATTTTCAGCCGCATCATCAGGCTAGCCATAGAATCCCGAGGACGGGATGGTCTAACGTACGTTTAAAGTATTGTAAGCCTAGTATTAAGAGAAGGAATTGGCTCGAGAAACAATCCGGAGTTTTGTAAAATAGTTTATTCATGATTGGAATGTAAGGTATCGTCGTTTGTTCGCAATGTAGTCACTCGGGATGTAGATCTCGACGCGTTGACTGGTTACTGCTAACGATGAGGTCGACTGATCATGCGTCACCATATGTAGCACGGTGGTCGGCTGTGATTGGTGGATTTTCGGTCCTCGCTGTTCCTGCGAGTTGTTTCTTCAGACGTCTATTGCCGTATCGATCTCCTGTTGTTGGGTTTCTCGGCTGTGGGCATCTTGCTTCTGGAATGCCAATTACGCTATCCATGTTGATGTTGGAAGGGTGACGTTTTCTGAATAGCTTCTTTGATCTCCGTGTGTACCAGTGCGAGTCTCGATCAATGAACTTTGTCTCGTTCCAAAGAATACAGTGGCTTGTCTCGTGGGCGTGTTCTGAAACGGCGAAACACTTTTCCCTAACCCGATTCTGTTTAGCCAATGTGCGCGTGTTTTCTGAAACTGAGGATAAAGATGATAGAAAAATGTCGAACAAGAAAAGCTAGGAAAGAAACAGGATGTTAAAAATCAAGCACCTACCACGAGCTTTTTCTCGCGTGGCCGAAATAAGATCTCTTGGGTTTGTTGATATGGCTGTCACTGAGGCGTGCACACATTTTGGGGGTTACGTATTAACTTCAGTTATCAAAAGATATTACTTGTATTTGCTCCCGTGCGTTTCACGACTTAAATTTATTCAATTTCGAAAGTGCTCCATCAAAATATTGAGGTGTAAATTGATTGAAAATTTTTGAAGCAGATATTGCTCTGCAGAGGTATGGAGTAACCTTAATCCTAGTTTTAGTCTCCGGGTCGAATACTGATCATAATCATCTTGCATTTCTTTAAATGTTAGATATGAGAATTTGGCGATACGTGCGTGAAGAAAATGACCTCTAATTAACGACATTCATTGCGAGATACTTGATAATTTGTCAATATAGTAAGGAGGCACAAGATTTTGATCAGTGCTGATTGAAACCGTTTAATCACCGGTGGTAAACCACAGAAAATTGATAAAAAAAATTGATCATGAACTTATCTGAAAAAGATGTTTCCAACAGCCAACTTGGGTCAGAGTCCAAGAGCTACACACTGCAATGATCTGCAATCCAACATGGCTGCACTTCAGTTTCTTCGATGCTATGTGTTAATGTTCAACCTAGAGAGAAAAAGAGAGGACTTTATTAAATTAAGCTATTTCCTTTTACTTCTACGAACAAGTTCAGTTTTGGTGTACTAAACAATAGTTTCAATGAAAATAAAATAATATTTGACAGTTTCACGTTGATCTCAGAGAGTAATGAACTTGATGTAAACCCTTTCAGATCGAGACTCGATATATAATTAAATTCTCCTATTTGATTTTCTAAGTTTTTCTAAAACGTAAGTTATGAGAAATTGAAACTATATCAAGACAATACCCCTTTGTAAGTAACAAGACATAAAATTTTCATCACTCTTGGACTGAAATCAATAAACGCCAGGAAAAATAAGAAAGCTACATAAATTACCTGAAATAAGATGCTTCCCGTGTTAACTTGCACCAGAGTCCAAGAGCAACACACTGTGATTCAAAATGGCTGCATGTTCTTGCTTTCAACCCAGAGACAAAAGTGAAACATCAATTAATCAAGTCATTTTTCCTTTGTTTTCTGATTTGCTGATCACTACATCACATGAAAAAAGAACGAACAAGTTTACTATTTTTAGAAGAGTCTTCAAAAATACTGAACATTAGTAACAGTGAACCAAATTCAGCTAAGGGCGCGTTCGTTTGGGATCAATCCGGAATAAGAATAATTGGAATAATGCAAGTTAGCGTTCGTTTGGTTGCTCTTCCTATTCCGGAATACTTGGATTTCCATTCCGGCTATTCTGCTCCCAGGAGCAGAATAGCTGGAATATATTCCGGAATATATTCTCATTCCAGAATATTCCCAAACGAACGCGAACGAACGCGAACGAACGCGAACGAACGCGTCCTTCCGGTATTACGCAAAATACCGCAATCACTACATATAAAACCCTTCCCAATGTAATTTCCCATTGTACCTGAAGAAGGCTGGTTTGGCCAGCCGAAATATAGTACACAAATTTAAAACCTTTCTACGTTGTATCGGTCTCTGCTTTTTTATAGCCTAAATTAGTCTATTTCGCTATGACAATCAAAAGTAAACGCATTATTGTTAAAAAAAACATAAAGGTATACTGGAAATATCGGAACCAAAATACTTACTTCTTTAATTTGTAGACAAGGCGCGCTGGCACCAAATCAAACCATAACTAGTTTGCTTCAATAGTCGCCCGGCGAGTTCCAGAATGGATGTACGACATCATTCAGTTTTCCCAACATTCCTGGAACATTGGAACAAAAATACGCCAGTGAGAATACTGCGTCGTGTTAAATTCTCCTTTTCAGGCAACATAAGAAAATAAAAATAAAGATCATTTTCAATGATCATGAAGTCATGAAAATAAAGTAATACATCATTAAAATTAATAGCGCAACCTCTCTATCTCAAAACAGTGGAAAATATAGATTTGATGAAAGGTTCAAGCAAGGCTCCTCTTGAGGACAACTTGGGCCCGAACGTTCAAATCGAAGATTAGTAATAAATGGGCGTATGACATTAGCCAAAGTCAATAGTGAAGCACAAAAACTGAAACAAAACTCGCGCTTAAAATGGACTTGAGTTAATCGTACTTTCAACACACTTGGATGTTCTGAACAATCTTAAAAGCAGTAAAAAAAGTATACTTTACGATAATAATTTAAATGTGAACGATTCTGCCAAAAGCATGGCTCGATTGAACTCCTTGATGACTCACTCCTGGTCATTCCAATGTTCTTTTTAACAAATCAAAATCGATCCTGCAAGGGAACTCTCGAGAGTCGATCCATTCGTCAACCTTGTTCGATAAGAAGTGAAGAGAAAGCGATAATGGCGACCACGCGGTTGTTACCATCGCTCGCTCTTGTGTTTTTAGTCCTCATCCTCAGGCAGAAATGGTCCAGCAGTATCAGCTACCAGCATATAAGCAGCCAAGGAGTTAAGAAGTTTAGGTTTTGTTCTCCTGTAGACCCAAAAGCAACTGTAGTGCTTGGAAGCGAAACTCTGCATCGAAACATCACACTTGCGAACAAGCAGAACAGACTACAACTACGCTCAAGCGCATCTTTCTTAACTCACATCCTTCTTCTACTTGGAGGTGACATTGAATTAAATCCTGGAGACGAAGTGAATTATCCTTGCGGGATATGCTACGAAACAGTGAAAGCTGACCAAGAAGGAATCCAATGCAATCAGTGTTACTGGTGGTTCCATAAGAACACAGGGTGCTGCGAGATATTACCTGAAATGTACAACATTCTGTCGACTTCTCCGTGTGTTTGGTTGTGCCCACACTGCAATGAACCTAATCAGTCAAATTCATTTCTTCATGATTCGCTTGATTCGCTTCACTCTGAGAACTTCTTCGACCCCCTTCTCGCGAGCGAATGTCTAAATTTGCCGGGAAATTTAAATCAAGATCGACACGGCCGTCCTACAAGAAGTAAACAAAGGCAACCCAAGCGGAACAATGTGAAATGTTTGTCGATTAACTGCCGCAGCGTGATGAACAAAGTGGCTGACATTGCAGCGGTTATACATGAACACAAACCTGATATTATATTGGGAAATGAATCCTGGCTTACCCCAGATATCGGAAACAACGAAATATTCCCAGACAATTACAACGTCTTCAGGAAAGATAGAATTACAAACAGTCGGGGCGGCGGAGTCTTTCAAGCGGTGAAAAAAGATATTATAATTACACATCGTGATGATTTAAATTCTGACTGCGAAATTATCTGGACTCAATGTCAACTTTCTGGAAAGAAATCTAAATGCATACTTTTTGGATCATATTATCGGCCGAACGCATCCGACATGAAAAGTCTGGAGGAACTAGAAGCTTCACTTCTAAAGATTGGTGACAACATCCACAAAGACAATGTCATTATCGCAGGAGACTTCAATGCGCCTGATATCGACTGGCAAAATCCGGATGTCTCAAACAGATTGGTCGAAATAATTGATGACCACGATTTTTCCCAGCTTGTTCATGAACCTACAAGACGGCAGGGTGAAGCACAGAATATTTTAGACCTTGTTTTATCAAATAATAAGAATATAGTGAGAGATGTCCAAGTTGTACCAGGGATAAGCGACCACGACATTGTCCTCTTCACTGTGAACACAACCTGTAAGAAGAGAAAGAATGTCAAACGCAAGATTTACTTCAGAAAGAAGGCTGATACCGACCGAATCAAGGAAGAGTTAAAGAAATTGGCCAACGATGTTAATTTGAATAACGAAAGCAAAACAGTGGATGAAAAGTGGAACGAATTTGAATTCGGCGTACATCGCATTATGGATGCTCACATTCCACACAAGATGTCCAGCTCACGCTATAACCTACCCTGGTTTAACCGCTCGTTGAGACGGCAGTCGAGGGCCAAACAGAGGCTATACAACAAAGCTAAAAGATCAGGAAATCCATCACACTGGCATCAGTTTCGTGCCGCCAGGAAACGCATGCACCAAAGCCTGAAAACCGCCAGAGACAGTTACGTGTCAGACTTTCTCGGTGAAGCTATCGAAGAAAATCCAAAACGCTTCTGGTCTTATGTAAAACAACTGAAGAAAGAAGACCATGGCGTAGCTGACCTCGAGTGTGAAGGCAAAATATTCAGTGACAGAGAGATCAGAGCGGAAATTTTGAACAAACAATTTTCCTCTGTTTTTACTGACGAATCCGACTTAGACCCCCCAAGCGTAGGAAATGAACCAAAGCCAAGCATAAGCCCTCTTGTAATCACCATCACTGGTGTCACCAAGCAGCTAACCTCACTGAAAACCAATAAAGCTTGCGGCCCGGATAATATTCCTTCTTGGTTTCTTAAAGAGTACGCACAAGAGATTTCACCTATCTTAACTGACATCTATCAAGACTCTATTAACACTGGAAATGTTCCATTGAAATGGAGATGTGCCAATGTTTGCGCAGTTTTTAAGAAAGGCAAAAAGTCAGACCCTGCAAACTACAGGCCAATTTCCTTAACTTGTATCGCATCCAAAATACTTGAACACATAATCCATAGCCACGTGATGAAACATCTGCAAGTGAATGATATCCTTACAGACTGCCAACACGGATTTAGGGCCAAAAGATCAACCGAATCCCAACTCATTTTAACAATACATGACTTGGCCAACTCACTCGACAATGATAAATCCGTGCATGCCGTGGTACTGGATTTCGCAAAGGCCTTCGATAAGGTTCCCCACCGGCGACTCCTAGCAAAATTACAATATTATGGAATCCAAGGCAAATTACTCCGCTGGCTTGAATCCTTCCTTACTCAACGTACCCAGTCCGTCGTCTGCGAAGGAAAATCTTCAAGATCTTCTCCTGTGACGTCTGGAGTTCCCCAAGGAACTGTGCTTGGCCCGTTGTTGTTCTTATTATATATTAACGATCTTCCTGATAATCTTCAGTCCTCTGTTAAGCTATTCGCAGATGACGCTCTACTGTATGGTGTCATTGCAAATGATACAGATTGTGACCACCTACAAGACGACCTACAGAAACTAGAACAATGGCAAAACCAGTGGCAAATGCAATTCAATCCATCAAAATGCAAGATATTGTGTATTTCAAATAAAAGATCTCCACCTGTAAAGAAATACACATTTTGCGGAGTCGAACTAGAACAAGTTGACGACATCACCTATCTAGGAATTACGTTAACAAGTAAACTGAAATGGGATCAACACGTATCGACAGTCTCAAGCAAAGCATCTCAAGTACTTGGCGTTGTGCGGCGAAACTTACATAACTGTCCAAGATCGGTAAGAGAAACGGCGTACAAGACTTTAGTCCGACCTACCCTCGAATATGCAAGTGCCGCATGGGATCCCCACTACGAGAAGGATATTCAAAAGCTGGAAAGAGTTCAGAGAAAGGCAGCGCGATTCTGCGCGGGCAACTACAACCCCTATGCAAGCGTAACAGATATGCTTCAGGAACTTAATTGGGAAACCCTAGCCACGAGACGAAAAATCGCCAGACTATCCTTTATGTATAAACTCTCCCACAACCTTACCGATTTCTCAGTAACAGCCCATCTGAAACCAAATTATGAAAGAAGAACCCGTGGGAGCCACGATTTTAAATTTTTAGTTCCAAGATCAAAGAAAGATGTTTTTAAGTTTTCATTTTTTCCAAGAACAATCCGTGAATGGAACTCCCTTCCAGATGATATTGTAAATATAACCTCTGTAAATAGTTTTAAATCTAAGTTAGTTAATAGTTTTTAATATTTTATTTTATTAGTTTTTTTTTTTTTTTTTTTTTTTTTTTTTTTACATTTTTAACATTCATTTTAGTTTTTAACGGTTGGTGTGATATCTGTAGATTTTTACCGACCAAATTAAATGTAGATGTAGATGTAGAATGTGTTTGACTTATCTGTAATTGAAGCTGTTTCCAGCATGATAAGCCCGCCGGGATGGAATAACAACGTCACACTAGCGTTGAATCGGTGCTAATTGGCACAAAGTTGAACATGGCTGTACAGAATTCTTTTCGACGCACCCCTGTCCGGGCGGAAAAGAACAAGGAAAACGTTCACAAATTAGAAGCATTCTAGTAGCCTTGTAAGTGGGTCAATCAAGCCTAGCTGCAGTATAGTCTCTCGGCCTGCTAAATAAACTTTGTAAAAGTTATGGAAATTGCTGGCGTTATCTTAAAACTTCGGGGCAGAGAAAATGTACGACACGGCAGCACTCTGAACGTTACAATTACAAATTACGAGCTGTTGCGGCTGGATTAAACATTTAACTTATTATTCCGTACTTGGCCAAACGAACGAAGAAAAACTTGCTTAGTTAAATCAATACGTACTTCAACGAATAACGCCAAAACCGTCTTTCACATCCACAGAATGGCTCAGTTAAACCGTTAAACGGTGGAAATTGAAACGAAAGCTGAACGAAGCGAAAAGATATTAATTATAAGCTATAAAGAAGAGATGAGTAAACAGCGAAGACAAGATCGAAAGCGTGGACTTACCCGAAGACGGTGCACGTCGTTCGCACACAACTGTTACCAACAACGAAATGTTTGGCGCGTCCTTTGAGACTTCTTTATGTACATTAATATTCATATTCATTTCAGCTGCGATAAATCGCTTTGCTCCCTCAGTTTGAATATTTCGGGAAAGTTTTCGTGCATTGAATTATGAATATTTGACAAAAGAAAAGCACGAATTTTTAAAATTATTGATACGTCATGTTAATTTTTTTAAAGAAATTTTGGATATTTTCCAGCATTTTTAACCAAACCACCCCAGAATATATTGTGTTCGCAATAGAACGGAGAAAATATTTTAATAATTACGTTTATGTCTGTGTTTTTTTTGGTGAGGTGCATCTTCATTTTAATGCGCGGGATTCGAATATTTCGCTCGCCGGCAATGCAAGGCCTCAAATGTAGCATAAATTAAGACCTTGCAATTGTGACGGGAAAACGGGCATGATGACCACACTAAAACATATTCATTCCTTCATTGACCATCAAATCGCACACTTCAATATCACTGGCAAAATTTTCATAGTTAACTCAAACCGTCAATAACTCGAGCCTCCCGTTAAGGTTTGAGTTAACGGAATTAAAATTCCCCTCCAGGTCATTTTCTTACTAATTATACCTTTGCAATTGATAACTGGAACCTTTTTCGACTTCACTTAAAAGATCGAATTAACGGGATTCAACTGTAATTTCATAACGCTCATCTGGCAACCGTTTCATACAAACAGCTCAGTGCTGCTTTTTTTTACTTGATCACGTGGCAGTAAAACATACACTAAAACATACCCCAGGCTGAGAGTCGGAGAACGTCTTTGTTTTGCCCATTTGATTTTATAAATAATTCAAAACTGTGATCTAACAGTACAATTAACTCAATGCTTAATAGGACTTTAAATCATACGTTTCCTGGTAACGTCCAGATTGATTTTTCCTCTCAGCTTCGCTAAATAGTAGCCCTCTTGTAAAAAGACGAGGAAGTTGGCCACTTGTTCAAGTCTTCCTAAAATACTAGTTTATTATCGATCGAGTTCGCTCCATGAAGTAAGGGACAAACATTGATACACTCTTTTTTATAAGAACGCGTAAAATTTGGCTGAGCCTGAGGATGTTCTTATTTTAGCTCATACATTTTCTTAAATTTTGGGGCAAATTTCAGCCTCAACGTTCTTATAAAAATGGTTCTTATTGGGTAAATTGCTAGGCCTAATTTTATGATCTTTCAAACTGAGCTAAACTGGCGAATAAACTGTGCCGAGCGAGTCGAAGTAGTCATTCCTAGACCCTCCTGACCAATAGTTCTTCAGTGATTTGTGCGCTTTTATGAGAAATACTACTGGAAGAAAACATATTCTCGTGTGGATGTTGTTAGAAACCCGGGGGGGGGGGGTACTTGACAGAATCTCAGGTAGGGAGGTGCGGCCCGGCCGCCCAAACCCTGACCCTGTTTAAGACACGAATCTCTGATTTTCCTACCCTGTTTAAGACAGAATGCCAATTTTTGCCGTGATACCCTGTCTAAGACATTTGTTGTAGCATAACCAATCGGGAATTAAGCTTGGTATCAATACCGAAGTCAATGGAAGTCAACACTAAGGAAGACCTCAGCTTGTGGCTAAGTTCCTAGAAAATAAACATACTTGCTTATCCTGTTTAAGGCATTGGTCCATGTAAAGATACCCCGTTTAAGACAAAAAGGGGCGAAATAGATACCCCGTTCAAGACAAAAATCCTGAAAACCATACCCTGTCGGGCCGCACGTCCCCGTTAAGCCCTTATAAGGGAGTGCCCCCCCCCCCCTCCCGGGGTTAGAAATCTGTGCGGCGAACTTTAATTTGTAAAAGCGCCAACAAACAGCAAAGCGCACTGACTAGAAAGCTCAATGCACTTTCATAGTACCGTAAAATCCGGGTGATAAGCTATCGGCGGGGGGAGGGATGGGATGTTCTAGTGGGCAAGGACTCTTCTCCAACGTCCGGTTACTTTGATCTGATCTGGAACAACACGGCATCGCATGACTCTGCGAACAAGTAAATTTGCTGCAAATGGCGGAAGCATGACATTACGAACAAAAACGGGAATTAAGTCAATTTATTCAAATAAAGTATAATTAGCTATAAATGAAACGATACAATTACCACAATGTTGCTATAATGTATATAACTGCGTAGACTCTAAAACTTCGCGTGTCGAGAAGACTAATTCCTACTCCTTTTGTCTGAATCATGTCCTAACGCTTATATTAGTAATTTCAAAGCTTTTCACACAACTTTCTCTGTTTGAGAGGTACCGTAATGATTCGATTTAGCGCCCGGGGCGCTTATTTACTTTTGGCACCTCAAGGGAGGGCGCTTATTCAAGACAGGGCGCTTATTTAATTTTTTGAGAAACAACCAAATGTTCAAAACAAATCTTAAATAAATAATAAAATAACTAACAATAACAGAAACTGTAACAGTAACAAATTCTTGAAAGTTTTTTGCAGTCAATATATGCATGCACGGTGTGGTGAATGTTCATGAGTTTATCTACGGTAACTAGCAATAACAAAACTGTAAGAATGGGGGCGCTTATTGGAATAGGGGCGCTTATTGACAAAAGCACATTCGAAGGTGGGCGCTTATTTGGAAGGGGGCGCTTATTGGAAGGAGGGCGCTAGATCGAATCATTACGGTATTTAAATTTGCTCCTCGCTCCTACAGGTATCTTTGACCTACTGTAGCACTCTGCTCTGTTTTATTCTGGTTTAGAACTCTGGTTTAGTTCTTTTCGTCCCAGTTGTCATCACAGGAAGTGCCCTCTTAGCGTCATCCCCGTTAATTTTATACTTTGGAAATATTACTTTCCCAGTGACGTCATAAGGTCAATAACCACGACAAATGACAAATGACACTGAGAAGGTAATACTGTATTATTTTCTATTTTTATTACCTATTAAAACACGAATTGCACAAGTATTAATTTACTATTTTACTACCACTATATGGTACCGTAAGTGTTTGAACGAGGTTGAGTCATTTGAAGCGCAAAACCGGAGTAAAGAAGTAAATATAGCAGGGCATCAGTGAGGGGGACATTGGGGTTTGCGGTATTGCGGTATTGGCCAATTTTTCATGCGGTATTTCGGTAATTTTAATCTTGAATTGCGGTATTGCGGTATTCTCCAAACCTGCGGGATGCGTTTTCTTTACGTTTTGGTCGACGATATTCGGTATAAAAACGTATCCTTCACTTTTTTCCGACCATTTATAGCCGTTTTCGGTCGTTTCGGAAGCACCCTAAAACGGCCTTATTTTGTCACACATTTTAATCTACAATTTGACTGTTTTAACAACCCGTTTAAGGCCGTGCCATTGTTTCCTCGGTCCCACCGCTCGTTTTTGCCTCTATTTTTGCCCTCCCGTCAACGAATCCACCAGCTATGCAGGCTTACTATAAAATTGCGGTATTTTCCGATTTATTTTGCGGTATTGCGGTATTTGTCGAATTTTTTTGCGGCAATGCGGTGTTCAGCAACCCCCAATGTCCCCCTCATCAGTGTGCCCAGAAACGAAACCTGTTGACTTCTAATATGACGTACAAATTAGGTGACGTTGATCTTTTGTGGAAAAGAAACCGTCTTTATTATAAATTGAAGGGTTTGGATTAGGGGAGCTTGAATCTCGGGTATCAATTAACTTTTGCAGATTTCACCTTGAAACGCGTCATTTTTCTGCTGACAGTTAAAATGTTGACCAACCCTGTAAAATGATAATTGCATTTCCGATATCTCTCAGCGCACTTCAGTTTATCTGCACAGGTGATAATTTCTCTCTCTCTCGCATCTGTTCGTCTTCCGCGTCCTATTCATTTTGGACAGAAATAAGCTAGATGTGCACAAGCGTAACAACTTAATAAACACAGGGATGGTTGCGTGAGGAAGTCACGACGGAGAATGAGCGACAACTAATTTTTCAGGGCTTATTTTTTCAAATGCGCCGTCCTTGACGTAGAGGTTGAGCATGTTCGTAAGCTTATCACGTAAAATAGCATGACCATTTAACCTCTTGGGCGTGGAAAGCATAAGAATTTAGCATCAGCCAAAATTTGATCTAAGCTGCGAAATGAGATCCATGACAATTTTACGTGAAGGAATTTTTTCCCTTTCGAAAAGCAATAAAAAGTAGAGATCCCCTTGACCAGTGTCACTCTAACTCTTCCGGTGGTCGCGCAAACTGAAAACAACGCGGGGAAACTCAGATCAGCGGACCCAAGAATACACGGTATCGTACTGTACGCACTTCTTGTCTTTTAGTCGAATTAATTTACCCAGCTGAGATTGATATGGTTCTTTAGGCAGCTGATATGGATGTTTATCGCAAACTTTGATAACTTCTAACATGTTGTAAGCTCATCTAAATTATGTAACAACATTCTTGGCTTGATTTTGTTGAGGTGATCGGGTGAAAACCGATACAAATTTCCGTCAATTGCTTCATTTGTCTCGGTTGCTGTAGATAGTGCATGCCGGACAACTAAGGAAAACTTCGTCGGAATCAAAGCTGTTGTTTGAAAATTATTTTCAGAAAGACAAATGAAAAAATTGAAATGATGTGTGCTTAAGACACCCAGCAGCTTGGTTTCTGCACACTGTTCCGGTGTCAACTCGCGAGATCCGATTGCGTAGATTTCCTTTCTTTCGACGGAAGAAACGACAAAAAACTAATATGCTCCGATTTTACACGTGTCTTTTTCCAGACCAATTTGCTGTTTTGCCACATTTGTCAGTTTGAAAATGAAAACAATTCACGCAACTACAATGTTCGAAATATAAGCGAAGGTCTTGCCTCGACAACCCCCGTCACACCCGCGTTCAGAACGCGTCGAAGTGCGGGCGAAGTCTGCCAGTACTCAAACACAAATTATAACTACGCGTTTCTCTCCCACTTACCAACATCACCTGGCAACAACTGTCTTGACTTACAAAGACTTTACTTTTTTTTGTTATTTGAATTTGTTGTTATTAAATTTTTGTAGTTAGTTAGATAGGTAGATAGTCCAGTAACTTGATTGACTGATGGAAAAACCGTGTATAAATAAAGTTATCTTATCTTATCTTAATTCCGTGATAAATGACCTGAAATCGGCATGAAATGGATTTGCACCCTCCCCCCTCCCCCCAGCCGAAGTGGGGTAAGCTTCCGGTCGTCTAAAAATACCGGCAAGTAAGAAGAAAGTAGTATATATCTAAGCAAACTGTATACAAGTTCACGGACCTTAAAAAGCATATTCCGCAGCACTTCGTAACGTCTTATATTTTATCATGTTTATTTTCAGAAAGGTGCAAATTATGGCGTCGTCTTCGATGAAGTTTTGTCTCATCGTAGCCTTTATTATCTTTGCAAAATGTGCAATTATTGGAGTTGGATATCCAGTGGTGAACAAGGTAAGTCCTCGACTGTCGTTTTATTACTTGCTTACAATTTGCTTACTTATTATTATAAACAACAACGACAGCAATTTCATTTGCATTCCCATTTCCATATATGGTATTGCATCTTTCGGGAAGAGACTCCCGTAAACTCTTCTATAGATCACCACAAGAAGTGTCCTCGGTAATTGCCACCGAATCAGATGGCTCATACTTACATCACACACAGAAAAGTTAAGGCGTATACTTAGCTCTTGCAATATTAATGACGGCAGCATAATTAACTATGGAGACAAAAGAAGTAACTGTCTCATTCCTAAATTTGTCAGCCAACTGAACAGCGCGAAGTGGGGAGAGAGATTATCTGTGATTATCTCATTCCAGTTTGGGTGAGTACCCTCTCTGTAAGTTTACATCATCAAACTCGGTTAGCTTAAATCTTTTGCAAGCTTCCTTTCACTTCTAGTATATCCTGGTGGAAATATTTGATACTAGATTTTTGCTACTGGGTCTAGGTTTTTACTATTTTTCCTGGTCCCACCTTCGCTTTTTTAACGAATGCATCAATGTTGATTCATTTTTGGTTCTGATTTTATCTTATCTTAAGAAACGACAAAAAACTAATATGCTCCGATTTTACACGTGTCTTTTTCCAGACCAATTTGCTGTTTTGCCACATTTGTCAGTTTGAAAATGAAAACAATTCACGCAACTACAATGTTCGAAATATAAGCGAAGGTCTTGCCTCGACAACCCCCGTCACACCCGCGTTCAGAACGCGTCGAAGTGCGGGCGAAGTCTGCCAGTACTCAAACACAAATTATAACTACGCGTTTCTCTCCCACTTACCAACATCACCTGGCAACAACTGTCTTGACTTACAAAGACTTTACTTTTTTTTTGTTATTTGAATTTGTTGTTATTAAATTTTTGTAGTTAGTTAGATAGGTAGATAGTCCAGTAACTTGATTGACTGATGGAAAAACCGTGTATAAATAAAGTTATCTTATCTTATCTTAATTCCGTGATAAATGACCTGAAATCGGCATGAAATGGATTTGTTTTATTACTTGCTTACAATTTGCTTACTTATTATTATAAACAACAACGACAGCAATTTCATTTGCATTCCCATTTCCATATATGGTATTGCATCTTTCGGGAAGAGACTCCCGTAAACTCTTCTATAGATCACCACAAGAAGTGTCCTCGGTAATTGCCACCGAATCAGATGGCTCATACTTACATCACACACAGAAAAGTTAAGGCGTATACTTAGCTCTTGCAATATTAATGACGGCAGCATAATTAACTATGGAGACAAAAGAAGTAACTGTCTCATTCCTAAATTTGTCAGCCAACTGAACAGCGCGAAGTGGGGAGAGAGATTATCTGTGATTATCTCATTCCAGTTTGGGTGAGTACCCTCTCTGTAAGTTTACATCATCAAACTCGGTTAGCTTAAATCTTTTGCAAGCTTCCTTTCACTTCTAGTATATCCTGGTGGAAATATTTGATACTAGATTTTTGCTACTGGGTCTAGGTTTTTACTATTTTTCCTGGTCCCACCTTCGCTTTTTTAACGAATGCATCAATGTTGATTCATTTTTGGTTCTGATTTTAATTTTTCATTCTTACAGGTTGGCTCAGGTGGTTGCGATATACAGGTTTGTAACTTAAACTAGGGCGGTTTTCACTTAAGTGTCGAAAATAATTCGCGTTCCTTTTGGTTTTGCATTACTAAGCTTAGTGATTGGTTTAAAAAATCCTGGGCCACTATCTCAACCAATCAGAAATAAGACAAAAGCCAATCGCGAGTTGCCTACTCACGTTTTCCCGCGCTTTGTGGCGGCTACATGCATTTGCTTGGTATTTTGATTGGTTCACTGGATTGTCTGTGTCCTTTGTGATTGGCCAGATTGATTACTTTATTTTTTGCAATGACACTTGATGGAAAATCGTTTTATCAGAAAAATAACTTTAAGTAAGCACATTTGATGATCATAATGTTTTGATCCTAACTGCTTTTACTGGCGTTTCGTGATGTTAATTGGACTCTTGTTGTAAGTGGAAACCACGGTTCAACAATAGCGTCTTCTTCCCCTTTTTAACAAATGTAGAAATCAGTTACTGCGCCTATACCAAACTAACAAATCTTCTTTCTTTCCAGGCGCTCACAACATACCAGTCAAAGCTTGAGGAACTCACTCAAGATATAGATAGACTCATAAATGTAAGAAATACAATTCTTGTATCAAAATATTTTATCGTTGTAACATCTCCAGAAAAACGAAACGTTCAGGGACGGATATTTGGAGAGAGTGGATGCTGTTTTAAATCTATGTCAGACAACCGAAACTGTAAAACTGTGGGGAAGAACATGCCGCCAAACCACACCCCCCCCCCCCTCCACCCAACCATCCCACTCCCTCCCTCCCTCCCTCCCTCCCTCCCTCCCTCCCTCCCCCCCCCACCCAACCATCCCACCCCCTCCCCCCCCCCCCCCCCCCCCCCCATGGATACCTTGCGATGACTTTAAATCCTCACTGAAGATTTCACCAGGTCTTGCTTTTTATTCTGAGAGACTGGCGCTATCCATTAGATTGTAATTTATCTGTTGGATAATACTATCGTCGACCCGAGTCCAGCTACAAACATGACACAATGTTTATGAATTATAAACTATATAACATCACGACAAGAATTTTAAGTGATACACAGCCAAAGTAGCCTAAATGCGACAAAAACGAATGAAGAAATAAATCGAATCCTTATTTAATTTCAACTTACTACATACAAAAATATATTTTAGGAAGAACGGAGGAAAGGATTTGGCTTTTACGACCTTCAGGTATGTACTTTCACTAAGTCCCGCGTTTTCTGCAAGCGGTTTTTTATTTTTTTATTTTTTTTATTGAGTGACCTTTACTCTACGTTACTCATTTCACTTCCTTGAAAGGCTTGATTAAAACCCAGTGAAATGCAAGCGCCAAACTAAGGAAGATTTTTTTTCTTCTAGGAGTTAACAACAATCCAGTTTAGGCTTACAGAGCTCATTCAAGAAGTGGAAAGACTCATGAATGTAAGACAGCGAGCAAGTCTTGTTATGCATATCAATAAGTGAACCCTAGCGAACTGTTAAAAGTGACAGAAATAACGAAATTAATGAAAAAAATACTCACTTAGATTCCAACTTTACTTTTAGGTAGAAGAGGACGGCTCCTCCATAGGATCTGGCAGCGGCCTGTTCCAGGTAGGAAAAACTTTCAAGTTTTTAGTTGAATGCAGTTATTGTCTTATTAACATGAAATGAAGTGACCATAATAATTACTAGGAAAGCTCTAATTCTTAGACGCTACAATCACTTTCACACCCTCATTCATTCATTCATTCATTCATTCGCTTGTTCGTTCGTTCGTCTCTTCGTGCGTTCGTTTGTCCGTCCGTCCGTTCGGTCGGTCGTCGGCCGATCGTTCGTTCGTTCGTACGTACGTACACGTACGTACATACGCACGTTTATTCGTTCGTTCGTTCTTTCGTCTGTTCGTCCTTTCTTTCTTTCATTCATTTTTCTTGCCGCGTGCTTCATAATTTGATAGACGTCACAACATGATTGACTATACACTAATGACGAAAAACATCTTAATTAACTTGCAACTGACATTTTTAGGAAGAAAAAGAGGACGGATCAGCGGCCCCTTGCAACCCACAGGTTTGATTTAATTGTATATTGTTTCCTGTTAAAAAGTCTTAAAGCACGATAGAGACCCTGCCAGGTTGAATTCCGACAAGCCACATGGCCCAAAAAGTTGCGAAAGCATGTATGAAATGAAATCGCGACATGTTGGCATCTTTTCGACAATTTGTTTCGATTTCCAACAGTGGGCATAAAGTATTGATACAACAGTGACAATTAATGTATGTTCCAAAATTCAGCCAAGTGAGACGAGATCCCCCCACCTCCTATAGAGGCCAACACTAACCACCACCACCCTCTCGGTAGTGTTTTACAACTCGATCACACTCTGATCCTTGAATAGCATGTACTCGCGTTTTTTAAGCTAGTGAAACTACATAGGGTTTAAATATTCGTCGTTTTCTCCACTCCTTAACAAGGAACACAACACGTATTTTACTCTTTTTATATATGTACAAAAATAAAGAAGACCCTGGCTGGCTACATGAAACTAATAAATGGAACTTCTTTTCCTGCAGGTGCTAGCAGTGATACGGTCAAAGCTTAACGAATTGGCTCAAGAAGTGAAAAGACTCGTCAATGTAAGAAAATCCAAGTCTCATTATGTATTGATTAACTAACCACTTCTTATCGATTAAGTCTACGTTTGAGCACAATTCGCGAGTTTTCTCACGTGCCAGTAACATGAAGCGACTAGGAAAAGTCTTCTTCCACTCCGAGCATTTAATTCGCTAGTACGCATCTACATTGTGTACACCTGGTTGAACATAGGCACTGTGAGAGTAAAATGTCTTGCCCAAGTTGAGTTATCGTTTATAAAGTAAAAACGAACACACCAGTATGTAAGCGCGTAGGATAAGCCCGTAACAGAAAGTCACACGTGTTAATAATGCAAGTTTGTAAGTTTTGCCTGTAAAATAGCAAGATCGACTGTAATGTAGTGTAAGATAGTGTATGTGTTTACAATAAAGCATTAAAAAATTGTCTTGCCCAAGACCACAACACAATGACCACTGCCAGGGCTCGAACTAGGACTGCTCAATACGGAGTGTAACGCACTATTTTAGGTCACCGTGCGCCAAGGCCTTTTTTATTGAACCAATCTCACCACTCAAACGATCAAGATTTTCCCCAACACTGCTACCAAAATAGCCAAAGACTTACTGAAAATGAAACTGCCACTAACATACTTTCGTTTTCCTTCGTATTGCAGGTTCCAGCACCTACTGTCGACCACACTACAGACTCTTTAATAGGTATTTTTACTAAAATACGAAAACTAGCGCGAACAAAATTTACATAGTAGTGACTTTCTCATAATTAAATTGCTTGTTATGTAGGTGAATAAAGCGACACAGTGCAGGCTTACATGTAGTACTCTCTGCATGCAAATACCCGTATTTTACGTACATTTTTACGTTCATAATTTATTTGTCAGTTTAATTCTTTTCCAAATTCAAGGTTGACAATAGATAGCTCTTTTTAGCGTTTTGAGTGTTTTTTTTTGCAATCTGACAATGAAAAAAGGATCTGGCTGTTAAAAAAATAGATGACAGTTTGAAACGATCCGTGTTATGATCCGTCTTTCCTTCAAACAGTAGTGTGGCATGCAGCTCTCTTCAGCTTGTGGTTTCACTGGTCTTCTAGTTTAGCGGTTGCTATTGTTTTGGGATCAGGGGCATTGTTCCTGTTGATTGTTTTATTGTTCTCTCGAGGGATAGCAAGCCATTCATGAAAGACTGTTTGCGCTGCTCCCTTGACGTTTGACTATGACTACCTGACATAAACATGTTCCAAACCGGTCTTTTTTAATGAATGTTCTTCTTTTAAACAGATCAAGTATGTCCACACGGCTGGGCTCATCATGGACGTTCGTGCTTCTACATCATCGATACTCCGACCCTGAAGTGGAGGAAAGCTCGTACAATGTGCCAGCAACTGGGTGGAGATCTCGCCAAAATCACAACGTCCAGTGAAAATCAATTCGTCTACGACCTTCTTCGCAAGCAGAAAACAGTCACGCACTACGGAGTGTGGATAGGGCTTCACCGAAAGGCAGATAACAAGTTTTACTGGGTGGATGACACTCCTCTGACGGGCTACACAGCTTGGGGGTCAGGTGAACCGAACAACTCGCCTTCACATGGAGGAGAGAATTGCGTCCACAAGATTGGATACAAACGAAACTGGCCTTTTAACGCAGGGGAATGGAACGATGTTCCTTGCAACTTGTCTGGCATCGTTCCTTCAGACATTGCTCCAGTTGTTCTTTGTCAGAAAAAAATTGTCACAGACATTTTATCGTTTTAATTTAGTGATAAAGAAGCCAGTTCACTTCTGTATCTGTTAGACCATAGTTAACTATGGTTAGACAAAAGACTACTACACTCAGTGGTTTGACTTCAGTATTCACTCGTAATCTCAGTTATCGTAAGCCATAAAAGTTCAAGAAAAAAAACTGGATATTATAAAAAGCCTTAGGATCTGTAATTTGCTAGGGCGGAGCTTTAAGAAAAATGAATAAAATTCGGTGAAAAAAGTCAATCGTGGATCGTCGTGGGAGCAAACACGCCTGACGCACTTTTACCTAAACATTGTCGTAATATAAACAAGGATGACAACAAGGGGCACAAGGTTGTATGTAAGGATGCAGGGCGGTAGGCAGGATTTTGCTTGGGTGGGTGCCAGCACCGGAACCATGAGCGTCTTGGGGGCATCCGGCGGTATATTTCCCCGGGAAATTTTGAAAAATCAAGTTGTTGATGTCCACTTTTCCTGCATTCTGCGAATCATTTTAACCCTCCCTCTCAGATTAAGTGGACCTTTGCGGCGCGTGAGGGGGTCCGGACAGCCCTTTTCGCTTCTCTTAGCCTGCAGGGCCTTGGCACGAGAAACGAAGGGCTCAGGAGACAAAAGATTTCTATTCCTAGATTCTTGGACTTCCTGTCTTCATGTGTGCAGTCATGATGTTTCTTTTCACTGTATGGGAGAATTATGGCGTATTTTTCTTCCCCTCAAGATTTATTTGTTTCAAACGGCCAGTCAAAATAGAGCCCTTCGTTTCTCGTGCCAAGGCCCTGCCGGCTAAGAGAAGCGAAAAGGGCTGTGGAGACGAGATGAGGTCACGCCTGCTGAAAGACTTGAAGGCACGAATGCACGCATACGGGAACTTAATTGCCAGAACAAATGGAATTGCTATTTTGGAGATCATGCAGAAAGCTTGGGAAGGTAGCCAAACGTCAAACACTACTCTGACTGAATATTTAGTTGACCAAAATCAGAACTCTCGTCGTGATAAAACACTTCTCAACTGCAACGATATTGAAACGGATAAGGTTTAAATACGTTTCCTGTTATTAAACTACAACACCTGGTATTTGAATTATAAGAACTGTTTTATAACTTTAATAGTGTTATTCAACTAACTTTCGAAAGTAAGCAGATTTTTTGTTGCCTTGTGGTGTTTGTTGATCTCTGTCATTGTTGTCGCCAATCTCTCCCGTGCACAATAACGTGCAAAGCCAGAACCAATGGTATCATGACCTTTGCTTGCCACCTGTGACATCTTTTCCCGTACTTGCCGCAGTACATGCTCTCGTGAGGTTTCCGTCAATTACATTTTTCTGCGCTTTACATCAGGTACATGTTTACAAGCGGTACAAGTTTTCCCGCGCCTAACGCCAGTTGCATGGTTTCCCGCGCTTCTTTCTAAGTTAGAAAACCACTTCATATAAACGTCACTACTGTTCCGGCCTTCTAAACAACTTATAAATGCTAACGCTAAATGGTAAAGCGTGCCGGTTATCGGGCCATAATCCACAGACGTGTCAATACGGTGATGTTGTGAAATGCTCCACTACAACTCAGCGCCCCAATACAGTGCAGAAAAAGCTTCTTGTATTGCTCGCCCACACGCCAGCTCAGACGTATAGCCTCCTGCCTTCTCTCTGTCTGTAGCATTACGTACATGGCGTAGGTACCTGACACACAAAAAAAATTGGCAAGATTAGAAATAACAAAAATGAAATCAATGAATTGAAAATGGGTTCAAAAACTATCAATGATGCTGTTATTATAAGGATTTCGGCCCAATCAACCCCCTACCAGCCCCTAGCAAGTCGTTTTTGTTCGCGCGCTTAATTCTTTCATCTCTCTCGCTTGAGAAGCGCCTTTGATTCGACCCGAAAAATACTACACTGGTGACGTAACGCTACAGTGATCCGTGTAGTGTCTCGGATTGGTTGATTTTGAATTTTCGCGCTTAAATGACAACCAATCAGAGAGGTTCATTGTAGAAATAAGCCATCACAATCAAGCTTGCTTTTGGTGTGCGAGCGAGGCGAGAATTGAGAAAATGCGAAAATATAGAAATGACAAGTTTGCAAACAATCGCATCTTGCTCTTTTATTACTACCTTTCTTGCTATGAAACACCCACAAAAAAAACGCGTCACTGGTAGAATCGGAAACGTAGTTCTGAACTGCGAATCGGCCAAAGAAAAGCGCGGCAATGTGTTTGGACGGTATTAAACATAACAAACTGAAATACGCTTTTTATGTTCATCCATATTGCACAAGTTTAAAACTCACCCTCTGGCAGCTAGCACCTCCACTTCCGGGGGGGTTGGACCATCGTTAATCACCTCTGGAGCGACATATACAAACGCTGGTCCCTCAGCTGTTGGCAAGGGAGCAAATGTTTCCTGAGGCACAAAAAAGGGGACAAATTGTCACACACTACACTACTTCAAACTGACACATGTCCTCCCTCCCTTCTCCTCATTCTCATATGAAAGATTGGGATGCTTATTAACCCCTCAAGGAAACCAATCAGGTTGTGGCCCAAGCCTTTTTCAGCAAGACAACGAGCATTAGGAGTTCATACCTGTTTGATAACGTTCTGATAGGAAATGTTAAAGCTGCGAGGTTTTTGCCCTGATTAGCAGGTTTGTTGGAGGGTTAATAAGTACTTATTTTTTGGAGGGTTAAGTTGTTGTAGTTATTTTTTAATGCCTTCTTTTTTACAGGCTAGATTTTATTGTTTACTTTTAATAAGTAGTTGGATCACCCTAAACCATGGACAGTTTATTTATGTGTATTTTTTGTCAAAAGATTGTCTTTGGCTAACGAAAAATTATCTTGACTTACTTTTGGCATTGAAGAGAGCTGAGTATTGCTTGCAGAAAATAGCAAAGACTTCTTCTGTAATTTACTTGCATGTTCAGCTATAATGTCATCGACAGGACGGTCTCCTTTCGTCTGAAATAAAAGTGATTGAAAAACATACCTACATCAATTGCAAACTCTTTTTTACTTTTTGCACTGTTATTATGATTGTGCTCAAAAATTAATAACCCGAGAAAGCAACCCAGGTATTCCCGCCATGCCTGCTGTTCCACACCAGAATGCTACATAAGAGTTGAACTGTGCTAAGTGTAGGAGATCATTACATGCACATTTAGATTATCCAAAATAACTATTTCACAGAGTGCAGGTTGTTATTATCTGAAGTCTAAATATCTTTATCCAGGGCAACTAGACAAGTAGGCAACCAAATGCCAACACTAAAGCAGTAAAATACGTGGAGTGCAACCAATTCCTCAGTAAGAATATTAACTTGAATAAAGAAAACCAGTTTTCATTTTCATTACAAGTCTGTCAAGAAATTCTTCATTTTCTTTCTTCTTGTCATTTTTCTCTTGCTTCTCTAATAAAGCTGCCTGTGCCCGACGCAGCTCTTCCAGTCTCTGCTCTTCTTCAATCTGAGACATAACCAGAGCTTCTTCTCTGCCCTGGCAAGTAAAGACAAAAAAAACTTGTAAAATAAATGTATCTTAATAACCAAGTGTGACGGCTGCACTGGAAGAATACTAGCATGGTTTTTGTAGCATAAAATGACAAAGGGTATTGCCACACTTGGACCTGGACAGAATGTTAGTCTATTGCAGGTTACCCACAGCGGCATTTTGTCAGATTGCTCTAAGGCTACCAATATGCCGATACTCATCTACATGTTCAATGGAATCCTCAGAGTGGATTATCACTCAAAAGTTCACGCGATTCAAAACAGTAGGTGTTGCGAAGATGCAGGGAAATATTGCTTGGAGCGAAATTTCCCCAGAAAGCCAGGAATTTCATCGAAATTTGTTTGCATTACTTTTGTACAATACTGTACATTTACTGTAAGTAAATAGTTTTTATTACTCACCAGCTTAAAATTATTCTTCCTAATAAGAGTTTCATTATCTTTTTTGTATTTGTCTATTTGCTTCTTTGTCTCCTCTACCTCATGTCCATTTGCAAGATTCCAAACTATGAACAAAATTGAAATGATTGCTCAAATACTGCTATTAAGTTGACTCTGGTTTTCATAGCATGGAGTTCCCATACTTGGTTGGTATCCTTAAGTCTGGTTTCCATTAGCTATGGAGAAGGAGTCAGAGTCGTAATTGGAGGTACAGAGTGAAAATCAAGCCAACAGAGTCATAAGCAGAGTCCCTATTCCACTCATGACTTTGTCACTTATGATCTAGAGAAAACCAGATTGTCACAGTCGCAAGTGCAAAAGTAGCACTTGGAAGGCATGAGAACTAGCATTGTGATTGGTTCATTCTTCCTCTTCTGCTTGCAGCTCCATCAATCTAGTGTTCACTTCCATTGAGCTTATGACTCCCCTGATGACTCCGCTTATGACTCCAACTCTTTCAGTAGTGAAAACCAGCTTTTATGCATTAACCACAGGTTACCCTCCTACCCCCCCCCCCCCCCCCCTACCCCCTCCCAAGCTCCTGGGCAAAAGAGATAGTGAGTCAGAGTAAAGTACCTTGACTAAGAACAGAGGTGTCAATGATCTGAGTCAGAATAAAACCTGAACAGATCGATCTGAAGTTCCATTGATATTGGATCATCACACATTCCTCTACATGTACCATACAGCAGGGTCCCAAAGCCTCATCGTTTTGTTGCTTTGAGCATTTTTCTGCAGAGCATGGAGCTCTTTTTTGGGGTGCCCAAAGCAACAGAGCCCTGCTTTGTTGCGAGGTCCGAGCCCTTTGATAGATCTGGAATCCTCTTATAGCTATTTCATACAATGCCGGTTTGAACAGATCAAGCTCTTATCTGACTTACATGTACAAATAAAATATTATACACTTGTACCATAATTTTAAACATACTTATATTTTCTACATTCTCCAGATAATCATTATAGGCTCTTAGTGGATCTGACTCAGATTGGAAATCGTCTTCAAGCTTGTTGTAACTGCACATAATAAACATGGCAGAAAACATTAAAAACACTATTTATTAATTAAAAAAGTATGCAATGATTCGCATGTATAAGGCAACTTTGCTTTACAGTATGTATTAGTGCCCCTGATTACTGGGCCCCTTATTGGGACACTATCATGGCTGATCATAGAAATTTCTATTTTATTAATTTCCTCAGTATAATAATTATTGTCAAATGCCACCAAATACACAAATAAATCTGATAAAAGGATCCCACAAAACAAAATAGAACAGTTATTTTGAGGAAGAAGTACAGGATTGCAAGGATGGAAGTGGATTGTGATTGATTTCTGGACAGGATGTCCAGAAATCAAAGCTGCCATTCTGGTGAAATTTTGAACCTTTTATTAGTCACGTTTTCCTCTTAGTTGATATTTCTTTGTTTTTACCACTTTTAGCATTTTTCTTTTGCTGTTGCAAGACAATAGACCACAATTAAAGCAAGCTACAGGCCATTGTTATAAAATATGATATTTCAGGCATGACAGTGTCCCTTGAGAATAAGGCATGCTACAAGTTTTGATACTTAAAATAATAAAGTTTATAATGATGATTTGTCTATTCAGTTGACAATATCACAACAATGAATTTGAAAAAACCAAATCAGGCTCACAGACTTGCGTGTATTATAAAGACAAGAGTTTATAAATCTACAGTATACAAAATGGACACAAATAAATTATATTATTATTAAATGAAATTTGCTAATCATTATTATTCAAGCTAATAACCCACATCTTCAAAATCCTTTTCCTGATGTCCACCTCCTTTTCAACAATGAGATCTTCAAACTGTTGGACCCTGAAGTCGTTACGCCGTAGTGCTGTGTTACATTCAGGACATGCTGCCGAGGGTCGTGTGAAAAGTGTCTCCACGCATCCTTCACACCTATATAAAGTTATGGGCAAAATTACTGAATGGTAATTAGTTTTATAGACAAAGGTATTTATTATATGTAATAGCAATAATAATAATAATATAAATGTATGTAATAGCAGCACTGATTCAGGGGTGGATCTAGGGAGAGGGTGCAGGGGTTGCAACCTCCCCCCAACCCCTCCCCCCACCACCGACCCTCCGCCTGAGATGACCAGGTGGCTTTCTAACACAACCGCCATTCTGCAAAAAAAAAAAAACAATGTGCACCCCTCCTAAGAGAAATCCTGGATGTGCACCCCCTCCTTAGAAATCTCCTTCCTAAAATATCCTAGCATGTTCCAGGCATTCAGTTGGCAAGACGCACAGCCCCATACATTAATTATGCATACAATTTTCTGACTAACTCGTTCTTTTCATGATTGCTGTTTGTATATAGTCATAGTATGAAATAGCTGCATACATAATTTATGTATGGGGCTGTGCGGAAATCTTACCACCAAACTTCCTATATCATTAATCAAGTAACAGTGACTCTTTTGAATTAAATTTTGACAATTGAGCGGGATCTGACAGAATGAGGCAAAGTTGATTACACTGTACTTGTGCAGACCATAAACGTAAGCAGCTTACAATTTATGGCCACAAACATTCACCAAAAGCTTCAGCTTGGGATTTCTGTACTTTGTTGTCTTACATCTCGGACAAGTTTGCCAATCATCCATGGCGTTTGAAGTATTTTACAACACTAAACATTATTTTTCTTGCTGGGCTTTTGGAAGTTCCTCAGTGTTCCACAGACATTTTCACGTGTTTGGGAACTAACAGCAATGTAGCGCGGGCTCGCTGGTAACTTATTATATACCGAGCCTCGCGATTGGCTCTTCAAGATAGTACAGCACTTTTCATTGGTCAGTTTTGCAAAGCATGGCTCGCCAGGGTCCCGCGATGAAAACATTGCAAATGGCGGCGTGAAAAGAGGATCCGTGAAAAGAGCTGAGTGCAAAATGGCGGACATAAGCCTTGATATGATAAAAGACTTTTTCAGTCTTAAGCCGCTTTCTAAACCCAACGCAGTGACAGATGTGAAAATAAAAGGACACCACTGGGATGTCCCCAGTCAACAGCAGTTTAAATTGCCTAAAAGAAATCCACAAAGGTGAGAATTTAAGTTATTTAACTTTGGCTACCTTTGTCTGCTCAGCTGAATGAAGGTACTAGTGACAAATTCATCATGGCTAATGCTAAGGTAAAAACTTGGATTAGTGGGATGAGTTAAAAGGGATTTTTGGGGGGAAGACCAAGCGTATTTTAATTCTCATTCAAAAACATGTCACCAAGAGAAAATGTTGCTGTCATTTTACAAAATAACACTCCTTGCTATTGAATGGAGTGGTTTTGATTCCTTTCTCATGCACTTTCTCTTATTATTTAAAACATACTTGATAATGTGGAGGCCTCCATATTCTAAAGAATTTCATGGAAAAAAATTATGTGAAAATTATTGACATGGTTATTACAAGGGGTGCATTTTGATTGCTCATTGATCGGAGAGGCTAGGGTTTCGACACCATACATGTAGGAACCAGCTTTCCCCATAATCCCTAGGGCACTATCTTTATGGTTTTTAAGAGGTCAATAAGCTTCCTTTCTTGTGATACCAGTAGTAGAAAGACTCGTTTAAAGGAAACCTCCACTTTTACAACGTTGAATTGTTTAAAATGCCAAATTCCTAATTTACATGTACAAGACAAGGGAGAAATAGCATTTAATAGCAACAAAAAAGAAAAAGTTTATGGCTTTTGAATTTCCCATGTGCCGCCAGTTTGGATTTTATGGCATATAATGGTTGCCCAATTGTTTCACACAAAAGATCGTCTGCTTCCAAACAATAGCAGCAACCAAATCACATCATAAAATCCAAAATGCAGCATGCAGGAAATTTAAAAGCCATAAACTTTTCCATTTACTGTTACTATTAATTTTTTTTCTCCCTTGACCTGTAAAATTGGGAATTAGGGCATTATTTCAAACAATTCAATGTTGACTTGTTGTAAGGGTGGAGGTTCTCTTTTAATTAAAAATACAAGATGGTGTTTGTTTTTTAATCTCTTTATAGCCCCCCACCTTCGCCTGCATATGTTGGGGAATATTGTTCAACTGGCCCCAAGCTGGAAGACCTTTACAATGAACTGGAGCAGCTGGAAATGGATCCACCCATGGGAGCGTCTGACGAAATACCCGCAGCACTGAAAGAGGAGGAAGCCACACACATTTTTGAGAACTACTCCTTTGATCATACGTATTCTCCAGACCTTCCCATCACATGTTATCGACAGCAGATTGTTGATACTATTGAGAGCAATTCTGTCACCATTGTGCAAGGTGTGTTGATTTCTCTCGTTTTTGATTTCTCAGACCTTCCGATATCTGAGCCAAAAGTCCCGTTCCTTGGATTAAGCCACACACTACAATTTTACAAACATTTTCTCAAATAGTGGATTTCTCAAACCAGTAGACCAATAAATGCATTAATAATACACATGCAAAAATTTCAGCAAGCTCATTGGCTGAGAGCACGTCAATTAATCCCAAACAGTGCAGAAAGTTGAAATTGAGTGCAAAAAGATGAAATTGAGTGCAGAAAGTTGAAATTAAATTGATTGATAGGAAAGTCGCTAAAGCGCACCAAACAAAATGGCGGCCGCTGTCGGAGTGTTTGGAGGACTCCTTGGAGAGAACAAAAACAGCAATTAATGCAAAGTTAGACCGATTTAACGAAAATTATCAGTGTATAAACCAATGTACTAGCAACTGGACGTTTGTGCAGCACAAAAGAGGCTCCACGAAACTACTGAAAGCTACCAATCGAGGATTTTCTTTCGCAACAGCTCGTGAAGAAGAAAGATTACAAGCCTGAATTGAAGTCGCACATTTCAGCTCATACCCATGTAACTGAATGAGGATAAAAGCACCTGATAATGCATGACAGGGAACTTTAAAATTCCGTAGCAGTATTTGGATTTGCAAAGCCTGACAATTCGTAATGTTTTAACAATGATTCGGAAAGGTAAGCGACCGAACAAGTCTTGTTTGTCATCCACTTTGCGGAGAAATTTTTGTATGTGTATTATTAACAAGTAATCACATGAGTTTTCTCGTGCAATTTGGGATAAATCAGCACTCGTAAATTTTTCAAAGACTACAAATTGCACTCGCCCTACGGGCTCGTGCAATTTGGTTAGCCTTTGAAAAATTTACTCATGCTGATTTATCCCAAATTGCACTCGAAATCATGTGATTACCTATTAAATACTAATGGCACCAAATTTGCATAACAATACTTTATACAACCTTAGCCTCGCATGATGATAGAAATTATTTTACTGGAAACAAAAGCACAAGACTTAGGTTTTCTGACGTATTGTTATTCAAATTAGTGCCATTTATGCAATTGGTCTATTTTCGCTGACCTCAGAAGCTCAAGAAATTGGAATTGCACTGTCAATTTGTTGAAACTGGCCAACAGTACAGTATGTATACTGGTAGTGGCTTAGTAAGTAACATCTTTTATTATTTCCATGACAAATGTAGGTGCCACCGGAAGTGGTAAAACAACCCAGGTTCCACAGTACATACTAGACGAGTATGCCAAGAACCAGCGATACTGCAACATTATTGTAACTCAACCAAGACGTATTGCTGCCATAAGCATTGCCAAGAGAGTTTGCCAGGAAAGAGGCTGGACACTGGGCAGTTTGGTGGGTTACCAGGTGGGAAGGGACAAATGCGTCAGTGAGGACACACGCTTATCTTACGTCACAACTGGTGTGTTGCTTCAAAGGTTGATCCAAGCTAAGAACATGAATCAGTACACCCATATTTTTCTGGATGAGGTAAGGATAAATTCTCCACCTGGACTAAATTGATGCCATCCCTTTTTTTGATCCCAAAAAAATGAGCGTTTAGTTAACAAGTGGTTTATACTTCAGCATGTACTCTCGAGTTTTGGTCCACACAGGAAGTTTGGAGAGCACAAAAGAAGTGCAAGAGTTGTTTGAGGTGATAACCGAGAGAAACTCTAGCTTCTTGAGTGCTCTCCAAACATCCCAAGTGCACCATAACTCGATAGTGTACAGCTAAAAGCACGAACCAATTGTTTTATGATATTGCAGATGGAAATATACATCAGAACCGTGTAAGAAGAAATTTTTCTGGTGAAGCAATTTGCTCGTGCTATCAGTGTGCACTATTGGATTATGGTGCATGCTTATGTATACTGAATTTGATTGCATGGCTCTGCTAGCTATGTTATAATGCATACATGTATTTGTAGAACATTGTATGATGCTATCTCCAGTTGAAAAAATGTCGACTTTACATGTACTTTCAGGTTCATGAACGTGATCAAGACTCGGACTTCTGTCTCCTGGTGGTGAAAAAGTTGTTGAGAACAAATTCAAGGCATGTCAAGGTACATTAATACTTCACAGTATTCTTGCAGAATGAAAACGTCAATGGAAGCTTCAGAATCATTTTTAAGTGTAAATCAGTAACTTGAAACTTTTAATGCTTAATATACAGGTATGTAATATGTCTTCAATTTATCTGGTTAGTTTGTTTTCTTTATTACAATAGCATGTAAAGATTTGTGCTTTTATAGGTTGTCCTGATGTCAGCCACCATTGAAAGTGATCTTTTCTCAATGTACTTTGCTGTACCTGTTCGCGGCAAAGTAGAGGGAGCCCCTGTTGTTACTGTAGATGGAAAATCCTTCCCTGTCGTGGAAAGCTTCCTTGATGAGCTTACAGATGTTGGAGTAAGTTTATGTCGGAGGGATACAAAAATTGTTTACGGATGTTTTGAGACTACTGTCTCTTCATCAGCTCATCATGATGAAGCTGATGAAGAGACAGTAGTCTCAAAACGTCTGTAAACAATTTTAGCGCATTAACAAATGTCATTTCATTAACAAATGTCATACATGCACGACACAGTTTTACCAAATTTTTCATTTTCTTCTGCTACTTCTTCATGATGTAAATAAAGCTGGAGACATAAGCAAATTAAATAATTCAAAATTAATGTTGTCAACAGATGATCCCAGACAACATCCTTGAGGAGCCAGGTATTGACAAAGTTGGATATCAGTTGGCGGCGCGGCTTATTCAACATCTTGATGAGCTTGAGAGAACTGATAATGCAAGGTTAGATAGAGCAGGTGTATCTGTCTGGTTACAACAGGACTTTCTTTACACAGGTGTTTAAGAACTAGATGTACACTCTCGACATCGAGTTCACTGAGGGCATGTTTTCAAGTATGAGGAAAAATTATGCCTTTAAAAGTGTTGAAAATCTGTTTCAGTTGCAAATTACACATTAGCAACATGAAGTTTAGCAACCAGCTATGATATTTTTTTGCTATTGTGCAGTTCCAGAAAATATCCATACCCACCCCACAGAAGGTCATTGGAAATTCCAAGGGGGTGGGGGGTCTTGAAAGCCAAACTTTTTAAAGCAAAGTATGGGGCTTAACTGGAATTTCCAGAGGGGTGGGAGGATTCAAACCAAAAAACCTTCTGTGGGAGGGGTGTGGATATTTTCTGGAACAACACATTTTGGTTTGTTAGTAATGTCATTATCAGTGAAATAAGTTCAACTTGAGCTTTCTCAAGTCGATTACACAGAAAAAAGATTTACTGAGCCTCCAACAGGAGTCGAACACAACCTTCCAGATAACTGTTGATCAGGCCCCAGTTGTTTAAAAGATGGATAACGCTATCCACCGGATAAATCACTATCCACGGGATAAGTGTTGGTAAAACAAACTACGCTATCCACTGGATAGCGATTTATCCGGTGGATAGCATTATCCACCCTTTGAACAACTGGGGCCAGGTCATGGATTCAACTCCCATTTGGAGACTCAGAAACTCTTTTTTTCCTCAAGTGTTACACTTGAGAACACTTCTTCATTTATTTCACTTTATCCAGGTCATCCCTTCACTTATTATGCAGGATGTCTGCATTAAAAATGTGGTGGGTGTGTGGGTGGATTGGTCGGTCGGTCAATCATTATCTATTTGACTGTACTATAAAACAGAATGTGACCATGAAAGGCCATTCACATCCCATGTAATCTGACTTTGGGCATCTGGTCAGTCATACAGTTATGTTGCAATATGTAATATAATCCACATTTGGAAGTTTTTCTCATAAGTGAATGTAATCAACTGTGACAATCATAATATAAGTACATTGCATTTAATATTCTCTTGACAGACAAGGAAGGCAAGGTCCTCGTGGGTCAGTCTTAATGTTCCTGCCTGGTTAGTTTTTTTACATAATAATTGTGAATCCTTTCTCTCTTTAAACAATGCTGAAAATTTGATGTGTTATTTCTTACCCAAATTACAGAATTTATTTATGTTTTGGCTTAATTTTATCCTTGATTCAAATTTTATTTTCCCTTGTTTTTTTGTACAACAATGTATGATTATGAATATAAAGCAAAGAAAAATAAAAATTGAACCAAGGATAAATTGAGCCTCAACATAAAATTATACTTTAACCAATAAGATATAATTATAGTAAATGCAGTAAATGGTTTGAACCCAGGAGTATTAAATTCTGTAATGTAACTCTCATGGCAGGATTTTGGTAAAAAGTACAAACAAGGTTTTGAATTTTTTGTGGCATGTACATGTAATTAATCACACAAACTGAATAATACATCATTAAAACAGGATTCTGGTTGGTATAATGAGTGACATGATTTATGATTCTTTTGCATGTAAGTACAAAACCTCTTGTAAAGCAAAGCTTGGTGAAGTATATGTGCAAGAAATTTAATATAGAAATTTTAATGATATCTTGCAATTTGTTTTTGTTTTTGCCTTCAGGTGCTTTTGAAATCGAACAGATGGATCAGGTGTTGGATGATGCATGTGAAGGCAGCCAGTAAGTTACTTTTTGAACAAATAATAAAACATGTTGGGATGGAGCCTCTGGAAATATTGAGCCACTTGTGTTTTCAATCCGAGTGTCCAGGTACACGGATTGCGGCAGCTATCAAGGCACCATGGCACAAAGGAAACCAGTGGATATGCGTTACCCTACCTTTTATCAAAGCTAAAACCAAGCGAGGGAGGGGCGAGAAGAGGACAAATGTATAAAAAAATAAGATAAAATAATTAACATACTTCATGTCTTTCATGTACAACATGAAGTGATGCAAATGTTCCTATGTTACTTGGAAGCTGCCCCCTCCCGCCCCCTTCAATCTGCATTTTTGTTTGTCGCCAACAATTTACCAGACAGTATGTATTATAATCCCCTGATCACGAGTGGATTTGTTAAAGTACAGGGTCACTGAGTTAATTTTGTTTCTCATTTTGTAGGCTGTTGCTGCTTCCGTTGCATTCCAGACTCACAACGTTGGAGCAGGGGGATGTGTTTAAAAAACCTCCAGAAGGTTTTAGAAAGGTATTTACCTGCACATGTAATAAGTCAGAAAATAATCCCTGTTAAAGAAGTTAATGTTTCAGGAAGCAACTGTTAGTAATCTTGACCAGGTCTCCTCAGCAGTACTGAGATCTAGTTTGTATTAATTTTTTTTTGTAAACACTTGACTGTCTAGTCAATGAAATAAATATGGTATGGATACTAAATTTACCCCTCAGATTTGTAGTGTAGCTTTATCATAGCTTATGTCTCTGAGAATTTCCAATCCCAACCTTAATGGCACAAGAACATGCCACAACACATAACATCTCCTGCTGACTAAACCAGTGAATAGGCACGAGACAGGACCTAAACTTTATCATCCTTATCCGAGTTGACTAGAAAGTCTAACGGTTTGCAGATGTCATAACAAAGACAGTTTTAGTCCAGGGTGAGGCTAGAAAACGAGACCTCCCACACACTACTTGTAGTCAAGTGCTCTACCAACTGAGCTGTCAGTCGGGCTCTTGACAAGTGCGTCTACAGTCTGTGTAAAGCTTGTCTTATTGTGTGATTGGCTTATTTCTGGCAGGTCATCTTGGCTACAAACATTGCAGAAAGTTCAATCACTGTTCCAGACATCAAATATGGTACATGCCTTCAACCTCCCTACCCCGGCCAGGGAGAATCCCCTATAAAATTGATGGGGGTGCTCGTTGTACCTTATAGGGATCAAAATTTGTCAATTGGTACTGCTTAGGTTGTTAAAATATAAAATGGCCACTGAAAATTATTTTGGCCTATGCCCACTAATCAAGATTCTGGTACCTTTTAGCAGTTGTTTCCAAACTTTTTCACGAGCACCCCCGTCATTTTTATAGTGGAGAGAGGAGATCCCCCCCTCCCCCCAGGCTCCCTACCTCAAAATAATAGCCATTGTCATTATATATTAACAGTGTTAGTTTTCAGCACTTGATCAACACCTGAAATTGTAGCCAAAACTCTGGAGGTGTCAGAAATACTTTACAGAGGTTTTTTTGTTCATGATTGGGGCATTATATTTAACAATATCCTGCCAAATCATTCGGAATGACTTTGATTGTTGCCTCATGCGCCATAGGCCAAGTTGGCTAAAAACACAATATTCTCCAAATCAGATTGGCAGGATAATTTGTATATTAGTCAAGAAATTGTCAATGAAATGCACTTTGTCAGCTAGAAAAACTGTATGGAGCTTTTTGAAATAGTAATTTGTTGTGAATAGTAGTTTACACTGTGTCATCAATAATCACAGATCTCTGTATTGCACATGGAATACAGCATCCAGCAAGTACTGTCAATAGAATGAGGTTGCTCAAAGACATACATCTCAGATTAATACAGACCTACCCATGCATTTTAAACTCTTTCATTATAAGTTCATTCTGCATTTTACTGATGTGAAATTCTTACTGCTTACTTTTCATCTTGTTATAGTCATTGACTTTTGCCTGGAGAGGTGTCTTGTCTGTGATCCAGAAACAAACTTTCAGAGTTTACGGATACAATGGGTATCCAAGGCCAGTGCTATTCAACGCAGAGGTTCGTCAGTCCTTGAATTGCTTTGTTTGTCATGGTGACATTGTTGCATACACAGTAACATTCTGTTGGATTAGCTAACATGCTGATTTCCAAGGGGCAATGTTAAAAGAGGGTGGTAAAGGGTATTTTCGTGACCCGTGATTGGCCCTTTTATCTCCCGTGAATGTAAAATGGCTTTGTCCTTGTGAATCGTGATTTCCATACTCGCGATGAACCACGAATTTCCAAAACTTTCTCTTTTAGGGAGGGGTGAATAGGGATACGCAAATCTGCCAATCTATGCTATTTTTTGGCCAAATCAGCCAATCCCCAAATATTTTCATTCAAATCCAAATCTGCATTACTTGAAAACTTTGTGTAGTGTTTGACTGCAACAGATGGTAAATGTTTTTTCTTATGACAATTTTATTTAACTTTTTGTTTAACTTTTTGCAACAATTCCACCAGCCAAAGTGATCCCAACTTAGTTTAGCATCCACCATACAACTTCCTGGCATGAAAAGTTTGGAATTCACGCTAAAATTCTCAGCATAATGATCCTCGATCTGTCGTGTTCTCAAAATCTGCAAATCCAGTCCAATTGTATTGCAAAAATCTGCAATCGGTGCGCCTTTTAAAGCCGAATCCATCGATCTGCAACTCTATTCACCCCCCTTCTTTTATCTTCCATAAAGCCTGAAATGCCAAAGTCATATTATTTTTTCGTGAATTGTGAAAGGTCTTTCTTATTTTCCATGAAACATGATCTATAGCCCCCTCTTAATACAGCACGGCCACCTGTATGGGATACACTAGCACCAGAAAAATGTTCACTTAGAAGTTGTGTCTACCTACGTTACTTATTACAATATTATTTGCAATTTTTGTTTGTTTTATCATTAGGTCGTGCTGGCCGTGTGTCAGCAGGAACTTGTTATAGAATGGTGACCAGAGAATTTTATGAGTCCTGTCTTCCAGAATTTGGTATTCCTGAAATGCAGGTAAATGGTATAAAATGAGCAGTCAGCGTGAAACTGTAAGACATAGAAGCCTTTGCTTTGTGTTCAGGTTATTTATTTATTAAGTGGCACACAGTTCCCTTGCTCCCTCTCACTTGAGAACAGCAAACACTTAACTTCTCTCTCATACATGTACACATTCCCCTGTTTTCTGTGTCTGGAAACCTAATGAAACACTCTGATGAAGCAGTCGATTCACCCTCAAGTTTGAAATAACTATGATGCATTTTTTTAAATTAATTAATTACCAGTAAATGCAATTTAAAGGAGTTAACAACAACAAGCGCCATCAGTGCCTGCAGTCAGCAGTTGATTAGGATAGGCATGCTTAGTAGCGTCACATCTTGGTCATGTCGCCTGTGTTTCGACAGTGTAGGAGTTTTTTTGCCAGGGTTGTTGTTTGCCAAGAGCATTTTTCATCAAGACATCCCAGGCACCCAACCTCCATCAAGCGATGCAGTTGTTAATGGTGTACATGCTAATATTTTTTATCTATTTTTACATAATTTGTATTCTAGAGATGTCCACTGGAACAAGTTGTGTTAAAAGTAAAGCTCTTAGATATTGGGCCTCCTAAAGCTGTTCTCAGACTGGCTTTACAGCCTCCAGATTCAGATGACATTGAACGAACAGTCTTGCTACTGAAGCAGGTGAGGAAGACAGGCACGTAATCTTTCAAGACGTCACTTTCAAAATTCAAAGTAGTTTCCCTTCACAACAGTGCTGTGTATTGACAAGCAGTCCTGTGTATTTGACAGACAGTCCTGTGTATTGACAGGCAATCCTGCAGTGTATTGTGTTGTTGCAGAAAATATTCATACGGCCCCAACCTACCCCAACCCTCTCCACCCCTCCAGGAAATACCAGTTTAGCTTCATACCTTTTTAAAAATTGTCATTTGAGGCCCTTGCTCCTTCAGAATTTCCAACATCCTTCCATATTGGGTTCCCTGCCAGTCGAGGGGGAATTCAAAGGGCTCTTTGGAGGTTTTACTGGATTGACTGTGTCATAGGTTGGCGCCCTGACCATCGTCATGAAGAACGGCACAATCAATCCTTGTGATGGGGAACTGACATTTATCGGCAAAGTGCTGGGTTCCCTGCCGGTTGATGTTCATCTTGGAAAGCTGTTGGTATTGGCTTATGTGTTTGGCTGTCTTGAGGAATGCCTTGTCATCAGTAAGTATAATTCTTGGGCTGATCAAGTGTGTTTATTTGTTAACCCTGGCTCACATGAATTGTTTGTTGTTTTACAATACAATAAACTCTTCTTCTTGAACAATAATTTTTTTCATCCTTAGGCGCATCACTGTCTTTGCAATCCTTCTTTGCAAATCCTTTTAGAAAAGAGTTTGATTCTTACAGGTAAAGTTTGTTTGTCTGTCTGTCTGTCTGTCTGTCTGTCTGTCTGTGTTGCTCACTGACAGAAAAAGTTCATTCACATTCACACATTTCATACAGACCATTGTCCCTACCATTGCCAACATCTCTGAGATACAGTGTTCATGTAAAATGCCACCTCCAAATGATAACTATTTTTTAATGTTAATTACACAATATTAGGCATGCCTTCTGAGATGCTGCTCACAAACTGGCATGTCATTTCACACACTGCCTGTTGTTTAGCGTGTCCTGATTTTGGCATGCCCATGTATTCACCTTTTTCCCTGTTTTCCTGTGGAGGGTGACAATTGGTGTCACATCAATCCAAGTTGATGGATTTCTCTATTCTCATCACCTGGTGGCTTGCTAATGTGTTGGTTTAGTAAGGAGAAATCCAATATAATCAATTATGCTTGGTGCAAAATGGCTTGAAGTGTAGTAGTTAAAAAGCTGTTAGTGAAGTACATTTAACCTTGTGGGTACTCAGTGTTTACTTTGTTTGTTTAGTAAGAAGATGGCATGGAGTGACTATTCACACAGTGACTGTATTGCCATTCTCAATGCTTACAAGGTAAAAAGCTGTTTACAGATCAGCTTTACTTTTCCATTTCAAAACTTTGCTTAAGGTTAGCAACAACACTGTTCCGTGAAACATAAGCTCAGGGAATAAAAGTTAATGATAATTTTTCTAAGGCCCAAACCCCAAGACTGACACACTATTCAAGGGTAAAATGATAACTATGAACAAATTGTTTTTATTTCTTTTCTGCATCATGGAAATTTGAACAGATATTATAAGAAGTTTTATCAATCCAGATAGTTTTTGTTTAGCTGGATGTTGACATGCTGTACCATACCATAATTATTATTGTGTGTGTGTGGGTGGGGGGGGGGGGGGGGGGGGGGGGCTCTCAAAGGTCAAATACTTTAAAGAAATGTAAGAGGGATAATTGGAATTTCCAGAGAGGTGGGGATGGGGGGGGGGCTTGGAAATAATCTCTTTTTGTGGGGGAGGGATGGATAGTTTACGGAACCACACATTTTCCCAAGATGCCTGTATTTACCTGCTTATGTGCACAGCTCATATAGTCCCCCCCCCCCCCCCCCCCCCCCCCAAACCCCCTGCCAGTTATGGTACAAGCTGAGATCTGGATCATGTTTGTCTTGTTTGCAGGAGTGGAACTTGATGAAAAGACGAAAAGGATTCCAAAGGGTGGGTGTCAACTCTTGTTTGTATTGCATGAGCTACATTGTGTAATATGTCTCTGTATGTACTTAAAGATGGCTACACTGAGGTAAATTTGAAATGCTGAAATTGTCACTCATTCAATCAAGATAAATAATGTATTCATTCTCACTGAGAGTTTATTGTTAATTCTTATATTTTCTGTTTTACATGAAACACTTAACAGGGAGAAGTTAACTGGTGTAAGGAAAACATGATTCAGCCAGGTCGCATCAGAGAGGTCAGAACATAAATTTCTACCGTGTTTATTTTCAAAAATATTGTGCAATCCCCACTTTCTAAAAACAACATATGCAGCCTAAAACAAGGTACTTGAGAACAACAGTGATAATAGTAAGATACTGTAGATACCAAACAGAATCAAGTTTGGTATCTTTCCCAAGCATTCAGAACCATCACCACATGGCACTTTTCTAAAGTGTTATTTCATGCAAAGATTTGTTGTCACATAAACTAAGGTGGTTGGCATTACTTGATGTTAAAATGACTCAGTACAGGGTTTAAAGTTTGAAACCACAGCCTTTATTGAGTGTCTATGTTGTGGTTCAGTTTTATCCTTGGTTCAAATTATTTGTTGTTTTTTTTTTATTTTCCTTTGTTTTGCTCATTATCATACATTACCATACCAAAAAAGGACTGACTTTGACTTATGGCCATAACCCTAGGTGGGTATTAGGGCCGGGCATAAAAAAGGGAGGGAAAATAAAATTTGAACAAAGGAGAAAATTTAGGCGCAACATCTATAATGTGTATGAATTTTATACTTGCCAGGGCTCAACCTTGGCAGTAGGCAACTAGCCATATACTAACTAGTAGATTTTTCAGTTTTGGCCTGAATTGTTTTTGCAACACAAGGTTAGGGTTGTGTTCTCCTATCTTCAAATGCAAAAAGTAAACGTCGCCGGAGCCATGACTTGTGCCAATTTTTTTTCAGGTTGAGCAACTTGTGGAAGAATTGACTAATAGACTTAAAGACCTGAATCTCAGAACCATTAGACCTCTGCACCAGAAGTGAGTTGAAATGTTCAATTTGTCTTCAGGATTGCACTTTCAAAGAGCAGTTACATACACTGTACATATACTAAAAACCAACCGATTGCTTTACAGGGCAACCACACAAGAGTCTCTCCTCATTTTAAAGGTGGGTGAGCATTTCTCTGTCAGTAGCAGTTGTCTCATTTCCAACAAAAATGTTTCCCTGACATTTTGTTAGTTTGGCCCAACAGTTAGCCAGTTACAGTAATCAGAGTAAAGAGATTGGCACTGTGTCTTTTTTTAATTGCTGTTTTTAATAATTTCCTTTCCAGCTTGTGATCTGTGGTGCATTTTACCCAAATTACTTTTTATCAAGTGATATTGATGAAGCTGAAGCCATGAAGGTGATGTCAGGTTACGACCCCTTTGCCACTGTCATGGTATGTATCTAGTGCACAGTTAACGATTGCAACTCTGCTTGTAAATAACATGTATAGCAAGACCAGTTTAACGATATTTGTACACCACAAGACTGGTTTAACAGGTTCTGTATAATTTCCTCTTGACTGCATGAATTAATGATTCAAAAAACAGTGGAAAGTCAGCATTACAAAACATTTTTAAGTAGTGTATAGTATCACCTACAAATTTCCTCTTGTCATTTGTATTTTGACTCGCCTTACAGCTAGCCACAGTGGGAGGCGCAGTGGCCTAATCGCTAGTGCGCTGGACTCTGGATCAGGTGGTCTGGGTTCGAGCCCTAGCCGGGGCACTGCGTTGTGTTCTTGGGCAAGATACTTTACTCTCATAGTGCCTCTCTCCACCCAGGTGTATAAATGGGTACCGGCGAATTTACTGCTGGGGGTAACCCTGCGATGGACTAGCATCCCATCCAGGGGGGAGTAGAGATACTCCTAGTCACTTCATGCTACGGAAACCAGAATTGCTCCAGCCTGATGGGCCCCTAGGCTCGTATGCAGACTTTGCCTACCTTACAGCTAGCCACAATGATGCAAGGTTCATAAATACTACACACTAAATTGTCTAATTATATTTAAAGCAAGTCAAAATCTTGTTTCATGCTATGACAAGACTGCAAGTTTGCTTTAAGGAGAGAACTTGCAGTCCTTTACAACACATATGTACATGTAATTGTATAAAGAAAAAATCGCTACACATTCTGACATTCTGATGTAGCTGTTATGCTAGTGTATTTTATGGGGTTGTTTAATATGCCAGAACGCCAACAACCATGCCTACAGTTATTTTTCTGATGCCGGTAATTAACTTTCCTTTAGGTCAGGAATGTGCCCCCTCATGGATTCCATTACCGGGCAGCAATTGCAAGAATGTTCAGACAATGTGGCAAAGGCAAAACTATTTACTTTGAAGAAAGCAGGTTTGTGAATCTCTCCTTCATGTACAGTTTTATTAGGACAGAGAAGCAAACATTTAGCAAGCTGAAGAAACAGGAGACAACAAGAGTAAGGAAAAAGTCTTTTTGCTCAAGTTATCACAAGGTTTAAGAAGAGGGTTTGAGAAATTGGAAATTACCACAGTGTACTTGTAAGCCTGCGAATGCAGACATATTTCCTGCTGTCGCTTTTCTCCAGCCGGAAATACATCTGTGTTTGCAGGCTGCTGTACTCGTTCCATCCTTCAGACCTGTTCACCACAAATGCAGTAGCTGCCATGCATGAGCAGCAACACATTGAGCCATTTTGAATAAGCAAATGATTGTTGATGTTATTTCTCTGCCACCAACTGGATAGTCATCTTTTTGTTGCAGGGCCTACATTGAGTTTGAGAGGCCTCGTGCCATTGATCAAGGTTTGCAGTCAAATTCAATTGTTCCAGCTGTCTACAAAGCCATAAAAATGAGGTAAAGTTCAATGTAGAGGGTATTGTGAAGAAATAGAATGAAGAATGGAAAGTCTGCATAAACATTTAACCATCATGGAGTAATTTTTTGGCTGCAAAAACTGATGGGTGTTGGTTTTTTTGTAGCTTCAGTGTAGGATATTAAATAAACTTGCGTTCTTGTGTTGTTCTCTCTGCAGACAACTGAGGATTCCTCTCAATCTTTTCATTTCTGAAGCACAAGCAAAAGAATTAGACAGGCGGATTGAGCAGAAGAATTCTTTTGGACAAGTTGTGGGACAAAACAGACTTAAGACAAACAGGTCAGTGGTCAAGTTGTGCTGATAAAGAACTTCCAATAACTATTTTCTCTAAACTACTACTGACCTTAGCAGGGCTCAGGGTGTATGCCACATATGACTTACTTATTGCCTTCTGCTCCCCATGGACCATACATCCATTGAAACCGTGGAAACTGCCTGCCATCTTGACCTGCTTTGGGCTAACCATCTTGATCTGCCTCCAGGTGTATCCTGCCTTGCCCACTTCCTCACCCTTAGTTGTTCTTCTGTTCCCGGCATGGCCTTGGCTCCTCTTCCCCTGTGGGTTCCACCTCAGTGCATGCCTGACGACACTGTTGGTCCGTTTTGTGAGGGTGCGCCCGATCCAGCTCCTCTTGCACCTTCTAAACTCGATGTTGTTTCTTTCCTGTTTGGCTAATACCCACAGTTCTTCATTTCATATAACATGTCTTCACATGTCATATGTCACAATTATGAGCTGGACTGGTTAACGACCTACCTTGCTACAAGTCTCGCTGTAGTTCTGTTGTTAGACCATCTAATAGGTCTGCAGAATGTCATGGGTTTGAATCGATCAGGAACTCAGATTTTTTCTTTGTCCCCCTCTCGCAACAGCAAACTTAGATTCTGGTATTTTTAATCAATTTAACAATTAGGCTACCAGCACAAGTTTCTATGAGCAAACAGTCAACAAGGTGCAGCCGAGTTGACCATCGCTCATAGAAACAGGAGCGAGTAATCTACATGTAATTGTTCTAGGATTACAGTCCAAAAACCTACAATTTTATGTACTTTAAGCCAAGAATCAAGAAAATAAATGCTGTCCCTTCAGAGAGCAACATACACGTGATTGTGTTCCTTCAGCAAAAAGAAAACAGTGTGAGAACCAATCAGATTTGTGGACTTCCAATAGAACACATTGGAGTGTCTACTTATATGATGCAAGCAACAAGAAATGCTCTTCTATTTTAGGATAGCTGCAAATCTGTCGTCAAGAGGTACAGGCAGTGTGGAGTTCATGGAAGAGCCACAGCTGGTAAGTACTGCGTGTTTTCCTTCTTTAACATTACATGAATTAATGTTTGAAAACAAACAAGAAACAAATATGCCACTCGTAACTATACAAGTACTGCTTAACTAATGGCTATAGACTTCAAAAGTTACTACTGTTACCTTGAAAACGCCAGCACCGCAGCAATAATGAACAGCACCACATTTAAGTACTGCTCGGTAGCTTTTGTTTGAATGGTCACACACTAGGGTTTCATCTACAGACTTAAAAGTTAGAACCACCTTGTACAGCATAATAAACAGTACAACATGAAAGTACTGCTCAATAGCTTTCATTTAAATGGTCACACACTAGGGTTTCATCTACAGACTTAAAAGTTAGAACCACCATGTACAGCATAATAAACAGTACCACATGAAGGTACTGCTCAATAGCTTTCATTTGAATGGTCACACACTAGGGTTTCATCTACAGACTTAAAAGTTAGAACCACTATGTACAGCATAATAAACAGTACCACATGAAAGTACTGCTCAATAGCTTTCATTTGAATGGTCACACACTAGGGTTTCATCTACAGACTTAAAAGTTAGAACCACCATGTACAGCATAATAAACAGTACCACATGAAAGTACTGCTCAATAGCTTTTGTTTGAATTGCCATTCACGTGGGTTTACCGCAGTCATACAAATCCTCATCAAATGACCCAAGGTTGCTTTGTTACATTGTGGGAAAGTAAAACCCACTGATACGTATACAAATATTGCTCTGAAATGTGTATACAAGTTGTATTCACAGATTACACATTACAAACGCATTGCAAAGGCTGGTGCATTAGAAGTGATTCATATGTACAAATATGAACTGTTTCCGTGAATTAAGTCTACCAAAATAGTATTTTTTGTTTTCAGGAAAGCGTCACTTGACTGCAGTGACATGAATTGTTTTGTTTTGTTTTTTCTTTTTTTTTAGGTTAACCTTCCCCAGAAAGGTTACTTGGAAATCATAACTTCAGTGGTAAGAGCATTATCATTGCTTTAATGAGTGTCATACTCAATTCATGGTACAGTGTGTGTAGCCTGCAGGCTCTCTTTGGGGCAACGCGCGAGTGGTGAAGCCGAAGCGAGCCCTCAAGCAACGAGAACGTCGCGCGCTCGCTCCGCTCGCGGCGTAACTCGCAGCTTCACCACTCGCGCGTTGCTCCCAAAGAGAGCCTACTTGCAGGGTAAATTCATGGCAATGTAGTTTTCACAACAGTGACAGATGTAATACATCAAACACAAGAGAGTGTTTCATCACATTTCCAAACACCAAGAAAGAGTTGAAAATACGACGCGCAGCGGAGTATTACGAACTTTCAGGTGAAATACGAGCTTCAGAGAAATACGAAATATTGAAGATTTAATCTAGTTTGAAAATTAGAATTTGAAGTTAAAAATTCGTCGAGGGACACCAAAATAGTCTCCTGACAGCCTGGGGTGCTCTTGCTTGCGGCTCAATTCATGTTTACTACCATCTTAAACACAGGAATTGTTTTTATAAATGACCAACTAGTCTGCCTGGTGCCAGGTCGGATTTTTAACCATGCTTTGGCAGTTTTCATTCAGTTTCAATATTTACTTCAGTGTTTGTTGAAGTTGTTTTACATTTAATTGCAGGTGATAAGCCCTGGCCAGTTCTGGTGTCAGAAACCTGACACTGAATCTGCTAGAAAGCTGCAAATGTTACAAGACAATATTAACATGTACGGCGGCAGAAACCTCGAGGTAGGAATCATCATCTCATTCGACGTGGAAAGGGAAATGTTAAGCCTCCCGCTAGCAGAATGCTGTCTTGCCCTCGTTACCACTAACATCTGGATTGCTCAAAGAGCGTAAAGCGCTTAGAAAAGTCTCGGATAATTGTAAAAAACTGTTCAGCAAATCGAAGAGAAACATTTTTGGTCCAATTTCCAGGAAAACTGTTATTGCTCATTATATCATACGGGAGTATGTGGCGTTATAACATAAGAATTTAGAGCATAAATATGCTGTATAGTTACCCTTATCAACAAAAGAAAGCTAAACTACAGTTATAATCAGGCCGACCGGAACGCTAAAACGGTTAACGCTAAGCAGAAAACTATTCAGGCTGAAATGAGTAACTTGACACTTAGATACAAACTCGAAACTCAACTCAAGCTCGTGAAACAGAAATGGACAACCACTTGCTTATTTAAGTTTAGCAGGTCTTTTAAGTAAATAGTAAAGAAATATTATTTCTCTGTTATTTTCCCTCCAGCGCATTGAAAGAAGAGATGTGTCTGTTGGTATGCTGTGCCTGGCTTTTTTTGATGAAGATGACTTGTTTTACCGAGCCAGAGTGTTAGCCATTAATGAAGGAAAAAACCCCAGAGTGGAAGCCAAGGTGGAAGTAAGTTAAGCGGAATTGTGCAGCACAGATTGACTCACAGATAAAATAATTAATATTTCATGGAACGTTTGGCTTCTTAGAAGTATAAAACTTCAAGTTAAGTATACTAAATTATTAAAATATAGCTTTACCGATTCCTTTCTTGGCAATTTGATTTTTCGCTTTCCTGTCTCCTTGCCTTGTAGTGATATAATAAAGAGAAGTTACACTTGAGTTTTAACTAGTTTTCCTGTTTTTGAAATGTAACTAGGTTTTTTACTTGGACTTTGGTAACGAAGCAGTGCTGAAGATCGGTCACTTGAGGAAAATAAAGAGAGAGTTCATGAACCTTCCATTCCAGGTGTGTAAGTTTTGACAAAGAATAAAGTTACAACTGACTCAACAGACGTCTTTTTCTCTTCGCGTGCTCGAATTCTTCCTTCATGAGAAAGATGGCCTTGCTTCCATGACACTGGTGACGTAGCCTACAGCGTCTCTGATTGGTTGATTTTGAATTTTCGCGCGCAAGTACCGACCAATCAGAGACGCTTTGCGGACTTTTTCCTTTCTACGTAATGGCGGGGAAAGTATAAGAGAGGTTAAGCTACGCGTTTGCCGTTTGCTGTTAGAACTTGAAGCTTTAACTCTCTACTTTGTGGCTTTTTCGCTCTTGACTTTTTTTGTTGCATTATTATTGACATTTTTCTTGCCTTGTTTCAGGCATTTGAGTGCAGGTTATGTGAAGTGGCTCCCATGCCCTCTGCTCACTGTCCTGTGGGCGCATGGTCTCCCAGAGCAACTCAGCTGTTTATCGCGCTTACAGAAAACAAGAAACTGGCTGCTAAGGTAGCGTCTAATTCACATAATTCTTCTTGATTTGGAATTACGTTTTTACAACTATTTTTTGCATTTGCAATGCTCGTATTTTGTAATTGTTACAGGCTGATATTGATTAACTATCAGATGCACATACAGGGCGCTGCAACGTTCAAGTAAAAAAAAACACTGACTTTTCAACTATTGTCTCGACATAGCAGATACTGACTAAAAGCTGTTGTTATGATGTGTTAATGTAGGTGTACTCACTGGTCAGGAATGTTCTTAGTCTGGATCTGTATGACACCAGCACAGAGGAGGATGTACACGTCAATCAAGTGCTCATAGACGAAGGCTTCGCCTTATTCCAGGAAGAGTCACGTGCTTCCAAGGTAACAACAAAATCAATCCACTTCATTTTATTTTCGTAGAAGTCAAGCTTTGTAACAAATAGGTAGACCGACGATGTTTAATATAAGGGAGATTAAGCATGGCGTTTGTTTTTCCCGCGAACGGCAAAAATTCCACTTCTGCCGTCTGCTGTTTGGCGTCTGTACGCACAAATGAGTAGGTTTGTGTTTGTTGTGAATGTGTGATTTTTTCCCTACTTTTCTGAGGGATATATTTTGTAATTCGATAAAAAGGTAACAAAATGAAACGCAAGCTCGCGTTTGCCGTTTGCCGTATAACGCCAAGCTTAATCTCTCTATTATTTTACCAGTAAGACAAAAAGTGCAATTTCAATTGACTTATATTGATAATAATTGCGAAATGTTTCAAGATTTTGGAGACCTCAGTACAATCGCCTTCTCATTGCAAAAAACTGCGATCAATTCCCATCTATTTTTACCCTGATTTATTTCAGCTTCATCAAACGACTGGGCGCCGATTCTGGAGAAAGATCAGATAATTTAGAAGCAGTGAAGGCGGGGGGGGGGGGGGGGGGGGGGGGTGATAGTGAATTTGATAGAAGAAAGAAAATTATTTTTGGAACACCAACAGACAGTTGACCCCCACGGAAGAGCACCTCAGGTTGTCAGGGGACTGTTTGGGTGTCCATCTACTAATTTTAAACTTCAAATTCTTGTTTTAGAATCACGTTAAATCTTCAATATTTCTTTTTTGTCAAGTTAAGCGGTGGAAAAACGGGCTTTAGGTGTACCCCCGCCCTAACGGAGCAAAACTGGCAAATCCATTGGTGCTCTTGGCATTCCTTTAATTACGTAGAAGCAAAAGAGCTCAATACTAACGTGTTTTTATTTTCTTTTTGTCTGTTGTCAGATGGCACATCAGACTGCCACCTCCCGTGACGGTGTACAGGCCGATGACAACATTGCTTGGATTGATCCATCAATAGACCTTGACATTGATACAAGAGACAAAGTAAAGGATGATGTTGTAACCAAGGTAACAACACAGCACGTTCAAATCATTGTCATATCACGTGCTACTCACGTGCACGTTGTATGCGCTCGTGAAATTCTCGAGAGAGCTCGAAACAACGAGTGCTAGAAGATATCGAGGGATAGGGGAACCAAAGAACATAGACTCGGTAAGACATTTTGGAAAATCTGGGTGCAGCTCGCGAGGATGACTTGTTCTACTTCTTTCCGAAAGTCCTTAAACAACTGAAATGCCGCGTTCCATTCCAAAATTTTAAAGTTTTAAATGTTTGCCCATTTAATATTTTTTGTTTGCATAGGTGACTCTTCGCGGACCTGAAAGCCCCATCGAAATGAGCTTTTACAGTATAACCAATATAGGACGGTTAAGGTAAAAACGAGTGCTTGTTCTTATCCGCTGGGTAATCATGTTTTCGTAGACTGCTTAGTATTTGTTTCCTTTCCGAGAATGCAGGAATCCTTGGAGTCCTTTTCACGTGCCAATCATCCAATCCCCTCTCGCCTTTTAGTAAAAGAAACGTCTGCAACGGAAGATACACCTGTTGTCGTGGCTAGGCCATTAAATAATCTCATAAATGAAAAAAGGTAATACTACGCTGTAGTCAAAATAGTGGAAAAAGTATTTTGACTACAGCGTAGTATTACCTATTTTTTCATTTATATATTTATCACCTACATTGCGCAGGTATCCTATTTTTGATCAATCATTAAATAATCTTGCTTACTCTCTGCTGCTGCATTACAGATCTGTTAGAGTCGAACAGAACTCTGTAAACAGTGTAATCTTGAACGATCAGCCCCATGACCCTCACCAAAGGTTCTTGGTCGCGGCCAACATTGGCATAAATGCTACTGGATCTACTGTAGTTGCAAGGTAACACTCCTTTTCGCGATATATTTTGTTGCGAATGTTTTTAAACATTATTTGTTAAATAACTGTTGTAGTTTAGTTTTATTTTAGTGTTTAGTAGACGCACTGGCCTCCATGTGTATGCGTCAGAATCCGGGGCATCTGATTGGAAATTTCTTGATTTTGAATTTTGCGCACAAGTGTCAACCAATGATAGGCTGTCTACGGATTTTTCAGAATTTTGATTGGCTAGATTTCAAATCATGTGTTCCCAGAGCAGTCTGTTCCTCGTTCAAAGGCCCCACGGCTCTGTGGATGAGAATGTGTTAAATCGAAGTACAGGCGACTTCGTCGTGTTACAGTACACTGAATTGTCCCTTTTATTGTTTCAGAGATACAACATTGATGCCGAACATTCACGGTCTGATGCCTCTTGTTGCGCTTTTGTTTGCTCCATATGCCGAGATGAGGTAGTACAAAGCAACACTTGTTTTGTCTTCAGTGTGTATTATCTGTTAACATCTACTCATCTTGACGCCTGTTTGGAGCACTCTGACTTTTGTTTGGTAGTAGCCCTTGCCTGAAACACGTCTCATCTAAGTTTCCTTCGATTATCAGTAGCGTTTTACACAAATGTATGCAGAATCTGCGAAAAGCAGAGATGGGTATTTTGATTGGGACCGTTTTTTAGGAGTTCCGTTCCTTCAGCATTGATCCGCATAAAAAACCTTATCACCGTCCTGTCCAGTCGACAAATGATTTTTTTTTTTGCTCACAGAGTTGACCGTGAAATGCGTCAGTACACAGGAGCGTTGGTTGGCTTGGGATACGATCCTAGAACAAGTGAAGCTCTTTTGCCAGACCACGACAGTGAGCTTGTGTTTGACGTGGACATGACAGAGGACGACATTATTCACGTAAGGTTTGCACTGATGAATAATGTAAAAAATCGCCTGCCACTGGCCACTCCATTTTCGCCAACTCGATTAACCCTACAATTTGACCTCCCCCCCCCCCCCTGCCCCTCCCCCACCGAAAAAAAAAACATGACGCACAAGTGGGCCAGTATGCGTTTAACACTGGGGATGGGAGGGGCGGATTGAAAGTGGTTCTTTTTCGTGTTCAAAAAACAGGAGTGGGTTTGGGTGCGGGGAAGGGAACTTCTGCCCGTCGAACCTTATATATTTGTGTCGTGGATTTCTCGACAGATCAACTCGCTGCGTACCGCCATCAACCTGGCTTTTCAGAGTGAGCAGGCAATGGCTGAATGGGGAACTCCTGCTGTGGAGAGAATTCAGCACGCCAGCAGATCTAAGATCCTAAAGTATGCCTTTCTGTCATCTTAGTGTGTCAATGATTTCATCTATGTGTGTGTTTGAATGAATTACAATTTGTTTGCGCTTGAAGCTCAAACTCTGTGGTGTGGTCCGGGTTCCTTTAAAACTTTCTCTTGACCGTAATCTTCATTTTATTATTTTTGTTTCTAAGCCTTGTCTTGAAGCGGCGAGAAAACAAGACTCCATGGGCATTTCCAAGAACAGGTTACTGGAACCAGGTAAATCAAACTGCTTTTGTTTTAAAGTCATTTGTCTTATTACAGTGAACTTTCTTTTTGCTTAGGTTAGACACTTTATTATCACAATGCCTCCCTATACTAAGGAATTTAATGGGTCTTTGTCGCGATAATACGCATGTGCAGTCTTGATACTGAATGTTTTCTTTGGCCAATAGAAATCGCAATACTCAGAGCTAGTAAGAATATCTTAGCTATATAAAGCTTCCTGTCGCCTGTCCGTCTTTTCTTCGTTTATTTTTTTTCTTTTCTTTAGAAACAAGGCGGCAACGAGGCGAAAGCAGTGTTCGATCCGAGCCTCTTCGTGTACCTTCTCTCGAGGACATCAAATATAATTTCACGACGATGTTTACATAAAACACATAATATGCCGTATAAATCCTCCAGTTCTTCACATTTTTATAACTTTTACAGGCCTCACAAGGTCAATGGAAAAGGATTTTCTTCACAGAAGTGTTTCGTCGGATCTATCAGAAATCAATCTCGTCCCCAGAGCCCGCATTTCTTTTGGTCAGCACCAAGAACGCGAGGTCCGTTTTTTGAGCATGCGCAGTGTGCTCGTTTTGAATTTTCAGCCAATCAGATTTGAGCGTAAAGGACCGGAAATCCGCGAATCGCGGACTTTCTCATCGGACTTGGCGAGAGTCAGTCGGGCTCTCGGGACAAGATTGATCAGAAATCAAATTGCCGCACATGCGCAAAAGTGTGACAAGGGCCCTTAAAACAAGAAGTTCCGGTATAAAAGGGGCCTGGGCTGGCCATTCTCACGCCCAGTTATCAATAACCATCAAAGCGTAAACAGCTGACAAACTGACCCGCGCTTTCTCTGTGGCAGTTGCTGGTAAAATGTGCTTCATTTTTGCTGAGAATGTTATGCTAAAACGTTAACAAGTTATTTCTTATTTTTGTACAGGGTATCTTTTCATGAGGTTTTGAAGCGTATTCAATTTGCAGGACGCTTCACTGTGCAACACGCCATGAATGCAAGGGGAAAAATTTGGGAGCATGTGGAAGGTGCCATCCCTTTTATAGTGGAACTTCTTGTTTAAAGGGACACTGTCACGAGCATAACTTCAAAAATTCAACAGCCCAAAAACATGTTTTCACCATTGGAAACCTATTAACAGTGGTCAATTTTTCTTAAAATTACTATACCAGTGTACTGAAGCTAAATATGGAGTGATATCACTGTGATACCATCGGGAGCTTTTGATCTCAATTTGAAAAAGTCAGCCTGACTTTTTCAAGTTCTGTCCTTGTGGTTTGGAAAAATTGATGAAAACTATTTACGGTCACGCTCTTCTTTAAACAGTTTGCTAGACATCCTTCCCTTTACGTTCTGGAGCATTTCCTGCATGGTTGAAAGTACTTAGTCGTAATTTTGGTGCCGTTTTACTAAAAAAAAATGTCCGTGACAGTGTCCCTTTAAATGCGCGCTGGCGGATGGTTGGGCAAGCTGACAAACTGCAGTTTTAACGGGTGTGGAAGGGGATGTGTTTTGGGTATCCATCTCGGGTTAGGCGAAATACTCTCAGTCTCTGATACTGGAAAAACTGGCTGATAAGTCATCTGATACTCGGGATCCCTATTGGACCACAACAGGCTTTAACCTTGAACTTCTTACATCTTGCAGATCGATCCCGCTTACATTCTGCACGCGGATCCATCCAACACTGAAACAGATGCGGGTCACCTTTACACGTTGCACAAGGGCGTGGCCATCTCTGGCAAGCCGCTGGATGATGAAGATGAGGAAGCCAGGCTCAAAGTGGCTGAGCAGAAAGAGAAATTGGAGTGGCTCAGGAGCTTGGAAGGAAGGTATACCTAGAGTATTTCCCTGTCTTCTCGGTAGCTTTGATAGAGCAGTTTTCTGGTAACTGCCATAGGAACAAAACTGGCGTCATAACAGGGTCGATTATTTTGGCGGGAACAGTGGGTTCGACCAATAAGAAGTCGAAGCACAATCACGTGACTGATGGCAAGCGCGGGAAAAGTTATGAAAGCCACTCAGAAGTGAACTCGAGTTCCGCTGTCAGTTTTGTGTTTTTTATGTGTTTTGAACAAGTATAAAATAACACTGTTCCAAAATGGAGGATTTTGTCGTCTTCCAGTGAGTTTATTTAGAGCACGATCTAAGCGCCAGAAACGACATTACATAGAAACATCGTAAGTTACTCACTGTTTGTTTTTTGGTTTGCAGATCCTCTGAACAGTTCACAAACGAGGTGGTTTGTCCTTTGTGTAATGTGGTGTGTAGACATCCAAGAGGTGTGTCCATGCATCTGAGAAGCACAACACACAAAGATTACGAAGCCTCCCTCTACGACGATTAGTTCAAGGTGTTTCAAACGTTCATCTCAGAAATGCAACATAAACAAACGCGCTAGACTGATAGCCACAATGTTGGAAACTGATTCTGAGAGCTGAATCTGAGGAGGAACAAAGTAGCGGACAACTGTTCTTCATGTTGGACTGCTTGATGTTGACGAATAAGGGACAGTCTTGCTGGCAGAGAGTTGGGTTGAACTGTTGGATCACTTGTAAGGCTCGATTACTGGAGAAAGTTAATTTCTAGTCGAGTGTCGTTTATGTTTGAAACATATCTCAAGGATTTTGTTTAACAGGAAGGTTCTCGTCCAGTGAAAATTTTTCATTTAGTTCGTGCTTTTTATTGTTGTACACCTTGGTGGTGGCATTGATGCTGACCATGCTGATGACGTTGTTGATGACGATGTTGATAATAGTGATGATGATGATGATGATGATGATGATGATGATGATGATGATGCTGCTAATGATGATGTTGAGGATTATGTTGATGATAACGATAATGATGATGACGTTAATGACTATTATGATCACTTGATGATGAGGATGATGATGATGACTGTAGGAATGGAATTTGCATTGTTTCGCACATCATTTTGGTTACCTTTAATTTTGTTGATGACAATTGTTAGTATTAATGATCATTAGCGCAGCATTCTGGGAAGAAGATACCATACTGATGTTTTAAATATTTGAAACCATTAGATAGCTAGCTCCAACGAGCGATTGTTTTATAAGATGTCGTATTTTGAGAGGGCATTCAATGCCATTATTGAAATTCCTGTCTCGTAGAAAATTTATTGTGGTGATACCGATATAGTAAGGTCACGTTATGTAGATTGCAAGGCTTCCCGTGTATCCCTTTGGACATCGTGCGAGGAAAAACGCGCGAGAGTAAGCCTTCCTTTTCTTTCGCGAGTTTCTCGCTTCTTGTGCGACGACCCGTGAGGCAGAGGGAATTCTCGCAGACCTCACGTGATGCATTAAGAAGAATTGAACTGTCAAGTTGGAATATTAGTTGTTTCGTTGTGGTTTTGTAATTGTTCCATTGGATTTACCGCTGCAGTTTGACACAAATGAAGAATTAGCCATATATTTCCACGTGAATATTGTTGTATTGTACACGATGGATATGATTTAAGCGTTTCACAGATTAAGAACTTTTTAATAAAAATGAATTCTGTTGAAAGAAGCGTGGCTCAGTTAAGTGTTCACTTCCATTACTTTACAGCGTTGTCTCTGAGTTATTCACAAAATGAAATGAGTGACTTTTTTTAGCCAGCACTGCTCTAGTTTTGTTGTAAGAGCAGCTACATAGACGGAAGGGACCCACCATTTTTTGGAGGGGGAGGGGGGGGGGGGGGGGGGCGTTACGAAAATTTTCGAGTCATTGTCTGTGTAAACATTTTTTCCAGTATCATCTTCCTGCAGACAATTACTTTCATGTCTGCAAACAATATATATATATATATATTTTTTTTTTTTTGCGTTTACAGACAATTTTTCATCCCCCCCCCCCCCCCCCTCCAAAAAATAATAGTCCCGTCTCTAATTGTGCCCTATTTAAGCTTTAATAAAGGTGCAAGGTTCTTGCAAATCTGCTAAACAATCGATGTGCACAAGATACATCTCCAAGAACAATAAACCGAAATCCTGATACTGAAATTAATATAATTGTGGATAGTTTTCATAGAAGTTATAATTGAAAACCACAGAACTAATCTTCTGTCAAACTTAGTGTTGAACATCGAATTTATTGTCGGCCCGTACAATTTATTCTGGACACAAGCACGATTTATTTCCTCGCATTCAATTGGTTCATTGACAATGGAATTGAGTAGGCCAGGTAATAGCTTGCACATGCCTAGAACCGCGAAGCTGTCCCTTTAAAACAGCGCTCCGGTTAGCTTACGTTAGCTTAGCCCGGTTGCTTGCGGTTAGGCTTTATACATGTATTGGGATTTGGATTTGTAGCCAAAAGTTCAGGTCGTCGGTTGTTCATTTCCCTGTCGTAAACGGTCGATGCCATCACTGGTAACCAAGCTTTTTGGAATGGACGATGCCACATCTGCTCTAGTTTAGGCCTTGATTAGACCAAAACTGTGCTTTGATTATTAGATGAAATTAGGCCTAGATAAGACGATTATTAAATCTAAGTTAGGTTCACGCTTAGGTTAGGGATAGGGATAGGGTCATTTATAATAGATGTAACAGTAAGAAAGTCACCTTATATAATTAAATTTCTCGGGGGGTTGGCAGATCAACGAAGTGGTCTTTGTAGTAGCGAGAGAGGGCTGCTAGCATGCCAGAGGTTCCAGGTTCGATTGTGGGTGGAGACGTGCATTTTTTATTTTTCCGTAGAAAAAAAACTTCAATGATAGACAACAACAACAACAAATTTATTGGTATTCCCATATACAGATGGTATTACCTAAAATAACAATATACGAAATTACTCTAATAACAAATAAGTAAAATTACAATAGCTCTAATCACATTAGACTAGATAAGATTACAAGTTTCTAAGACAAAAATTCTAAGTGTCCCTAAAATGGCTTCGACTGTTTACGAAACGGACACATTCGTTGTCGGTACGGTAGCCTTATTGGATAGACTCCCACTTGGTAATCTAACGGACCGGCGGCTTCGAATCCTTTTGGTGTCAACGTTTTTTCACTCAAAGTAGCGGAGGCAGCGTGGCCTAGTGGAGGGCGCTGAACTTGTAATCCGGAGGTCCCGAGTTCAAATCCTTCTCCCTGCCACTAGATGGATTTGTGTTCGGTGGTTCCGAATTAAACTCCTCCGCGCTTTGTAAATAGCCAACTGGTCAGCCTCCTGCCAGTTGGGATTTTTAAGAAGTTTCTGTTCTATTAACAATATTGGTTCAATTATTTACAGTGTGTCCATTTAACACAGCAGTGCTTTATACATTGACACTTAGAAATACATAAACTGCAGTGGTATAGCGAGTGGTAGCAAATCGAGAAAAATGGTATCAAAACATGTGATATCATTTTTTACCAATCAGCTCACAGAGTTTGCCATGTTACAATGCTGAATGGGCCAAGGTTTATCGATATTAAGTCGAAACATCTTCGGATCTTCCTCGGCAATCTTCGGCAATCTTCGGAAATTGTCGGAAAACCTCGGAAATTTTCGGAAAACTTCGGAAAATGTTCGGAAACATTCGTATGACTACCGGACAACATTTTCAAAATGGTCGGAAATCTTCGGAAAATCGTCAAAAACCTCGTTATTAGTAGGTTTATAAAATAAACAGAACTTGCGCTCACTCGTGAGATATCGAGTTGAACACTCGAAGATAAATTTCATATCTCCGCGCAACCATGTATTATCCTCTATTTATGGCTTATTTATTTTCATACCTCGTGTAAGACAAAATAAGAAGTCTCGCTGCACGAACTGAACTCCCCAGCCTCGTACCCAGACCTCTCTCTCAAAGAAAAATAGGCGCGCAGAAAAAGGAAGATGGGAAGCTGGTCACTGAATTGTTTCTTCATTGGGATAGTGTAAACAAATACAAAGACCCCAACAACATGTGGGACGCTTGGAAGACTCTTTTCTTTCAATGTGTCGATAAGCATGCACCATTGCGCACTAAACGCATTCGTGCACGCAAATCAGATTGGATCACACCTCAACTGAAGAAAAGAATGCATTTTAGAGATACCCTCAAAATAAAAGCCACTAGATCTGGAAGTGCGAATGACTGGTCACAGTTTAAAAAATGTCGCAATGCTGTCAACAATGAAATCAAGCAGGCCAAAGAACAATACTTTAAAAGTGCATTGCGAGTAAACGAAGGTGACCCTCGTAAGACTTGGCGAATCATTAATGAACTTACTTCTAGAAAAAATCACACCTCTTCAGTAACAGAGATTAAGTTTAACAACAGCAGCATTAGTGATTCTCATGAGCTGTCGTCTACTTTCAATAATCATTTTTCTAGTGTTGGACTGAAACTTATTGATGATATTCAACAAAGTGGAAATATTCCATCCTATTTTGATTACCTTGAGGAGACCGAGCATAGATTTGAACTCAACACGATAGAATGCTCAAAAGTATTCTCTCTACTGTCCAAACTCTGTAAATCGAAAGCGACGGGCCTGGATAAAATCTCCGCACGTCTTCTTCGCGAGTGTGCTGATTTGGTCGCCAGCTCTCTTTGCTGTATCTTTAATAGATCTATTACATCTGGTATATTTCCCACAGAATGGAAATTCACTAAAGTCGTTCCACTATTCAAACAGGGTGAACTTTCAGATTTAAATAACTATCGTCCTATTTCTATAATTCCTGTTGTCGCTAAAGTCTTTGAGAGAATCGTTTATAATCAATTTTATGAATATTTAACTGAAAACAATCTAATTTCCAGTAGTCAATCAGGGTTTCGTTCATTTCACTCCACTGCTACCGCCCTGCTTGAAGCCACAGATAGCTGGGCTTTTAATATTGACAAGGGCAACGTTAATGCTGTTGTTTTTCTAGATTTGAAGAAGGCCTTTGACAACGTCGATCACACAATCTTGCTATCAAAATGGAAAGTTTTTGGTGTCACAGGTGTCACGTATAACTGGTTTAATTCCTATTTGGATGATCGAAAACAAAAGTGTTTTGTGAACGGTTGTCTCTCGGACAGTAAACCGCTATTGTGCGGCATCCCCCAGGGTACAATCCTAGGTCCACTTCTCTTTTTACTCTATATAAACGACTTGCCCAACTGTCTCTCTATTTCACAACCTAGGATGTACGCAGATGACACGCACTTAACCTTTGCCAGTAACGATGTTACCCTATTAGAAGAAAATATGAATAACGAGTTAACTAAAGTTTCTGAATGGTTAATTGCAAATAAACTCACTCTTAATAGGTCTAAGACTGAGTTTATGTTGCTAGGATCAAGGCAAAGGTTAAGTACTTTGAGTGGTCCTTTGTCCTTTTCTATAAATGGTGACTCTATAAAGCAAGTTGAATTTGCAAAATTCCTCGGTGTATGTATAGATAAGAACCTAAGTTGGAATCTACATATTACAAATATTTCTAAAAAGATTGCATCTGGCATTGGCATCCTAAAGCGTAGCAGGTCTTTTGTTCCATTTAAGACATTACTATGTATCTATAACTCTTTAGTACAACCCCATTTTGATTATTGTAGTGTCGTTTGGGGGAATTGCAATAAAACTCTGGCAAGTAAACTACAAAAACTGCAAAACCGTGCTGCGCGTGTCTTGACCTCTTCTTCCTACGATGCCAATGCTGATGATCTTATTGCAAGACTTGACTGGAATAAACTCGATGTCCAATTTAAATTTCAAACAGCCGTCATGGTCTATAAATCACTCAATGGTCTTGCACCTGACTACCTTAGGACAATGTTTTCTAGTAGAAGCGATACGTGTGCCTATTCACTGAGAGGGTCCGCGGGTAAACTAACTGTTCCGCTCCCCCGCACTAATTTTCTTAAAAACAGTTTTAGCTATAGAGGTGCGGTGGTGTGGAACAGTTTACCTGTCGACCTGCGGCAAGTACAAACTCTCACTAGCTTTAAATCCGGCTGCAGCAGTTTCGTCTTTGGCTAGAATCAATGTAAATATTAACAACACAGGGCATTCATGGAAAGCAGGCATTTTATTATAATTAATTATCGCATCCTTTCTTAATTGCAACTTAAATTTATTATTTAAAATAATTAAGTAATTTTAAATAAGTATGTACTTTAAGTCCTGATGTTTTTACCGTGTTGAAATAAAGTTACATATCTTCCCTTTCATTGGCCGAGAGCAACCCATGGTCGCATTCGCCTGCACTGGCTGAGTAATTCAAACACAGGACTTTTCATTGTGATGCAGACAGACAACAGCACGTCACAAACAGCTGCGTTAAGTTTATTCAGAATAAAAATTTCCATAAAGATAAATCCTTACTGATGTCAAAAATATGCAAGACAAACAGAGCCTTCGGAAGGTTGAAGAAAAAAATCTGAGGACCGCCCGAAGCGGTTTATGTAATATACTGGCAAAAAAAAACTGAACAGAGCTTTCAGGAAGCTGGTTTGAAGACGAGACAAAAAAACCGATGCACGATGATGGTTTAGTTATCGAAGAATTCGGATCTGTTTTCTTTTAGAAAAGAATAGTGCGATATAGCAGTAATTTATAAACGTGACTATGGCCGCATACTCGACATAAAGGTGTATTGCTATTGCTTAAAAGCTTTCCAATATTTCGGGCGTGAAGATTTCTATAAGGTCAATACACCACATGCAATACACCACCTTCAATCACACGCGACGGAAGAGTCAATAAATCAAATCATATTTCTTATAACACCCAATGGTTTTTTTCTTTAAGTGAAAGCAGTGCAAACATCATACATTTTAGTGTGGGAAATCACCATCAGGAATTAATTTACTGCGCCATAATTTCATTTTCGTTGCCAGCAAACTCTTCTGCCAAGTGGAAAACAACTGCGTTTTAAATTGGCATGGCTTTTAATCGGAGATCATTTTGCGTTTTCATCGGCTGTGTTTTAAGTTCATTACCATAATCTTGATAAGTCCTTTTGTTTAAGACGCTTGCCTCGCTAAATAGGCGATTGGCTTTCAACTAAAATACAAAAGGTCGCATTTTAATGAGTCCTGAAAAAACATTGCCTCTATATCTGAATTCGTAATACTTGCTAAGCACGTTTTATGGGTAAATGAAAATTAGTCCATTTACGACCACTCGATTCGACCTGCTTAGCACCTACACGCGTTTTATTAGGTTTTATGTTGTAAACAACGACACAAAAAACTTCAGCTGATAAATAATTGAACCCACAGCCACCTTAATCACCGGAGATTTTTATTTATGAATTTTTGTCAAATAACAGGTGCATGTTAAAGGTCTGATCAAGCAAAGCCGTCGACGAAACATCACGTAAACAGCAAGAGCGAAGATGTCCGCATCCGCGAATTATACTTTTTCACTTGAAGAATCCGATTATGGGAAGACTAATCAGCAATGTCCCGGATTAACGGTACAAAATGCTGTTTTGGGGATCTCGTGTTTTCTTGGAATCATCTCGAATTCGATTATCCTGGCTTTCATCTTTAAAAACCGTCATGGAGGTTTTACACCAGATAAAATGCTGATCACAAACTTTGCGGTCGTGGATCTGATCGCATGTTTGGTCAGCCTTCCACTGCACATGAGAGCCCTCAATAGCGACTCCAGTCTCGCGGATAACGGCTTGTGTTTAGCAAGGTTCTTCACGATGTTCACGAGCTTTGCTGTTAATATTACAACATTGGCTGCGATAAGTATTGACCGTTACGACGCGATTTGTCGAGCGCCGTTCCGGGAGATAACTTGCAAAAAGACTGCGTATCAGCTCGCCTTCATTTGGTTGTTTGCAAGTTCTACTGCTGCTGCCGGGGGAACCGGGCATATAGTAACTGCCGTACGGGACGAGCGTGTATGTCTCAGCCCAGAGAGGGAGATCCCTTCTGGGGCGTTGACCGGGAAATCGGTCATGCTCGCCATCGTAACTTTGTGGATCGTCCCGTCCCTCGGGATCATGTTCTGCAGGTTTTACGCAATTGTAAAGTATGTACAAGAGCATTCGGCCCATCTCCGTTCCGTGCTTGGTGCTTCGGGCGTAAAAAGAGAAGTGAAGCTAACAAAGAATTGCGTGGCTATGGTCATAACGTATCTGAGCTTTTGGATAATGTTTGCAGTCATGGTGCTGCTAAGAAACAAGTTTTCTTCCTTAGCCGTACATTGCACCTATCTCTGGTCCTATTCCTTAGCTTATTCCAGCTTTACTGTGGTGCCAATCGAATACATAATACTCGATAAGAGATTGCTTGCCTACGTTTGGCAAAAATTTGCTCGGAATCGGAGAAAGATCTCAGTTGAAGGTATAAGCAATCACAAAGTGCTCTTCACAAAGAGGGGACCTCATAACGACAGTTATGAAGATCCCGATAGTGCGGCACAAAAATACGCAACGCCGGAAAGAAGCGAAAGCACAATTAAATATTGATTCTTTTATACCAAATTCTGCTGAATAATTCAGTTTTACGTCGAATGTGACGCCGGGAAACTGTAGATTACTATGGCTATAGCTACATCGCAAACTGTTTTCATTGTAGCGGCCACAAACGGCACAAAATGAGACAGTGGTTCTGGTTCAGTGATTCGTATTCAGAGTCATTTAACACTGGGAAAATAAGCAAAAGCTGCAGATGCAATTGTTGTCACAGCTGGAATCTAAGACATTTTCCGCTCCCATAGTTAAGATAAATAGTTTCAATAAAATGCCAGACCGCAGATGACAAATGGCATCTTTTAAATTAAACGATAGAAGTTGCTTTGTATTGAAACCCGCGTAATTACACCTCGCACACAATTCATTTGAGATGGTTTGCACCGTCAAACTCCCCACCTGCGTGTTTTAATACGATATTTTTAACGCTTTGAAGAGCTCAAAAATAATCGACTGTTCACAGCTTACTGTAACTTGTAAACTATTTTTATCACGGAGCATTGTGTACAGTAATTTGGTACCTGACTGAAAGAAAACGATATCGATTTGAAAATTGCTGGACACAGTTTCAGCATGGTCGATCGGAAACGATTTGATAACGTGAACTTGTTTTGGCCAATCAGTCGAAACCTTGCCACTTTCATGACCAACTTTTCATTTTCGAACGCGTTCAGTACATGTAAGAAAGAGTTTCTGATATGAAGAAGTCGAAAACCTACCCAACCCCGGACATGCTACTACTGTAAGTAATGTATTGTAAGTGATGTTAGTATTGTAAGTAATGTGTAGCACTAATAAAAAAACAGTTTCTTGCGTATTTCTTGTTCATGAGGCCTCGATCGTTATAGAGTTTGTAATCAAGTTACTCTACTGTGAAAATAATTGCAAAGCCATCAGCACCATTTCTGTGCTGTCAAGCGAATGACAAAAAAAAGAGGGCTTGAGGCACAACGTTTCGAACTGTTAATAAAATGAACTTTATTATTACCATTTGAAATTCCTTCTTCCTTAATTAATAATTGCTTTGCCAGCCAAGTTTAAGAACTGAGCAAATTCTCTCGGTTCCTATCACTACTAACTATTTATAAATAACAACTGATGTTTAGCGCATCTGTAATTCTCTGTCAGCCGCTGACGCCAAAAATCTGAGCATCGTCCCCTAGCTAGCTCCTCTCAAGCTCCTCGCTGTATTCCTCAAAGTCTATCCTTTTAAAATCTATCTCTTTATCATCCCAAGTTTCTCCTGGGGCAGCACCGACAGCAGGGGGCTTGGGTCGCATTTCGATGTTTTCCAGACGTCTTTGTTTTACGGCCGCCTCCTACAAACACAGAATGCCATGAAAGTTTAACTTTGCTCCAAACAGAGCCTACAATCTCGCACCATTAACGGCGATGAAACGCACTGGGTGCGCAGTTCTCGCCGAAACTGTCGCTACTAAATATCTAAAATCCTTTCAAATAAAATGGACTTTGTTTTAACGAGGGTCACACGTAACAGTCTTGCGACTGACAAACTCGTGGCCCTCGGATTCCAGATCGAATTGGAATTTACAAGTGTTGTATTTTTACAACATATTCTTCATATAAACTTCTCGCACGTTATGCTTCAAACTCTTCCAAAATTCAAGCCACCGCAAGCTGGAAGTGGCGTTGATTTTTTTTTCTGCGTTTGCCCGCTGCGTGGTCGTTCCCTTTACAGCGGTCAAACGCAAAATTCAACGCCTCTTCCGGTTTTCGCTGCCTCGAACTTCGTAAGAGTTTAAGCAAAAATGTGCAAGACTATTGCGGGAAAACATTAAAATAACACCGTGAAAGAAAATCCTCGCTGGGAGACTCAGTGGATAACAATTAGCAAATTTCCAATGCACAGGCGGTGTATAAACCTTAACTTTTCAGTGACTGTCTTAACTTTCGGCTTAAAACCAAAAAAACCGCAAAATTAAGGGCGCGTTCGTTTGGGAATATTCCGGAATAAGAATATATTCTGGAATATATTCCGGCTATTCTGCTCCTGGGAGCTGAATAGCCGGAATGGAAATCCAAGTATTCCGGAATAGGAAGAGCAAGCAAACGAACGCTAACTTGCATTATTCCAATTATTCCTATTCCGGATTGATCCCAAACGAACGCACCCTAAGACGTTTGTGTGGAGCAGTTTTGGCGGGAACTGCGCATGCGCGCGAGGTTTGACCGCTGTGTGCTCGTACCCAGAATCTACGATCGTCTAACCTCGATTATTTTCGCCATTCTGACATCCCTGTTATGCGTCAGTAAACTTGTGGCTACCGAGAGGCCTTTCCGTGTCGCCTCAGTCTTCACGCGGCCAGTCCTGCCTACGCGATGAATGTAATCAACGATGGTTGTGGGAAAGTCAAAGTTGATTACGTGTGTTACCTGTGAAAAACATTCGAGTTAGTTCAATTTACAGTAAGGCATAACCTCTCTGGAATCTCTATTTTCATTCCCGCGCTGTAAACACAACCTCTATTGTTATTCAGTGCTTGGGGTATTGTTATGACCTGATATCTGTTGTTTTAAGAACCAATGAAGTTGCTCGTTCAAAATTAAAACTAAGTTCATTAAATTATTTGGAAATGGAAAGTTATACACCTAACTTAAGCGATTAATGGTTTTCATGTGATCCTCTATATCAGAACTAAACGGAATTTAAAAATGTTGGATTTTGAAAAAAGAAAGGAAAAACCAGAAATAAATTCAAACCTTCCTCCATCAAAATTGTTGTGGTGGAGTTGCCTGAGGATACTCACGCCATTTCGTGAATGCAAAAGTATGAGCTTAACAAAATTTCAAAATTCTGTTTTGCTGTTTTTGCGACTACGACATTTTCACAAGCTGAATCAAAGTGAAGACGACTTCCATGTTTTTCCCGCCTAAATAGCACTAGTTACCACGCGCGTGCACTCTTTTGCTATCGTGGTCGCACTCCTATCACAATCTTAAGGTCTCTATTGCATTGTGGGGCGTGACTTATACTTACATCAGGATCCACGCCTCTCGACGCCACATCAGTGCACACGAGTATTCTGGATTTTCCTTCTTGAAACTCTTGGAACAATTCACTTCTAACCTACAACACGGAGGGAAAACATAGCTCGACTTCTATTGGTTGAGCGAGTGGTTTGACTTCAAATTTGAGGAGATGATTACTAAGACTGGAATTATAATGGTGCTCGCGAACTGTTTCTAAGAACTCAAAATAACGAACAAATAGAGCTTTGTTGTCTCGCATCGCTTTCAATAATTGTTAAAGTTTACAAGTTGTTTCACCATTCCGCGCTAATTTACCAATTACGCCGTTCTCAAGTCCTTTGTTTGCTCCACCTAATAGCTCAGAACGCGATAGACCTAGAAACAAGGTCCATTCGCAAAAGTTTAACCTGTCATAAACAGTTCACTCTTGTCTAGCCTGGTGACGGAGAGTGGAAAGGGAGATGCGGGCGGGCAGTGTCAGCTGGGGAGAGCTGGGGAGGAAGGCGAAGGACAGGCAGCAGTAGCGATATCTAGTTATCGCGAGAGGGGAAAACGAGAAGTGTGACTTCTCGTTTTGCCCTCTCCTTCTCATTTGAACGCCCACAACCCCCTCACAAAGACGACTGCGTTGTAAATAAGCATGTCAAATAAAAGACGATGATTAATATGACCGCTTTGGTTAAATAAATGCAAATAAGCTATCACGGATCCTTCAGTCTCCTCCACACAACCAACTGCGTTTCAACACGGTATTAAGTGTACAAACTATCGCGATAAGAGTCACCATGAGCTAATTCTCTGTACTTGTGAATTTTGTTATCTTGGAAGGTAGTGTTCTGTGAAGACGGATAAACTGGATGTGTTTATCTGCTAAATAATGTCCCACAAAGTCACAGCTCGCTGTCGTGTTACAGAAGACAATAGTTCGCTGACTAGGGTCTTGTTGATCGTTTCTCAGAAGTTTTAACAGTTTGCCTGCATGATAAAGAACAAACACAAAGAACACTGAAGGTTAATCAAACACCGCCCCGAGGAAGTCAAGAGGAGGTTCTCCACGAAATTTTTGGCTAACCTAGTCAAGAATGGCTTCTGTTTGTGTTAACATGTGAGAAAGGATTGCCCGATGTTCATGGAAAAAATATATATTCTTCCAAAACCACACCAAGCTCTAGACCAAGAGTACAGAAACACACCTCATTTCAAACCAAGACAACTCAGAACCATAACTATTGTCTTATTGAAAACCGCGAACAGAGTGCTTTACTCTTGTTAAGTTTGTTCAGTGAATTCTTCTCAGGGCGGATTTTGACCGTAAATACATACTTGTTTAACATACCTGCTTTTTCCTCTTGTTTGAGTTTAACGAACTTGTGCCTGATATGAGGCAGGACGCGATGAAGACCAGACGTACAGATTTTTAAACGCTGAAATGGAAACAAATTTTATGAGCTTTCTCGTGAACAGTTAACCAATCAAAGTTCGGAAGTGACGAAAAAAATATATAGAATATAGTGGGAGTAAAGCGCGGAAAAACAGATAGCCGGCGTGAAGTGCGGGAAAGGCATACCCGGCTTCAAAAAGCGCGGAAAAAACATGTAGCCTGCAAAAACCGCGAACAGGTACCCGGCGTGAAGAGCGGGAAACGCGTACCCTGCTGCATAAAGCGCGGTTAGACAACATGTAGCCTTCAAAAATCGCGGGCAAACAAGAAGCCAGCGAAAAGCGCGGGAAACACGCCCATGCATAAAGCGCAGGAAAACGCGCAAACAGGAACAAAAGAAGCCGGCGTAAAGCGCGGGAAACACGCTCTATACTCAAAGCGCAGGAAAACGCGCACATGGGAACACAAGTAGCCAGCGTAAAGCACGGGAAATGCAGGCTGGTCCCACAAGTTTTTTTAACCAGTTGTTTAACACCAAAGCAGACAATCATGAAGTCATGAAGAAAATGGCCGGCGGGAAACACCGATTGAAGTCCTGACTACCTTACCGGTAACATTTCTTGGAGAGTATCCACAATTAATTCGTTTGGCATTGTTGCACCAACAATAGTAACCTGTGTGTCTGTTGGCAACTCCCCGGGGGGTGGGGGTTTTCCTTGTCGTATCTAAAAAAAAAGTCAAACGTTAAATGATGGTTACAGCTGACCGACTTATTGACCAGTCGGATGTGAACACTAGCGTAACTGTGGAGTTCAGGGTTTGTTTCCATTCTAGACGACTAGATTTTAGTGCACTCATACATACCGCTTCTACTTCCACAAAAGAGCTTTTAATGCTTCATTCGAACAAATTCGGTTTTGTGAATTTGTCTTCCTCGTTATCCTGTGTGCAAACTAAACAACCGAATGTTTGCCTGCATAAGGAACATTCGATTGATGCATAATGCAATCTCTAGCGTGCGGCCATCCCTAATCGTGTTCTTAGTTACAAATTACAATACATTTGGCTCGACGCAGCAAAGGCGCTTAAAAGAAGTGGGTAGTAAACCCCTTTAAAAGCAGCGTTCGCAACGCACGCGATTCGACACGTGGTTAGTATACATGTATGTGCATATTGGACTGAAAATTAGAGATTGAAGCTGTACAACGTGGCAACTGACTCGCGTCTACTCACAGAGATCGATTGAAGAAGCTCCATAGTGTCTCGTTTGAACGTGCTGTCAAACATGGAATCCGCTTCATCGATCACCAAGTGAGACAAATCCGAAAAGAACACGCGATCTGGAATAAAACAACAATCAGTTCCTTATCTATTACACAGTGACAAATGTAAGTAAAATAAGAGTTAAAGACGGAATTCGTCAGGACTTTGAGTATTTTATTGGACAAAATTATGTACAAAAATTATTTATAAGCTTTTGTGTTACTGTTTCAAATATCTTATAAAAAAACATTTCTAACAACACCAAACATCGAAAACACATTTCGACGTTCCACTTAATTCCACTGAATCGCTTAAAAAGACGATTTTACAAAATAGCTATACGTGGGTTTTAACCTATAGCTTGTGAACTTTGAAATTCATTTTCTCAGGCTCTGACAAGAAGCTGTTGGTGTTATCACGGATTACTGCTAACATCTTTAGCTTTTAAAAAAGGTTTATTTCAATTATTCTGGTACTCAATTTTTGTCCAATTAATATTACTTCATTTCCTGATGGTTCCACCTTATTAAAGATGTCTTTTCCCTCTCGACAAAATTCGGTGAGACGAATCAAACCAGAACAACTATGTCAAAAGGTACTGCACCTCTTTCGCGAAATTGAAGCAATGTCCCCGGCGTACCAACTACAAGATCCACGGGAGATTGAAGATCTTCCTTCATGAATTTCTATGATAAAAAAATGCGAAGCTGACATTTGGCAGATAAGCCTGTGTTAGAAAGGGTTTTTACCACAAGTAGAAATGGTGGCCGCATCTATTGAGCTGATAACAAAATAGTCAAGAGTTTGGGAGAAGTCGAAAGTCGAAACTACTCCAAAGATTCCTCCGAAGATTACCCAAGGACGTAAGGTAACTCCAAAAGTAGCACGAAGATTACCGAAGACGTCCGAAGATTAAAAAGATGAGGATGACGTAGAAATTTTCAAAGATAACCAGGGGACTTCCGAAGATTGTCAACCGGTACCAGAAGGTCCACAGATCTTTCCAGCTTACCTTCTTTCGTCCTCCAATGATCCCTACTGATTTAAAGCGTGCGTGATGACTCAATGACTTGGCAACTTCCTGCAGAAAGAAAATAGGTACATGATGTGTATATGTGTCGTGTACTGCTTCGAAGCTGTTAAACGCAAAAATTTAACGTCACTTCCGGTTTTCGCCCGTCACGGTTTCTTAGAGTTTGATGCGAAAAGACGTTTGTTGGAAAACCTCTTTCAATTTAATATGTGTTTTCAAACCAAAATGGTTCTAATCAAATCGATTGGAAACTGTCTGTATCTGCTAACAAAAATAGTATAAATTTTCCAAAGTTTTAACGCCCAAAATGGGTAAAACATAACTTTTGTTATTTTATAAAGATAAATTGCTCACGAGCGTGGGAAAAAGAAAAAATTCTGAGTCCCCGACAGGAATCGAACCCTTGGCCTCGCAGATACCGGTTGGGCGCTCTAACCACTAAGCTACGAGAGCTCTTGGAAAGGCATTAGCTGGGTTCATGAGCATGGGGCAAAGAAATAATTCTGAGTCGCCGACAGGAATCGGACCCTTGGCCTTGCAGATACCGGCTGGGCACTCTAACCACTAAGCTACGAGAGCTCTTGGAAAGGCATTAGCTGGGTTCATGAGCATGGGGCAAAGAAATAATTCTGAGTAGCCGACAGGAATCGGACCCTTGGCCTTGCAGATACCGGCTGGGCACTCTAACCACTAAGCTACGAGAGCTCTTGGAAAGGCATTAGCTGGGTTCATGAGCATGGGGCAAAGAAATAATTCTGAGTCGCCGACGGGAATCGGACCCTTGGCCTACCTGGGTTTTGTTGTTTGGACAAAATAATTCTAGAAAAGTCAGCTTTTTTCGACTATTTTGCTTGGTTACCAAGGAAAATGGTAAGAATTGGGATCATTGGTGGGACTCTCTGACACACATTTTTGTATACTCTCAAGGGACTGTTTTAATTTGTCAAGGGAATACTTTTCGCTGTGGGCGATAAAACGTCACTGGATAGGAATGCATCCGCCGTTTTCGATCCCGAAATGTTATTTTCACGCGTCGCTCGTCATTTAGCCTGTCTAGCCTTTTGCAAACTACAGGTAGGTATTTTTTAAAGATCTGTGCTATTCATCGATTGAATTGCTTAGTTTTACATGCTTAAAAGCTGCTGCGAATCTTCATTGTCAGAGGATATTGGCCAATGCTATTTTCTATTGTTACAAGTCTATTGTTTGTAGTCTTCATTGAAAGAAGTATTTTTAGCTCGTCACGCAATCTTTTGTTTTGACCACAATTCACGGACTTGATCACGACAGCAGCTTCTCAAGACTTCAGACAGGAAAATGGTAATGTACAATATTGCTTCGAACTTAAATGGAATTTTTAGAAGGATCGGTAAAGCCACTTAGTGAAAAATTGACTGCAAAAAGCCGTCGGGCTAAAATTAAACTTACGCTTTAGCGTGAATATTAAATGCAGGATCTCACGGCTTCAGAAATATGCAGAATTTTGAAGCTTTGATACACCCGGCATAGTCAATCGAACGTTCGAAAATCGAACTCAATCGAATTCAATCCGTGGATTGAGTTCGATTGAGTTCGGCAATCGAACGAAATCGAACACCAGACTTTCAGTGAGTTCGATTTCCGAACAAATCGAATTCAATCGAAAAAATCGAACTTAATCGAACTCAATCCATCTGATTGTGTTCGATTGGGTTTGGAAACCGAACTCAATCGAACACAATTAAATGGATTGCGTTCGATTGGCTCTGGTAAACCTATACAAAGCAAGCCCAAAGCAACCCCAAAGCAAGCCCATCAAAACAGGTTTTTCTTCTGCCTTTTTACAATTTATTCTTATAACAGAAACCCCATATTTTACCTCCACTTCACAACAAATAAGCACACAGCTTAAGGACAAATAAGTTTATTTAGGAAGGCGGCCAGGCAAGAACCAACCCGAACCACGATACAGCAACTGCAAGAACTAATATAAACTACGTTACATCACACACTCAATAACTTGCTTCTTGATAGGAAAAAAACCGTCACCACTGGCCACTAGCGTAGCGTCCTTGTGGATTCCTGCGAACCATCTCACGTCAATGAATATAGCATGATGCATAACTATTTCTCGATCATTTTGCGTAAGTACGCGACCTTAACAAGCTTTACATCACTGACTGCCAGTAAGGCAGGGGAGTCCACTACTTAGGACCAAAAAACCCCTAAGACAAAATCACTATGTGAGCCAGGCTAACAAACTAGCAAGGCAAACAAACTTCGTGTACAACTGCCATAAGTCTGAGGAGCCCACTACTTTGGACTAAAATCTCTAGAATGCAACGAACTTTCTGAGGACTAAAATCCCCTGAATATACAAATATATTGTGCCAGTTAGGCCAGCAAACTTGCAAGACAAACAAACTTCTTGTACAATAGCACTTTAGGCTAGGGAGCCCTCTGCTGATCATCAGCTCATTGAATACAAATATATTGTGCCAGTAAGGCTATAAATCGCGAATTGCGACTGGGAGGACCACAACTTTGGACCAAAAATCCGAAATACAACATGGTTCCAGTTAGGCTAAAGAGCTGCAGAAGCTTCAAACTTCCTTACCAACAGCCGACAGGGCTACAGAATTCATACTGAAATACAATGATATACACTGTGCCACTAATAGAAAAACGGAAACTTTAACATCCCGGCTACAAAAGCAGGAGTAAAGAATATAAATACAAATCAGTTGGAATAAACAAACTAACGGAGCTGAGCAACCGCATACAATGAAAACGCGATTAGCACGGAGGCCAGAAAAAACCTGCCACAAAAAACCCCGTGGGCAAAAAAGAAGCAGGAAATCTGGGTAGGAACCATGGCTCAAGCTCCAACAATTGGTAGCCCATCCTACTGAGGCTTTACAAATAAATTCAAGGCTAGCCGACAACAAGGCGAAGAACAATCTGAAAACTAAAAATAAAAAATAAACGGAGCCCTGAACTGGGCTGGTTCAGAGGCCTAGATGACTATCACGTGCTAAACTCCCCCTTATATACCCCTGGTTAACCACCCATAATGCACCGGCCTGGGACCCAGGCCGTGTTGTGTTCCGTGCCGGCAAAATAGTTATTTCGGCCTTCTTCGCAAGCTCATTCGTCAGAAATAACATTTATAAACTGTCCACGGCATTTAAGAGAACAGAACAGAACACGTTGAAGGTGACCTAATTGTCCGTGTTCGTTTGCAATTCGGAATGCACGGCCTGTCTCCCGGCCTGTCTCGCCTATTTCCTTTAAAACCTTGAAAGCTTTGCCATCCTTGACGTCAAAGCGGCATTTCTGGTAGCCTTTTACTACACATTTGAAGGTTACAATCCACAGCGCATCTGAAGCCATTTCTGCGGAATTTCTTCGTTTACGAAAAACACGTGCGCTACACTCCGGGTTGAAGTAACTCGAGATTCCAAGATCTGGTTATGGATTTTCAACGCCTGTTTTACACAAATCACGAGTTCGAAAATCGAACGTTCGATTGGGTTCGATTGATTTTTTTTTCTTTTCGGTGAGTTCGATTTCGTTCGATTGCCGAACTCAATCGAACTCAATCCATGAATTGAGTTCGATTGAGTTCGATTGAAATTTAGTTCGATTGGGTTCGATTGGGTTCGATTGACTATGCCGGGGATACATTAGTAGCTACATCTTGAAATGAGAATTAATCTAAAACAAAACTTCCTTCAAGTTTCTTTCATTTGCCCAGTTTACGTTTGGAATTTTAGGCTTCTGAAGCGTATTGATTTGAAAAGCGCATGGTGACATCTGATATGCAGCGTGCGGCCGACTTACTGTACCATCGCATTGTTGTTTATTTAATAATTGTGTTCAGTTTACGACCTTTTACATGCAAAGATTTACTACAGTACTTCGGAAAATGCAAACAAGTATTTTTTTGTTATTAGTTATAGTGATGGATAGCATAAAAAGCAATCTGAGTGTTAATTTTGTGGAAGGAATTCAGTAGTTTTCCGCTATCTCACGGCAATCTCACGGTTTATCTCCAATTACCGCTTTTCTGTACCAAGATAATACCACTGGTGGTTAAATAAATGTCAGTGACAGTTATACAGAATGAAAACCTACCTTTCATAAAAAGCAATATGCGTGTTAATTTTGTGGAAGGAATTCAGTAGTTGTCCGCTATCTCACGGCACCATGATTCGCAAATTATTATCCCCAGTTACCGCTGGTGGTGGTTAAATAAATGTCAGTGACAGTTGTACAGAATGAAAGCCTACCTTTCACCAGAGTGTTTCGAACTAGTGTTATATTTTGTAGAAAGAGTTCGTGTTTTTGCGAGTTGTTAAAATGACGCGCGGAGGTGAAGAAATTTTTTTCACCGTCTTCAAGTTTGGTTTGGGATCAATTTATCAAGGTTGATAATTAACATTTCAAACCATGAATTGGTCTTTCAGCGTGTCTAGTTGTAATAAACGTTTACTTCAGAAAAGAATTGTTTGTCTGAATTTAGTACGCATATGGTATATTTTTTCCCACTCGCACGTTTGTGTTAAAAGCCGTAAAAGAGCCAGGAATTTTTTTTTTTTTTTTGGGGGGGGGGGGAGGGGGGTGGGTGAGCGCTAATAAAAGCCTTCTGGACTGTGAGTCAATGGGTTAGTGCATCACAAATCGCTTTCAATACTAACATTTCCCCAACGCATACTCCATGCGAAATAGTCGAATCTCGAAGAGATCTTTGATTTAATCCAGAATCTGTAATGACACTTACTAAGACCTGGACAGCAAGTTCCCTGCCTGGGACAACAACACAAGCTCTCGGCCTTTTGAAGCGTGTTGTTACACCATGTTTTTGTTCATCCTCTCTCAGATGATGCACAACTGGTGCCAAGTAAGCAAGAGTTTTTCCAGTGCCTGTTATTACAATACAGAAGCAAAGTTTGTGTCACTGAAATGACTGAAACCTCTTCATAAAAGGGCACTTGAGCCCTACCTACAGAGTTTTTAAAAACTTATCTGTAAACTGGTTTGTTTTATCGGTTAGACAAAAATTGACCAAAAACAATGACTACCACTATGTAGTTTTTTTTTATATATATACACTAACTTAAAAGTTATTAGCTGAAAAGATAAAAATTTATAAGGTACATTTGACCACTTTTAATGTTTCCATGGCAACTAAATTTGACATCACAATGATTTCAATTTGTTCATTGGGAAAACGTTTACAAACTTGTACTAAAAGTTTTAACTCAACGTTATTGGTGTAGCTGCAATAGAACACCAAAGATAGAATTATCTCTTGTCAACCATTGTGAGCTACCTGTGTGTAGACTGAAAATTCAATTCATTCATAGGAAATTTCACTCAATATCACTTAACAACATTGACTTACTAGTATATACATACAAAATCTATGCGTATGGTTATGTTCAAAACATACATTTTTTTAAAAAAAAAGGCAATTTCTAATTTACCTGTTTGCGCTGCACAAAGAACATGCTCTCTTTTTAGTATTTGTGGAATTGTCGCCATCTATAAAGGAAAAACCTATGTTGATTATCCTGTGTAGGTGTTTCCATGCCAACTATTTCTCTTATTACATAAGCGAGACACTCTGTGGGTATTTCCAAAGAAATCAAAGACACGACGATTACCGCTGAAAAATGAAGATCTCAAGATTTGAAGCAAATTTGAAGCAAATATGTGCAAGCAGGCAAGTAAAAACTACAAAATATCTGTCATCTCTGTTCATCTCTCAATTTTAAGCATTTCACAGCATATCAATGATTCCTTTTTATTATTTCAGCAAATGTTTATATTGCTTTTCATGAATTTAAACAGTTATTTATTCAATTTGTTGCTGAAGTGACATATTTATCTGACTAATACACTGACTACACTGTCACGGAACAGGGGCACCCAACGGATCGTTTCGGTAAATTATCTGTTCGGGAGGCCTTTAATCCCCTCTGATTTTCTGAAGAGAATTGTCACCTCGAACTTTCGTGATATGAGAAATTTAATGTCTGTTGTTTTCGAATTGTAAAAAATGTCGTTTTGGGTACCGAAAAAAGGTCAGCTATCATTTTCGGAAAGGCGATAAGACCTAAGGTTTTCGGGGAATGGACAAAAAAGCCCTAACAAATTCGAGAATACTCAAGTTCCTCTAGAATAACCGAACAGATAAAAATTTTTTAGCGCAACCTAAAATTAACACACAGAGCTTTAAAAGTACTCCAGATAGCCTAAAACAGCGTTTGAAAGCATTTGAGAGAAAACGGTCGTTGGGTGCCCCTGACAGAATGATTTTTAAATCCATAAAATGAAGATCTGCTTAAAAAATCGAAGATTTGCAAAACAATGCCACAAAAAAAAAGTTTGGGGTTACCCATAGAGAGGCTTATAACAAGTACATAAAGCGTGAACTAATGTTGGCATTAACAATTTCCTTTCTACAGTGATTAGGTTTAAAACAGTGTTGCTTGTAAGGCAGTGGAACTGATGTCCACCAGTATTTTAAGAATCATTACAAAATTTTGCTGTTCTGCTATAAGAGTCTTTAATGTGAGAGTTGCAACCCTCCCTCCACTCTGCAGTCGCCCAACACTACCAAAATGGTGATTATTTTGGAAAGGTATATACTACTTTTGTGTACTACACACCTGAATGACTGTGGGTTTAGTTACTTTTATATTGTATAAAGCCTTCAGAACATCCTCTCGTAATCCAAGATCGCTAAATGACGACACTTGTAACTTAAAATCAGTGTCTTTGTCTGGTGTGAATGCAGGATTCTAGAGGGGAAAAAATGCAACATCAATAGACGTTGCATGCCCGACAACTTTAAGTTAACATGTAGTTCACATTGCAGGGGGGAGGGAACCCACCTCCCTCCCTGAGGGGATTAACACCTCCCAGCCCTGAGCCGAAGGGGGCTCCACTTCTATTTTAATGCCAAGTGCCTCCTAGCTCATTGGGACTCACTCTGGACCTGTGGGGACTCTCTTTGCAGCCCAAGGGATCTTCAGTCAGACCCCAAGGAGACTGCCATTACCGCTGAAGGAAACTCCCATCACAGCACCCATCATAATCACGTTTTTCATCATATTTTACCCATGATATGAAATGGTTTCATTAGTTAAGACAGTTAGTTACAAGAAACTGGGCATAAGCCCCATTAGCTAGATTTGTGTAGTTACCAGTACTTTAAAATAATAATCCTTTATGTCAACACAATGAATATTGCTTCTGCTGAGAGGATTTGAAATAGGGCATACCTCAGAACAAGATGGCTCAATAACAATTTCTCTGCGTCCTTTAGAGACCGACTCGTTGTTTTGAAGCTGTTCTTTCGTTGATATTATTCTCCTATTAGCTGCATCTCTTCTTTTGTTTAATGATCTTGAAAGTGTAGACTTCATATCCTACACATCATTTAACAATATAAACCCTTAATTACTTTCTGGCATTAACATACAAATTCACTGCACTAATCAACACATTTTTCCACAGAACTGTAGATATAGTTTACCAAATAAAAACAATACAGCTAAGCAAGATGGTATTGTTTACAGGATTCCATGTAACTGCGAAATAGTTTACATTGGTGAGGCTGGAAGACCTATGCAAGACAGGATCAAAGAGCATGACTGAGACATCCCACTTGTCCATACTCAGACCTCTGCCTCTTTAGAGCAATTATCCCACAACAGTGAAAACTACATGCTTTAGATTACAGTCAAACCGGATGTTCTTTTGATGGGAACTCTGCAATGTTGTGGTGCAATGTTCCAATATTAATTGGCAGTTTGCTTGAGACAACTTGCAACTTTCAATTCAAATTTGCTCGAGCAAGTTGCCAAGTTCTGGTTTTTGATATTCCTGTATTGAAGGTAATAATCCCACCTTTGTTTCAAAGAAGTAGGAAATAATTGCCCTATGGTCAACTATTTATCAACAGATGAAGAGAAATTAGCGACAGGTTTAGTTAAATCGCCAAACTGGGCAAGTTTGCTTGACGCAACTTGCAACTTTCAATTCAAATTAGCTCTAGCAAGTTCCGGTTTCCCAGTTTGGCAATCTGAACTAAACCTGTGGGATTGTTACGTTCTATACGGGGAAGATGAAAACTAACTTTGCAACTTGCTCAAGCAAATTTGAATTGAAAGTTGCAAGTTGCGTAGAGCAAACTCCCAATCAATATTGGAACATTGCACCACAACATTGCAGAGTTCCCATCAAAAGAACATCCAGTTTGACTGTAAGGGTAAGTTAATTGATCGTGATCCTTACTGGTACTCATGCAGGGTTAAAGAGGCAATTCACACAAGACTTCACCCTTCAATGTTTTTTTGAATAATAATTATCAACAGGGATAGAGGAATTGAAATTCCAAAATATATATCGGCTATATGGGTTTTCACCATGGGGCAGGGTATGGTTTTTGAGGTTCTAGGTCCTTAAATAGGCTATCATTTTTGCTCTTTTTGGCATTTTGTTCCCTGTGAGATCCTTAGATAGGGTACCTAAATTCTATCAGCTAAAAATCCAGTGTGTAATGCCAGGCTAAACGAAAAAATGGTCTGTTGAAACTAAACTTGTTGAAACTGAACTATCCATTCAAGTATTAGTTAAGTGATTTTTAAAGGTTCATGTTTTGCCGTGCGCAGTAAGGCTTTATTTGGTTCATTACACAACGCTTTTTCTCACCGATATATTTTTCCTCTCTACTTGTATCCCATACTGGGGAGTTTATTCACAGGCTACAAGCAGTCTGAAACTTTCTCTGAAATTTTCATGGAGCCTGCATTATGTTTGCATTAATAGTTTTATAAAGTGAATTTACTGACTCATTGGCAGTTTATTGACATACCATTGTTTTCTTTACTGGTTTAACCTGTTTATCGGGTTTAGCTGGAGGGGCATTTGATCTTGACCTTGACCTTGTAACTTTCCCAGCCAAGCGTGATGCCCATCTTATACGGTGACAATTAAATATCTGAAAAACAATCAGACAAGTTGTTAAAAAAATACATGTTTGTACCACAAGTCCTCTATTACCCCCGTCTGACCCCCCGCCCATCCCCCACTATTACATGTACAGTTGCGACGCTTACTTATGCACCTGTCAATGTTAAGCCCCAGGGTGGGGGGGGGGGGCAGGCTACCTACGGGAATTTGACATCATGAAGCTCTCCCAGGGTAGGGATTTTGACATCTAAACTGGTCTGCTGGGTTAGAAATTTAAGTGGATATATGGCAAATTTGACATTCACTAGGTGCCCAGGGGTGGGGAATTTGACTTTGGCTTCCAGGAAATGTCAAAAAATCCCCTGGGTCTCCCCCCCCCCCCCCCCCGCCCCCCAACCCTGGGGCTTAACATTGACAGGTGCATTACGGCCACCTATGCATATGATTAATGAGGAAATTGGCAAAATTTTGTAAATGGTAAAGCGATGTCCTTTCAAAATCTAATTCATGCCTAAAGATTGGTGGTATTAAAGTGAAAAGCTGGGGCAACATCACAAAATGAGTAATAATATCTCGATTTTGACAAGCACGTGCCTCTTTCATCAGACTTGTTTTCCATCTTTTAAGCTCTCAATGCAATCCAGAAAGATAAATTCCGACAGCGAGATGAACATAGCAATTTCCAACTGCCTAAGATGAATGTTACTTACTATTTTTACCGGAAGCGACTCTGCCACTCGTCCGCTCAGCGCAGCCGCCATCTTGGAAATATCTCCCACAAAGCTTTGCGCTGCGCGCTACGCAATGATTTCTCGTTCCAGGGCCCTCTCGGTTAAACGCCCCTGCGGCATTACCTTCTAAAGCGCCTTTGTTTTGTAGCCGCCATTTTAATGTTAAATACGCGGTCAGAAGTGGTGGAAATGGTGAGGTGCGGTGCTAGACTCCGGATTGAACGGTCCGGGTTCGAGCCTCCATGGCTGGAGCCAATGTGTTGTGTTCTTGGGCAAGACACTTCACTCTCACATGCATAGTGCCTCTCTCCACCCGGCGAAACAATGCTGGGGAGTAGCATGTGATGGACTAGCATCCCATCCAAGGGGGGGGGGGGGGGGGAGTAGGAATACTCGTAGTCACTTCATGCTACGGAAACCGGAATAAATTACGGCCTGATGGGCCACTAGGCTCGTATACAGACTACCTACCTACCAGCTGGTAGAAGGTCTAGAACCGACAAATTTATGGGGTTTGGGGCGGCCGAGAAAATTCGGAAATTCCCATGACGACCTCCGATCGCACTACGAGATTGAAAAGTACTCTATTCTACGAGTTCCGGCCCGATCCGAGCGGTTTCCGAAGATTTCTAGATCCCAGACCTTGCACCAGCTGACCGCGTATATATTTTTTTTTCTGTTAAGACCCTCTACCAAAGATTGCGTATTTAAATTCAAAATGGCAAATGAAAAGGCACGTTAGTAGATAACATTTATCTTTTAGTCTTCCTCAAATTTGACGTAAGGGCCCCCTGTGCTCAGGTTGTTTTGTATCAAGAGAGTATATTCTTTCGTTCGTATTTAATCGAGGACTCCGGATACCAAGAAATCCGCGTCTCTGTTTGATGTCATTGATTACGAGGGATGCCCGTCGTCTCGCAAAATTTCGGATTTTGGTCTCACTTAGGGTGCTCCGGGCAAAATAGCAATATTCTTGGCCGTCAAGGTCTCGTTTAGAGTTGCATGCGAAGAAACATAGAAATATGAATTCTATTCCTAGTATGTTGGTATCTTTTAAGGGTGAAAAAAGCTTGAACCACGCCCAGGGGCTCGTTTCTCGAAAGACCCGGTAAATTATCGGGCCCGGTAAGTTGCCCGGTAAGTTCCCGAAAACTTTTCGGGTGTTTCTCGAAGCTCCCGTTAATTTCGATCCCGATAACTTTCCCGGTAACTTGCCCGGTAATTTACGGGAGGGCACGACCTCCCGAAAAGTTACCGGGAAGAAACAAATGTTGCAAAAGTAAACAAAATGGCGGCCGGGGGCGGACTTTTTGTGCCTGCGCGAAGACCAAGGTCTTTCCAAAAACGGCCCATTTTAGCCGACATGGCGGACTGTGAAGTCATTGAAAGATTCCGCCTTTCACGAGAACGGATAGAGTGGCTCGTGGAGGAACTGAGTGAAGATTTGGAAAGAGACACGGCCAGAAGCTGCCCGCTGGCTCCGGAAACACAGGTAAATATAATAGACCATTTGCATCATTATTTTGAAAGTTTGAAAAGCCCTTAGGGCATTTTCATCGAAGCGCTATATATATTATTGTTTTTCATTGCCAACAAACGGCGGGAAAAATAAATGGATAGTTATCTACTTTGTCATGTAAAAGCCGATCACTCGAAATGGCTTCCTTGTGACATCAAAATGGGTTCCTGTCACGCACACCTGATCCTACAGCAAGCCATACCTGTTCCCTGTGCTTTTTAAATTTGCAGATTTTTTTGTGAAGGAGGAAGTTAGAAATCAGGCATTAGTCAGATTAAAGTAAACAAAACAGTGATCGCAAAACAGTCGTATTACGCGCGGTCCTCAAAATACACAAATGTGTTTGTTTATATATGGAATTAGCTTGAGGAAAAGCGAATAAGAAGCGCTCTGTACTCACGATAGATAAACGAGAATAAAGAATCACAAAATTGTTTCTGCCGCATTTCAATATATCTCAGCTTGTTTTATGCTAGAACGGTCCCTAGAACAGTCGATTTGGGATCGGTGAAAATTGCGCTTGATGTCTGCCGGTGGAAACGATTTAATCACACCAGTTGATCTACAGCTTTCCACTTTTGAAACTCTTGTAAGATCCATCCTTATTCCCAATAATCTCTACACTTATTTCAGCAAAATTCCTATAATTACGAAGTGCTGAAATAGGCGTTCAGATAGGACACTACATTTCTTAACTCGACGCTGTTTCCTCGGCGGTCCGCATATCTCTTTTGGTTCGTCTCTGACCACTTTGAAATGAAGATCCTGATTAGTTTGATGCTCACTGCAAGATTTTTGTTGACAACATTTATAATGCCTTTCAGGTTCTCATAGCACTCCGCTATTATGCCACTGGCAGTTTCTTGAAAGTAATCGCAGATACGATGGGAGTGTCAAAGGCAAGTGCCAGCAGATCTTTGCTTGCAGTCTCACGGTGCCTTGTGAGGATGTCACCAGACTGGATCGTGTTTCCGACCAGAAATATTGATCTAAATGTAAGTTCCATTTAAAGCTAGACTGGAATATGAAAAAGTGAAAGAAAGGTTTGCAAATTTTGGCATAAATTTCTGTGCAAATGTGATTGAACGCAAAGCTTTCCAAACCATATTTTTCAGTCACATGGTTACTTTCCAGAATTTCAGAGGAAAAGGGGATTTCTTTCTGAAAGCATAGGGAATGGCATACTTTTAATTCTGGAAATTTAAAGGAAACAGATGAGGGTATGTTTCCTGAAAGTTATGACAAATGATTTTTTTTGTCCTTGTCCTACAGGAAACAATGGCTGATTTTTACAAAATAGCAGGAATGCCACGAGTGGTAGGCGCAGTGGATGGGTCGTTGATCCCCATCAGGGCACCAAATAATAACGAACATCTCTATGTGTGCCATAAAGGCTTCCATGCCATCAACACCATGGCAGTGTGTAATGCACATCTCTATTTCACCAACTTCCTCTGCAGATGGCAGGGCTCTGTCCATGATTCCGCAGTTTTCAACTCCAGCATGCTCCATGCACACCTGGAAGGTGGGGGGGCAAGAAATGGTTGGCTGCTGGGAGATCGTGGGTATGGCATCCAGCCATATTTATTGACCCCTTTCAGGCCTGACAGTGTGTCAACTCAGCCACAAAAGAGGTACCAGAAGGCACATACAAAAACACGAAACACCATTGAGAGGGCTTTTGGCCTATGGAAGGCAAGGTTTCGTTGCCTCGATGCTTCTGGCGGGGCACTGCAGTTTGACCCAAGTCGTTGCTGCTTGATAATTACAGCGACTGCAGTGCTGCACAATATGTGTGTTTTTGACAACACACCACTCCCTGGTTATGAGGAGCAACCCCCTCAAGAACCAGACGTGGTGATTGAGGTGCCAGCTCACCTTCAAAATAATGCTGGGGTACTGGTGAGAGATCGCCTTATAAATGATGTGTTCCATTAACTAAACCACCCCAGAACATTCAAGTTACTTTTTGCAGCCACAGGCACCCTTAGCTCATAGGAGGAGTTGTACTTTTTCTTCCTGCTTTTGCTTTGTTTGGCCTTTGTTTTCTTTTCTACATGAAACATTGATTGAAATGCAACAAGAGGATTTACATATTAAAATGTTTACTGAATATGTGAAAGGTGACTTGCCTTACAGCACATGGTGGCACTGTTTGAATTTACAAAGGTTTGTATAGAAAAAATGGATTTGAAGTAATGGGTAGATACTTTGATATTTGAACAATAAATCAACCTACCCCATTGCCTTGTTGTAATGTATCTCATCTTTTTGTGTCTCAGACAGTTTTTCAGCAGTTTTGCCATGTTATGGGTGGAAACTTGAAATGCCATAACTCAACAAAACAGCTTCAAAATGGTCTGAGACACAAAAAAGGGGGCCACAAGAAGCAACAAGGCAATGCAGTAGGTCGATTTATTGCCAAACTATCAAGGTATCTATCTGCTTTTTTGTTTTTTTTTTTCATGCAAACCATTTGCCACCATTTGCTGCAAGGGGAGAGTCATGTTTTGCACATTTAGTAAAGGATTGTTGTGTAATACCATACATCTGCTTGCCATACCTGTCACATTTGGCTGAAAAAAGAAACAAGGGCAAAACCAAAAACAAAACAAAATGAAGACAAGAAATCGAAATTAATCCTCTTCTCGTGAGCTTGGGCTGCCCGTGTTTGCACCAATAATGGTTTCTGCAGTATGTTGTCAGATATTTGTTTACAAGACCAAGATAGTAAATTGGTCTTTTATTTGTATACTTAAAAAAATGCTTAAATAAGATTAGTTCTCCATGCGCCTATTTGTTACATTGTTTGTAAATATTGACTTTGGATGTTCTTGACAAGAACCTTTCATGAGTTATTAGAGAACATGGGTATCTTGTCTTGTCTTGTCTTAAAAGAGGCAAAAAAATTTATCGTTCTAACATCACCAAAAAAGACAGACAGACATCAGTTTCAAAATGAAGAAAAACTAATTATAAATTAAAATCATTTGAGACATTTTGTAGAGTTTTAGGATTAAAAAATGACAGCCCTCTCCTTAATACAATTAAAAAACAATGGTGCTCCCCAAAATGGCACTCAACAAATAGTGTCCCTCCACCCAAATTTATATTTATATGTCTCCTGGTAAGTAGCACTCTTGGCTGTCACCAAGAAATGGGATTTTCAACCCTGCAAAATCAATGGTAAAAGAGAAGTGCAAGGTGTTAGTAAAACAATATTGTTTCATTTAAATGTATTAACTTTGATTGATTTAAAATACGGCTAGCAAGAACATTACTCATTTTGGCTATTGTGTTCAAATTGGATATTGAATTATTATGGTGGTATATCAAACCACTTTGTTTTTTATTTTCCTTTGTTTCATATTGTGGCAATGAATACAAGACATAGTAAAATGAAACTTATACTGCTTGGAAAAATTTTAAACTAAGACTAAATCTGAGCAACAATGTATACTTTTGTATTGTAGTGCAGTTACATTTTTGAGTTAAATGACAACAATATTCAATGTGGAACACAGTCACAGATCCAATAAACATACATGTACAGTTTATATTTAAACTTAAATTTTTTTGTCACTTGGTTAGTGTTTGCATAAATTGGTGGTTTTTTCCATAAAGAAATTTCTTGTTACCCCTAAAACAGCTCTTTCTGATGCAGACATAGAAGTCTAAAATTGTCCAAGGTAAAGTTCATCTTGAGAGGTCTTAACAGTGCAGAGGATAGGTACCTTCTCTTTTCCGTTCTTTGAGGAGGTCAATTTCCAAGTCAACCTTTTGGATCTTTTTCTGGTAGTAGGCAGTCACAGTTTCAAAGTACTAAAGGAAAAATGGTTGTTTTCTTTAGAATTCAATGAATTATACTTCCTAATCTCCAATCACTCAGCATATAGTGGGAGATATTGAAGGGATGCTCATCATGCTGCTTGCGACATACTGCTAAGCAGCCAACAAGTGAATGATAATGAAGATAATACATTTTAAACAAACAATCCCAATAATGTATATGTAGTAATATTTGTTCTGCAACAGTTGAAATTAAAAAATTAGTTGCAGTGTATATATCATTGAGAACTGTCCCTACATAATTACCTACCTATCTATTTAGTCACTTAAATTCCATATGTCTGTTTGATTTTTATTACTATAATCACAACTATAACAAAATTCTCGAATCTGATTGGTTCTTAGCACGCCCTATTTTTTACCAAATTGGAGCGCGCGCGGCTAAAGTGTCCAATAACAAAGTGTCCAATAACAAGGTGTCCAATAACAAAGTTTGCGTGCTGCACATGCGCGCGCTCTTTATTTGGTTTCTTGTTGTGACTAAATACTCCTTGATATTCCTAAAACGTTCAGCTTCAAGAATGGCTTTTTTGCCTTAGTGATGATAAGTCCTTAGTAGGCTTCGCCTTATCTAAATTTTTTCTCGAATTTTGCTATACTTATGATTAATTGATAATAGGACTGAGTGTCGTCCAATTCTGTCTGTAATCATACTCGTGATTAAACAAATCAGACTCCCGCTACGCGGTCGTCCGATTTTGTTAATCACTCGTATGATTACAGACCGAATTGGACTCCACTCAGTCCTATTACCATTACTTATTATTATTATTATTATTATTATTATTATTATTATTATTATTATTATTATTATTATTATTATTATTATTATTATTATTATTATTATTATTATTAACAGACACCAATAACTAAAAATTAATCCCACACTGGCGATAAGATCACTTTTAAAATAGAAATTGCATGGTTAAAGGTATCTTACTTCCTGCTGGGCTTGTGCAAGTGTTTTTGATGCAGGCCTTTTCCTTATATGGCCCAGTTGGTGCTTTGCCTGTACACAGGTTTTAGAATCCTAGAAGGTTGAATCATATTAGCTGTTTTAGTATATAGTACTTTCGGTGATCATCACCACAGTTGGCAACTGTCATCCAGTACCATTGGTTGATCCTGGTCAAGCAGAAGTTCCACTGATGGTGATGATTTGCTGCTTTTATTTACGCTACCATCCTCCTCACCTGCCCCTTGCCCCTTCCCCATAGGGTTTGGAATGATGTTGATGATAGTATATAAAACTGTATCAGTATTTTCTTGTGGGTGATTTCAGCTCAAAGTGTTATCCACAAATATATTACCTTTATAGTAACTGAAGCAGTGACGTTGGTATCAGCTGGCAGACTGACTTCCTGTATCAAATTATAATAAAATGACCACATCACAATTATTGATACATTAACAAGATCAGCCAATATTTGTTTTTGACATACCTTTTGTGTTTCAAATTTTACTTTTTTCATTTTATATTACTGTATGAGTGCAGGGCAAAGAAAAAAGAGACTCACTTGAAAAATCTTAAAACAAGACAAAAATTTGAACCACAACTTATACATCATGGTGATTACTAGGGCGGGAATGTAACTTTGCTTTCTATCATCTTTCAATTTGAAGTATGGTAAAAAATTAAACGCCATGCAGAGACAAGATACATGTTATAAATACTCTTGATATTGCAGTTTTTGACCAAACTTGTAAAATTATGTTCCATGTTCTACTAATGTTTTATTGTACATTGTATGATAAATGTCACAAACTACTTAGAAGTATACCTCTATATCAGCTTCCACCTTTTCCACGTGCCTTTTTCCTGTGCTTGTCTGCTCTTTATTAAAAGCAAAAGAAAGCATATGAAGTGGACAAACAAGGTCACACCTCTACCTTTACCTCCTATTGATCACTGTTCACAGCCTTATTCCCCTCAGCTAATTCTAATGTGTTTTTCTGCAAAATTTCCATACCCCACAATGGAAGGTTTTTTGGCTTGAATTTCTATTGAGCTTCCATGGAGTAGTTATGGATACTTTTTGGAACTGCACAATGTAGCTTCATACTAGTCTTTTGTCAATCACTTGAAAGGCTTCTGAATGTCCACCCTCTAGGGATTCCAATAACCTTTCACAGAAAATGGGGATATTTTCTTGGTCTAACCTGACCACAAAGTTTTGTAGGAGAATGTTAAAAAGGTTACAGCAAGCCAAGGAGCCCATACTGCCATAGCTTATTTCAGTTTCTGTAGCAATAAACAACTTAGGAGTATTTCTACTCCCCCTGGATGGGATGCTAGACCATCACAAAATTACACCTCAGCAGTAAATTTGCCTTTACCAATTTATTCAGCTGGGTGGAGAGAGGCACTGCAGGAGTAAGGTGTCTTGTGCAAGGACACAATGCAGTCACCCCACTCAGTGCTCGAGCCTGGACTGTTGGATCAGGAATACAGCACACTAACCATTATGGCCAATGTGACTCGCTGGGATTAGATATAGACACAAATATAATCCTTACCAGACATCCCCATGGAATCGTGCCCACCAGGAATCCCAGTAAATGTTTGGGGCCCTAAAATTAGAGCGATCTCCTTCTCGGAAGTACTGAGACTCTCTGTACACGGTTCAGACAGCTTGGCTGTATTTTCATCATCCTTTAAAAAAAATTCCAATCTTTGTTAAATAACTCTGAAACATGGGGAATAATCCAAGTGTAGCACACATTAGGAAGCTTGCCTACCTCATCTTCTAAATTCCCATTTCCTGTCACTCTCAACCTTTTCAGCTCCTTGTTTCTTGCCTCCCTCTCCTTCTTCTTGACAGTTCCTGTCATATCTTCCCATCGCCTCTTCACCTGACAATATTTGATTTATAAAAAAATTACTTTTAAAACAATATAATTTACGGAAAACAAATTTCATTTTCAAAAAAAGAAATTTTTTTTCTACTGATAAAAGAAAACAATATTTAAGTTTAAAAAAAAATTTAAGATACACCACTATGATAATGCGTATCCTATTTTTCTACTTGACATTACCTGTTCAACACTTTTTTTTTCACCAGGATTTACCGCATTAACACAATCCACAACACAGGCCCATGCCGTTTTCTTTTTTTCAAGTGATACAGTATCCGAAAATTTAGCCTGAAGGATAGACTAGGGAAAAATAAAATAAAATATAATTCATATTCAAGGTTTTTTTAATACATTCACTAGGCATACATGTATATAAACATAAAATTTGAGATTTTATAATAGCATGGTGAAATTGTTATTTGAAGGTAAAAAAAAATAGGCCCTATGCGCCAACTTGGCGCCAGGGGATATAGGTGAAGGTGAAGGTGAAAAAAAACTAGGTATGCTACATATGTAACACTTGTTTGTTGTAGTAACTGGTGAAAAAAATGTTAAACTAATAGTGGGAAATTCAAATTGTAACTCTAACCCACTGATGAATGGCAAATTCAAAATGTTTGGGTTATATTTTCATTTTGAATTTAGTACTATTAGTTTAACATTTTTCACTGGTTAAATCGTTGCCCACTTTTTTTAAGAACACAGTTTTCAATGCATGCCACATTTGCAATTTTTCTAAACCTGATGCCATGGGTATCCAAAATTGGCAAGGCTTAGTTTAAGGATAGACTTCCATATTTTAATGTCTTAGTTGACACGATGCTGTTGCTATGGAAACATGTCTTAATATAAACATGCCTTTAAACTGGGTTTTATATATATATATTTTGCAGAAAATTTATTTGTCAGATTTTCTGCATCATTTACCTGGAACAAACTTGTAACAATGCTTGTATGTTAACACAATTCTAATGATATTTTAACAGATAGATTTTTAGCTACCCAAGAATGCATATAATGCATTCAATCTCAACTTTTTGACCAACTATGCACGCACTAATAGGCAAGCACCAACGGCTGACGAAAAGTGTTGGCTATATCGCTCAGAGAAGACGGCTACTTTTTCCCCTAAATTGAAGTAACCTAGAGAAAGACCCTTTCAAACCTTGTTGATGCAGTTGGCTACTCCATTCTAACCAGCTGCCTACTTCAAATTTTATTGAAACTCCTGCTTCAGCCACAGTTAGTTGTTCTAGTACCTTTTTATTTACTACATGTAGGTGATGGTCAACATGACTTTCACCAAATGTTTTTTCCACATCATAAAACTTAATATAATAAATTATTAAGGTCCAGATATTTCTATAATAGAAGTTAGCTTACCTGGTAATTTCCATAGGCCTGAATCAGTGCCTCACTCATGGCCGTAGTAAACCGCGTACTTCTTGATTTCTTCTCAGCAGACATCTACATTGTGTTAATTTACATAATTGATAGAGAATAAATAAATTATCATGTGATAATTCCTAAAACATTTTAAAAGTTCTATACATGTATATTACGCTTACTTCCATGAACGCTGCATTTTTTTTTTGTATTTCTCATTTTTACGACTATTTCGTTTTTGGTTAATTAGGTCCCCAAGCAATCTTGTGTGTTAGACATCATTTGTATTTTTGTTTTTATATTTAAATATTAGAATCTTGTTCACCGTTAACTCTTTCGTGGCCACAGCGCCAAAACAATGTAAGGCTGTAGATTTCATTTGTTTACACCGCTTTCTATCAAATTGTATATTTCAAAGGTGTGTTTATTTTATTTTCATCAACCATATTTACCCCATCCATTAAATATTACTCATCAATTTCCATCTATCGTATTCTATCATGAAGTGCGAGTGAATTAAATGGCTTATAATAAGCGTTATATCATTTGATTGCCGATTTTTGCTGCGAAAAAAATTGTCAGATTATGACAACTCAATCGATTACATTCACACATTTTGGGGAAACTGAGAAGCAGTAAGAGAAATGTTTCAAACAACGAGAAGAAAAAAAATTGATTTAAGATTTTTAAACACCAAACAATAAGAATGGATAACGTCAAAGTCATAACTATTAATGAAAAAATGTATATACACACCTTTAGTCCTTGCTGTAAAACCACAGTCCGCTGCCTGACGGTCGTACACCTCTTCGCGGTGACAATTTTTTCCCGCGCAAACTTAACACCATGGCCGCCATGAACTCAAAAAGAACATCAAATAGAACTTACCTGGGATCTCCATAAACCTACCTGTTGCACTGGTGCGTTCTAAAATACTGTAAACATGTCACCTCCAATTCGGTTATCAATATGACGTGAGGTATGAGAATACCAGTACTTCACAGACAGTCAAGAAATCATAGTAGGTCAAAGTGCATAATTGTCGAATCGAGCTACAAGCTAAGGAAACTGACATGATCATGCAAAATAATGATCTTCCTCGTTCGCTCTCCTTTAACACAACGGCAACCCCAAAGCTTAACTTAGAACTATAGTGCTGTCCTTCAAACTGCATAAAAATCCAGTCGTGCTTTTCGAATTGAATCCGTAGCGAACTCAAATTTGTCAAAGGAAGTCTCGAATGAATCGAATGAATCGAACGAACCTTTAGTACCAAGTCTTTCTCCTTCTATCACGGACGAGCGTGAAGCACGCGTAAGAGATTGGTAACGGCCCGCCATTTTATCGGGCCCGGTAATTTACCGGGAACGGTAACGGGTGCTTCGAGAAACGCAACTTCGGTCCCGATAAAATCTCCCGATAACGTGCCCGGTAAGTTACCGGACCCGGTATTTACCGGGTCTTTCGAGAAACGGGCCCCAGGTCGGAACCTTAGGGGTCTAATTCAAAATTTCCGACAAGAATCCTGTTTGTTTCACACAGGAGTCTTCCCAGGGGGGATTTTCGCTCGCGATAACAATCTGCACCAATCATGTCTTGTCTGATGAACTCATCACCTGAAAACGAAGGCAGGATTCTCAAAGGACAAAATTACGATGCTTTGAAATGCCCCGGAATAAACTAATACCAAACCGACGCAATGATTAGAGACGTGGGTAATTGCCTCACTCAGCTAGCCGCCCATGCAGTTAGGGGCTGAGCAGTACACACGGATGACGGAAACAACCAAAAGTTTATTTAGACTACGTTGCTCAATAAACGAAAAGGAAACCATTCGATCGAAGTAATGGAAGGAAATGGACCAATTACGCTGTGAATTTCACTTTGAAACCTTGTAAATAGCTTTTAGTTAGTTGCAGCTCAGAACTATTTTTCCCGTAAATAAATCGAACAGAGAAAATTTTCCTGTCAGTTGTTACAATTGGGAGCAAATTAATGCTTCTTTTAACCTAAACTTTGTTGAACTGAAATAATGGTACTGAACTACGTTTTTTTACGCCGCCGGAGATCTCGACTAACGGCGAAAAAAATCGGCGAAAATCTCGAGTATCGTCAGCTTCCATGCGCTCGAAGACTCTCGTGTCCGCTCCCGTTGAATTTGGACCGATTTGAAGTTTTGTATAAGAGTCTGCAGGCGTTTCGCTCGCTTCACTGTGATGTGACGAGCAGATAATGATGTCAACTCTTAGCTGGATGAGAGCTAACCCAAGGTTACTAGGTTTTCTAAGGTTTTCTAGTAACCGTGGTTTCCTCGTTTCGTTTGCCTCGACCTGACTCTCACTCAGTCGTTGTCAGTTGGTCATCGGATGTGCTCTACCTCCCTTATTTTCTCCAAATAGCTCACAACCGAAGTACCCTGCTTCTAAAACGGAAACAATGGAATCTGTAGCGTCAACTGACAATTCTTATTGTATCGTACCAAAAAAGATTTTTAAAATCTGTCATTCAATTTCGTTCTTGAGTTTCAATCAATTATGTCAAATGTTTCTGCTATGTCTTGAGATAAAATTTTAACAAGATTGCAAACTGAGGCGTTTATACTCAGTGGAATTACTGTTACAGTAAGAGGTTTTCATTCCTTGGGAAAAAACAGCAAGACTCTCACGAAAACTGTACTACAACAAGTCGTGCATAATCGCACGCTTGATTTCCTAAAACTGTTTTGCTCTGAGCACCCGTAGCTCACGTTTGTTTGTAGCTTATTTGTTTATTACGTTTATTCCATTCCACGTGTTCAAATACAGATATTTAAACAAAAATTGCAAGAAAAAAATGAAAACGGGCAAGTGCAATATAGCTCAAGTGAAATATTGGCTTATCATTATGTATAATTAGTATTTACAGCGATGTCAATCGTTTTGAACCGATTGAAAAAAAAAAGAGAAATTTCAAAACGCGGTGGTATGCCAATGACATTTTATAAATGTGAAATTTCTAGACCTTGAAGAATTTGACACGAGAAACTGTGGAGAGAAGAAAAAAATATTTGAGTCAGGAGCTTGGCTCATGCATGTTTATGTTCAATATATAAGTGGGCTGTAAATTAAAATGGAAAAACTAATATTTATCGATATGTGTGATGTATAGCCTGCTGGCTACAACTACATAATAAGAATTATTATTTTCAGCTAACCTAACTAACCTATTATACAGTTTTTTCAACAGTAGTTCTGTAGACCTTCGTCCACTTGTACTTGGCACAAAGTAACATTGCCGATTTCAAGTGATCGGAATTCTGCCAGTTGGCATTTGCTATCATGGGATCTGTAAGATTGAACAAATCAATCATCAGGTGAAATATACTGGTATTATTATAACTGATCTGATCGAATTCAACAAGCATCACTCATTTTAATCGCAGTCTATCGTTGACTGATTTGCAAGTGTTCTAGCTTGCGTGGGGTAACTGGCCATTAAAAACGGTAATTTTGCCGCTTGGATGCTGGACTTTTTAAAAGTCGACTTTTCTCGGACATCGATCGGGGCCTCATTCGTTCCATTATTTTTCTGTTGAATTTAGTTATTTATCATTTTAGTAATACGACCACTTCGATGAATGTGTCCAATAAAGCCGTTCGAGAACGGTTTAACATAATTAAAAAAATATCCGCTTGCTAGACTAAATAATAAACATTTCAGACATATGATTGTAGCAAATAAATGGACGAAGCGCCAACTTGCCAAATGGTAGAACTGATGACGGAAATGGCTACTTAGTTGGTTAGTGCATGAATATCGGTTTGGCATCGCATTGGCGGATGTTGATGCTGCGACTAAGCTCTTGAATGATCTTGAATATTGTTTTCTTGAACATTTCAGTGTAAATGGTTTCAAATTTAAAATCCAATATCTACTCAAGAAACTCACTTTTCGATATTGTTTACACTGCATAAAAACACACCGTTTAATTAAACAATGTAATTATGTATATATTACATATTTCAATATTTTTAATAAAGTACTTTATTTTCGATCAGTCTTCACCGGATTTCATTAGGTAGAAAAGATGAAATTGTGTTTCTACGGGATTTTTTTACATAGTACGTAATGACATATGGAATTCCATTTTATTTTAATCATTTCCCCTTAGCGAAAATCGAAGAAAAACAGCTTCTGGAATCCTCCTGGGGGGGAGGGGTGCTCCTAAGGTCGAGAATAGTCATTTTAAAGTCTAACACGTAATGTTCCTTGCTCGGTACCAAACCACAAATTGGTGCATATTTCAATTTAAATCGACAAAGTGGAATCATAAAAAATAACGTCCTTAAAGGATGTCTCAAGTTTGTAATCTTTGCTAATGATCTCAGAAAAGGTACTAGTTCTATATCTAGGGAGTAAATGTAACAAACGTTTACTGCCTCGTCTGAAAAACAAGGAAAATGAGGTTAACTGAAAATGCTGAAAATTTAATGAGAGATAAGGGACGGACCATTAGTTTCCTGGAGGGAGAGGGGAGAATGAAAAATATATGCACCTCTGCAAACATTTTTTTTTTTCGAAATGCAAACTAATTTTTTTATACATGTCGTGTTTGCAGGCAATTTATTTTGTCTTTTTAGAAACTGCAAACAATTGTTTTTTCAATATTTTTCATACCCCCCCCCCCCCCTCTCCAAAAAATAATGGTCTGTCCCTAAGTCGAAAACATAAGAAAAAGTGCTTTTGAATAGATCGGTGAACCCAGTAAATTTAAGCTCTATTTGGCCGTAACTTTTTAAACTTTACTTCATTGGTCTTCGTTATTAGTTTTGGTAAGAATTATTTTAGCTGTGCTCTTGAAAGTAGCAGGTGCGTTTTTAAGTGAAGCAATCATTTAATGACAACAAGTGTTTCGTTTAGTATCGCAAAGCGACGGTCGAGATTGTTCACACCTCTGATTATTGACTTTGAGCGTTTAATTCTCACTAAGGGAAAAAGTTTCTTCATTTGTAATCTCGGGGGAGTTCAGATCACATTTCACAGAAAATAACAGGGTCATTTCACGTTTTTTTCTAGCATACGATCCTTCACGTAATCCACTTGTGATGGCCACAGGTCACCCAATCAAAATTTAAGGCAGACTATTAAAAAGTCAATATTCGCGTGGTTCACGGACAAAATTTTGTTATAGTTTTCAAATCACAATTCACAGATCTAGAAAAACAGATGGGCTCCCAGGTTGAAAAACAGTCATTTCACGTTCACACACAATTACACAATACTGCCATGCGTCATATCGCAGCCCAAGAACATTCGTTAAGGGTAATTGTAATGTACGAAGACATGTACACCCATCCCCTTGTGGAAGTGGCAGAATATAACTCCTACTGATCGAAAAAATTGTTTTAGAAACGGAAAGTCTCATATTTTAATGGCTCTTATGTCAACAGAGTAGATAACAAGTTGCTTGGACAGTGGGTAAATCGAAACGGAAGCGTTGGCGGTCGGAATAGTCAAGAGGCTGTAGTGGCCGACGAAAAGGGAATTCGATCGGATTTCGTTTATTTAACCAACGTAATACAGTATATATACCCGAATTCTCGTTACGTGCTTGTGCGTAACGAATAAAAACCACAAGATTGATTTGTTTCCTCCCCGTTTTACGTTGGAGAGGAAGAAATGAGATTTCCTTTTCATAATAATAAATCTATCAAACGTTCACAAAGTTTCGTTACATCAATATTGTGACAGCTCTCGGAGCAACCATTGTGTGGTGTCGCAAACAACTGGTGTGGAAATTCATCAAGAAGTTTTTATATGGAAAAATGGTTGTTGTTTTTCATCAGACTTGGATAAAACAAAGCAGTTCAATCATTGCGATACTGACATGTGAAATTATATTTTTTTTTTCTGAAAAAAAAATCTCCGGGTAATCGGCGTCCTTTAAACTTTACCGACTTTTCAGCTTTAATTATCCAAACTGAAGTTATTTGGCGACAGGCGGCTGTGTCACTTGTGAATCATGCGAGGGAGTGCATGATCTAAAAGGGACGAACAAAAGAAAATGGAAATTTCACATTGTCTTTCACAAAACTGCAGGATTCGGTCATTTCCTTTGGGGGCCATAGTGCCGCTAAATAGCGCGTTCTGATTGGTCAGTCTGCACTTCCGGCCGCACGGGATAATAAAGAATGACAACCACGTGACACATGTCAATCTGCTGGCGTTCGAGCCGAAAGTGCAGCTCGCAGATTGAATTTCCGATAGATTTCCATGCCTGCGTGAAGGATTTTCTGTTCTCCGAAGTTTATTTCTTGTATGTAATCTGTTTTGACAAACTACAAACGCGATGGAACTCCGTTTTGCCTCGAAAAGGAACCTTGTTCAATTCATCTGTTTCTGGGTTTGGCTTTGTTTTGTCTTGTTAGGTAAGCATACTTTTGCCTAAATTAGAGCATCTTGCAGCTAGTCTATTCGAACCGGGCTTGGCAGTGTAGAAATGTTCTCTTGTATCGCTCTCACTTCTATCTCTCCTTGAGTCAAATCGACACCTTCTCGTTGGAGACACATCTTGAAATCTGAATTGTGTGTTTCGAATGCTGTGGAGGTCGGTTTGAGGATTCTAAATGGCGAAATTGGGCTCCTTATTTGTCACCCGGCGGTAATTGGAAGAAAAAGCAAATGCGCGCTGTGATGTACGGCGGCTTTTTCTTTGTTGTCTGTAATCTTCTTTCTCGTTCCATGGCGGATTGAGGAAGGGAGCGATCAAAGCAATCGGTATTCCTCCTGTGAGCTGTTTTAATTTAACAGCGAATGCCTTGGCAGGAAGATGCTGAGTTTCATAATTTTCAGCGAGGTGAATAACGCGTCACCCAACAACGCGTTCCTAACATTTTGTGAACTCTTTCAGGATCATCGCTCACAGAATCTCAGTCAACTCTGACATGGCAGACTCAACCAACGCCACAAACAGTTGATGCTGGGAGTAGCGTCTCATTTACGTGTTTAGCGCAGTACTCGAAAAAAATACATTCATATGAATGGGAGCACAATAATCTGACTTTACCTACAGACAAACGATTTACTTTGAAAGACGAAGGTAGAACATTACAAATATCCCAAACGAAATTAGAAGATCGAGGAGATTACCGATGTGTGGCAATAAGAAAGGATAAAGTCATTGGTAAAAGTCAAAATGCAGCGCTGAATGTCAAAGGTATGTATTATACAACGCGCTTATCACGAGTTTAGGGCGTACTTCTGTCTTTCCTGAGCTTTTCGCTTTGTCAATTTGCGAGCTTTCTGGCGGCTTGTTTTCACCTTGTCTTGCAGGGGGGCACTCAATGAGCTATTGTACAATCAATCGCACGCGTGGTAAAATCATTCGAGAACAGCAAGTGCTTTTCGAAGAGGCGATCGAGGGTTAATGTGACAGACGCATTGACTATTGTTGTGTTCAAATGCGCGGTCGAAAATCAAACTTTCACTTGTGCTTTCTCAGCATCAAATCGGGCTAAAAATCAACAGGTTGTGCTTGAAGTCTCCGCCGTAGAATGAAGTTAATAAAATTGTGTACGTCCGAATTCTAATATTATCTCTTTCCCTGCCCGTGAATTACTCTATTGTTCCTATCTTATAGATGTATAACGTTCGCCGATCTTTCATATTTTTGCCGTTTCCTGTTTGACTGTTGTGTGTTTGTTCGGCGTACTTGATTCAAGTTTGTTTGATATTGTTCGCAATACATATCATACGATACAGAGTTTTGCGTAATTGTAAGCAGGGAAATTTCCTCCGCTCATAGAATTTTGGAAATGCGATCGCTAATAAGTGTCCTCCATGCATGCAACATTCTGACATATTTTTGTGGTAATCTATATTTCCCTGTGGATCAATTTTCTGTAAACCACGCCAGGACATCATAGACGGGCAGAAATCGTTTTAAAATAGTTTTCCAGTTTCGTGCAGTTTTAATTTCGCTGTTTTCTATACCAAAATCTAAACATCGCATGGCGCGCTTTGAGCTTTTGATCGCCGATAAGATACTCCTGAGTGTTCTGTTCTAATCATTAGCACATTAACAATTTTCAAGATTGATTCTTTAGTTAGAGATGTCGAGTTATTGGCTGTTATGTTTATTCGAGTGCATTAATCAATTGAAGAAGAACATCACGCTGTTAGTCGGCATTCGAAGTCAGTTTTTTTGTATCGGCTGCTCAATTATTAATTAAAAACTGGTATAGTTTTCTTTTCCCTTGCGATATCAGCCGAGAAATTACTATTTCACCAAACAGCTGTTCTCCACTTGGGAATCTGCCAACATAAATAAATCATTATACGATTTCCAAGATTGCATTTAGGGTTTCTTTCGGAAATCATTGCCAAGCATTCTGTGACAAATAATCTTTCAGGGGCCTTGTGGAGTGATATGATTCATTTCATATCTGTTGATGTGTTTAGAAACTTTGTACTTTCTAAATTTAGAAGGAAAGTCATTGTTTTTGAGAAACTTCAACACTCCATCAGTCGCAGACATAATTACTAGTCTCTCAATATTAGATTACTTTTTGCTTTTTTAAAGTTTCATACCCTCAAACATCTTTGAGGTACCTTCATTTTACACTTGAGCAGAAGGCGAAACGAAAGACAAAAGATTTAAAAATTGTGCATTTTCTTTGTGGTACTCACTATTAAAAGCAAGCAAAACTGGTTATGATCAAGTTTTTGGACAACAAAAAAATTGGTTACACTCCTCAAGCTCCGCAATTTTGGATTCAAGCAAACCAGTCGACAAATTTGTACATTTCCATTGGACCACCACTCACGCCCATGCATGAATGAGAAAATATGCAATTTCCGCAGACCTCTCAGCTCTTGACCTCGTGCCAAGTAGTAAACAGAGGCCTTGCTCGCACAATGTTAAAAAACTTCAGTTGATATTGTGCTGTAAAGTTAATGGTTAGGCTACTTATTTCTGGTCAGCAAAACTCATCAAACTTGCTAATCTGGGTGGCATTACAGAGGCCCCTCCCAGGAAATATTAAATACTTTATTATGAAACAACAATAAAGCCTCTCTGAAGCTACCCATGTGTTCGATTCTTGGCCAAAGAATAACTATTGCAGCCATACAATGTGTGAATGGCTGCTTATTAATTACATTTATTGTTTGGAAGATTAAAAACTCTAAACAACCATTATTATTGTCCCAATTTGTCCCATCACAACAACACTGACTTGTTTCACAGTGTCAGGAGAAGGGTTAAGACTTGAGATTAAAGTCTTGTGGATTAAAAGAAGCCTTGCAGTCATTATCTAAAAACATTTAAATCCCATCTTGAGTGATTGAATTCTGCCATTGTGATCTACTTTGTGATTGATCAGGCATGTTCAGACACAGACTTAAAAACAATATATTTATGTACCTCAAATTGTATTTTTCATATAATTTGAATTCATATTACATGTAGTCTCAGTTAAGGTCTTCATTGTGTGCGCCTTTCCAAAAAGAAGCATTCTGTTGCACTGTGCTTGGCATTTTTCAAAGCTTTAATTGTTTTCATGACATGCATGACAGAAGAACAAGTCAGCTTTACTCAGCTGTGCAAGCTGCTTACATAAAAGAAGAAGTCATTCAAATAATGACTATATTCTTAAAACAAATGTAGATCTGGGAAGAAGCGAGTTTGTTACCTTTGAGTAGCCATTACTCTCAGACAGCAAAATCCTGACAGTCTAGAACTTTTGACAGAGGAATTTGCTTAAATAAACTGGTTAAGTTGGTGAAAATGTTAATTAAAAATATTGATGTTGTGTGTTGTTTGCATGGCTGCCTCATACGGTAAACCAGTATATCACTGATCAGTAGTGATAACACCAAAATGGTCATGAACTTTACAGCTTTATACGTAAGCTTACATGTACAGAGTGGGAACCATCTTTACCTTGTGAACTTTTGTGATAAGTAGCCAAATGTGCAATGAGAACAGTCTTTTAATTTCTTCAAATTGATTTGCATGCGAAATACGTTTTTATACTATATAGTGATAATTGGCCACTTCCAACATATTAAAATTCTAACTTGGATCCGAGGCTTGGGGGAATAAAACAAAAGATATCACATCAAGGTCGAGGGATAAATAAAAAAATATCTTTTATTTTATTCCCCCAAGCCTCGGAACGAAGGTAAAATTTAAATATATCAGAATTGGCCTATTTGATAATTTACATGTACATATAATCCAGCATATCATCTTCAGTTCACTTTAACTTTGTCCAAAGATCTGTAATTGAAAGTGTTGGTCAAAAGGTTGCCAAACATGGAAAAGAAAAGTCTACAGCTAGTATGAGAAACGTACATTTGAACATAAACTTTCATCTTTCAAGTGAACGCAATGCACTGGATTAAAGTTTGGATTTCTGTTAACACTGACTGATTTGTTGAATATTTTGCACATTTTCAGGGATTTGTAATTCAGTACAGTTAACCATCAAACCATCAGGGACGACATTTCTAGCAGGAACTGATTTACAGTTACGATGCAAATGTTATATTTATCCACTGGGAACGTACACATGGACAAAGAATGGTGTCCCTGTGGTTGAGGATGGGCGTGTCACCGTGAGTCGAAACAAGTTGTTGATTAACAATGCGACTAAAGGAGACAGTGGTAAATACGAGTGCAAAGCAACAACCAAGGATGGAGCAACAACTAGAAATTCACCAAATCCCTTATCTTTTAGTGTCGTTGGTAAGTAGTTTTTGTGATCCTCTCCGTTGTCATTGTCATCATGTTAGGTTAGTGACGCTGGTTGGTCTCTGTGTTTGTTGCGGAAGGCTGTGGGTTCAAATCCCAGCGTCCTCAAATAAATGGAAAGATCAAGAGGTGCTAGTTGTTTGCACATAGAAAGAACTCTAAGTGGTGGTTAAAAAGAACCTGCAGCATTGATTGATATGAGCACAGCTATGGGGGAACAGAGTTCCCTGTGGTTACCATGGGTGGGGTGGGTGACGTTATAAATGAACTGATGCCTACATCTAAACTCACTCTTACAAAATTAATGTAAGTAAAGAGCTATTTGTGCTAAGTTCTTAGTCTTCTTCTCCTCTTCCTCCTCCATCATCATCATCATTAATTTTTGCAAACTAACTTACCCCAAAATAATCTTATGTGGCATTGCCTGTAGAAAACAGAGTCCTTCAGTGCCCTGGTGTGACTTAGCATAGCTATTTTCTTATCTTTTAAAAGTTGGAAAACATCCTCAATTTCAAGTGCCCCCTCCAGCAAAGGTGGTAGTTTTAGAGGGAAGTCAGAAGTTGATTCCCTGTAAAGCAATCGGCAGTCCTGTTCCAGACATAAACTGGTATGCTGGAGATGTTCGGCGTCCATTGCAAGATGATTCCAAATACACCATACACGAGAATGGGTCACTGGTAATAAGGAACATTAACAAACAGGATGCCATGAAGTACAAATGTACAGCAACGAACTTGGTTGCAGAAATAGCAGCAGAAACCAAGGTGGAAATTGCTTGTAAGTTCCCCATAGTCAAACAATTCAAGTATTGACTTCATGAATAATATTATTAAATGGAAATTAAATTAATTCATATCAACATTTTGTTCTTGAATAAATAGTTTCACATTCAAAGTGTGAAATTTGATTGGGTTGATGTCTGACTATAAATGACAAGCACATGAGAATTTGACTGGTATTTGTATAACTTCCAGCAACCAAAATGTCAATTACGACACGAGGCAGTACATGTGTTTTCCTCTTTCTTTTAGTCAGTCACTTTTCTCAACTACGAAGACAGAGGCAGGACATTTTTGTATTCTGAGATGGTGGAGAATGGCCAATTACTGGAGAATTGGGGGGGGGGGGGAACAAAAGCTGCTTTTGACCTAGTTTCCCTTTTCTAAAAGTTGTCTGCATACAGCACACACTGTCTATAGGCCTTTTGCAACAATTTGTCACGTGACTGATTTTTCCTCAGCAACGCCATACTGGAGGGCAAACAATGTAGCTTTTCCTTGGTAACGAACAAAGCGCGAGTGACCAGAACTGTCATTAAGGTGAGATAAAAGCTTTTTAAATGTTTTCTTTGTTATGATGCCACAAAAAAACACTAAGACAATATCGCTTAGGAATTTTTACATACATATGAAGTAGTTTCGGACTGAATCGGCTTCTAAAAGTCGGGATTCAGGCTCATGAAGTTTAGCACGTGCTCGCTCGAAGCGACAGTAATGGCGGCCGCTTACACAAATATTGATTTGATTAGTTCGAGGTGATCTTTATTTGATGCTGATATTTAAGCCTTGAGAATGAAAATATTGAATGATAGCTTGTTTTGAACTTCAGGATGAAAAGTGTTACATCATGGCTACGGCTGTTGGCGACGCTACTTCGAGTGAAGCTGAAGGTGAGTTTCTGAGTTGAGTCACATGTTGTTGTTGTGTTTACGCACAGCATGCAGCAAATAGTAGCACATCCAAGTGTAGAATCTCCTTTTTTAAATGACGTAACCTAAGAGCGAGCTCAAGTTAGTTTTTCTTATTATTCACGGGCGTAGAGTCAAAAGATTTAACCAAGTTCCCAGATATTTCTTTCGCAGAAGTCGAAGGTTATAGCTTAGAAGCTAGCTTAGAAGGCGTCGGGCTGCGAACGTACTCGAAAAGCTTACAAGCTTTTCGCTGAACCCAGCTACCTTCACGATAAAAAAGGTACATGCAATCTGGGATATCTCAACTTTTAAGTGAGGAAATGCATACAAAGGTGTTTTGGACATTTGTAGATAAAAGGGACCTAACGTTTACAACAATAAAAAAGTATAATAGACTTAAATGATGTACAAAAGAAATTTCTGGGAACTTGGTTAATTCTTTTGAATCTACGCCTGTGAATATAAGAAAAACTAACTTGAGCTCGCTCTAAGGTTACGTCGTTTAAAAAAGGAGATTCTACACTTGGATGTGCTACTATTTGCTGCATGCTGTGCGTAAACACAACAACAACATGCGACTCAACTCAGAAACTCACCTTCAGCTTCACTCGAAGTAGCGTTGCCAACAGCCGTAGCCATGATGTAACACTTTTCATCCTGAAGTTCAAAACAAGCTATCATTCAATATTTTCATTCTCAAGGCTTAAATATCAGCATCAAATAAAGATCACCTCGAACTAATCAAATCAATATTTGTGTAAGCGGCCGCCATTACTGTCGCTTCGAGCGAGCACGTGCTAAACTTCATGAGCCTGAATCCCGACTTTTAGAAGCCGATTCAGTCCAAAACTACTTCATATGTATGTAAAAATTCCTAAGCGATATTGTCTTAGTGTTTTTTTGTGGCATCATAACAAAGAAAACATTTAAAAAGCTTTTATCTCACCTTAATGACAGTTCTGGTCACTCGCGCTTTGTTCGTTACCAAGGAAAAGCTACATTGTTTGCCCTCCAGTATGGCGTTGCTAAGGGAAAATTGGTCACATGACAAATTGTTGCAAAAGGCCTATTGCATTGTTAAGTGTGATTATTTTTATCCACAGATTTGAATGATGTCGACCTTCAAAAGACCAAAATGTATGTTCTCTTAAATGATGAAACTAAAGTGTATTGTAAAAAGCCTCAGGGACTTCCAGAACCAACAATAACTTGGAAATTAGCAGATGACCAACCACTGCCGAAGAAATTTGGTGTAGAGGGTTGCTGTACTCTGAAGAAAAACAGAACAAAGCTGGCCGACTCTGGAAATTACACTTGTATAGCAACGAACTTGTTTGGAACAAAAACTCGCACTATCCAAATTATAGTATCTGGTGAGTTTATATGTATGAACATGTGCCTAGTGTGGAAATCTCGAATAACAGGTGCTCTACTGATTAGTATATTCAGGTGATACTTTTACATGTAGTTCTGTGGGAGAAACCCTAGTGTGTGACCATTCAAATGAAAGCTGTTGATCAGTACTTTCATGTGGTACTGTTCATTATGCTGTACAAGGTGGTTCTAACTTTTAAGTCTGTGTATGAAACCCTAGTGTGACCATTCAAATGAAAGCTATTGAGCAGTACTTTCATGTGGTACTGTTTATTATGCTGTGCAAGGTGGTTCTAAGTCTGTGGATGAAACCTAAGTGTTTGACCATTCAAATGAAAGCTATTGGCTATTGGACCAACATTTCGTCCTTGGCGACTAAATTTCTGACGATGAATAACGGCCATTTTCTCAGACACTATGTCCTTCCAGAGAATTATATTGGAAGATTTTTGCTTCTAAAACATTCAAAATAAGAAAAGAAGTCGTATTGCTCCAATCCATCCTTTTGTTTTGCCCAAAAAAGATTCTCTCGCATCCGAAAACTTGCATGTTTGAAATCGCCCTACAGTGCTTTGCAAATTGTTTTCAAAGAGTACGTCATGTATGCCTATGGATTGTGTCTCTTGTAATGAAGTGCTCTCCGCCATGTTGATTCCTTCGAGGTTCCTTCCAGTTCTTTACGTCAGCTACAAAGTTAGTGGCCATAAAATCTTATAAAATGTTTTTGTTTTAAACCTTGTGATAAGATTGCTTTGTTTTTCTTTTCGAATGTTTATGTATTCAGTCCATTTTAGATTAAATTCCTACAAATGATTTTAAGCACTTAATAGTCCCTATTGATTTTACAATCTGGCGACTAAAAATTTGCATTTGGCGACTAGTTTTTAGCACTTAGTCGCCAAGTGGCGACTTAAGGATTTTTTTAATTTCGAGCCCTGATTGGCCAGTACTTTCCTATATTAAAGGATGCAAGTCCTCAATAAACGTCATGTATTACATTTCCATGTCACCTGGCTTATTTCAGCAAGAAATAATATCTGTTTTTTTATGAATTTTGTTTGTAGAGCAACCAGAGATAACTGTGGGACCCCAAGATCAAGATCTAAAGGAAGATGAGAAAGCTATACTGAACTGCAAAGCAACTTCAAAGCCACCATCAAAGATATCATGGCTTAAAGGGGGTGATCCTATCAGAGAAGATGACCGTGTATTTGTTTTATCTAATGGCAGTCTTGTTATTACCAAGCTTATACCTAAAGATTCTGGAGTCTACAAATGTTTAGCAGATCATGATGGAGGCTGGTCGGACAGTGAAGAGGCTACGCTCACTGTAATGGGTGAGTACAATTACATCCTTAAACTTGATTTTCACCGTTTCATAAGAACAGTCATTGTACTTCCCTGAGAAGAGACATTTGGGGTTATTTTTCCAAGCAGGGACTAAACATTGAGCCTACAGAGGGTCGAGCAGTAAGTTTTTCATAGACAGTATCAACAATCTTCTTTTTGCTGGGTAGCAGTATTTTACAACATTGTTTGGTGTTGAAAATTACTTGTAAGTGGTGTTGCAGCTTCTGTGGACTTATTACCCTAAATGTTGGCCTGGGCAGAAGGAGTTTGCTTTAGGGTCATCTCTGTACACTTGTCTAGCATTCTTTGATCTCATAAACATAACATAGGAGAAGACTTAATTGGCTCTAAAGAACTTGCATTGTATTCCTGTTGTCAAGGATACAGCAGATTCAGGTTGAGCGTTTTGCGGTCTCAGTTGTCACACTCGTTGTCACAGTTGAATTGATTGCGTTGTGAGGCAAAATGACAGATGCTGTTAGGCTGGAATGACAATGATCTGTCTGTAAATAGCACAGCACCCTTTTTCCCAGACAGAACGTTGTCATTCCGGCCTAGCAACGTCTTGTATTGTAATTAATCGACCATGACAACGAGCGCAACAACTGAGACCATTAAACGCTCAACCCGAATCCACTGAAAGCCTTTCCAGGGAAGTGTCAATAAAGTATTGTATTATATTGTATTGTATTGCAAATTCCTTGTGACAAAGTCTTGAGGGAAATATGTTGATTATTGAGCAAAATTATCCCGTCTCTTGTTAGTGTTTTTCATACAAGACGTATGCAGTGGCCGTCATGTTCAATCTGTAGAGGCCTTGAAGTGTTTGTTTAGCTGACACGAAGACTAATTACATGTAATTTGTTTAATTTCCCATTTTTCTAGCTAAAGTGAAGCTTGCAGGCATTCATAGCAACCAAGTAAATGCCAATCTTCATAAGCCTCAAAAGATCAGGTGTGACTTTCAAGGACATGAGCCAATTTCAGTGCAGTGGAAAAAAGGAGATGGAACTGCTCCTCTTGATAAAAAGCGAGTGAAACAAGATGGCAGCGTATTGATGTTCTCGCACATTGAGAAGGAAGATGCAGGGCACTATTGGTGCAGGGGTGAAAACGGGTTTAGCAGTGCTGAAAGCTATGTCAATATTTCTGTGTTTGGTAAGGAAATCCTACGATGTGGCTATCATAGAATAAGACTTGCCCCCAAGTAGGGGATAGGGTCAGACATTAATGAATTTCTCTCTCTCTCTCTCTCTCTCTCTCTCTCTCTCTCTCTCTCTCTCTCTCTCTCTCTCTTGAGATCATATCTTCTGATAACTCGAACAAAAAGTCATTTCTCTTAGGATTTTCTTGACTGGGGACTCACACACTGCAATTTTGCTATAATTTCTTAAACTCCCTGATTTATGAAAACAATTTTGTTTCCCTTGGAGGACTGCACTCTATTTCAGTACAGTGTACATTAAAATCCTACTTTTGCTCGGCAAGGGTTTAGGGAAGTAAAACAAATTAAATTTTTAACATCCAGACCCAGGGATAGCTATTCACTAAAACTGTTCTTGTAGGATTTGTCACTGGTAAATGTGCAGCTGTACTCTGATGTTAGCATTTGACTTATGAACATTGTCTTGTTACTTCGACCAGTAAAATTTGATTAATGGAAACATTGAAATACTATGTACTTTGGCTGTCAAAGTCCTTGTTGTTTATTAAAGAAGAAATAATAATTTAGTGATGGCCATCTTATGAAAAAAATGGTTTCTTGTTTATGCTTTTCAAGGTTTTTTTGTTGCACAAGGTTTACACTATAATTTTTTCATCCATTCGCAGTTTATCCCACTTTCGACCTGAGGCCAAAGAACACGACTGCATACGTCAACGACCATCTGTGGCTCCACTGCAATGCAACAGGGGATCCTAAACCTAAAATCAGCTGGAGCAAAGAGGAACAGGGTGGTGATAAGCTTGACGAGGAACGGTTCATTCAGCACTCCAACGGAACACTTCACATTAAAAATGTTCGCCTAGCAGATCAGGGCCGGTACTACTGTATTGCCGCAAACCATGCTGAAATGAAGCAGAGCAAGTTCAGTCTTGTAGTGCAGAGTAAGTGTATGTTATTCTAGGCCTATCGGTTTTAAAGGTATTAGGTTTCTGAAGGCGTTCTGAAGCTTGAGGAATAAAACAAAAGAAATAATTAACTTATTCATCCCTTAACTTTGATGTGATGTTTTGTTTTATCCCTTTACTTTAAGCCTTGGGCCCAAGATTTTAATATATCAGAACTGGCCTACTGGATATTGTTGACAGATAATTCAGGCTCGTACGCTGAAAATTGTTTGGGTGCTTCTAATAGAGTTCGCAACATCAAGCAATTTTCCCCTGCCTTGAATATTGTTTGCAGGGGGAGGGGGGGGGGGGGAGTGGAGTGTGGGCAGGAAGTGGGAAGCGAGACGTTCAGCCTCCCCCTCCCCTCCCCTCCCCTCCCCTCCCCTCCCCAAAACACACACTTGCATCTGAGCTAAAAAAAACATACCAACATTTTTTTCATTCAGATCACCCCCATACCACAGGCAGTAAGTCAGTGGGGTCCATGGGCCGTACCATAGGTATAGCTGTGGGATGCGCAGCAGCTTACATTGTTCTTGTGGTGGGATTGATGATCTACTGTAAAGGCCGACGAGCCAGGCAAAACAAGAAAGAAGATGTCATGCCTCCGGAATGCGAGAATCGTAAGTGTTGTTTGACTGCCTTTACAGTGTACATGTAGACGTTTCGTCGCTAGTGTATCTGTAGTTTATGAGGATGTTGCTATCTGTCCAGTAGAGAATCACTTCTCTAGAGTTTCACATAACCTTACTGTAGTTAAAGGGGCACTGTCGTGGAATGAGCTGTATTGGTCAAAACGGCCCTAAAATTATGACTAAGTACCTGTTTTTACATGAAATGTGCCCAGAACAGCCAAGATGAGGATACACTGTATGTACATGTGTAACTTTTGAAAACTCCCTTTAATAGGGAAATCCTTGTGTACAATATTTGTTTGAGTAGCATGAGCACTTCAATTTCTGATCGAGAAATACCAGTTCTGAATGTTGAAAGAACATGGCGTGATGAACGTTCACCATAAATTTGATTCTGATCATGTATTAAAAAGTTTTTCTGTGATGCGGGTTTGAAAACTCAAAGTTTTGCCAAAACTTAGTTTCTCATTAGCGCTTTTACCACCCAGACATTTTGCAGTTTTTGAACGTTAATAAAGCACGCAAAGAGCTGAAAATTTCGCCGATTAATTATGTTTCACAAACCCTCTTAAAATGATCGGGCTCGATTCACATACGTATTTTGCATGATGCCCTCTCCAGCAAAGTTGTATGCTAATTAGGCAAAATATAAACAATAGCGTCTGCAAAGGTCGCTACAGCCTCACTTCACACCAGTGCAGACCATCTGTGGGCTTCTAGGTTTCCATTGATGTAAATATGTCTTTAAGTTTTTGATGCTTTAAAAGCATGCTCATGACAGCACCCCTTTAAACAACATCTTTTTTCTTTGATCTCTCACCTTTCTTATTCTGTTGACAGTAAATGCCAATGGTGACATCGAACATCGCGAAGGAGAAGGCAACGACATGACAATGAACCCAGTCTACAGATCGCAACCAAGCTATGACAAGATGGAGTTCCCGAGACATGACCTTGAAGCGCTCAGGAGCCTGGGCAACGGTGCCTATGGTCGAGCATTCCTGGCTCGAGCTAGCGGGATACGCGACGGTGAGAAGGAGACGATGGTGGTTGTCAAAGCATTGGTAAGCAATGACGATCAGGTGCGTGAGGAGTTTAACAAGGAAATGGAAGCGCTGTGTGGCCTGCAACAAGTCAATGTTGTTGCACTGCTTGGTGTCTGCAAAGAGGATGAGCCATTTTACATGATCTTTGAGTCGTTGGAGAAGGTTTGTTTTGTGGTCTTTTGTATATTATGTAGTTTCACCTGAAAAGAATAGATAGCTCACTCTTCGCACGCTCAATTCTTGCCCCGCTCAAAACGAACGTCCGAGATTCGACCGGTAAAGGGGCTCCTATCTAATGTACTAGCTCTAGAGAGGTATGTGAACTTCCGCAGATTTGTTGACTTTCGCGCGAAAATTCAAAACCACAAAAACCAACCAGAGATGCTTCACGGATCCCCTGCCATCCCTTCACCTCCTCTCGCCTCAAATTCTCAATACTAACCTCATAAGAACTAATTAAGTTGTCGTCATTTTAAACACCCAGTAAAACCTGCTTATCAAAGCAATGTGTTTAAGCTGACGCTACGTTGGTCTTCGCTATCCTTTTAAAGAGAACTCTCTTTACATGTAAATCCGATCAAATCGTATCAACTTGTCTTGTCTTTACAATTAGCGATACTCCATTAACTTCTGTCAAATAACTAGAAACGCTTTTAAAGAAAGCTTTTTATCCTGTTATTATGACGATGAAAGACGTAAACATGTCCGAGTTTTACAAATAGGAAAACGTAAGCTGTTTCTGTAGCGGAAATACAGCGTAAATTGCAGCCAAATCACGAAAGCAAGCGCTGTCTCTCCACACCATGAATTTCAGTTTTTCTGGTTAAAATTGTGTAAACTAATGAATTACATGGTAAAGAGGTTGTCATCCGTTAAATCTGGAGGCTAAAGGGGCTCCATCCACTGGTTTCGTGGTCGAGGTGTCGTGGACTATTTTTGTAACGGTAATACATGTACTCGTGAGCCACAAATATCCTTTTATTTTGGAATGGGACATCCACATTCTTCATAAATAATAAGACTTGATCAAAGACAAACAGTACAAACTCAATCAGGTCGCGATATCGCAACTGTACACGCAACTGGTCCCTGATTGAAGAAGCCACTTTTTTTTTCTTTCCTGTCGTTGCAGATTGGATAAACTCTTAATTCGCAAGGTCGATTGGCATTTTAAACTTGTTCGTATTTTATTTACTAGAGGCAAACAAAACGTGTGGCTATTAGAAATGAGAATTAAGATTTTAAGTTTCGGACTGTCGTGAATAAAGTTCGTGCGGAAATGTAATGGCTCAAACTTTGTAAGTCACGAAAATGTCTTGAATATTTTTTACCCTTTGATGTTGCGGCTCTTTCAGTCGTAAATACAAAATTGGCGTAAATATTCCAAGTCTCAGAGGGGGCAATTAAGATGGTATCTTATGTAAGAAGGTTTTATCTGGGTGTGTCGTAAAATAGATCTGCTTTTGCTGGTGCTAAAATTTGGAGTGTCGGAAGTCGATAACAAAATTTGTATATCTTTTAATTTCTAACTAGTGTTCGACTTTAGAATTAAGAGTTTATAATTAACTGTCTTATCTTGAACAACAGGCGAGCAATCAGAGTTTATCTTAGCGAAAATGTAGCCTAATTGAAGTCTAGTTTCTAGAAATCGCATCTTTTCAAGGCGTTTTCTTGAAGAAAGGTCACGACGTTGTCATAAAGTTAAGTTCAAGTTGCCGAAATCTGGCAAAGCGGCAATACTTGGATAGCAATTAATCTAACGCGACTGTTGTCAGATTTGAACTCTTTATTTTTTCCGAAATGAAACCTTTTGTTTCGGTAAGTGGTGCTACAATATCTTTAACGATGTAATGTATATGAAATGATTTGCTTGTTATAAACAGAATCTCGCGACTTATGCCGTTGCCTTGCAACTGCCTGCTAACCAATCACAATCACGTGCGCAGTTCTTCTAATTCCAAGATACCCGGGCGGGAATCTCCATTTCTGACTGTTCAGTTTTTCCTTGTTCTAGGGCGACTTGAAGCAGTTCCTTCTGTCTTGCTACGACAATGGTCGAAGCACGATGAACTCGAATCAGAAACTCACCATCTGCGGACAAGTGGCATCAGGAATGAACTATCTCGCCTCGCAGAACTTCGTCCACAAGGATCTCGCCGCGAGGAACTGCATGGTGGGGAAAGATCTGCAGGTCAAGATCGGCTTCTTGAGTTTGAGCTACGACCTTTACAACGCCGAATACTACCGCTTCAACAACATGCAGATCCCGCTCCGGTGGATGCCTCCTGAAGCCATCTTCGACGATGATTTCTCCGAGAAGAGTGACGTGTGGTCATACGGCGTTCTGGTTTGGGAGATTTACACTCTTGGTCAGCTGCCCTACCATGATCGGTCCAACGAGGAGGTGCTGAAATGCGTCAAGGACGACCTTCGTCTGCCTAAACCTGACAACTGCCCTGACACAGTCTTGGAGGTGCTGGAGAAGTGCTGGGAAGGCAATCCTCTTGCGCGACCGTCATTTTCGGAACTTATGGACGACGTATCAGGAATTAGCGTGGACAGTCATGTTTAATTTCATGGCTCACTCGGCTGTGGGTTTTAAATGAAGCTAGATCCGATGTGCCACTCCCTTGCCAATGAACGCGTGGCCTGTTAGTTTATCTCGTGTAAAGTTTCTTGCGAAACGTGATCTACACGTGATGTATCTTGCAAGTTGATTAAGAAAAGCAAAATAATAGGAACTTGTATGTGGCTGAAATTATTATTTCAAATTCGTGTCTTGAAGCTTTCAGACCTGATAGATTTGTTTTCTACGGTGCTGATTTCAATTCTATATGGATCGCTGGAGTTGTCGAGAATTCAATTTGAGAACCCAAAATTTGTTTATCTGCTGCAGGAATTTTCCTCTGTCTGCGCTAAATTTGTGTACTTTTTCTGCTCGAAATCTAGGAAGGGCCATTCATTAGGAAATATTTGAATCGACTAAAACCGTTTCGAGCGACCATCCGGCCGAGATTGTTTTAATTGGAACATATAAAGATAAAGAACTTAGGTTGTGCATGATCCACTGTGTGGCCAGATTTACCATGAAATTGCAAGAGATCCTTCGCTTATGTAGAGGTCAAAACAATGACCTTTTATTAGATTTTATGCTCCTTTGGCAGGTTTCTTTACGAATTGTTGAAAATTTGGCATAGTGTCCGAGGCAGATTGGTTGATTTTCCTATGGCCCGTCCAGACGTTTGCAATGTCAATAGAAGTTGTTTTCTCTTGGTCGGCACTGAATGGCTGAAGGTATGGCGGAACATGTTAAGTCGACATGAGCCTGCAGTACATTGGTTTCTCGCTCTGTTTTCGGCAGACGCCAGAGAATTTGCGTATGAACTGGCTGTCAGCTTGAAATGATTCGATAAATCTTGAGTCTTTTAAATGTTTTTTATTATATTTTTAATCTTGAATGAATTCGTAATATGTAGTGTAAGGACACAAAGAAATTAGGTGTCGAATCACGGAGGGGAAGAAGTGTTAATGTAATAGTTTAAAATGTCAGGTATATGGTGTCTGACGTTTTAGTTAATTTAAGTTTGAAACAAAAAAAGGGCCAATTATTTAGACGAGGCTCAAGTTAGACAAGTGGAGTTTACGCGAAAAATTCTCCAACCATTTAGCAGGGTCCCTCTGGATACCAGCCACTGTGCTGAATGGGCCACCCTGCATAAATAAAGTTTACCTTTACCCTTAAACCACGGCTTATCGGAAGCTATTGTTAAAAGTGAGTCAGTTTGCGGTGACTGGCTAGATGCTGCCCAAGCCTTGTATAAATAATCGGCCGTGATAATTTAATCACCACGAAAGAGGTTAACAGAGCTTCATGAGGAAAATTTTGCAGACATTTAAGTTAATAGAAGTAGAAAGATTCCTGAATGCTGTTAAATTAATTTCCAAACTTCTTCCATTTACAAAGTGGACCCATTCGTTTGAATAGAGTGATGGTTGATTTTGCTCCTAAACCGAAACATGAAACCGGAGTAAACTTGTTCACACCAAAACAGCAACAGGGCGTGACGAATCCCTGGGCTGTGTACGAGGTGTGAGCATGGCAACCATTGATTTAAACACCTCCACCAAGAGTAACTTTCTAGGTGTTGCGTGACATATTTATAGTGACTTCGCGGCGTTGCGTTATTTTTTTATTGACTTTGAAGTATTTTCTTGCGTTTATTGTATGGTGAGTTGCTGAAAGATTAGATCTTCCAAATTTTTTAAATTAGGGAGCGTTTTGCGATTATTGTTTTTAATATCATGAATATTTTACTCCGTAATTATTTTTTTGTGGAAAACAGACGACTAATGGTAAAAAGAGGACTGAACGTCGTGTTTAAAAATTTATTCTCAAAAAAATGTAAATATACTTAATAAATTTTGTAGATCGTAGGCCTATTAGAATTAGTGTGAAGTAAACTGCATGCAACTCAGATATAAACAAATAAATGATAGTTTGCTCTGCCTTACTATCAGATTTGCCGTTTCCTTCACTTGTGCGTGTTTCTGACGGGTTTTGTGTTCGACAACTCGAAACTGAGATCTACGATTGTGTCCGCCATGTTGGATTTCAACGCCTGAAAGAGACTGGGTCGGTTGAACAGCCCAGGTCTCCGCTCCTTTCCTCACTTTACTGTGCCCTTCCCCTCCGTACTGCAGTGTTCAGGGGTCCAGCAACCTGACACGAAGCTTCCCATAAGGGGAGTTGGGGTTAGTTATTTTTTATCGGTTTATATTTACAAACTTCCCAGCTACAATTGAATCCCGTTAACTCGAACCTTCAAAGGAATTAGGAAAAAGGTTCGAGGGAAAAATTACTAAGAAAATCGAAAAACGTAGCGGGAGGTACGAGTTATTGAATCTCTTGCGCCTGCTATGTGAGCTGGTTTGCCGCTGGCCGGTATCATCATTCTAGTCGGCCTTTTCTACATGCTGAAGTTGTTAAATTGAAATGTGTCGACGCTTTAGCTGATCCCTAGCCATCCTCGGAGACCCAGGAGCAGTTAGTCGGGGCGAAACGAAGTAAACCGGGCAGAAATCGTAGCGACGAAAGTTTTCTATAAAAGTAAAAGAGCCCCTGGGAAACGAGTCTCTCCAGACCATTTCCAAGCCTTTTAACTCTGAAGTTACTCTTCGCCGATTGGGCAAAATAATACAAAGGATTTATTTTGCTCAATCAGGAGCCAGCATTCGCACAAAGGCTTGGAAATGGTTTGGAGAGACTCGTTTCCCAGGGGCTCTTTTACTTTTATAGAAAACTTTTGCGCTACGATTTCTGCCCGGTTTACTTCGGTTCGCCCCGACTAACTGCCCCTGGGTCTCCGAGGATGATCCTTAACTGTCCTTTGATTTTCGTGTCCAGGACCACTTCTATTTGTAAGCCGACTGTCGCACAATTTGGCCGTGTGACTACGACGTAAACCTGGAGCCGAAAGTTGAGTCGTAGACTTCTACCTTTTGCACTATCGTCAGTTATCGTCAGACGAATAATTGCAGACTAGACTTCGCATCAAATGAAGCCATACTCTTTTATTTTATCTCTTACATTCCTTTATATGTACAGTTAATATCACTTCCTTTGTGAAATATGCAACCAAGCCTCCGATTTGCAAAGCAACGAGGCTTCGAAACAGTTATGTACTCGATATATACAAACTTCTGTTGCAAAAATATCGTATATACGTAAATCAGCAGGGGGGGGGGGGGGGGCACACTGTGTCGCACTGTTGGTACTTACATAGTCCACTGCAAATGCTCAGTCCTGAAAATGGAGTATGTAGCTACCTAGCACTAGAAAAGATTTATGGCATGTCGATTCTTCGGATTCGCGCTTTTTCGCCACGTGAATTATAAGATTGTAGTTGTTTGCAATAAAAGGTACCTCACAAAGGGGGGTCGTGGGCACCCCAGGGCCCCCCTTCCCCTGGCTACGCCTCTGCATCGTATAGCATATGACTTCAAAAGGCTCACGCATACTATCCATAGAAAATTGAAATTTTGATATCTTGTTTCAAGACTGACTACCTAACTCGATGGATTACCGCTAGTAAATCTCTTGATAAATCCGTCGCAAAAAAAAATATTTGACTACAGCTTTTCTTATAGTTAGAAGTGCCCCTATTTTTAAGACCTATTTACAATACTAAAACTTTGCACCGTAGCAATAGAATCAGAAGGAAAAAATAGCATTCTGTGCAGATGTCTAGCAGCCTTGTCGTCGCTGTTAAGCCGACATGCAGGGTAGTGGCTTGTCGCAACGACCAACGGGATGTAAGGAAACCTCCGTGCAGTGACTGGATGAAAAGATTGGTAAACCTTTCAGCTTGCTGTACTATACATCAAACCGTTGTCAAGGAAACATCATGATTAGGATATTTATCACTGTTAAAATGTAGATCATCGCAACATGACTGATGTCCATGCTGGCTGAATCTGACATTATTGCTTGATCGAGTATATCTTCGTCTTGCTGCTTTGGGTTTGCTAAAAATAAATAAGAGGAGATGAGTGAACTGAACTTACAAAATGATTTTTATTGGTTGAGGTTAAGGGCATTGGCATCTACCAAAAACAGTGGAGGGAGACTGGACAGAGTGGCAGGAAGCGAACCTCGTATCCAGCTTTGTCTAATCAAGAAGGCAGTCAATAGGCCAGTTTCGTAATTTTGAACTGGAACTAGCATGCAATGGAGGCTAATGCGGGGGAATATTATTAAAAATAGCTTCATCTCATTTGCATTAGAAAAGATTTACCCACATTAGCGTCAATTGCAAGCTAGTTCCAGGGCCCAGTTGTTCAAAAGGTGGATAACGCTATCCACCGAATAAATCACTATCCAGTAGATAAGTGTTGAGAAAACATACTGCACTATCCGCTGGATAGTGATTTATCTGGTGGATAGCGTTATCCATCCTTTGAACAACCGGGACCAGATCGATACCGAGAATACGAAAACGGCCTATTGAATGGAGGCCAGAGAGCAGACCAGTGGGAAGAGAGAGGAAGGCAAGATGGAGAGGCAATTCCGAACAACTATTACGTACTCTTCGCCACCTTTCCTGCTGTCGTTTCCATGTTTTTTTATTGTGCTAAATTCCCTGAGTTATAGTCGTTTTCTTAGAAGGAAATTGACTTGTGCCAAATACCGCATGACATATAAACACTTCTATGACTAAGATTGGCTGTAAAACAGTCCCTTTCTCCTTTTGTTTTATCTGCTTATCAATCCTCATAATATTCTTGTTGAACTTGTCACAGAAAAGTAAGGAGAATTGATCGATTTATCTGTATCAACTTTTACCTTTCACTTCAAGATGTACAGTTTTCTGTTTCAAGTCGACATTCGTTGCAGCAATGCAGAAGTACCGGCCTCTATCACTGAACTGAACGTCTCTTATGTTAAGTGATCCGTTCCGGTGCGCTTTGTATTTTTCTTGGTCCAGCGGTCGTCCGCCTTGGTCATGTTTGAGCCATGTTATTCTAGGTTTTGGGCTACCTGTGGCTACACAGTGAAACCAAACTGAATCCCCAACAAGAGCTGTCTTGTTGCTGGGTTCTACCACGAACCGGAGCGGGTCTATTGAATAAAATAATAAACTTGTTGATAACTCCATTCAATGCTGATCTGGCATGCAAAACTGACATCTTTTCACTAGTCCGGTCCTGACTTTGTCAACCCCGCCCCATATCAGGATTGGGCGTGTCAGGACGAGTTCAGAGACTGACTTGCCGCCAGGTGGGACACCCTGATCGGTTTGCACTATTATGGTATCCAATCGCTTCTCTATCCAAAATTACTAGTTAATGACTTGGTCATTAAATAAATAAAATTAATTAATTAATAAATAAATAAGTAGAGGTCTGAATTATTTATTCGTAACAACTGATGGTGTAGCTTTCCCTACCTTATGACATTAAAAAAGGAAAAATCCGAAAAAAATCAACATCATCAAGTTTTCCCTTTTCCCTTAAATAAAAGGAAAAATTACTATCCAGTGTATCCGGCCGGGCTCGAACCGGCGACCTTTGTTAGGCGGACGTGATAACCACTACACTACGGAAACTAACGATAATAAATGGTGTTATTTTTTAATTATATACGCTACTCCCAGGGGTCGTTGAGAATTGCGACTGGTGCACTCATTTTCGCCCCAGGAAATCCATTCAAGGGTAATTCCCCGTGATTCAGTACAGTTGTGATCCATAGCCACTTACCATAAACAGATACGTTAACGTAGGTCGTGCCGAAGCTAAACGCATTTGACGCATTGCAGATATATTGACCAGCGTCAGCAAGTGCAACCTTCTTTATCAGCAATGATATCCCATGAGACTCCACTCTAGTCGGCAGCTTGTCTAAGCCTTTCTTTGTCCACGTTACTGTAATTGGTGGGCTTCCGTGGAAGTCGCACGTGATTTTTCTCCGTGCGCCCAGAAATGCCTCGATACTGTGTTTGTGTGAACGGCTTAGTTTTATGACGTCACTTTCTGAAAGGGAAGAGAACAAATAAAACGTAATTTGTCACAATATTGAGGTGCGCAGCTGACATAGTCACAAGTCTTAGATTAATATTTCCGATAACAATTAGAGCTTACATCCTTAAATATCTTTAAAAGCATTTACAAAGCACTTCCCCTTTTTGCTTACTTCGTCAGAGTAAATAAAATTAGGACTGAGAGATGGTCTATATACTGGTGCGTGTCTTGGGAGGTGTAGTCCTGTGTACCCCCTATAGGAGAGACTCCGCCCAAAAAGGTACCATTCAAGCTGTAGATTTCACGTCACCTAGGAATGTAGCAACAAATTTGATTGCCTTTTTAAGGACGAAATGCTGCACATTCGCAAGCTCAAGCCAGCACTAAATGTGCAATCAGAATTCATTCGAGGCAAGGTGTTTGTTTAGCCGGTTCATTGTAATTATGCTTATTTTCTAGCTTTTCTTGATTTTGCATGTGATTTGCCAGTCCCTTGAAAATGGCGTCATGACGACACCGAAATGTCGAGCAATAAATCTTTCCTGGTTGTTTATATGTCTTTGTTTTAGCAAATCCCTACTAATCAAACGATATAAAACACGGTAGGGAAACTGTCATTTAAGTATTTAGAAAACCCTATAACTCGAACAGACCCACCGAACAGTCAATTCATGCAAGTATTCAAGCAGGGGTAATTTTTCTGTCAAAAACTGTACACGAAAAGGCAAGGGTTTTGACCGCGGGGCGGAGCCTCGCTGGCGAACGTCGGCAATTCGAGTAATTCCATCGCTGAAATCTGTGAGTCATACCTACTACTCGAAGGGTTGCTTTGATCTCCTTCAAATCATCCTTAGTGATAGCGACACAGAAGTATCCTCCAGCATCTGTCATGTGTGCATCTCTAATATGAAGGTTACCGTTTGACAGCTGTCGGAATCTTTTCTTATCTAGACCGCCATGTTCCTTTCGCCAGCTAATGCCAGGTTCGGGTATCCCAGAGGCATTACAGCGTAACACGGCGGATTTCCCCACCACTACTGTGGTGTTTCTTGGTTTTGTTCTGAAGGTTACTGCACAGAAAAGCATAGTAATTAATTAATACTTACTTTAATTATATCACTTTTTTAAGGGAGAAGTGCCCTCTGCAATTTGTAACTTACTAATCCTTTAAATTCATAGGTTTGAGCTCATCAAATGACCAGGAACTGCAATTAGCTACTTTCGTGATTGCTACTTTAGGATTTTTTGATAGTTACTATGACATTGTTTTAAGATCAACGATAGAATTGAACGACGTTTCAGAGTCGTCAGTACACCATTTTCAAAACGAATAGATCGAGAATAAACTGTCAGAAATGGTTCGCTGGAGATCAACTATTCCGAATTGTCTAGTATTTTTTAACGTTTAATGTCTTTGTTTTGTTTGTTTCAGGGCTCCATTTAAACTAGGTCTGCTAAATTGGATACTCCTGGATAAATATTGATTTAAATAAATAAACAATTAATTAATTAATTAATCAATTAATTAATCTGGACTTAAAAATGGTGTGAGAACGACTCCGAAATGTCGTTCGATTTTACCGTTGATTTTTACATGCTTATGTATTAGACAAAGTATTTGTCTAAGGAATTTTTATGAGTGTTGTTGTTATGCAAATCTAGAGACTTTGAAACTGATATTTAAACACATCGCAAATTTAATTGTTACTCAGTCTTGATGATAGAGTCTTGAAGATGCCGAAACATCGGCTTTCTACATTTATTTGTACATGATTATGCTTAATGGAGGTCAGTTTATATCAGCTATCGCTGATCATATCATCACCACGGGCCATAACATCAAATGGGATCATGTTAAGTAAATCTCTTATGTATCATCATAATAAATTTCGTGTCATTTCTCGCCAAGATTAAACGTCAAAAACTGAACATGAGGCTAGAGCTGAGGCATATAAGACCAGCGTGTTCATTTTAGACTTACTTGGAGTGTAAATCTTGAACTGTTTGGATGTAGACCCCATGACATTACTAGATGCACATTCATATACGCCCATGTCTTGTGTCTCCAGGTTTCGTATGACCAGTGTGCCGTTGCTATGGATCGTGTGCTTCGAATCGTTCTTTATGGAATGCTTTACATGTTGGGACCATACTGGACCAATATAGTACCAATTTATTTGAGGGGGCGGTATGCCCGTTGCTAGGCAATGCATGAACATCGTCTGCCCTTTTACAGCATGCAAGCGATCCGGGGGGTGTACCAATATCTGGGGTTTGTCACCCACTGAAGGGGAGAAGGAAAGAAGTGTTAGGGCTTTCTTAACTAGATTGACTGAAGCATGCTTTGTTGTCAAGTGACAAAGTTGAAGGCGTCTTCTGCTTCTTCGGATTCCCTTTTAAGACAAGTAACAGATTCCTATTTCTCCTTACAGGGTCAATACTTATTTAAACATATACGTCGTGAGAATTAAGGCAATGATCATAGCTAAGCTATGAAATAAATACACTTTTCATCTGGTACTGTGCTGTAACAAGTGGACTTTCGATGCTGTATGGGTAAGGCTTATTTGTGAAACGTTAACCTTGATATTTCACTTCTTTCCGAAGAATTATTATTCAACTTCACTTCGCTGCAGGTTTTCGCCACTTAGAATGCTATTTACAATGAGTCATTAAGCTTTCTTGAAGGTTTGAAATTAAGCATTTGGTGCGAAAAATGCGCGACGTTTGCCGGAAGTGCCTTTCATTAAAATTCTTTGCTACGGCAATCAAATTTTATTACTTTAAACATTAATCAGTTTGTTCTTACCCCAGATCTCGAGTTTCTTTGATTTAGCTGTACCTAGTTTGTCTATTGTTACATAACAAGTGTAGTTTCCACTGTCAGCAAAGTTTGTACTGTTTATATCCAGTTTACGGTGGTCCAAAGAAACTCGCCCACGTACTGGTCTGACTGTGGCGCCGTTCTTAATCCACGTTACCGTCCCTGTGCCTGAACTGCGGCAGCGACAGCGTAACGAGAGGTCAGTCCCAACGGGAAATTTTGTCACGTGGATGGGGCGAGTTATAATTGTAGCCACACTGCACATGCCTAAAACGGAAACAGAAAAATTTAGTATGAGATAGCCGAAGGAAACAAACGCAATTAACTCTTTGGGAGCTCAAATGACCCCCGACGCTCGAGAGAGACGCTTAAAGGACCGATGTCATGGGGGTTTCGCGGATTTTTGGTCCAAACATTTCTGAAATTAGTGGTAGGCAACTTCACACATGAAAAAACGTATCATCTAAAGGAAAATATATACAACCTTAATTTACGTAGAGAAATCAAACCACAGCTAAAAATATCATTATTTTCAAGTTTCCTACGACACAAATATATTTTTGGCGTTGAAAAATCCATGACACAGCCTCTTTAACAAGATTCCACCTGAAGAAATCCATGCTGATCACATGGCTCTGTAGAGATCCTGGCAGAGTCTCTGATTGGTTGTTATTTGCGCGCGAAAATTCAAAACCAATCACAGACACGATCTAAACTGCGAAGAGCTACGTCATCAGTTTGGAATTTTCGGGATCGAATTTCAAGAACTGAAAGTAGAAAGCCGAGTTTGTAAGAGAATGGTCTTCAACTTGAAGGGCCTATTGTTTTGACTGCAGAGAGGGCTAAAGCGCTCAAGAGGACATCAAAGCTATAAACACTTAAAATTTATTACAAGTGGGCTTTTAACGCAAAAAGTGGATATCACAAATTAGATTTTTACAGAACATAATTTGTGTCCGATTTTTCGTTCCGACGGAACAAAACATCCAATTGTGGCTGGCCTTTGTAATTTATTTTAATCTGTTTATAATTCTAATCATGAATTCTGGCTCCTATACACTAATCTCTTGGCATAATTGTTCTATAAAACGAAACCATCTGGCTTTGAGGGCCTGGCCAAATTGAAACACAGTTGCAAGTTTTCGCACGATAGTTTAAAAGTTCGATCAACTTGTTACAGATCGACTGGCTACCGCGTCGAGCGAGCTGCCATTTTGCACTCGAAGTTAACAACGAGACTTTCGTTGGCTTCTGTTGGAGGTTCAGGCTTCGTAGAATTTGCGTCGACCGGTGCACAAACTTGATCTCGATCAAAGTGTGCGAAAGTCAAGACAACTTCCCCAAAGTCTGAAAAGTTTTGCTGGTCTATATTACTTGCGTTTGGCCTGAGCTTAAAGTTAAAATCAGAATTGCAAATGACTTGCAGTTCGTTTAATATGCGTGTTCTTGGCCTCAAAACGCCTGGTCTTTATCACCATACAATTTCATACAGTTGGTTTCTCTTTACAAATAATTCGCTTGGCGTTGAATACCGTCTATAGAGTAATACCGATAGAGTTCTCATCTGGGGCTGATAAGATTAAGAAAAGTTCAAAACCAGACCGATTTTGTTGTTATGAGAAGCATCGATTCATAACAAAAACTTTTTCGTAAACAGGAATCGAAATTCTCAGTCTGAACAAGGACTTGCACCGATAAACTGAGTTCAAAACCTGACTGATCGACTTGTTGTGAGCAGCTTACTAACTCCAGAAGCATCCTTTCTAAACAAGCAAAAACTTTGTAAACAGGAAATTCCCAGTCTGAAAAAAGATTTGTACTAATACTTCATAAGTTGTTATTGACGAAAGCCATTTATCTTCTCCTCGTGTGGTTGAAGAAAGCTTTATTATAAGGATTTAAAATTAATCGCATAGTTAAAAGGCAAATTCATAGCAAACTGCTAGCTTTTCAATGCATTGTTGAACAGAAGTACAGTTCTCGAAAGCAAATTCCTCGTTAGGATGAGTCTAGTTTTCCACTGTGATGTGCAGGTCCCAGTCAGCGATTTAGGGTCCATTGTGAAGATCCAAAACACAAGGGGCTTAAAGGGCTTCAGGCATCAAGGCTCTAGTTTGGCCTCAACAATAGTCCGGACTCCAGGATCGATATTTTTTATCTCTCTTTATAGCTTTCAGGAATTTCAAGTTATCACACCGATCCTTCCGTACACTTCCGTAGCGCTTTAATCTTTGCCGTAGTTTTTTCATAATAATTCGCCTCTTATGCTAGTCTGTAATTATCAAAATCACTCAAAGGATTTTAAACAAGATCCTAGAGAGGAAAACAACTGCAATCATATTCCATCTTTCCCATGTGAAAATGACCTCGAATCATGAGGTCACCAAATATGAAAATATGCTGAAACTACAGGATTGTTTTGCTCGGAAATTAATAAATCCGAAACATGTTCACGTACAAAAAGTTTGCGCCTTGTGAAAGGGGGTAAACGTGAATTTGGGTGAAATTTTAAGAGGTTAACAGAAGGGATAGAAGAAAGAACACCACCAGACAGTTGACCCCCACGCAAGAGCACCCCAAGTTGTCAGAGGACTGTTTTGGAGTCCATCTACTAATTTTTAACTTGAACACTAATTCAGTATTTCTTATTTCTCTAAATTTTATTAATGCTGCGGGAAAAACTATCTCTTCTCAAACATCCCCAAAAATCACCCAAAATTTACAAAACACCGCAAAGCATAGATTCGTGAAATGAGCATAGAGCTTTTGGATTGCTTGAAACGCAAACGAGATATTCGCATTAAACGGAGGTTAAGCGGTGGGAAAACGGCCTTCAGGTGTACCCCCACCTTAATTTACTTTTGTATCACACAATTTCAATCTCCAAACCTCCAGATCTTCTTTCCCAACGACGCTAATAATTTATCATCGACATTACTGGAAGTATGATGGCCTGTCTCGAAATTTGTGACGTCATACACTGTGACCGTCTCAAGCATTGCTCGTGACGACTGCGTACACTTTCGAATCAACTCGAAATCAACGGAGCCTCAGTAAATCATTTGGTATATTCAGGACCGAATTAAAGGCGATAAATTATATTTAGAGAGGAAATTCAGCCACGGGTCCTCAGATCTTTCCATATCAAATTAGAACTCGAAAACTGGTGGAGGTAGAAAAATCTCCCAGCCGAGTCGAAATCGGGCAATCATTATTCGTCTACAATCCGATAATACACCTGTAATTTCGGTGGATCTTGAAAGAAAGCAATTAATCAAAATCAATCACGGTATTATTGGTTTTGGCGGTTTACAACGAAAAATTATGTTTTTACAACACTCCCCAGTGCCGTTTTTGCGAACTCGTCCATCATTCTAAACATGCAATGTCAATTTTTGTTTGTTGACTTGGAATGTTTTCGAGATGATATTCCATCTCCGCTCGGGCATACACGGCCTCTCCAGCGAGAAACAGCAAAGCTATCGTGTCCTTCATGTTGACGTGTTTAAATTAGGTTGTTTTTAGTCTTCTATTGTACTTCTCATTTAGCTTTTTTTTAACTTGATAAGCCATCTTTCGTGACTTCATAGAGGCGGTGAAGTTTTTGATGTGAACTCTGCCTCTAAATATACTTCAAGTGAAAGAGACAGCTTCCGGCATTGGCGACGTTGAGGACGACGTAAACAAACGATAAACTAAGGTAAACCAACAATTTCTGCGTAATGTCTATCACTTCACTTCAGAGCAGACATCACAATTGTTATGGTTATTGTACTTTGCTGTTTTGTCGGAAATTACTGCAGAAATATAAGTTTCAAAAACAACTTCATCGAAGGGTTTAATATTCATATTATATGGATGTAATGTTTCCTAAAGTTATGAGCAGTATTATAGTTACATTCGAATATGGTACGATAGTTCTTGGTTTCTCAAAAGCTTTCAAAGGTGATCAATTTAACTATTTAATTTAACTTTGAGGACTTGAACATATGGGAAGACTAACAGATTGGTTTTGCGGGCTATATCTTCGAAATCCAATTTCCAGCAAATTTCCAATCTAAACATTTGAAAAATTTATGTCAGAAATATTTTATTATTTCAAACCAACATAAGCCAATTAACAGCTTTCGTTGCACCACATTTTCGCCAAAACAAAAATATCAGAACGTCAGAGTTAATAGCTTTTCAGTAAATATTTTAATTGAATTATCTCTCACGTGCAGGGGCCGCTCCTGAGCGCGTTATCCCTTTCATCATGTTTTCAAGCCAGAGATACCAAACTTATTTCCCGGGGGGGGGGGGGGGGGGGGGGGACTCCCATATGGAATGGACGGGGATGCTCGTCGGAAATTTTGAATTTAACCCCTAAAAGAGACCAATCTGGGCGTGACCGAAGCTTATGCAGACCCCTAAAAGAGTAAATATAACGAATCAAAATTCTTTCTTTATTGTTATTTCTTCGTGTGCAACCCTAAACGAGATCTTGACGGCTAAAAATAATGACATTTTGCCCAGAACACCCTAAGCGAGACCAAAATCCGAAATTTACACCCCTAAGCGAGACGACGGCATCCCCATCCCCATCCATTTTTATTTTTATTCTTAATATATATTTCATTTGTTTCTCGAAGAAACTAGCTTGTCTTAGCTATATTAAATTCGAGGATAAATAAAGTTTTATGTTTATGTTATGTTCATATGGGAGTCCCCCCCCCCCCCCCCCCCCCGGGACTTATTTACTTCGATTGTCGCGGTTTTATAAACTCAAAGAACTGAATGGTTCAATTCAACAAGACGATATCCACTTGTTGCAAATGATAATTTTCGATATTTGGTCACCTGCGAAGGCTCAGGCCTCCGAAAGAGGACATTAAAATACTACATTTTGGGAAGTTTAGCCCTACAGTAAAATTACTGCCTTAATTGCCTTAATTGCAATGAGAGGTAAACAAATCCAGCTATTTTTTTAAAAAAAAGTGCCTTCATACTATTCTGTACTATTCACAGGTAATTTTAAAGCGGATATTAAGGAAATCCGGATTTGTCAAAAAAACATTAAACGATTCATGGTCGCTAGCTTACACCTAAAAATTTCAGTCGTAAGGATTTTTAATCCGTTTTTTCGATGTGTACTCTACTGATAAAAACTGAGCCATTATTGTTCACAGGGTACTGTTCAATTCGCCGGATTTCACTTTTCAGACTGATTGCATAGCTCTCGTGTGAATGTTTAGACGTAATAGAGCTAGTTAATACCGAAAACCGCAGCCCACCTTAGACGTAGCGGCGCGTTTATAAGTGAAATTAGTCTACAGGCTACAAAGCAAAGCAAACAAGAACTTTTCATAAACACAGTTCAAGAATCTTACCTTCAACAGTAAGTAGGGCCAGCCGGCTCTTTCGAACAAGTCTGCCTTTCCTTGCTCCCCTTCTTGTAGAAGCAAGACATCTGTATATTCCTTCATCGTCCAATTCTGTTTTCGATATTCTCAAGGAACCATCATCTCGTAACATAATTCTCCGCTCCTTGTCAGTTTGTATTGTAATATTATTGTGCTGCCATTCGTAAGTGATCTTTTTGTTTGATTGTGCCGAGCACTTAAATGTCACCGAGCTGCCAGCTTGTACTGTTTGTGAAGATGGCTGTGTGATTAATGCCAAGAAAGATTGTGTTGCTGTGAGCGAGGACGCTGAAAAAAAGAGATAGAAAAACAATCAGAATATATAGTAACCTAGTCAAGGGATTTGATGTCAGTCATATAAATTCTACTCCAATTAAGAAGACTCCAAATCGGATAGGTAAACCCCCGGGGGGTGTGGAAGGGGAGTGGTACTCAGGGACGTTTTATACGGGGAAGCTCCGGTGGGTGGGTAGGTAGGGAGGTAGGTAGGTAGGTAGGTAGGTAGGCAAACAGACAGGTAGGTAGGTAGGTAGGTAGGTAGGTAGGTAGGTAGGTAGGTAGGTAGGTAGGTAGGTAGGTAGGTAGGTAGGTAGGTAGGTAGGTAGGTAGGTAGATGGGTTGGTAGGTAGGTAGGTAGGTAGGTAGGTAGGTAGGTAGGTAGGTAGGTAGGTAGGTAGGTAGGTAGGTAGATGGGTTGGTAGGTCGGTCGATCGGTGAGGGAGGAGGGGGAAGGGGGCGAGGAGAAAGGAAGTTAGGGAAAGAAGTAGATGATAGATCGGAAATGTAAGCCATTGCTTGCATACTGTTCCAAATGGAGTATAAGAGTATTGGTGGTTTTCACTGTCACGCAATAAAAAAATAAAATCGAAACCATTCAACGACAGAAGCTATGAATTTCAGATATTATAGAAGATAAATAGATAAACGATTTTTCCAAATCTCAGGCCTGTGCGGTGCACCGTTTGCGAGTTATTTGCCGAAACTTTCCACGCAAATTTATAAAGCTCAGTATGGAGACGCCATATTTGTGTCCTTCCGAGGGGCACAAACATGGCCGCCGTGAGTCAGAGAAACCATCTGGAACTTAATTTTCCTATTAATAGCGACTACTTTTGGCTCATGATCTATTACACTTTCACATAAACAGCACTTAGTACATTGGGAATGTTCGATCTGCAAAAATGGAAAGGAAAGGCCTTTTTTGAATCAAAACAACTTTGTCACGGCACTCAGCTTGATAACACATACGGCGGAGAACTCGAATATTCAAAATGCTCTGTTTTTAAAACGAAGGGCACAACCAAGCTGGAAATTTGCGAAAAGATATATTTTTAGTTTATCTTAAACCTAGTGATATCAAAAGTTTAGCAGGCCTATTGAATTTTGATTTCAGAATTTTATGACATAACATGAAAACCAAGAATTGAAAAAAAAACTTGCCTACGATAAGATTAAACCACCGTAAAACAACAAAGAAATTTTTGCAGACAGAAAAAAAAATTGAGAAAACAAAAGATGGAAGCGTCTGAAACGTTAATCTTGAAATATTGAAATAGTTGCTAATTGATCCCTTTTCATTAATCTTCAGTGATAACTGCCTTTGCTTTAAAATAGCTTTGTATTTATCAAATGCCCGGTCCTGTAGTTCCACGTGGTTGTTTAAATCTCCATCAAAATAGTTTCGTTTGGTTTAGTTTTGACTTTTTAACAATATTTGAAAAGAAAAAAATATTACATGCTTCTTACTGTAAAGGCCAAAAGGATTAGGTTCCCCTCCAGAATCAACAAAACATAATGGCAAAACCTTTTATCGGTAATTAGCGTTTAAATGTTGTAAACAGTCCAAACTCCGCGAATGAGTAGTAGGTGAATGCAGAGCGCACGACAAAATATCTGTTTCAAATGTTGCATTTACACGAGGTTAAATTGTTAACGTTTTCAGTTATAAAATAAGAAACCCTGTTCTCAAGGTTATTTTTAAAACTCACAGCCCAAAGCCTAGTTATATAAATAAATCTTATTCGGCGGGGGGTGTATTTGGAATGTGGAATCCGTCTCCTAACTGATTGTGCCTGTTACGCTGAAAATGTGCTCCGCCAGATCGTTGCGTCGTTAATTACGCAGAATTTCTGCGAAGGTATTTGAAATGACTGGTCAAATTAAAACTACTTCTGGTCGCTCAAATTAAGTGTCGCTCTTCTTTAATCATAACATTTTTACTATTGCCGTGAAGAAATTCTTGTTAAAGTAAAACACCTCTTAATCTTCACTTTGTTAGCAGGCTTTGTAGTAACTCTTGTGTTGATTAAAACTTTTTTTAGATCTGCAGGAATCGTTTAGAAGTCGCGTGTCTTGTTAATCTTATATAAATATGATTAGTAAAATTTACGCCGTTGTCGATAATTGTGTGGGTGACAAGTCTGTAAACTAGCTTTCTCGAAGCTAAGTGCCTGACCAGTATAAAGGTACACGTATTTTATAAAATCTTTATTTTCTTATCACATGATGTCGGTCAAAGTGAGCTTCTAAGATTTTTAGCCTTGCTTCAAAGATTAGTTCCATGAAATTTCGATGGATATGCTTCATTTCTTTACCGGATTTTTGCTTACTCATCAGACTGCAACATTACCGAACAATTCGCGTTAACACAGAATGGTCATCAGTTACCTGTCAATACAATGCTCGCTTTGAATGCTTGCGTGATTCCAAGATCAAAATGCTCATTCATGGGAAAGAATTTAAATCGGAGACGATTAAAAGACTTACTTTCATCAACTTCTTAAGACGAACAATTGCCTAAAGAACTGTAATGAACTGAAAAAGCAATAATCCCACAGTTCGGAAAGCTCCTTGAAAACCTGTCTTAGAAATTGTCATCATTCATTGATTTTAGTGAGTTAATGCTTTGCTATGTAGAAGTAAGATTTCCTTGACACGAAAGTTATGAAGCCACAGGAATTGTAAATCGTGATGGCGGTGGTGAAAGGGCAAACAAAACGTGCCTGTGCGGAAATAATTCAATTCAACTGCTGCGCTTTTCACGTGAACGAAATACGTTTAGTTTTATTGGCAATCATGGCTACAACAGACTGTCAGCAATATGGCGAATATGGCGATTTAGACTCGGCTTTTAAACCAGGACTGAAAATTTCTAATACTTTTTGCAAAATTCTTGAAGAGAGATTCCATACCTTTTTAACCGTTTTTAAATAAATAGAAAGTTATTCTGGTCGGTTAAAAAGAGCCAAAAACTACTTTCCTTTTATATAAATGGTTGGGCACTGATTGATTCTTACAGTCGAGCTAAACGTTTCCGCCATTTCGTTGGCATATCTTGCTCTTAGAAAACAAGAATTTTGTTTCTAGAGCAGTTTATAAACAGTTCTGCTTCCGCATCAAAGTTTCCCGTTTAGCCAGGCCAAGATTAACGACAAATGTATCGATAAAGCAGGTTTAGTTTTGGAGTAAAGTTAACTACCTTGAATGCGCTACTTCGTTGTATGTGGTGTATGTTATGTCAGTGTGGAATGCTTCCGACATGCAGACTTACCCAACAAGACTAGCCAAAGCCAGAAAGCCAAATTCGATCTTTTTGTCCGGCACTTGAACGAATCCATACAGCCTCAAACTCCAAAACGATTATGCGTTGTTTCAGAAAAATGTCTTATTCGACGTAACTTAGCTGAGTTGGTTTTAATTTAGCAAGTTTAATGCTTCAGAGAAAGTTTCGTGCATCGGCGAACTCTCAGTTGTAAAGGTTTGCGATTGTGCCAATCGAAATGAAAACAACTTGCTAAGAAGCTTAGCTGAGGAACCTGAGCTAATTGAAGGGATTTTAACCCGCCAAAAACGATGAATAGACAGACTGACATCTGCAGTCAAACCGGGTTGAACACGAAAAGCATTTGGTGGTCATGACATCTGAGCTGTCGTTTTTGCTGCCATCCAAAGTTTTATTAATCTTGTCTCAGACGTTAATTTTTCTCCGTCGAAGGTGCGAAGAGACGATTAAATTTTCTAGGAAAATATTTCTGCACTTCGCGAAGTGCTGAATGTAGTTAAGCAACAAGATTATTGCCGAATCTTATTTTGTAAATGCCGATAAATCATTTGTACGTATAGCCCTTGCGTTCGTGAATCACAAAAAAATTATGGCTTACAATTCTTCGACTTCCTGTCCAAATAAAGAGAGAAATTTAAACTTACAAGACGTTAAGCGCGTTGAGATAGCTTTGGTAGCCGAAAGCGTAAAGATGTTCTATCTTTAGATGAAAACGTTGAAATAACCGCTTTGATTGACAGGTATGAAAATTATTGCTATGTAGAAGCTTCTTTGCATGTTGGGCCGGTAAGGTGTTGTGCGTCACAGGAAGAGATACTCACGGGTAATCCAGCACCCCCCGGGGGGATCCTTTCCTGTCCCGTTATGTTGTGGTCTTCGCTGATAGCTAATTTTGGATTTTTTTAGACTCAGTCGCGAAACAATGCTCATCGCAGATATAGAAGGACGAATACAAAAAAGGAAACGTTTAAGTCAGAGATAGACAAAGTGTGACATTTTGGGTCTCTCAGTGATTCAGTTCAATCGCTAACTACACCAAAATTGTCTGACAAACGTACTTAATTAAAAAGTCTTCAAAGTGAATTAAACTGTCATCTTGTTATGGAAAGAGATTTATTAAAACCACAAATAAATCACTTTTGTTGCGGACTAACGTCTAATTTGTGAACTTGTCTGATTTTAATCTTTTAATTCTCTGAATGAGTTTTCGGCTTTGCCCTCTGGCACGTTTTAGCAGCTCTCTGTTACTAAGGAAATACTTGGAATGTCGTTTTTCTGTCGGCCCATATGATTTATGGCCTACTCTTTGTATGTTTTAACAATGTGAGCTTTCAGTGCCCGTTTTGAAACTTAACGGCCACCCCTAACCAAAAGGTCTCTAAATCAGATTCTCTTGTCTTTAGCAGTAAGTTAAGTTGTGATAACTTAGCTTTGAAGGAGCAAGAGACTTTTAGAGAAATATTTGGGTAAACTTTATACGCCTTAATCAGTCGGGACTTGTTTTTTTAGCTGCATGAATAGTAAAGTGGAACAGATTTTGTAAGGAATGAAAATTTTTGAGCTGTTGCCTTACCGAAAATAGTAACTAATTATAGTAACTTTTCTTCAGTCTCGTTCCCTAACAGCATTTTTTATCTCCCCAAAAGCAAGAGGCAAGTTCTTGGTGACATTTAGCTAAAGAAAACTGCAGTTTTTTATCACACTTTGTTTAATCCTAATATCTGAGGCGATTATAGGCCTTCCAAACATGAGATTTTTTTCTCTGAAGCGATCCGTTGGCTGCCCTTATATTTTCTCGGACGTTCTATGTTTTTGGACATTGACAACAACTAAAAATCCTTAGTGCATGCACCCTTTACATGCCTCTTTCCTCAGCGTCTTCTAACAGAATCAGTGAGAAGAGAATCGATAGCAAATTGTAGCTTCTGAGAGTAAAAAATGGGTGGTCAGTTATTGTTGTATTGAAATTTTGAGTCCTTGGGGCGCACCCACGACAGAAGGATCCACGCAAGAGGTGTTAAACTGTAATGCGTGTCAGCCAGGAGAAGAAGCTGTACTCTGGACGCTTCCTGCAACGGAAACTGAAGCCGTTTATCGCCGACACTGATCAATATATAAAGCTTCTTAGGTCTTCTTAGATCCCTTAAAATTAATTTGATTCTAGTTAAATGCCCATATGCCATTCGATTTCCCTTTGAGTTTCCGTTGAGTTCACGTTCGAAAGGCAGGAAAAATGAATTGAATAACAGGCGTGCCCTGGTGACGAGTGCAAAGAGGTTAGAATGATTGACAGTACCGTTGTTTTCAGTGAAATCAGGACGTTTTTGTTTCTTTCGCTGGCTTACCGTGTGACGTGATATAACAGCGAAAGGAGTCCAACTTAAAACGGACAATATGATAACCAAAGCTGTCGCCTTGGAAACCTGTCTGTTTCTCTGACGCATGTCTGCTGAAATACGGCCGCCATCTTGGTTTTGGTGCAAGTCATTTATCCAAGAGGAACTCCTTCGTGCATTAATTATAGTGAGAAAACTGTATATAAATATTACACTAAAAACCGGATATATACCACAAAACTGGACTATAAGGGTAAAGTGCTTGTAAAATTGGTAATAACGGACTCTCGATCCATATTTTGAGAAGGACAATTTTCAATTTTGTGAAGGGCATAAAAGCCTTGTGCTTTTGGGGGGCTGCAAATGGCGAAGCATCGATCGATGCTCAGGAATGTCAAAGGAACCTCTACTCTTACAACAAGTTGACACTGAATTGTTTGCCAAAATTCCAAATTTTACCGGTCAAGGGAGAAGTAACATAAAGTTGCAATAAATGGAAACGTTTATGCCTTTTAAATTTCTCGAGCGCCGCCATTTTGGATTTCATGACGTGTTATCGTTGCCGCCATCGTCTGGAAGGGTCTGGAAGCAGACAAGAATGAATGTTTACTAGGTTCCAGTCCCGCACAAGCGCAGGGGTATGTGCTAATCACGTGACAGGGCGTAAGTACAAGACAAAAGAAAAAGGAAAAAAATGGTTTCTACTGCCAGTTGGGATTTTTATCATATTTTATTCGTTTCAGTGCCTTTTTAACAATGGCTCTGAAAAACTCAGTTTTCAACGTTGTCGAAAGCGAGGTTCGCTTCGTTATGTTGTCGACAAAAACCAACAATGGACTACTACAAATTACCAGGCCTTTTGTTTGTCACGTGCAGGTAATGTATTATTTCATCGTGAAGGATCTTTGTTAATAATTTAGTAAAAGAAGCGAATAAATCTTTTGCGTGGCTCTTTTTTATATTTCGCTGTTTTGAAAAACAAAAAGCAAACACAAACAAGGGGTCGCGGTGTATTATTTCTGTCACAGTTCTCCTTGGACAAATTACCCGGTCACAAAGAAAGGATACGACGACAGCGAAAGGCAAGTTTTTTAACTCCTTCTTGCCGTGAGTAGTACAATAATTTGATTCAATCACTTTCAATAGTGGAATTCAATCCAGTATTATAAACTTCAATGACGAAGTCAAGGAAACAATTTTATCATCATGTTAATTCTAATGGTGGAAGGCGCGGTGGCCTAATGGTTAGTGCGCTGGACTTCGGATCGGGCGGTCCGGGCTCGAGCCCTGGCCGGGGCACTGCGTTGTGTTCTTGGGCAAGATACTTTACTCTCATAGTGCCTCTCTCCACCCAGGTGTATAAATGGGTACCGGCGAATTTACTGCTGGGGGTAACCCTGTGATGGACTAGCGTCCCATCCAGGGGGGAGTAGCAATACTCCTAGTCGCTTCACGCTACGGAAACCGGGATAAGCTCCGGCCTGATGGGCCACTAGACTCGTATGCAGACTTTACCCTACCTAATTCTAATGAGCTCTTGGCTTTTGCCAGAATTGTGTCTCGAGAAATAACATCAACAGAGAGCTAGCTACGTCGGGCTATCTACAGTTATGTGGGCAGTAACAAGAACAAGTGGGATGTGTAAATAGGAGAACTAAGTCTCGATTAGACTACCAATTCATTTTTGCAACCCGGGGGCTAATTTCCTTTGGTAGCTCAAGGGGTGGGGCGCCTATTGGAGAAATAGAGGATAATATATGGTTGCGCGGAGATATGAAATTTATCTTCGAGTGTTCAACTCGATATCTCACGAGTGAGCGCGCGCAGCGAACGAGTGAGATATCGATTTGAACACGAGAAGATAAATTTCATATCTCCAAGCAACCATGTATTGTTCTGTTTATTTTATAAACCTACTAATAACGAGGTTTTTGACGATTTTCCCAAGATTTCCGACCATTTTCCGAAGATTTCCGAAGATTTTGAAAATGTTGTCCGGTAGTCATACGAATGTTTCCGAACATTTTCCGAAGATTTCCGAAGATTGCCGAGGGAGATCCGAAGATGTTTCGACTTAATATCGATAAACCTTGGCCCATTGAGCATTGTAACATGGCAAACTATGTGAGCTGATTGGTAAAAAATGATATCATACATGTGTGGATACCATTTCTATCCACACATGTGTGATACCATTTTTCTCGATTTGCTACCACTCGCTATACCACTGAAGTTTATATAATAAGGGTGCTTATCGAAGAGGGGCGCTTATTGCAGAGGTGCGCTTATCGAAGAGGGGCGCTTATCGGAGAGGGGCCCTTATCGGAGAGGGGCGCTTAATGGGAGAGGGACGCTTATTTCTATTTTCTACGTAAAAACAACAATGGGTTATACTGAAACTCAAGAACTGTTAGTAACAGAAGTGATACGCATAGTGAAAACCGCCTTTCGTTTGTTCAGTATGTTGGATGTTATGTTCAGATGAGAGAACAGACATAGTTTACTCGATTATCCCCTTGGTTTTAAGATATGAACCTAATTTGAGAAACGAGGAATATAACATGCAAAAAGTGAAATCATTGAAGTAGTCCATGTTAATCGCGTTCAATGTTATGGACAGTAATTAACAAAATTTAGTATTTTCCAGTCACTTGAACGAAAAATCCATTATTTAATAAAAATTTAATACTTTTAATTTTTATTTCAGATGTTTAACTCAACAGCAAAATAAACAGCTGCAATGTTGTTTACAAATACAATCTTCTTGGCGTGCATCTTGGTTATGCTAGGAACTGTTTTCATCTACATCCTAATTTCAGATTTCTCTTTCGCACAATCTGCGCCGCCATATCCCTGGAAGGAAAGACGCTACAGTTCAACAGGAACGAAAGTTTCTGCATATGTTTTAAACCTTGCTCAACCGAGAACAGGTTCCTCGTTTCTGGGACAGTTGTTTAATCAGCATCCTGATATATTTTATCTGTACGAACCACTTCATCCATTTGCGATGTTCAAAAAGTTGAATTATATCACGGAGAAAGGTTACGCAACATTCGTGGCTTCGTTTCTCCGCAATTTATCCAGCTGCCATTTCAATGACTTCCAAGATTACTTCAGCTTCATCTCTCATCCTGGACTTTCAAGCCCGCATTTTCGTTTATCGAGCAAATCGCTGTCATCCCCACCCCTATGCGACTCTGAAGTTTGGTCACTTGATACTCAGTCCGAGTTTCTCAAGAAATGTCCTCAGTTAGACGCTGAAAATGTTTCGCTTGTTTGCGCGTCGAAGAAGTTTGTCGCAGCGAAAATTTTGACACAGCGTTTGCCTGAAGTGATTTTGAGAGATTTAATTGAATATTTTCATTCCCGCGCTGAAATCCCATTCAAAATAATTCATTTAGTGCGCGATCCACGGGCAATCGTTTGGTCAATTATAAAAATGGGTCTGATAGAGAAAGGAATTGAAACCCATCACACAGGGACAGAAGTTAACAAACGCCGGAACCAAAGCGACACCTCTCAGCTGATCTATGGAAATCGAAGCAGAAACTCTACACTTGGTTGCAATTTTATCAAGCAAGTTAAACTTCTCTGCGATAAAATGAACAAAGATGTTAACATTTCATTGTACTTGTCTTCAAAACTTAGCACAGATCAGTACAGGATAATTCGTTATGAAAAACTGGCTAGCAGCCCTCTAAAGATCGCAAAGAACATTTTTGAATTTACAGGCATTGACTTTGCGCCAGAGGTGAAAGATTGGCTCCAAAAAAACAGCTTGTTAGCCGATAACAACGACAAGCGCGTCAATGAACTTAGTTACTCTACAACAAACAAGAACACGACCGTTACAATAAACTCTTGGAGAAAGGCGCTTTCACTGTTAGAGACTGATATTATTGACAAGCAGTGTGCTGAATTTATACGAAATTTTGGTTACCTGTTCATCGATAACGTAGAAGTTCTTAGAAACATATCTATTAGCCTCTTACGCCCTTTAAGAAAGAGTTTTCGCAGCTTTTTATAAATGGATAGAAAATTACTGAAAATTACTTCGGCTTCGGCTGATAACCGGCATTTACCTCGACCTTGATTATTCCGGATATCACAAAAACCTCATCCAATAATTGTTTATTAGTTGTGTCGACAAAGATAGCATGCGAAAACGTTTTAAAAGTCGTACTCTTAAACAAATTCACTTTTACAGATACCTCTTAAAAATTCTGAATCTATATATATTAGATTAGATGGACCAATATTGTATTTGTCTATGCTTTCATTTTATGAATGATTGTCGTTAAACGCACTGAAAAATAACAATACAAGTATGACAAGGCGATTTTGTGAATACAGTCCTTTCGTAGAAAAAATTCATGAACACTGTCCGGCCTCAATTCAATCTCAAAATATAAACATCCATTGTCTTTTCGTGGGAACGGTCTCAAAAATATAAAATATTTATCTTTTTTAAAGCTGTGTTACAATGTTGCCAAGAAACACGCGTAAAGCAAAACAAAATTAAACATGACGAAAGACTATAGATTATTCAAGCTAATACAAACTTTATTCGTAAGCTCATGGTACATGTAATATGTAATGAAAAATCCCTCAGCTACAAAAACAGCCTTGCAAGCAAGTTATATTCTTAACCCCAAGCTTCTAACAAAGCAAGTGTAAAGACGAGTTGTAAAATGGGCAACAACAAAAACAGTTTTTAAGGAAAAACCCGGCAAATCTAAACAATTGTATGATGCTGTTTGGATACTTACTAAACCCCGCCGACCAAGAAAACAACAAAGATCAGTAAAATTAAAATAAAACTCGGTCATGAGATACCTATGCCTAGGCCTAAAATATAGAAAAACGTACAGTGAAGAAAAAAAACTGTTGTTATTCAATAATCAATATAAGTTTATGGCAGTCATGCAAAACAAAAAATTATTGGAGAGTGATCACGGATGATGGCGGGATGATAGGAAAACGACAGAGTAAGAGAGTGACTCCAAGCTGTCGCATGAACGTTGTGCGTTTGTGAGTTGTTATCAAACTTTTAAAAACCTAGCTGTTCATTTTCTATGAAAGTTAGCGGGTAGTTTAACTCTTGCGTACATTTGGCTCCTTTGGAACCGTGCACGCTTTCATGATAGTCTGTATGCTAGCTGATGAAGACACATCAACTCAACTCTCTTCGACTGTCGCTCTACTGATTTTGATCCGGCCTCGACTGAAAAAAATGACAAATGGCATAAACGTTAACTGGCGAATCTTTGGTCGACTTTAACTAATAGCTGAGAAACACTGCCAATATGCGTAAATAAACAGATGAAACTTGCAATCATCCAAAACCTCTTTAAACACTGAAGAACAAAAAAATTGGTTTAAGAATACTCTCCCTCCCCTCCCACTCCCTTTCTTTGCGTCTTCTAATACAGGAAACGCAAGATAGCGAGGAAAGCGGCAGACATGAACACAGGAACACCAGCAGAAGGGCGGTATGCGGAGCCCCCCGCAGGCTCAGACCCTGCCTTCTTGGTAAACGTGATCTTGGCAAAGTCTTTTATTGCAGTGTTTCCCATCATCTCCGTTTTGCTGTCTTTGGTGATCAGTGTGATGACGTCCTGTGGCATGGTCTTCACATTATCATTTACGAACTTTTCTCCATCATCCGTCCCAGCATCCCACGCGGGCAAAGACATCTCTGCCTTTTCCTTCCAACCATCGCTTCCACAGAGGTTAAGGCTGTCGACTCCAGCGAACCAGTCAGGAGACGGTGCGAGCATGGTGATGATAGACACCATTGAGTACATGTCTTTAACCATTATTTCCATTTTTCTGCTTTCGGCGCCTTCAGTGGTACCATCGGCTTTGTAAATTTTGTATATGTAACCGGGCTTTGCCATCACTGCTTTGAGCTCGTTATACAGAGTATCAGGGTTACCTGGTTAAAATCATACAAAACTATCTTAGTTTAGTGCAGCTACGGTACATATTTGAGTAAACAGACGTCACTTTCTAAGTGATTCTCAACATTATTCTCCCGTTCAGGAGACGTCTAAAGTTCAAAATGTTCTATACTTATGATGCCGCTCTTCAGAAATCCTTGCGGCGAATCTGATTGGTCACTACTTGCACGTGAAAATCTAAAACCGAGCAACAACCAATCAGAGAGGCTGCACGGCTCTATGAAGAACTACGTCATCAAAATGGAATTTGGCGGGTTGAATCTCGCTTCTCGCACGGAAAGAATTAAAAACAGGGCGTGTTTGAGCCGAGATGAGGAGACCGTTAGTGAAACTTCGAACAGTGTTCTTCCCTATCACCATTACAAGAAAACAAGGCTATTAAATTAATGATACTAATAAGATAGGAAAAAGCATTGTGTAATAGTCTAAGGAGTAACCTTACTATGCTAAAATACTGAGCGACGAAATATTGTCACTTAAAAAAATAACAGATTATTGGTGACAAATAAAGAAAGGTGGTAAATTTTAAGCACAAGTACGCTATCAGTAAATGGTCTTGCTCGCCATGAGTTCTCGTAGCTCGGTGGATAGGGCCCCCGCCTGGTGTTTGGGAGGACATGGGCTCGATTCCCGTCGGGGACTCGGATTTTTTCTTATTTCATCGTTCATAACTAATTATTTTTGGAATAGTTTAGTTTGTGATGTTTGTCTTGTTTTTGTCCGGCAAAAGAATTTTTGATTCTTAACAAAAGTCATAAATTGCCAGCTAAATACGGACTCTCATAAAGGCAGGCAACAATTTGCTAGTTAGTACAAACTCAGCCGTGAATCTGATTGGTTCTCCCACTCTTTCTATTTGTTAATTAGAAAGTAAAATGTTTCTTTTTTTTTAAGAAAAAAAAAACAAAGTGTTGTAACGTAACATGACGTAACATACCGGTTTCCGCGACTTTCTGAACTCCTGCAGATGCCATCGTCATTGGGCTCCAGAATTTGTAGGTGTACTTGTGCGTACATCCAATTAAAGGCGAAAAGTGAGCATTATTTGGGAATCCTTTGGGTTGCCTCTCCTTGGTCCACATCCCTTGGAACTCGACAGTGTACGTCTGCTCGCCGCTACATTGGGACATGGTCGGTTTGTTGACCCTCTTGAACATAAGCCGGCCCAGCGTCGCTATAGCGTCACCTTTGAAAGGGGTCCCAGAATCTTTGGTGATGATTGTAATATTTTGTTGTGGATTACTTGCAGCGTTGGTCATGCTAAACATATTCCCATCTTCTGTGCCAGCATCCCACGGCTGTAACGTGGTCTCGTCCCAGCTGTCACGCCACATTCCATTGTTGCAGAGACTGATACCTTTGATTCCAGTGAACCAATCAGGTGACGGGACCAGCATAGAGATTAGTGACACCATAGGGTAGTCTGCAGTGACCTCCACTTTAATTCCTTGAACGTGTGATCCATTCCCATCTATCGGACCACCTGTCTGCTCGATTAGCTTCCAAGCTGTCTTGTTGTACATGATGCGCTCCATAATTTCCTTCTTCATTGCCGTTGTATTACCTGAAAAAATTAAAAAGCGAGCGAGTGTAAAATTCATTTCAAGCAATCTAACCAAAGGAACCGTGTCACGGATTTAAGCCAAATTTAGAATTACGAAAAATGACCACCAAATTGAGTATGAAATAAAAAAAAGCCGCTTTAAACAGTGAAGGAACATTTCAATAACAGCAAATACCAAAGGAGGTACGGTTGGACAAAAATTGAAGAAGATTAAAACAGAGTGCGAGATGGGTTTTTGAAAAGCTTTTCTCGTTTGTTTTAAACTTTTAATTATAACGCTCGGGAGAAAAATTTTGTTTGTAAAGAAGCTGTAGTTTTGTGGTTTAGATTCATAGACGTAATTTCTTCGCAAACAGTATAATAGTGTGTATTTGGCAAAACTTAATAAAGTAGCCTTCCAGTATTAAAATTATTTTAATCGAATATAAAAAGAACTTTTGAGAATATCGGTAAAAGATAGAGCCGTTACAAGAGGAAAAATCTTCTTTATTCGTTAACATTTGAAATTTTAATACTCCGCTTTACACGCGTGTGGTGGATACGTCATATTGAAGCAACGTCATCACTTTGATTGACAGGGTTAATTCATGACTGTTGATGACCACGCAAATTCAGAGTAAACCCCAAGGACGGGAACATTTCGAATATTCATGAAAGAAATGAACATTGATTTCAGCCAAATGAATCAAAATAAAGTGCCAGATAGAAAAATAAAATAAGAATATAAGTTAAGGAATTAACGGATACATACGTCGACACTAAGCGATACAGCGAGACACTAGGCGGAAAAACTTCAAGAACGAGTAAAAGGTCTATAAAATAACGAGAAAACTGAGGCTGGAAAACTCGCCGTCATATTTATGTAGAGGCTATGCACTTTCTTCTAACTGATTTCGACAAAGAACCAAAATTAACTGCTTATAAAACTTTACAGTGATAAAAATGACTTGTTGAGAAGAACTCACCAGTTTCTGCAACATCTTTGACTCCTTGTGAAGCCTGCATCCCCTTATCCCACATGGTATAGTACATATTGTGAGAGCAACCAACCAAAGGCGAAAATTTTCCCATATCGGGAAAAGCGTTTGGATGTGTCATGTTACTCCACATTGGCCAAAACGAGAGCTCATATTCGGCTACTCCAGGGCATTTTATGTTACAATGTACTGCTGAGAAAACTCCAAGAAATGCGACTAAGAAAACGCCGGTACGTGTAATCATTTTCGCCGTGTTTCAGTCGTTACAGACCAAGAAATACGGACAAAATGGCGAGGTTAAACCGGCAACTGACCACTTTACTCTCCGAGACCACCTGATTGTGCGAGAAGACACTCCTTGTTTTCAATCATTTAACAAATGATTTTACTTTGATATTGCTCCACAAATACTATTTACGTCAGTTAAGTGGTTTATAATATTTATGCAAAAGGCAAGGACCTTAAGATAAACAGTTTAGAAAATATTTCAGTACAATGTTGAGCCGAGACGTTAGTTTGCGCAAATATTCAATACCAGTTGACTAATTTTCAAAGGATTGTTTTTGGTTTCAAGTATATGTAAGTATAAGACGTTTTAGTTTTTTCTTCGTTACGGCGAAACGTTTCTTTTAATGGTATGCTGAGATAATATCGATAATTGTTTCTTGAGTCTTTTTTTAATAAAACCATTATTTGAAATTTGTTTTTGCTCGACGGAAAAGGCCCTGGGGAAAGCATGACGAGGCGCTTTGCAAATTTTCGAAAATGTTTCGAAAATTTTTCTTTCGCCCACTAATACAGTAGAGTTTTCAAACTTTTCTTTTATTAGTTTGTAAGTTTTATAACTAAGAGATCCAAAACAAAAATTTCCAATTTTTCTGCCCTTTCCGTGAGTAATATTACCCACCATTTAATAATACACACGGAATGATACACTTGCCATTTCGCTTTTACATATTCAGCGGTTGTCAGAGCAACGCTAAAAATATTCACGGTAAGCACAATATGCCATGCAAACAAAAGATTCATTTTCGAGGGTTTTAACTGAACTACAAGAGGTACATTTTTATCTGAATATATTGGAGTTGTCCGCAAAGAGCTTGTTGCAATAATGTGCTCGTTAAAGGATACATTATGGAGTTAGTCAAGTTTAGAGGCCGGGGCAACTCACGTCGGAAAGAGTTAGAATGAATAAGTATGTTATGTTATATTTCGATCACTCAGAGCATCATTTTCGTATCCTTGGCCTGTCTTGTAGCTTCCGCCAAATGGCAAGATTGTCATTAAAATTTTGAAAAGTATTTTTACTTATTAAATATCAGCCGGTATTGGACTCGTTTGGATTTATGGGGCTTTTCACCGCAGCATCGCCCCATTACTAGTGGCTGAGTACGTTTGTTTGGCCAAAGCAAAACAGCTGCCGTGGCAGAGCGAAGCCAGGGGCATAGTTCTCAATTCGCTAAGAAGTAGAGTAGTTTTTTTTTTTGTTTGCCTTTTTTGGTCATATTTGACGTTTTCCTCTGATCCGTATCTGTGCTATAAAAAAAAAACTCTCATTGGTCAGTCATGCCTAAAACCGTGTGTCTATAAGTATAACTGGAACTCACTTATGCGTGCATGAAAACCTACGAATTAGTTCTCTTATCGTTAACAGACCACATACAAACCCATGCGCGTTTCCGATCCTTCAAAAGGAAATTTATTCTCGAAAGAAGGAACTGCGAGCGACCTAGTGCGGTTGCGTTTCTCCTCATTTTTTCGCTCTCCCGCTCGCACGTTTGTTCGTTCGTTCACTCCGCCGCGCGCTTGGAAATTTACACGACCGCTACGCAAGCTACAAACACCTGAAGTCGTAGGTCTCTGATCCCGATGATCTGTGATCCCTTTCCTTATCCTCAATAACACTGTAATTGTCAACTCGGCTGCGCCATTCATAGAATGCTCGGCCTCCTATTCAAAGCTCGCGTTCTATAACCGTTCCAACTCGAGCCGGTCTTAGATGATCGATTAGTATGGTTCAAGAGTCCAAATAGAACGCGTTTTCTGTTGAAACGGTTGATGATCATTCGGCCGTGTTCTGTTAAATTAGTTCAGTTTTTTCGTGTTCTATTAAGTAAAACCGTTTAAGGTAATTGGTTGAAAGTATTGTTGAATATTGATCAACCATTTCAAAAGAAAATAATTGAAAAAGTGTTCTATTTTGAAACGTAAAACCAAATCAACCATTTCATTTTAGACTTGAAAAAGTTGATCAATGTGCGAAATAGGCAGCAAGGAATATTCATACAAAGTGCAATCAGCCGTATTTTCACAAAGCACAAGTGTAAAGACCTGTTATATCAAAACAACAACAGAACAGAAATAAAACAATTGACATCACGACATAACATACTTTGTGCCGAATATAACCAACAAATGGGCTTTTCACAATAGAGCACGAAAAGACACAACCAACCGTTTCCAATATTGTACGACCTAATTATTAAAATTAGCCACATTTCACATAGGATTCGGTAATGCCAAAGGAAAAACAGTGTAAACAAAATATAACAGCAAGATATAACATACATTGTGAAAATGTAGTTTGCCAGCAAGGACTCGAGCTTTGGTCTTCCGCGTTCAAAGTGACATATAACAACAGGGGAACCCACGGTGGGCATTTTATATCGGCTTTTCGGTTCGTCAGCTTTTCTAATATCTAGCACAGTTCTATAATGTATAGCAATTTATCCATATAAGTTTTAGTTTGTTGTGAAGAACAGGATTCAACACAATCGTCATTTATGATTCATGAATTTTTCACACATTCCTATTGCAAGTTTGAGCGTGAGAGCCGGTTTGTACGCAATATGCATTATATTTAATATTTCCCACCATACCGGTCCATCAGAAATATTGAATTTGCTTCCTTTTAATTCTTTTCATCTTATATTGAAAGTTCCAGTCGTGTTGTTACTTTCTATATTATGAAGCAAAACAAGGAAACATTCTTTAAAACTGACTCTACCATGCACTGCAATATTATTGATCCAGCAGACCGATTTCATCGTCCCCCCCCCCCCTCCCCCACTCCCCCTTATTTTCGACTCTCTCCCCCATAACGTTGTGGTTTGACGTCTTTCTCTGCAAACTTGGAGGGAGGGTGCTTTTGAAGCAGAGTTGTTGTGGTTCTTAAAAGCTAGTGTAAATTAAATGTAACAGCAAGATACTATGGAATGAAAAATGCTACGGAAATGCGACGTGTCAACTATTTTTGTAGACCATTGTAGCCATAATCATAGCATAAAACACAGAGACCTTTGTGTTGCGCACTTAACCTATCACACGAAAAAACGAAACGGTTGATGTCGCCAGCTCATGAAGGATGAAGTATCAATATATACCAACAGTATAGTGGCATGAGAACCATATTGTCACGGTGGCGATATTAGGTAACTAACTGAATAAACGGGTCTTTTTTTTTCAATCTGCTTTTACACCGTAAAATTGTTGTAAAATAATCCCACAGTACATGGTGAGTAAATAATCAAAACAAGGTTTAAATAACTTGCTTGGGTTAAACAAGGAAAGAAGCCACTGACTGTATGTAAGCAAAGCTGTGTTGTTTAGTTATTGTTGTTAAATAAGTGGCTTTTTCTTAAATATTTGCTTTAGAGAGATAGTTATTGTTTTCAATCCGACACATAAAATCATTCAGTAAAATATTTGTTCTTTGAATGAAAATCGATCGATCTAAGGCTGTTCCTTACACGCGACTGAATAACGGAGCTGAACTGCCTGGCCTAATCAGTGAAATATAATCCCATGTTACTAGACTTGGTCGGCTGCTCAGAAAAGCGCTGGTGTTCACAAAAGTGGTGCAAAAGAAGTTCCATAGTCTAGATCAATGATCCACATGTTCTCAGGGAAAGTCTATATTTTCCCCTAAGATTTTCGTCCAAGACAATTTGCGGTCTAGATCATCATCCGAAATTACAAGAAAGAGGTTTTGGTCAAAATATCAGTTAAGTTTTCTGCCAAGCAAGCAGTCTTCGGTTAACTCTTAAACATTTTTTACTTCCTTTACATAATATCGGGTAGAAGACAAAATATAACCTTTGTTTAAAGCAACCTTTATCAGTATAACAATAAGTTTGCTGATCTGTTTCCTTTGGTTCCCCGCACAAGAATAAATATTATTTATTGAGATTGGCCTGACAGGAACCGACTGTTGTTTTCCTTTATTTTGTTCAAGTTTAATAGTGACGTCTTTTACAGATCAGAGTTATTGTCAGAACTTAGTTATAAGGTGACTTTGTTCTGTTGCATGGCGAAGCTTCTGTAAAAATATCCATACCTCCCCAACGCAAAGTTTCCGGTTTAAAACATCGCTCTCCAACCTCACCGGAAATTCCAGTTTAGCTACATACTTTTCCTTAAAAGAACTTGGAGACTTAAGAGCCAACAGGATTTTTCTTTTCATTTCTATCTCTCTCCTTTTCTTTCTTTTCCCGCTTTACTGTCGCCCGCCCTTATTCTGTGGTCCTTTCAGGGTTTGACCCTACCCCCCGAAAAAAGCCGGAATTTACTCGTGGAAACGAGGCCACATTTGCCAGGCTACATAGGTTTCCAAATAACGCCAGGCTACCAAGCTGACAGAAAGACAATAATGGCGACTCGGAGTGTGATTTCTCGTGAACCGAAAGATCCACAGTGCGTAATTCGATTTCCTCCTATTTAATAGAAATCTGTCACTTTAAAGCAACTGCTGTGATACGTAAAAATATGGGGAAACCTTTTAGCGCGTTTAACTGTTTTTGGCGTTTCAATTTTCAGAGAGCTGTACAAAGAAGCTTTGGAAAACGTGTCTGCGTTCAATTCTCGGCTACGATATGAGCGCCGACTTCGCATTCCTTTCATCGACGCGCAAACAGGTATCGCCATGAACAACTGCCACTTATGGATCAGCAAACTCGAACGTCGGCCTGGCCAAACACCGCATTATGTTTACAGTTACCCAGCAAGGAGGTGGCGCAAAAAGAAACGGCCTCCCCCGACTGCTGAGCAGTCAAATGAAGTCAGAGTCTCGGAGGCTGAAGGTAAAATAGTCCGATATTTGCCGCTGTTTGCTGCATGTAACTACAGAATAACCTGGCACTCATTTGCTTCTGGTTGAAACACTCTGACACATGAAAATAAAGTGTCACAAAATGGCTGGGTGTACTGCATGAAATCTTTATTATGAAGAAGATGATTGGGTGTGAGGCCAGTCCGCAGAGGAAACACGACATCACCATCCTTACCCATCTAAACATCTATACTTGCCTCCACTCAAATCCATGTTTTCCTTGTGGATCAGATTTTGAGTATGCACAACCAAGAATAACAAACTTCACAACCTTTTGTATCATACTTTTGCATACAAATCTCAAGTGCAGGGACAAAGAAAAACATCTTGCCCCTTGGACAAGCTGCTCTCAAATTTTGCTTGATGGGGCAGTTGTATATGGGCAGGGACAAAAGTCAGACCAGATCAACTTGGATCGTTGATCGAATAAGAATGGCACTATTATTTATTTCCTCATTCTTGAATGGCTGCTGTTCTTGTTCAAAATCAGCGACCCAAGTTGATCCGGTCTGACTTCTGTCCCTACCTGTTGCATGCCTGTCTATGCTGTCATTAGTGTACACTTAAAAAAACATAGGCACGCTAAGCGTGCAGGAGTTAATTTTTTCAATTGATTGGGTGACTTGGGGTAAGACTGGGTGTTAGTCCTGTTGGGATGGTTTATTTCATGCGTTGAGCTTTTTGTGCATGGTGCATCACTAACTACATAGCCCCTTACTACGACTAAGAGGCATGTTTTGGAAAAAAAAAATGCTTGCAGACAAAACAATTTTTACGTGCAATTTGTTACGTCAAAACTGTTTCGTTCAATAGTAAATTTTTATCATTGGGTTATTCCAGAAAAAATCCACACCCCCCCCGACGGATGGGGTAGTTTTTTAACCCCCCCTCTCACCTGGATTTCCTGAAGCACAAGACCCCCCCTCCTATCTGGATTTCCAGGACAAAAGACCCCCCTCCCGCCTGGATTTCCATAAAAAAATTATTAGGCTTAAATTTAATTTAAAACATTGGCCGGAAGCTGTCTATCCGACTGAAAATTCCATGACCTTCCTCCGCCAACGATAAATAAAGCAAATGAGTCTTTCAGGATCGAATGACGAATTCACGAACTTCCCGCCACGCGCGTGCGAACCAGTTTTGACAATCAACACGAGAAAACTTTCAGCAAGTCAGGAGATGTCAAGGCAAAAAGTTGTCGAAGATCTAAAATATGGAAAGAAAGGGAAAATCACAAGTTTTTTCTCCAAGGAGTGAACAGTTTGTGGTAAGTTTAAAATGAGTTTACACTTACATGTAAAGCTTGCATACCGTTCGATCAGCTGATCGCGTGATCGATGAATTCGTTGATTTATCCAAGATAATTTAATTCCAGAATCGTTTTCAACTTCGTGGAAACTTATATGCTTTTTAGATGGAAGCGTTTCGATAAAAGGAGGCAAAATGCTCATGGTTTTGCGTTGTTCAGCACCTCGTTTAGCCGTAAACACGTGAGCAAAAAAGTTGCGGCCATGTTGAAAGTCAGGCCCAGTCTCTCCAGTCAGGCGAGTAGAAATGTGTCAGGCGTTTCACGATCTTCGTTCCACAATGTTGTGACGGGTTCCTCTTTAATTTTGTATCTTGTTTTCGCGTTTTCTGCTATACAAGGACCTGTGAAGGAACTTAGATTATCGTTTATGTCAGGTGAGAAATATATGAACAAAAATATTTCTACTTTTTTCAGGGTCTGAAAGCGCTGAAGTGTCGCCGAGCTAAACGTTCGAAGCGCTTGAATTATCAGTTGAAATGACCCCTGCAGAAGACTTTTTGAAATTCAACCTCCCCTCCCGCCTGGATTTCCAGAGCCTTTTACCCCCCCTCCCGCGAGAATTTCCAGAATCCCATCCGTCGGGGAGGTGTGGATTTTTACTGGAACAACCCATTTAAAAAAGCTAGAACTAATTTAACTTTCAAAATGTCACGAAATGGCTTATTCCGTTAGTGCTTATTTTGTTGCTAGCTTTTTTTACAACCGTAACGCGATACTTTTGTGTTTTTGTCAAACACTGTAAAATGATACCTTTGTTTTTTTTTAAACCCATGTAACATGACACTTTTGTTTATCTGACTTTTGCAACATGATACTTTTGTTTTGCTTGAAAACACCATGTCTCCATTGAGTAATCGAAAAGTAATAAACTAAGTAATGAACAAATCAAATCAAAAACTATATTTTTAGGAAGCTTTTAAAGCGTAGTACACCTGGAGTATTTGTTTCCTGTCATAAATGTAAATTTTCATTCAACAAACAGGAACAAGAACTAATTAATTTCAGGTATCAAACTGTCACGGAATGACATGCTCTTATTCTAGCCTGTTGCCGCTATTGATCATAGTTAATTTTAAAAGCAAAACCATTTTAAAGTCAATACCCATACTGGTTAGTTAAATGTCTAAACGTGGTGTGTTTAAGGTATAAACATAAACGCTACTTGCGCGAGAGTCAGTGAATCGAGCAAGACGCTGAAGAGACTAATTAAATTAATTGCGGTTTTCAGTTGGTGACACGGAGTCTCAAGAAATATTAAATTTAGGAAGTTTCCTTATCACAAACTCTTAAAACAAGAGGCCGCAACACACTCTGAAGAAGATTCCTTGCCATTTTTATGACTCTTTGTACACACAGTATTAACACCACAATGAGAACATTATTCTTCAAATCTGCTTTGTGCAAATGCTTTATGCAATTTCTACTCCGGTCAACGAAACTAGCCCGTCCTAAACGAACGCTCGAATAACAATTTAGTGTTGGGTCTTTTGCTGGCGGCGTGTGCATTGTAAGCAGGCGAGTGTTTCAAATCCAGGGTTAATTCACAACTCACCGATTCTGCCTCCTACAAATCTAAAATCTTCGAATGAAATCGCTCGCTTACAACTGTGTCAGATTACTTCCCCTTTATAAACTGCAATTTGATTGGTTTTGATAGTACCTCAAACCTGATTGGTGTGAGATACCAACACACTCCACTGACTGACTGACTACACGGTCCATCACTCCGACTAAAGAGTTATTTTTGGAAAAAATAACTCAAAAATAATAATGTGGGAGGCGGGGTGGCCTAATGGTTAGTGCACTGGACTCCGGATTGAATGGTCTGGGTTGAGCCCTGGCCGCAGCACTCCACCCAGGTTCTTTAAAGGGTTACCGGCGAATTTACTGCTGTGGGTAACCCTGTGATGGACTAGTATCCTATCCAGGGGGGAGTAGAAATACTCCTAGTCGCTACATGCTACGGAAACTGGGATAAGCCCCGGCCTGATGGGCCACTAGGCTCGTATGCAGACTTACTTTTACTTTTTAAAAAAATAATTCTGCATTTTTTTCATTCTGTTGTGTCAAATAGAGCAAGTCAGTGAAAGCATGGATGCTGCGGAATCTGAGGGAGTTCCGCCAGAAGAACCTGAATCTGACCACATCAGGGAAGCTCCCGCAATTAAGGAAGAGGAAATGAGATTGATAGACAGTGATGGAGAGGAAGAGGTGCAAGAGGACATTGGTGCTTTATCAACTGATGACGAGGACTTCTTTGTTGGTAAGAAGAAACCTATCAGCAAAGGACGACCACGCAAGAAGACCCACCATGTCCCGACTGTATTTCCAGAGTCTCAAGTCCATCATCATGTAAGAGAAAAACATTTTAGAATGGTTTTATAGTATGGAATCATTGAGAATCATGTAATAATTTTCAATGAAGGCAAGCTTGAGATTAGTAGTATCATTAAGTCATAAGTCAAGTTATCAAAGACAACTTGCACATATTTTGTTTATTGTAGAAGACAATCTCTCAGATCCCTGGTCTTCTGCATGTCCGAAACATCACAAAGGAGGAGTTGGCCAGGATGGATCCAGAGGAGCGTAAAAAACCTTATGCATGCGAGAGTAAGTCAATAAATTGAATTATGTCAATAATACACGTACATAATCTTTATATTCAACTTGTCTTATCATCTTTTGTGAGAACTTACCCTGAAGTGTAATCTCACCTGTAGCCATCAACAGAGATATGGGTGTATGGATGGATGGATGGGTTTACGAGAGTTGGCCACGTGGTCTAGAAGAATTGATGTACTGAGTGCGTCATATCGGTGAAGGAGTTGATAAATGTCATGATAATGTCTTATTGGGATTGACAAAAACAAAAAACAATTTCCACTAAATGAGGACAGAATTATTTTTTTAACCAATTGTCCTACCTGTAAATATATGCTGCTCAATTCTCCGCCACTTGAGAGACATGCTATATAGATTTGACGCAAAACAATCCCTGCTGCAAATGATTGTAACTTAAAGAAATCTGCATACACCAGTGTATGTGATTGGTTGTTACCAAGCAACAACCATTCCAAGATGCCTCATGGATCACTGCAACTTATTTATTTATTTATTTTATTTTATTTACATTTATTTATACATGGTTAAACAACACATCAGGTAAATAAGAATCTAATAACTAAAAATACTAACTAAACATTATACCTAAACCTGCTTTCCATGAATGCCATGTCTCTACTTGAAATTTGTAATTTGAAATTTTCTTAAATAATTTGACTTTATGTTTCCCACAACATAGCATAATAAAGGTATTGATAAAGTATGCCTTGCATGTTGTTATTTCTTTTTGATGTTTTGTTACACCATTTTGTCAGTTTGTGGTAGGCGCTACAAGAATGGCCCTGGACTGAAATATCACTACACGCATTATAATCATGAGCAGGAGGCTGGTCCACCACACCATGAGGAGCCAGTGATATCTCACCCATCAACTCCAGCAACAAATGTACCTGCAGAGTCTCCAAAGGTTCCTTCATCACCTCCACAGCTGCAGCGAGGTCCAGGACGTCCCAAGAAGGTTCCAGGGGCTGCCACGTCTCCAAACAACTACTGTGATTTCTGTCTGGGTGACGTCTACGAGAACAAGTCGACAGGATTTCCTGAAGAGCTGTTATCATGTGCAGACTGTGGCAGATCAGGTACATGTAGTTTTGTATTACAAATAATAGTAATATTGGTGATGATGATGATGATGATGACGATGTTCATAATGTTGGTGATGATGGCTCTTCATCTGTTACTATCTATGTTGCATACAAGTCAAACTGCAGCTATGAAATGTTTGTGATGTTTGACAGATTTACAAGTATTTTGGTCTTATTTGTTTGTTCATTTTGTTCAGGCCATCCTTCCTGCCTTCAGTTTACTGGCAAGTTGACGGAAAGCGTGAAAAAATACAAGTGGCAGTGCATTGAATGCAAGTCATGTACCCTCTGTGGAACCTCAGATAATGATGTAAGAATTCCCTGGATTTTATATAAATAAGTTTTAAAGGAGACTAGATGTATCATGCCACGAGACTGCACAATTTACATGTGTCAGCATTCTATTAAAACTATTTGTTACTGTGACTGATTGAAGAGAAAAAAAAGGAAAAAGCAGAGAGCATTTGAGCTGTCACATACAAGCGCTCTGTGTTTGGGGGACAGTTTATTTTGAATTCTATTTTTGCGGTGGAGTTTTGATCTTCAGATTTCAGGCACTATTTCTTAAGTTTCCCAGAAAAAATTTCCTGTTCTTCTTTGTAAAGCAATACTATTTAAAAGCTACTTATGGTTTTATGAAGTGTTCTCCCGATCACAGCTATTTCTTCTACGGCAGGATCAGTTGCTGTTTTGCGACGGCTGTGATCGAGGGTACCACATGTACTGTCTAAAGCCACCCATGCAGAAACCACCAGAAGGTAAGCTGTACTGTATGATTCAAGTTAAGATCCGCGCTTTCACTCACACGATGCCTCTTTTCACTCAAGTGTATAAACAAAGAAAATTAACTGCTGGAATTTACCCTGCAGTGGGCTAACATCCAATCCAGGTGAAAGTAGAAATGTTGTGGTTTAAATTTACCTTGGTTCACATTTTGTTCATAATAACGAATTTGAGACATTGAAAAAAAAAATCCAACAGCTAAGTTCTGGAATGACACAACCAGTTGGTTTAAACACATACCATAAAACACTTATAAGTCCCCCGGTTATAGGCCCATCTAACTGGAAACAAAAGAAAACATCTGGCTATAAGCCCCCCCCCCCCCCCCCCCCCCCAGATATAAGCCCCCCTCTCCTGGATGGCAGTACTGAACAGGGCTAAATGTTGCTTTATTTTGACTTTTTAACTTAAAAACGTATTTTGATCAACACTGCCGTGACTCGTTTCAAAACATTTTTTTTTATGCCGCTTATTCCTCCCTCCGCTTATAAGCCCACCCAAAACACCTTACAAAGTTGTGTAAGCCCAGGGCTTATAACTGGAATTTTACAGTACTTTATCTTAACCTTTCAGAATAATTATTTATCCAAAAACAGTCCATGTTTAAAGCATGCATTGCATCTCAGTTTGTTGGGGAAAAAATTATGTAGCCTAAAACATTTGAAGTGACACAGCATTAAAGATTTGAGTAGGACTGGGGATAGATGCTGAAAATATGGCCTCCTGCATGATCATACCCGAGTTCAGGGGTGTGTCCAGCCTACAGGGGTGGAGGGGGGAGTCCATCACATCCAATATCAGTTGCTTGAGAAAGGTTGTATTCAACTGTCCAGATTGCACACATTTGTGACCTGGAAAGTGAAAACCACCACTAACGCTTTACCGTTCAAGGGAACAAACTGATTCATTGACAAGCCCAAAGATGTCTGGGCAGGAGGCAATTTAGTCTCTGTTTAACAGATCTTGTAAACATTTTTCTCATCTGTTTACAAAAATCTCATATCCGTTTAACAGTTTGAGCCCCCCCCCCCCCCCCCCCCCCATATATATATGAGCTATATAGGTATGTGCCGATGTGAAGAATATGTTTTTCAAGCAGTTTAGTCTGACATAGGGTATAGAAATCAGACAGTTTTGGTCTAGAATAGGGTATTACTTCGAAAATTACCGAACTGTGGAATAGGGCCAAATTTTCACCCACCCACTTTTGTTGACAAATTCCAGAAATTTCTGTGGCTTGCATGGCGAGTCTCTTTGCCGCCACTGTTGTTTACAGTCGCTTGTTTGAACCGTGCTTGAAAGATGATCTTGGTTAATTTTTTTTTTTCGCACCAAAATGTAAATTCAGGACAAAAATTTCGACACCACTTAAGACTTAAAGAAAATAACAAACACTTCTTTTAACTAAACTTTTATTGAACTTCTCTTCTACCGACCGTTTATTCCACGCTTTATTCAACAATGATCCTAATGTAATTAGCGAGTTGTGAATAATACGCGACAAAGCGACAGTTAGAATTCACTGACGAAAGAAGGCGAGGCAGTAGAAGAAAGTGGGTGGGGCAGCAACACGAAAATCCAGGCCTCTTCCACAGTTCGGTGATTTTTTGTAGTATTTGCCTGGAAACTGATCATTGGTAGGAATAGAAACTCGGAAGAGAAAGAGGCTTTCCTAAACGTAAATAAAATCATCGCAGCAACATTTTTGACAGATGGTATGACATTAAAACCACTAATAGTGATGCAGAGAAAGTCTGGGATAGGGTAGGGATTTTTGGTGTCTAGTCTAGTATAGGGTTTCAAAATCAGTTGAACTTGGTCTGGTATAGGGTAAGGGTTTCAGAGTCCCAGCGGCACACCCTCACCCAAAGATATACAGAGAACCCCAAGCCGTTTAAATCCTCATGAATCCATTTATAAAAAAAATACAAGTACATGTAGCCGTTTAACGTTTTATTTGTTTTACGTTTAAGAAGAAATGATTTATTGAAGAACCTCACAGTTCTAATTTTAACTCTGCTCTTTTCTTGAGGTGTCCAGAACCCCAATAACCCTCCCCTGTGGAGACCCTTGGGAGTCTGTACTGCATAGCTTCTGCTAATTGTTTAAATTTTAACGTGTCTCTGCTCATTTTCTAGGTCACTGGACATGTGCGTTGTGTGAAAATGCCACCACCTCAGCTCCTGCTCCTGCCCAGGCCCCTCCCCTCCACATGATGATGAAGACAGAGTGGCACTGAAAACACAAGTGTGCCACAGTATTTTTCGAAATTACAAGACTTTATTCTCATCCTTATACAGCTGCAAAGTGAAACCTACAAGCATATGTACTCTTATTTCATGATTTTAGTCAGAACTCTTAGGTGGTTACAAGGTAGTGACTGAGGGAGATGCGACTAATTTGAAGTAACACACAACGACAAGTCCTTAATAAAGCACAATTGACATCAATAACTGTTAATTGAGTACAATTGAATATTTCGTCTACAAGCAAAAAATAATACACACATCCTTTTTGTGAAGTCTTTGCACAAGACCAGATAGCGAGGAAAAACACGGAAGTGCTGTCTAGCTAACAATTTGGGCAGGCACTTGCCAACAGTAGACTATGTTGTTATTTTGGTCGTGCATTTCCCACCTGACGATAACTTTGATCTGAAGGAAAATAGTACAAAAATTGATATAGCATTGAATGATGCTGTAAAGGCATTCACTTGCTACAGACATCTTATTACAGTGGAACCTCCACTATAAACAGACACCTAATCAGAAATCAGGCAGTCAAAAACACTGTATGTATCTCCGTTGCGTTACTCCATTGACTGAATCTCAGATGTCCTTTTAAGCTGGGGTACAAAGGAACTACGTCACGGGGATTTCGCGGAGTTTTGGTCTGAACTTTTCTGAAATTAGCGGTAGGCAACTTAATCCATGAAAAACATCTTTGAACATCTAAAGGAAGATATAACCTTGTTCAAAAATCTGTTAAAATCCTTTAAGCATGCTGGTTAGCGAGGCTAGCAATGTGATTTTGACAAACCCCGGTTAATGGTAAGTCAGATAGAACTTACCGCGGGGTAGAGAGGCTTAATGGGAAGCACAGTTTTGAAGGTGTATGTTTTCCCAGCAGTCATTGGACATGTGAGTCCTTGGTCTTTACATGCATCAGGGTTATCAACAGGGAAAGACACCCATAATGGACCAACTTTTCCATGAACGACAGTCTTAACTTCTGTGATGTTGTTCTCTGCAAAGAATCAGGGAGTCTTTATAAAGAGGTTAACATGAAAAATTTCATCCACTTTTTGGAGGAAAACAAAAACGGCCACGCCATAGTGACTCCTTCAAAGAATGAAAGCTTTCTAAAATAATTTTTGTGTTGATTATGTTGAAGTTTGAAAAAAATAGGTAAAAATGATTTCAAACTCACTAGAGAAAGTTTGATTTGTATTTTTCTTTAAGGATTATGGTAATAAATCTGGAGAAAAAAATACAAATGGAACTACGGTGTAGTTTGAAATCATTTTGCCCTACAATACAACACAAATATCACAATTACTTTTCAAATTTATTCTATTGACAATGATAATGCTAGGTGCAAGTTGTTTCCCTGCAACATATACCTTGGGGTTTGAAATTTTGTAAACAAATCATACATCTTTTTTATTTGAATTAACATTAGCAGTAATATATCGGTAAACTGTACATGAATGGTCTCCTCTGATCCTTTCTTTAGTTCACATGGCTGCTTGACGCAAGGATCAATGTCTACAAAGTCAACTTTTGACGTTGCTGCCGCTTTTCCTAAAACAATTCAAACATACACTTCGTATTTAAAATATTTTAATGTCTTGTGTGATGACAACTAAACGCCTTCGTTTCAGTAGTATAAAAGAAAAGCTTCTGTACAGTAATTAATAGCAACGTACCTTATTAAAGGAAATAAACTCGTGTTAATTAAGGCATTGGAAATTAACGCGATGTGAATGAAAAATTACTTTCCAATAAAGGAAATTAACGCGAAAGAGGTGCTAAAATTCCAAAATGAAGGAAAGCAACGCGACAACACAAAGAAACGGAACTTGTAGACATAACAGGAACAAATTTATTGTAACACACTGTTTAGAAGTTAACAAAATCCAAAACCCAAACGAATCTCGCTTCTTCGAGCGTCATCTTTTAAGCGCGAACGGTACCGGTGGCCGTGGATCTCCACCCTGATAAAACCGGCAATGCTCAAACAAATCCAAATTTAACGGTACGCGTTAATTTCATACAATAAGGTAATCTTTTATTCATTTTGCATTGATGTGTTTGCAGTTTTCGCGATTATTTGCAATTTAACAAGCCATCGAGTAAACTCTGTCCGACCCGGTGTTTTTACCATTACGCCGGTATAACGAAAGTTACCAAAAAGAAGACTCTTGCATGAGGGACAGACCATTACTTTTTGGAGGGGGGATTTTTCCAAGACAAACAATTTTGTCTGTGTCGAAGCTGTGAAAACAATCATTCCCGGTGGAATCTTTCTGCAGGCAATTTTTATTCATGTCTGCAAGCATTTGTTTTTGCAAATATTTTTTTTCTGGATTCCCCTCCCCAACACCAACGCTTGTAAAGACGCTCACGTAAGCCTCTTGGGAGTTGCATGACCTTTCTTGTAGGTTGAAGGTTACTCGTGGGGGGTGGGGGGGGGGGGGTATGCATCGGCAAATTATAGCTCATTCTTTTAGCGCCATTGAATTACTGCATGATTATTGTTAAAATGCTAAAATTTGAGGGTTTCATGGGAATTCAACGAATAGATTCTAATTTAGAACCAAAAAAAGAATTAGTACAGTCACAAGAAATTCAGTTACGCAACTTATGACAAGGCAAATCCATCTAGCGCTGTTGTGCATGGTAATCGGAACAATTTCATTTAATCGTCAAACAAGTACAAAAGAGTAAACCCACAATCGGTGGGATCAGGTTATTGAGGTTCAAAAAAGCGTTTGACTTCAAATAAACTCCACGACCTCCAAATGTCCAAGGTTGGCGGAACGTAAATTGTTTTAAAGGTCACATAATGCTAAATACAGCTGTAAATAACACAAATGATTTGGGGGCAAAAGAACAAAAAGGAAAGCACACTTACGTACCACAGTCCACGACCTTGACATGTGTACTGGAGCCTAAAGCGAGAAAACTGAGCACAAAAATGGACAGAACCAGGGCCTTTGCCATCTTGAAATCCTGAGTTAGACTGCTGCAATAAACGAACTAGTACACAATACAAACTACACAAATGAAAGGATCGAATCTATAGCGTGCAGAGGGTCAAATAATGAAATACTGTTGAACAGTGAGTGGACGTGATTGGTCTAGCACTATGTCACATGGTGAACGTGTGATATATATGGTGACTTACCACGCCTCCCAGCGTGTGAACGACTGGGGTGACCGGAATTGTGGAAGTGAGAAAAATCGTTCCTTTGGGCAGCCCAGTTCTGGGATACTTATTTACAGAACCGCTGGTAGAGAATTTTTTTATTAAACGATGATGTTTAATAATCTGAAAGGCTTCAAGTAGTTATGAGGTACCAGGCAATAACTTTGATATCGGACCCCAGGATCGCGACCTCCAGCTGTTCAAAGAACTGTTTACTGTTTAATGAAAGAAAATATCTCATTTTTAATACAAACGAAGTTTCGTGTCTTAGGGAAACTTGATTGGCATACAGCAGAATCAACGCTGTTACAAAGAAACACAACTTTTGCATTGAAATCTAACTCGTTAAAAAATCTTTATTTGTCTGATATTTACCTTCACGAGGCAGATGTTGTAGCCTGGATACAAAAGAGAACATTTTTAGCAAGTTGTTGTTTTCTCTCATCGCGCTATAGAACAGAGAGATTATTTTATCAGGCCATCTTTCATTGTACCCTGAACAAAATGGCAACACCAGGCAAACAATGTATTCGTGCCTGAGCAAAGAAACTAATAATAATACATATCTTTTGTTAGTTTACTGTGGCTGTGAAATTCCAAATGCATTTGGAATTAGCATCTGCTTGATTAAGGCAGAGACGAGTTCCTGATAACAAATAAGCCGTATGTACAAGAAACAAGAAGTTGCTATAGCAACTTAAAACCGCGCTTATATATTTTTTTCTCATTAAGAGCTTTCTTTCTCAAAAGTCACGGTTAAATTCAATCTGATTGCACTTTGAGTAAAGGACTAGCAAAGTAGTCACGCTAGTCACACAATCCGAGGTTTACGTTATCCAATGCTATCTTTAGCTGGAAGGTTTTTTCCCTACTAATGACGTAATCCCTGCACGTTCAGGCACGCTCAATTGTTTACCTAAGCAAATATTAAATTCTGCTTCAAATCTTCTTCAAATCGCTTCTATGAAACAGCCAAAGGATCCACTTCAATTGCCTAAACCCACAAGAAATACTCGCAAAATTACAATTAAATTAATGACCGTCGCTTCTGGTGAAATAAACTTGCAAAGAAAAAATAATCTTTTTTGTCATATAGTGAAAGTGAAAGCTGCAACATCAGCGCATTCCATGGCTGACGTAATACCTTTTTTAGTGTCTTCAAATTCCCATTGAGCCCAACGCTTCGATGAGACCAAAAGAAAAAATATTTTATACACAATAAAGAAAACAATATCCGTAACATTTTCTGTACATTGATGTTTCGACAGCTTTTGGTGAATAAACATCCCAGGTTGCGTGATCCGAAGTCCCGATCGCGATTTGGTCGAGTGGAAGTTTGGGTCTGGTTACCGACAAAAAAAAAACGACGAAAAAAAATAAATCCCGTGCAGAGCAAGAACCGCGCTCGGCCCATGGCCGCGCGGTTAATAAACATCCCAGGTTGCGTGATCCGAAGTCCCGATCGCGATTTGGTCGAGTGGAAGTTTGGGTCTGGTTACCGACAAAAAAAAAACGACGAAAAAAAAAAAAAACCCGTGCAGAGCAAGAACCGCGCTCGGCCCATGGCCGCGCGGTTAATAAAGTAGAATCCTAATTTCTCGTAGCCTGCGTAGCAAGCGTTCCCGTACGAGCGAAGTGCTATGTGTCGCGTGCGAGCGAAGATTCTAGTCGCGCGAAAATTGGGGCGAGAGCAAAAAAGGGAAAGGAGCGGGGAGGGGGTGGGGCAGGGAGGGAACGCTTGCAAGCAAACCCCAAGATTCTGAAAAACCCGTTCGCCCACGAACGGGGCTTCTGATTGGTGCGGCGCGGTCATGCTGATTGATAAGTGTATCGAATTAACCGGATTGATTTCAGTGATTTGAACCAGGGCGCGAAATAATATTCGAACGTGACTCGGACAAAACGAACAAGAAGTTGCTATAGCAACTTAAAACCGCGCTTAAATTTTTGGCTAACCACAAGTTGCTATAGCTAATTAAAACCGCGCTTATATTTTTGGCTAATTAACAGCTTTCTTTCTCAAAAGTCACGGTTAAATTTAATCCGTTTGTATTATGAGTAAAGGACTAGCAAAGTAGTCACGTTAGTCACACAATCCGAGGTTTACGTTGTGCCCGGCTATCTTTAGCTTTGGGATTTTTCCCTTCTAATGACGTAGCCCCTGCACGTTCGGGCACGCTCGATTGTTTACTTAAGCAAATATTTCATTTTCTTTCAAATATTTGAACTCACTTCAAGGAAATAGCCAAAGAATTCACTTCGATTGCCTAAACCCACAAGAAATACTCGCAGAAGAGGAAACAAATTCAATTAATGACCGTCACTTCTGCCGACATAAACATGCAAATGAAACACAATGTTATTTGTCACGTAACGAAAGTGAAACCTGCAACATCAGCGCATTCCATGGCTGACGTAATACCTTTTTCAGTGTATTCAACATTCGCTTTGAATCGAACGCTTCAATAAAACCAAAAGAAAATATACTTTATACACAATAAAGAAAACAATATCCGCAACATTTTCCGTACATTCATGTTTCAACAGCTTTTGGCGAATAAACATCACAGGTTGCGTGATTCAGTCCCGATCACGATTTGGCCGAGTGGAGGTTTGCGTCTAGTCACCGACAAAAAAAAAAATAACAAGAAGTTGCTATAGCAACTTAAAACCGCGCTTATATTTTGGCTAACAAGAAGTTGCTATAGCAACTTAAAACCGCGCTTATATTTTTTGCTAATGCACAGCTTTCTTCCTCAAAAGTCAGGGCGAAATTTAATCTGTTTGCACTATGAGTAAAGGAATACCAAAGTAGTCACGCGAGTCACACAATCCAATGTTGCACCATCGTCCATAGCCGTTGTGAAATTTATGATGACGTAATGGTCTTAATCTGGAACTTCGCTGAAGACATGAATGGGCATGAATTAAACAAAAAGAAAACTAGCATTCCACTACTTGGATGCTAGTAATAACTGTTATTTTCTTTAGGTAAAAGTCACGATTAAATGTAATTGGTTTGTGCCGTGCGGAGTGAGAGCCCGCAGGAAGGTAATCACACGATTCTAACATTTCAAGCATTACAATGTTCACGGCTATATTTAGAAGGGCGGTGTACGGCGGTAATTTCCCTACCAATGATGTAATCCTCGCAAGTGCTTACCTTGGGGGTTTTCCCTTCTAATGACGTAACCCCTGCACGTTCGGACACGCTCAATTGTTTACTTAAGCAAATATTTCATTTCCTTTCAAATCTTTGAACTCACTTCGGTGAAATAGCCAAAGAATTCACTTCGATTGCCTAAACCCACAAGAAATACTCGCAGAAGAGGAAACAAATTAAATTAATGGCCGTCGCTTCTGCCGACATAAACATGCAAATGAAACACAATGTTATTTGTCACGTAACGAAAGTGAAACCTGCAACATCAGCACATTCCATGGCTGACGTAATACCTTTTTTCAGTGTATTCAACATTCGCTTTGAATCCAACGCTTCGATAAAACCAAAAGAAAATATACTTTATACACAATAAAGAAAACAATATCCGCAACATTTTCGGTACATTAATGTTTCAACAGCTTTTGGCGAATAAACATCATAGGTTGCGTGATTTCAAAGCCCCAAACACGATTTGGCCGAGTGGAGGTTCGGGTCTGGTCACCGACAAAAAAAAAAAATAACAAGAAGTTGCTATAGCAACTTAAAACCGCGCTTATATTGTTTTGCTAATGCACAGCTTTCTTCCTCAAAAGTCAGGGCGAAATTTAATCTGTTTGCACTATGAGTAAAGGAATACCAAAGTAGTCACGCGAGTCACACAATCCAATGTTGCACCATCGTCCATAGCCGTTGTGAAATTTATGATGACGTTATGGTCTTAATCTGGAACTTCGCTGAAGACATGAATGGGCATGAATTAAACAAAAAGAAAACTAGCATTCCACTACTTGGATGCTAGTAATAACTGTTATTTTCTTTAGGTAAAAGTCACGATTAAATGTAATTGGTTTGTGCCGTGCGGAGTGAGAGCCCGCAGGAAGGTAATCACACGATTCTAACATTTCAAGCATTACAATGTTCACGGCTATATTTAGAAGGGCGGTGTACGGCGGTAATTTCCCTACCAATGATGTAATCCTTGCAAGTGCTTACCTTGGGGGTTTTCTCTTCTAATGACGTAACCCCTGCACGTTCGGACACGCTCAAATGTTTACTTAAGCAAATATTTCATTTCCTTTCAAATCTTTGAACTCACTTCGATGAAATAGCCAAAGAATTCACTTCGATTGCCTAAACCCACAAGAAATACTCGCAGAAGAGGAAACAAATTCAATTAATGGCCGTCGCTTCTGCCGACATAAACATGCAAATGAAACACAATGTTATTTGTCACGTAACGAAAGTGAAACCTGCAACATCAGCACATTCCATGGCTGACGTAATACCTTTTTTCAGTGTATTCAACATTCGCTTTGAATCCAACGCTTCGATAAAACCAAAAGAAAATATACTTTATACACAATAAAGAAAACAATATCCGCAACATTTTCGGTACATTAATGTTTCAACAGCTTTTGGCGAATAAACATCATAGGTTGCGTGATTTCAAAGCCCCAAACACGATTTGGCCGAGTGGAGGTTTGCGTCTGGTCACTGACAAAAAAAAAACAAGAAGTTGCTATAGCAACTTAAAACCGCGCTTATATTTGTTGCTAATTAACAGCTTTCTTTCTCAAAAGTCACGGTTAAATTTAATCTGTTTGAACAGTGAATAAAGGACTAGCAAACTAGTCACGTGAGTCACACAATCCGAGGTTTACGTTATCCCCGGCTATCTTTAGCTTGGGGGGTTTTCCCTTCTAGTGACGTAACCCCTGCACGTTCGGCACGCTCAATTGTTTACTTAAGCAAATATTTAATTTCCCTTCAAATCCCTGAACTCGCTTTGATGAAACAGCCAAAGAATTCATTTCAATTGCCTAATTCCACACGAAATACTCGCAGAAGGGCATTTCTGCCAATGTAAACTTGCAACCTGCCAAAGAAATACTCGCAAAATTGCAAATAAATTAATGACAATCGCTTCTGGCAAAATTAACTTGCAAAGTCAACCCAATCTTATTTGTCACGTACCGAAAGTGAAAGCTGCAACATCAGCACATTCCATGACTGACGTAATACCGATTTTTAGTGTATTCAATATTCCCTTTGAATCCAACGCTTCGATAACCGCGCTTTTAAAAATTAACTCCATTTTTGCTCATTAACAACTTTCTTCCTCAAAAGTCACGGTTAAGGTTATTTTTTTTGTACTATGAGTAAAGGACAAGTAAAGTAGTCACGCGAGTCACAAAATCAGTGGTTTACGTTATTTTCAGCTATCTTTAGCTAGGTGGTTTTTTCCCTACTAATGACGTAGCCCCTGCAAGTATGGGCACGCTCAATTGTTTACCTTAGCAAATATTTCATTTTCCTTCAAATATCTGAACTCGCTCCAATGACACAGCCAAATAATTCACTTCAATTGCCTAAACTCACAAGAAATACTCGCAAAATTGCAAATAAATCAATGACCGTCGCTTCTGGCGAAACAAACTTCCAAAGAAAACACAATCTTATTTGTCACGTAGCAAAAGTGAAAGCTGCAACATCAGCGCATTCCGCGGCTGACGTAATACCTTTTTTAGTGTATTCAATATTCGCTTCGAATCCAACGCCTCCATAAAACCCGAAGAAAATATATTTCATATACAATAGAGAAAAGAATATCCATACATTAACGTTTCAACAGCTTTTGGCGAATAAACATCCCAGGTTGCGTGATTCAAAGTTCCGATCGCCAATTGACCGAGTTGAGGTTTGGGTCTGGTCACGGACAAAAAAAAACGACGAAAAATAATAATAAATCCCGTGCAGAGCAAGAACCGCGCTCGGCCCATGGCCGCGCGGTTAATAATAAATCCCGTGTAAAACAAGAACCGCGCTCGGCCCATGGCCGCGCGGTTAATAAATCCCGTGTAAAACAAGAACCGCGCTCGGCCCATGGCCGCGCGGTTAATTAACACCTTTAAATTTAATATGTTTGCATTATGAGTAAAGGACTAGCAAAGTAGCCACGTTAGTCACACAATCCGAGGTTTTCAGTGTATTCAACATTCGCTTTGAATCGAACGCTTCGATAAAACCAAAAGAAAATATACTTTATACAAAATAAAGAAAACAATATCCGCAACATTTCCCGTACATTCATGTTTCAACAGCTTTTTGCGAATAAACATCACAGGTTGCGTGATTCAGTCCCGATCACGATTTGGCCGAGTGGAGGTTTGCGTCTGGTCACCGACAAAAAAAACAAGAAGTTGCTATAGCAACTTAAAACCGCGCTTATATTTTTGGCTAATTAACAGCTTTCTTTCTCAAAAGTCACGGTTAAATCTGTTTGCATTATGAGTAAAGGACTAGCAAAGTAGTCACCTTAGTCACACAATCCGAGGTCTACGTTGTCCCCGGCTATCTTTAGCTTGGGGTTTTTCCCTTCTAATGACGTAACCCCTGCACGTTCGGGCACGCTCAATTGTTTACTTAAGCAAATATTTCATTTCCTTTCAAATATTTGAACTCACTTCAAGGAAATAGCCAAAGAATTTACTTCGATTGCCTAAACCCACAAGAAATACTCGCAGAAGAGGAAACAAATTCAATTAATGACCGTCGCTTCTGCCGACATAAACATGCAAATGAAACACAATGTTATTTGTCACGTAACGAAAGTGAAACCTGCAACATCAGCGCATTCCATGGCTGACGTAATACCTTTTTCAGTGTATTCAACATTCGCTTTGAATCGAACGCTTCAATAAAACCAAAAGAAAATATGCTGTATACACAATAAAGAAAACAATATCCGCAACATTTTCCGTACATTCATGTTTCAACAGCTTTTGGCGAATAAACATCACAGGTTGCGTGATTCAGTCCCGATCACGATTTGGCCGAGTGGAGGTTTGCGTCTGGTCACCGACAAACAAAAAACAAGAAGTTGCTATAGCAACTTAAAACCGCGCTTATATTTTTGGCTAATTAACAGCTTTCTTTCTCAAAAGTCACGGTTAAATTTAATCCGTTTGATTATGAGTAAAGGACTAGCAAAATAGTCACGTTAGTCACACAATCCAAGGTTTACGTTGTGTCCGGCTATCTTTAGCTTGGGGTTTTTTCCCTTCTAATGACGTAGCCCCTGCACGTTCGAGCACGCTCAATTGTTTACTTAAGCAAATATTTCATTTCCTTTCAAATATTTGAACTCACTTCAAGGAAATAGCCAAAGAATTCACTTTGATTGCCTAAACCCACAAGAAATACTCGCAGGAGAGGAAACAAATTCAATTAATGACCGTCGCTTCTGCCGACATAAACATGCAAATGAAACACAATGTTATTTGTCACGTAACGAAAGTGAAACCTGCAACATCAGCGCATTCCATGGCTGACCAAATACCCTTTTCAGTGTATTCAACATTCGCTTTGAATCGAACGCTTCCATAAAACCAAAAGAAAATATACTTTATACACAATAAAGAAAACAATATCCGCAACATTTTCCGTACATTCATGTTTCAACAGCTTTTGGCGAATAAACATCACAGGTTGCGTGATTCAGTCTCCAGCTATCTTTAGCTTGTTGTTTTTTCCCTACTAATGACGTAACCCCTGCATGTTTGGGCACGCTCAATTGTTTACTTAAGCAAATATTTTATTTTCCTTTAAATCTTTGAACTTGCTTCGATGAAACAGCTAAAGAATTTCTTTTCAATTGCCTAAACCCGCAAGAAATACTCGCAGAAGTGCAAATAAATTAATGACCGTCGCTTCTGCCGATATAAACTTGCTAAAACAAACAAACAATGCGAACAAAATCAAAATGATGAAGAAACAGTGTGCGTGACAATTGACGGTTGACTTGTTGCAGTCGAAATTATGCAAATTTTGGCCAAATTCCCACGTGCCCGTCTCGTGAAGCAAGATAACAAACTATTTAACATTCGTGATTTGAATTGAGCCGCCTTTTGAACATTGAAATATTTTCTTCATGAATGGAATATTGAAGCGAAGAATGAAATCAAATTTCCATAAATAAATTCATTATTCACCCTCGATAGAAATGCTTGAGCTGGTTTGACTGCAACGACCGTCGCTTCTGGCGAAATAAACATGCCATGTAAACACAATTTGTCACGTAGCGAAAGTGAAAGCTGCAAGGTCAGCGCATTCTTTGACTGACGTAATACTTTTTTTTAGGAAATCTAATATTCCCTTTCAATCCAACGCTTTGATAAGACGAAACGAAAAAAATATTTTATACACAATTAAGAGCACAATATCCGTAACATTTCCCGTACATCATTGTTCCAACAGCATTTGGCGAATAAGCATCCCAGGTTGCGTGATTCAGTCCCGATCGTGATTTGGCCGAGGGGAGGTTTGGGTCTGGTCACCGACAAAAAAACGAAAAAAAAAACAAACAAAAAAAAATTCCCGTGCAGAGCAAGAACCGCGCTCGGCCCATGGCCGCGCGGTTAACAAGAAGTTGCTATAGCAACTTAAAACCGCGCTTATATTTTTTTACTAATGCACAGCTTTCTTCCTCAAAAGTCAAGGCGAAATTTAATCTGTTTGCACTATGAGTAAAGGAATACCAAAGTAGTCACGCGAGTCACACAATCCAATGTTGCACCATCGTCCATAGCCGTTGTGAAATTTATGATGATGTAATGGTCTTAATCTGGAACTTCGCTGAAGACATGAATGGGCATGAATTAAACAAAAAGAAAACTAGCATTCCACTACTTGGATGCTAGTAATAACTGTTATTTTCTTTAGGTAAAAGTCACGATTAAATGTAATTGGTTTGTGCCGTGCGGAGTGAGAGCCCGCAGGAAGGTAATCACACGATTCTAACATTTCAAGCATTACAATGTTCACGGCTATATTTAGAAGGGCGGTGTACGGCGGTAATTTCCCTACCAATGATGTAATCCTTGCAAGTGCTTACCTTGGGGGTTTTCTCTTCTAATGACGTAACCCCTGCACGTTCGGACACGCTCAATTGTTTACTTAAGCAAATATTTCATTTCCTTTCAAATATTTGAACTCACTTCAAGGAAATAACCAAAGAATTCACTTCGATTGCCTAAACCCACAAGAAATACTCGCAGAAGAGGAAACAAATTCAATTAATGACCGTCGCTTCTGCCGACATAAACATGCAAATGAAACACAATGTTGTCACGTAACGAAAGTGAAACCTGCAACATCAGCGCATTCCATGGCTGACGTAATACCTTTTTCAGTGTATTCAACATTCGCTTTGAATCGAACGCTTCAATAAAACCAAAAGAAGATATGCTGTATACACAATAAAGAAAACAATATCCGCAACATTTTCCGTACATTCATGTTTCAACAGCTTTTGGCGAATAAACATCACAGGTTGCGTGATTCAGTCCCGATCACGATTTGGCCGAGTGGAGGTTTGCGTCTAGTCACCGACAAAAAAAAAACAAGAAGTTGCTATAGCAACTTAAAACCGCGCTTATATATTTTTTCTCATTAAGAGCTTTCTTTCTCAAAAGTCACGGTTAAATTCAATCTGATTGCACTTTGAGTAAAGGACTAGCAAAGTAGTCACGCGAGTCACACAATCCGAGGTTTACGTTATCCAATGCTATCTTTAGCTGGAAGGTTTTTTCCCTACTAATGACGTAAACCCTGCACGTTCAGGCACGCTCAATTGTTTACCTAAGCAAATATTAAATTCTGCTTCAAATCTTCTTCAAATCGCTTCTATGAAACAGCCAAAGGATCCACTTCAATTGCCTAAACCCACAAGAATTACTCGCAAAATTACAATTAAATTAATGACCGTCGCTTCTGGCGAAATAAACTTGCAAAGAAATAATAATCTTTTTTGTCATATAGTGAAAGTGAAAGCTGCAAAGTCAGCGCATTCCATGGCTGACGTAATACCTTTTTTAGTGTATTCAATATTCTCCTCGAATCCAACGCTTCGATAAAACGAAAAAAAATACTTTATACACAATAAAGAAAACAATATCCGTAACATTTTCCGTACATTAATGTTTCAACAGCTTTTGGAGAATAAACATCACAGGTTGCGTGATTTCAAAGCCCCATTCACGATTTGGCCGAGTCACAGTTAAGTTTAATTTTTTGTGCTATGAGTGAAGGACCAGTAAAGTAGTCACGCGTGTCACACATGCCAATCTTGAGCTATACGGTATTTTCCCTACTAATGACGTAACCCCTGCAAGTACGGGCACGCTCAATTGTTTACCTCAGCAAATATTTAATTTTCCTTTAAATCTTTGAACTCGCTTCGATTAAAACAGCCAAAGAATTCATTTCATTTGCCTAAACCCACAAGAAATTCTCGCAAAATTACAAATAAATCAATGACCATCTCTTCTGGCGAAATTAACTTGGAAAGTAAACACAATCTTATTTGTCACGTACCGAAAGTGAAAGCTGCAACATCAGCGCATTCCATGGCTGACGTAATACCTTTTTTAGTGTCTTCAAATTCCCATTGAGCCCAACGCTTCGATGAGACCAAAAGAAAAAATATTTTATACACAATAAAGAAAACAATATCCGTAACATTTTCTGTACATTGATGTTTCGACAGCTTTTGGTGAATAAACATCCCAGGTTGCGTGATCCGAAGTCCCGATCGCGATTTGGTCGAGTGGAAGTTTGGGTCTGGTTACCGACAAAAAAAAAAACGACGAAAAAAAATAAATCCCGTGCAGAACAAGAACCGCGCTCGGCCCATGGCCGCGCGGTTAATAATAATAAATCCCGTGTAAAACAAGAACCGCGCTCGGCCCATGGCCGCGCGGTTAATAATTGTTTGAATCGTTCTAGCTTCGATAAACTAGATCTGAGCTCAGCGGAATTCGCTTGTTCTCTGAAGATGGACCAACGTAGGGTATTATATGCCATCAATTTGTGTATTGATTGTGCCTGTCTGATGGATTTGGCAAAAGCTTTTAACATTCTCCAGCTCAGTTGTGCGGGTGCGAAGGAAAACGGCAAGGAGGAACGGGTTTTGCCAGCATTATTTGGCAACTTCAACTTAGATTTTCTGAGTCGTTTTACTTATTCTGACGTGAAAGAAGTCGGCGGCGACTCATCCTTTGTTTTGCAAAATTTAAAGCCAGCCAATTTGCTCACGCTGACAGTTTTCAAAACAACCGGTTCCAGTGCAGACGCTAAACGGTTTTAAATATTTTCCCCCGTAGGACAATATAATACCGTTAAACTGCTAAACTGTAGAAGTTCAACCTCACGAAAACCTGCTCTTTAAGCCGAACATTCTACTAATTATTTAAAAGCTCCAGACAAACTGTAGAGTGCTTTTGTGATTTCCCTTTGCGAGTTTCCGGCCGATTGAAATGTGAGCGGTCTTGTTCAGCTCGCGAAAAATTGTTCTGTTTTGAGTTTAAATTAAGCTTACAGTTTAAGTGTTGACACCATCACTTTCGCTAGTTGGAAAGCGCTTCTTTTATTCCCCGAAAATTTGAAGTATTTTGGCTTTTAAAAAGCATTTTGAAGCTAAATGATGCTGTTGTGTGACTCGCTGAAAAATAGCGCCATTGACAAGTTGTCAATCTATGAATGAACTCACCCGTGAAGAAATCGGTGGGCGTTTTTCAGAATCGTGGGGTTTCCTTGCAAGCGTTCCCTCGCTGCCCCACCCCCTCCCTGCTCCTTCTCCTTTTTTGCTCTGGCCCCAATTTTCGCGCGACCAGAATCTTTACTCGCGCGACATGTACACATAGCACTTCGTTCGCACGGGAACGCTTGCTACGCAGGCTAAATTTCTCGAAGAATTTTGGTTTCTCTTGGATAGTACTTCTCTGTAATTTTACCCCCGATTTCGCGAACCAATTTTCGTTTCCCCTGGAGATTGGAGAAACCGCGATTCCACTGTAGGTTAGCCCGGCTGTGAACAGGCTCTCCGGTCGAGGATGGGGTGAAAAGAACCCGGCAAGAAAAAGGAGGGGGTGGGGGAAGGGAAGAAGGCGGGGAGAGAGGGAGCGATCTTGTATAAGCAAGTTTATTCGTCTTAGCGTTTTAACACTAAAGGGAGGCAAGCTTTTTTCGCGTCGAACCAATTCAAATGTAACGAATTACATTATTCTTCCTCTTACCACCATCTTCCTTGTCTACAAACACATAATTATTAATAAAACGGCAAAATAGAAGGAAACAAAGGAAATCCATTCACCTGCAACTGGTCTATTGCAAAGTGAACAAGTGATAACATGTCAAAAACAAAGATGGCTCCTCGTTTACTCACTGACTGACTAAACAAATCACAAAAAGGAATCAAGTACAGAGTTGTCAACTGTTGAATCGACTCCAGAATTGAGATTAGTCAACCAACTGGTGAGACACTCTTGGTTTACTGTGGATACTGTGGTTACGAACATTATTTAAAACATTTTCACATTAATACCTTAACCCGACCCCTCACCCCCTCCCTCCCCTGATCAATAATGTCTGAATTTTAGGATTACAAAAATCATTTGTTTATTTTTCCAAGGATGGCGTGTGTTATTTAAGGATGCAATTTCTAGTGTGCTGGCTGTTCAATAATTTTGAAACCATAGCTGGTTAACCACGAAATGTAATGATACTCAATCGAATTCACACTTAGTCTAGCCATCCAGAAATGAAACATATAATCTCGAATACTGCAACCACGTGACCTTGAATGAACTCGACTTTTAATTTGTACCCATCCTTTATTTGGGACCCGACTTTAAATCAAGTACGAAAACCGAAACTAACTGATGGTGTTTCGCGCAAATTTATCAGGAATGTAATTCAACCGAACAATTAACGAAACGTTTTCATTATATCAATCATCAGGGAATTTAAAGTTTTTAAAATATGCAAATAAACAAATTAATGACGTCATACACTCAACCAAATTCTGACTAAAATTCTGATGCAGTTATGAGTCATTTGTATCTGTCCTGATTAATTGACTATGTGACCGCGTGATGCGGTTCTAGTCATATATCCACATTTGACCCTTGCTCACCATAGAGTCTCCAGTAGCTCAGTGGTTAGAGCATCCGACTAGATCACGGAGGGTCGTGGGTTCAAATCCCATCTGGTGCTCGGTTTTTTTCCGAGTTCCCATTTAATGATGCAAATATTTATCTTATTGTATTTCTTCTAGACTCACTTGGTGGTTGGATGGTTGCATCTCAGATATGCCTTAATGTGACTGCGTGATGCAGTTATGAGTCATTTGTATCTGTCCTGATTAATTGACTATGTGACCGCGTGATGCGGTTCTAGTCATATATCCACATTTGACCCTTGCTCACCATAGAGTCTCCAGTAGCTCAGTGGTTAGAGCATCCGACTAGATCACGGAGGGTCGTGGGTTCAAATCCCATCTGGTGCTCGGTTTTTTTCCGAGTTCCCATTTAATGATGTAAATACGAAGAAGAAGAAGAAGAAGAAGAAGAAGAAGAAGAAGAAGAAGAAGAAGAAGAAACGAAGAAAGTGATATCTCAGCCAATTTGGATCGAAAGTATCTGATTCTTGCAGTAACACTCTGCTAGTTGTATTTCACAATTTGAACTTTACAACTTGGTTACCATGGCAACATACTAGGCTCCAGATCCCCACAATGCTAAAGGCTTTTCTGGCCAATTCTGGAATTCCTTTTTAATATTTGTAAAAAATGCTTTACATGCGAGATCTGGCAATCATATCAATGGATTTGGCAGACGTCTTACCTGGGTTTAATTTTTCCGAACTGAAAAATTCTAAAATATTAAAAACAAATTGATGGGGACTGGAAAAGAGTGAGTTGCCATAGTAACATATTTTTTTGCAACTGTAGGTGTGTCACCTGTGCAACTATTTGTCTGCGAAGTTTCATTGGTCTCTGTAGAAAAATGACGCGAGATAACTTAACCTTTGTAATTAACAAAAAATTGGGTTGAGTAGATGACGTCATCAGTCCCCTAATCTGCATATTTTACGATTTTTTTAAGTTTAAATATCTCCGGAACTAAAATAGATATTTTAAAACGGAAAACGGCATTTGGAATCTTTCATAAACACTCTTCGAAACGCCTAAAATTGCAAGGGGTGAAAATTTGATCATAGTACCACTTTAATGTATTTTACGTTATTTTGTTTTGTTTGTTTCTGGTATAATTTGAATTTGGCGCGACTGCACCCAAAACGCGACCTTACCGGCTACCTTAACGGCTATAACGGAGGTTTTGCCCGTAAGCGAGATGACGTGCATCTCGGTCTCTCCCATGTAGGAGTCACCCCCCCCCCCCTCCCCAACCCCGGGGAGGGGGAGGGGGCGGTCTTGGTGTTGACTGAAACAAAATCGGGCATCGGGCTCCAGCGACGAGATTGCCTCCTGTCCTACGTCACAGACGAACTCAACTGCGATTGGGTCGGGAAAGTCTAGGATTCAGTTCCTTTGAGCTGAGTAAATGAGAGAGGCTTGCAATCTTTCATCGGTGATTACTGTGGAGGGGGGCAGATGAGGTGTCTGCTGAATGAAGACCGGGCATCAACCAACATAACGTACTCCATTTAAGAGTTAATGTCCACAAAATCAAACAAATTCGAATTTCTCTAACCCTAATGCATCAGTCAATTCCAGCAGTGCCCATCTCCCCCGGGCAACCGCGGGGCATTTCCTAATGTTGCCCGTCCCGAGGGTGGGGCATTTGCGCGAATTGCGTACCTCGGGTTGACCCCCGGGCATTTGACACGTGGTTTCGAAACCGTGGAGTGAGTCGCGTATTCGTGATGGAGGCGTTTATAGGCCAAGACGTGGACTACGTTGCAGATTAGCTAGTCCATGAAGGACTAGAGAAGCTCGTGGATGTTTTTAAAGGTATATTTTCTCAATATTAGATATTTCTTGATTGCTAAGAAACAACAACTTGTATTATATTCTTATATCACCTATCGAGAGATTGAAAACAATCAACCCGGGAGCGGGGCATTTGCCCGGTTCCTTCATCCCCACCCCGGGGAATTTGCCAATTTTTTTTAAAGAAATGCTACTGCCCGGGGGTTAGCCCGGAGGGGGGGGGATGGGCACTGCTGGAATTGACCGATGCATAAAAACTTTTCATTAAGAAAATTAAAACTATTTTAAATTCTTGACCGATGAAAATTTCTCTACTGACAAACTTAGTTCTCAACTGACCAAAACTTCTCAATCGCTATAATATTTCTCCACCGATTGGAAATCTTTACTTATCAGAAATTTGTCGAGATAATAGTATAGGGACAGACGTCAACGGCCGGCCATGATTTTTGGACTGCTTCCCGATCTGCCGGTCAAGTACAAGTATCCATTGTCAATCTTTCGAATGTCGGTTTGCATCTCGCTCAGTTACATGCAATTCCAAGGCATCTGGGCTTATTTGAATGTAGTACGTTAGTTGGTAACCAAATTAGAGCAGCTGTCTTCCCGTTCTTGCATAGCCTGCGTAGCTTGGCGGTTTCATTGGGGCGAAACGCGCGCAAACAAGCGGCGAAGCCGCGAGAGGCCTGAGGAGGAAAAAATTTGCGCGCGTTTTGCCCCAATGAAACCGCCAAGCTATGCAAGCTTGTTCTTGCATTGCTGGGATAAATAGTCATGCAATTACATAGTTTCAACAGGCGAATAAAAAAAAAAATGGTCCAATTGAACCCAGTCGGGACTCGCTGCATCAAGTCTGGAGCAGAAATCGAAAATATCTTTTTTTCTCGGAAATCCAGAACTATTTATAGAAAAACAACAACACCTGGCGTTATGATTCTTACAAAGGTTTACTACATGCAAAAGGGAAGCGAGTTCTGTTTTGAAGCCTTGCCGCACCATGTTTGATTGTTACCAACAATTGCTTCTTGCATTTGTAAGCAATGACGTCGCCATTCTTGACCTAATCGCTTTAATGCTGGCTGCTATTGGCACTGCAGAAATTATCGACATTGCATATAAGAACAACAAATCATGAATAAATTGACAGTGTTCAAGTGCAACGCTGGATGGAAAATACCAAGTGCAATTAGCAGTCAGGTGGTTGTTTGTTGAATATTGTTGGGGTCTGTTGCGGGTTTTCATTCCGCTTGACGGTAATGTAATGGTACAACTTCACCACCCACCCACCCACCCACCCATAATGTACCTGTTTTTGCACTGCGACTCTTGTCGGGTCGCCGAATTTTCTCCCCGATCTTAATGCGATGCGATGATTGTTGCAGTGCAGAATAGGATACTAATGTGGAAATGATTATTTATTTTTCGAGTGTGGAATCAAGTTTTATAATTCAACACGAAATCGCCGCGTAGAACACAAAGCAAAATATTCCGGAGTGATTAGAAAGGACTAATACACGGGATAAACGTAAGAGACAAATAATATTTGACGAGTTCTATCAGATTAAGTTAACAGAAATCTCTACATTTTACCCGGCATTACCAATCGATGAAATCGATGATCGGAAGCAAGCAAGCAAAAAAGTTTAAGTGACTTTATTTTATAAAACAACAAGTTTTTTCTTTAATGAAACGAAATTGACGCCACTACTTTTTGCTATCATTGTTCCTACTTGATTTTTTTGGCTTAATAAAATTATCTCTACTGAAATAAAAAATCACACACAATTTTCGTCTTATTAAAAGTGTTTTCACCAGAAAAAGGCTGTCACATTTTAAGAAATGTTTCTAGTTAACAATTGCGACAGGCAGTTCAAAACAGAAGACCACCTTTTTATCTTGGTCAAGCATTTTCCATTTGACAACAAGTCTTATCTGAAAAGAAAAGAACATTATTTGTATTAAGTTATTAAAGCCACTTTCAGTGTGACGTGCATAGCGGCCATCTTTCTTTTAACGAGCAAGACGGATCGAAATCCACCAATCACAGCCCTCTATAGCATGACCTCAACTTGTGGCATGAAAAAAACACTGGTAAGCATCGGTTGTGATTGGCTCATTTCAAACAGCATGTCGAAAGACGAATGTTGAAAGATCGATAACAGCTATGCATGCAACACTGAGGAGAGACCTACTACATAAGTCTGTGCGCACTGGAGCACACTCAAAGCTTATCCCAGTTTCCGTAGCGTGAAGCGAGTAAAACTGAGAAGTCAACAAAACCACAAAAAAGAAGAGAAAAGCAAGCAAAGACCACACATTAGTACACAAAAAAAAAACAAAAGCCTGACATTGACTAACGTTTTTGGTCGTTCAAAATTTTGCTTTGTGGGCATGCCCAAAAAAGAAATAAAAATACTTGAATTGGAAGGGAATATGTTGGTTTTTAATTATGGTTTTGTATAATGGCTGGAAGATGGCACATGTAGTGCAAAATAATTATTTTCAATTTTTCTTGGAAAATCCGGGAGCAAATCCACGGATTAAAATCTTTGATTTAATTGACTGTGTTGTGGCAGCCTGGGTGAGTGGTTTAGATGGCTGGCAGGGGCAGATCCAGAATTTTTCTGAGGAGGGAGTGCACATAGTTTTTTTTTTTTTTTCAGAATACCAGTTGTCTTAGGAAGCTGCCTGGTCATGTCAAGGGGGGGGGGGGGGGGGTGCACACCCCCTGCACCCTCCCCCTAGATATCTGCCCCTGGTTGGTATTGTAATCCGGAGGTCCTGGATTCAAGCCCTCCACCCGGCCAAAGGCTGGATTTGTTCTCAGTTGTCCCGAGTACAAATCCTCGGCTTTGTATATAGCCAGCTGGTCTGCCTCCTACTAGTTGGGATTTGTAACTGTGTTGTGTTCATTTCAAATGTTTGTTTCCTCTGTTTCAGTGGCATGCCTGTAAACTGGCTTTCTTAAAGAGATATGAAGCTATGTGCATGACTACTTCAAACATTTACATTATTTTACATGCACTTTATTCCTCCCACACTTACTGCAGGGTATGCACTCTTGATGGGAAGCACAGTATTGAAGGTATATGTCGTTCCACCAGTCATTGGGCACGTGATTCCATGTTCTTTACATACATTAGGGTTGGCAACAGGGAATGGTACTGGAATTCCATCAATAATACCGTCAACAACAGTCGTGGCTGCTGTGATGTTGGTGCCTGCAAAAGAATCAGGGGATATAACTGAACTTTATTTTAAGCAAAAGTAAGGCAGTGCATATATTCAGAGAAGTTGGACAGATGAAAGATTGATGTCAAATAACTTGGTATCATTTAATAGATAACTACTGAGGTTCACAGCATTATTGGGTATATTATCTCGTTTACATATAGATATAAATTTTTAGATATTTTTTATCCTTTTACAATTGTAAATTTAGTTAGCAGCGGGCAGGCGAAGAGCCACTCTGGGGATATACTGCCCGAAATGCCATTATTATTATTATTATTATTATTTTTATTACTATTATTATTATTATTATTATTATTATTATTGCAGGCAGCTGAGGCCGCAGCAATTTTGCAGATTTTTGGTTTAAATTTTTCTGAAAAGAAAAGACAGCTAAAGGAAGATATAACCTTAATTTGCGTCGAGAAATCAAACCACAGCAATAAATATGAATTTTTTTTTTGAAGATGTGCAGAAACAACTTGAAAAGTTAAGCCTCAATTTTTCAAGTTGTAATTCGTTTCCATCCAAGCCATCTGCAGTCAAAGACGCTTGTTAACAGTTTCAGTGCTCTAATATAGGAATATTGCTAACAAAAATGGCCATTATTTTTAGGTTTCCTACGGCACAAATATATTTGACTGTTCAATAAATTATCCATGACACAGCCCTCTTAATGAAAGAAATCAGTGAAAGTTAATTTATTCATTATAGGCAAACTTTAATTGGGCAGCCACCCCTGTGGAAAAATGGAAAATTGACTGCTTAACAGAGAGGGTGGCCACTTATAGAGATGACGATGACACTAATTATATTATTCTTACATAACATAAATGGCTATCAGTCCATAAAGACTCGGCTATTGTCATATGCAACTTGGAAATTACATTTGATGCACTGCAGTATCTTTAAATTATTTTAAGTATGTTTTTTTTTTTTAATTTATCATTTTGGGGTTATGGATCACACTCTTCTGCATCGATGTGAGCCTCTGTAATGGCTACAGGCTGTGACTCAAAATTTAGACCCCATCTAGATCGTAAGCAACCAAATAGGCCTCACTTACAATTGTCACTTACAGGAAATTCAACATTGTAGCATAAAAAATCTAGCCTGAGTTGCAACCAGACATGTCACATAATCCTGGGAATGGTCCGCCTGCGCAATAGAGTCCAAAAGCTTGTTCTGATATCCCGCAGTTTTGCAAGGATCTGTGTATTCATTTCTGATTGGCTAGTTTCCTTCATGCTTTGTTACTGATCACATTGCTGCCTAACAGATCACGCAACGCCAACAATAAATTTGTCTTCAGACTTCTTGTTTAGAGGACTATGGATGAATCGTCCGTTTATTGTAATTTTCTGCTGTGAGAGTCACAAAAAGTTTAGATAAAGCTTTTCCTCGGAGCTAAGTTGGACACATAAGAAGGGTCATTATTGACATTATTCATCATTGCAACAGTTTTACCGATTCTAAAACCAAACTCAAAATGCTTCACTGACATGAAAAATTATTCATTTCTCTCGTAAATGACTCTATAATTATACTGCATATAGTGCCCTTAAGTTAAAAGTTAAAAGTGTGAAGGAAAACCGGTTGGAAGACCAAATTTTCAGAGAATAGCAATTAGGCAAATGTCACGCCAAAACTACAGGAGTCATGTTAGGTTTGTCAACCCCTTTTGTACCACACCACAAATCTGCGGGATGCAAAAACAAGCTCTTGGGCTCTGTTGCGTAGACTGACTATACCGGCAGTTGAGACTGTCTGCGACGCAGGCTAGAAAAATCATGAGTAACAATTGAATTCTTACTTGGTATAAACTGTATTTCAATTTTCTCCTCTGTCCCTTTCTTCAGTTCACATGGTTTGTCTGGGCCCTCTGGGCAAGGTGTGATGTCCACAAACAAAATTTTTGCTGTAACAGCTGTATCTAAAATTATTCAAACACCTAATAAATTTTATTTTCAAAATATAACAAGAGCCTAGCAAGATTACCTCCACCCCCCACCCCCCCCCCCCCCCAGCCTCCTTTGTAAGCAACTAAGTTTTCTATAGCTTACATGAAGTGGGTAATAAATAGATTGTAAATTAAGGTTTTAGCTTTTTGCTATCAAAATGCAAATTTTCTGACTAATTTTAAGAGACTAGAGAAGATATACAGGCTTCAGGACCACAGCATCCACAAATACTGTGGGCATCGCATCGCATCGCCAATGTATTGGAAATTGAGCATGTAATTTTTGTGCTGATGGTTTTGTATGTGGACCTTTTCAGTTTTGATCCAAATTTATTGCAGTTTTGTGGTTTTGGATGAATTTTTGTGCCATTTTGCGGTTTCTATAAGCCCCAATGCCCCCTTCCTGAATTGATGTTTCCCTCATCTGGAAGTTACTTTAAAAACACTAGAGGCACCCAAGAAAACTTGCCAAATTGTCCTACCAAAAGAAATCCTGTAATCAAAACATTTGAAACCCCCAAAAAATCCTTCGATCATCCCCATCACTTCAAATATCGAGTACCCCTGCAAAGCCACACAATCCCTCCCTCCCCCCACACCCCCCCCCCCCCCCCCTGCTTGGGCACCAGGTGTCTACAACCGGAAGGCTAAAAAACAACCTCCTTTTCTAATACTTATACAAGAAAAACGAGGCATGTACATATGAAATACAGGAATTTGCCATCCAGGTCCCATACAAACTCTTACAAGGCATGAAACTTGTTGATACGTGCAGGCGTGTAGCCGGAACGTATCGGCAAATCACCGTTTCGGGGAGGTGAAGGATTTGTTCCCAAAGATTTCTTCTCGATAGTTTTCATTTCATTTGGATTCAAGGGAAAACAAAATAGACGAACCAAGCATAATTTGTCAATAAAGCAAGATAGAGAAAAGAAATAACTAAGCTTATTAACGCGAATGATTGAGGTAACGAGCAAGAAAGAGTGCCCTCGATTTGTAAAACAAAATACAAATACTTGATAATTACATTTTCATCAAGTCTTTTTGACGAGAACCTTGGGATAAAGACGTGAGTTTAGGAAACGAAAGGAATTTGAACCTATCTGTAAGTTTATCTATTAAAAGCTGCATGATACGCTTTGCCCGGCCTGAAGTCACTTACCTGAACAGGGCCCGAACTTGACATGTGTACTGAAGCCTAAAGCGAGAAAACTGAGCACAAAAATCGACAGAATCAGGGCCTTTGCCATCTTGAAATCCTGAGTTGCACTTCTGTAATAAACGTGCTGGCACACAATACAAACTACACGGTTGAAAGGATCGAATTTAGAGCGTGCGACTGTCGAATTGTGGGTCGAGAACTATGTCACATGACGAACATATGACATGAGGTGAGTTTGAGCTCACGTGACCTGTCACAACTTCCATCAGATCAAAGGAAATTGTCTACATCACAAGACAGATATTATCGTGCAAAATGGAGAGCATACAACAGTACAATGCCACTTTATAGTGTTCATTTTTCCTCCCTAACCCCGCGAAGGAACAGAAGCCTTGTTTTGCCAGGCCATTTTTATTGTGCCAAAATAGCTTTACGTGATTTCCGTCAATTGTCCTAGCAAGAACAATAATTGAACGAACAATTAACTCGTGATTGCTCAATGCTGTGACCTTTATTTAGACAAAAAGAAACCAAATACAACTTGCAAAGGCCTGTTGTTATATCAATAAAATGTTCACTTTCAAATATCGTTAACCAAATGAAAGAAGAGTGCGTTACCTTAAAAACGAAACATGCACCTTTTCAGTTGATTGTAACAAAAGATCTCCTGAAAAAGAAGGTACAACTATATATTTTTAGAGAAAATTATTAATTTCAGGTGTATCTAAGAATAAGAGTAATTCTATGCTAGGAAATAAGTGGCTTGTAGTTGAGTCAGAACTAGACATGCCCGTCTTTGGTGTTCTATCACAGCTTGGGTTGATAATATTAAGAAATATCTTATAGTATACGAACAAGCTTGTATGAACAAATTGAAGTCATGGTGACGTCAAAATGTGTTGCCATGGTAACGTCTTATGAGGTCAAAGATACCCTATTTTGGACCTTTTGAGGCTAATAACTCAAAAAGTTCTTGTTTTTTGATATATTTCTATGTAACCAACAATCTTTAGCTAGGATTCGGAGCTACGTTGTTTTTTCATGAATTGAAGGTGGCTCTGAACCCTACCTACAGAATTCTTTTAAATCTTGTTGGATTGTTTGTTTTGTCCATTAGTTAAAAATACATGAAAAAGAAAAACTTTCACCGTCTATTTTTTAAGTTATTAGCTTCAAACGGTAAAAATAAGGTATCTTAAACCTCATATGACGTTGCCACGGCAACGAATTTTGACGTCACGGTGACAATAATAGTTTGTTCAATGATAAAACCTTTACAAAGTTTTACTAAAAGTTTAACCTCAATGCCATTTGTTGTAGCTGCAATAAAATGTCAAAGACGGAATATCTAAACCATTTCGAGCCACCTGAAACACTTTTTTTCAGAATTTTGGATTATCGCTGGAACATCGTGACCACTGAGTGTGTTCCTAGTAAACTTACTCCATCGAGGTCAGTGTGCTTGAATGTTAATAAAAAATACTCCCCGAGAGTTGTCTCTTTTTTATTACTTTGAAGCCGCAGTCTAATCGCACAACCGCTTGTGGAGCAAATTTCAGTAAAATTTTAACACTCTTAGCTGCTCCCACCTTTCCTAGTTCAGCAGGGGTGGCGCAGTGTTGAGAGCGCTCGCTTCCCACCAATGTGGCCCGGGTTCAATTGCCAGACCTGCCGTCATATGTTGCGAGTTTGTTGTTGGTTCTCGTCCCTGCTCTAAAGGTTTCTTAAACCGGCTTCTCCGGTTTTCGTCCCTCCACAAAACCAACATTTCTAAATTTTAATAGGGAACAGTGGATGAAGGAGCCACTGTGGAAATGGCACTGCAAATTCCATTATTATTATTATTACTATTATTATTATTATTATTATTTATATATTTATATTATTTATTATAGATAATAATAATATAGAAATAGAGAAAGATCGATCACGAATCCAATAGTTTCAAGACTCTCAAATTATATATAAAGTGAGAATAATACGTATAGAATTTTTATAGCTTTTCTTTTCCTAAGATATGTTCACTATTTGTAAAATTTGATTTTGAAATAATGATGATGTAAACTAAATTAGATTTTACGAATAATCAAAAGCACTATGTGCAACGCCTTTTTTTTTTTTGGAAGTGGCAATGAGCTACTGAACTCGGAAAATGAATTATTGATAAATGAGGATTTATCAAATCGCAACGCGGTCTAGCGTGCATCGCTTTAAACAAATCATACGTCACACCTGACAACGTTGGAGTTCGGGGTCCAGATTAGAGAAAATAACTCTAGTAAAAACTTCTACACCGATCCATTAGTAGCAAGCACAATAATATCAACCTATTTGGTTAATAAAATAAAGACACGGCAACTGGTTGTCCTTTGTGGTTCGTTGCGCAACAAATGAGTGGCCTGTAATCTCCAGCAAAGTGAACATTATGGGTGTCAAATACTGTATGCTACAAACGACAACAAAGGTCAAACAAAATGAACAGAATTAAAAATATATTTTATTAAACGCTAATTTTCTACTTGAATTTTGTACTTGGACAGTTTGATAAAAGCGATTGCACTATACAAACGTCTACATTCGCACCCTAAATTGTTACAAGCCGGAACACGAAATTGTCATGCCAAAAGACCCGAAACTACAGGAGTTGCGTTTCGTCTGTCAACCATCTGTCAAACCCTTTTGTATTCTCGATTAAAATAGATCTTTCGCAATGCGTTGATTACAGTCAGTACAGTAAACTCTGCAGTCACAGCGAGAATCTTAGCTTTTTGAGCGCAGCTCCCAGTGGCTTTGCTGAGTTGTACGTTTGTACGGCTAAGTATGTTGATGTCGTTGCAATGATTTCTTCGCCGATTTCGATTGTACACCCACACTGAAACATGTCGATGACTACTTCGGAGCGGGTAGGTGCATGAACTTTAATACGAGAGAACTTTACGAGCGAACTCTTCCGAGTGAAACCTTTATCAGAAGCCTAGATTTTATAGTGAGCTATCTATATAATGGAGTTTGAAACGCTAAGAGAATCATCAATACTTGCGGGAACTGACGCTGTTGAGCACTTAAGCATTGCGAAAAACTGGACTACAGACATGCAACAGAGTTTTCCTTATCAACACAAGAATCTTCTCGAAGATGCAATGGACACCATATTTAAGCTTAGTTGCGCTCTAAAAGAAGAAACGAAAAACGAAATGAGTACTTCAAGCAGCTTTTGGGTAACTATATTCTTTCTTTCAATTTTTGCTTTTATAGTATTGGTTTCATTGGGCCGTTTATCTTGCTTTGTTTTTATCGTTTCAATTATTGTAACAGCATATGCTCTTGTCCAGCACTTCATGTCGTATGTAGATGGCTATGTAGAGAATGTTGTTATTTCGGCATTTGATGATTGTGATATCTTAGAGTCCGAACGCACTGGACTGACAAAATTTGTTCGGCCCTTACAAAAATCTCGACAAAATTTGTCTCTGCCAAATTTTCAATTTGTCAAGCGTGGGCGCACTGAGACACAGCAAAATATTAGTTAACCACAAGTGTCAATCACATGGAAATAAACACTTTAGCTCAACTTGGCTGTTTTCAATTTGATCAGTTAGAATTACAAGCTTACGAGAGCTGCTACACAACTGCATTATGTACTCGGCTGACTCGGGAGGTTTGCATACGGATGTACAAATTGAGCTGCATTTGGCCTTTGAAATGCCACTGGAATGTAAACTTGGGAAACGATTATTGTTGTATTCTGAGTAAGGGCCGTTAATATGCAGCATGCCGGAATACGAATCTTCCATCTTCACCGTTTGATTGCCGCACAAAAATGAAATAATTTTGGCGGGGTTCGGGCCGAAATACTCCGACTAAAATAGAGATCAATTTTTCTTGATAGACATTTTCCTTCAAATCGTGGCTTGTAAATTGACAAATCTGTCAGATTTCACGCCTGACAAAAATTTGTCCTGCTCCGAGGCAGGACGACGGCGTCTTTGAAGTTTGGTAAGCCTTGACAAAATTTTGGTAGATCTAAAAATCACCGGGCGCACTTGTCTCAGGGAACTGATGGCAGATTTTTTCGCAAAATAAACAAAAATTTGCCTAGTGCGTCCGGGCCCTTAGACAAAGCTATTTACTCAACCGGAAATGTAAACAATTATTCAATGGTGACAATAAAAGCGAGAAAAGACATGAGATCTCGCAATGCGAAGTATGTTTACTATAATAATTATTGTCGTGTAAGGTTATGTAAACAGCGTTATCCAAGTTAATTTTTTAAAGAGAAGCCCGAGTACACGCAGTTAAGCGTCTAGTTCATTTTGATTTGCATTGGGAGTAAAAGAAGCAAGTTCCAAGCAGACAAATTCAAGTTTGCGTGTTGTTTGCGTGTTTTCATGCTAGCGTGTGTACACTCTTTTCTCTGTACAGCGTTTACGATTGACGTTCAATTTCCGGAATGTGTTTTGATAGTGCTATGAGCAGGTTTGATTGCTGTGAAGATTAAGCGTCGCATAAAATTTATTTTGAAATCGGCTAGGTTGACCTTAGTCGCGTGACACTGATAATCTTCTGTCAGCTAGCGATTACACAAACTTCACTTTCAATTTCGCTTTCACCGTCACATGCAAACTTAAGAAAATTCTGTTGATTTTTCTATAGGGCAGAAACAACATACACCTGATTTAAGGTAAAATAAAAATAAAATATGTTCACAATCGATTTTCAAATTGTCATCACATACCCATCGAAACAAAACCATCAGGGCCTAAAGTACAATGGTCTGTCATCGGTCTTAATAAACCGCAACGTCAAACTGAGAGTAGCGTTACATCATAGTTAGTTATTAACTATGGTTACATGTAGGTCTGCCAACCATCTGTCAACGGCCTTTTGTTTACATCTGATCGACTGAAGGAGTGAAGGAAGGAAGGAAGGAAGGAAGGAAGGAAGGAAGGAAGGAAGGAAGGAAGGAAGGAAGGAAGGAAGGAAGGAAGGAAGGAAGGAAGGAAGGAAGGAAGGAAGGAAGGAAGGAAGGAAGGAAGGAAGGAAGGAAGGAAGGAAGGAAGGAAGGAAGGAAGGAAGGAAGGAAGGAAGGAAGGAAGGAAGGAAGGAAGGAAGGAAGGAAGGAAGGATGGAAGGATGGAAGGAAGGAAGGAAGGAAGGAAGGAAGGAAGGAAGGAAGGAAGGAAGGAAGGAAGGAAGGAAGGAAGGAAGGAAGGAAGGAAGGAAGGAAGGAAGGAAGGAAGGAAGGAAGGAAGGAAGGAAGGAAGGAAGGAAGGAAGGAAGGAAGGAAGGAAGGAAGGAAGGAAGGAAGGAAGGATGGAAGGATGGAAGGAAGGATGGCTTCAAATCGCCCCTCAATCCGTAACTCCCGTTTTGCATACGCAAAAACAGTCGTAAAAATATGTAAATAAGTTTATATATTTTGTAAATAATTCACCTCAATTTGTGATATTATAGCATGTGTACATAGAAGCTTTTTTAATTATTATTATTATTAATTTAAATTAAACATCGAAAGAACGAGTTCATTAGATTAGAAGAAAGAGAGAATGATGAAATCTGCACACTCACAAATTTAGAAGGAAAAAATAAATTAAAAATTTTAAAAAAATTTTAAAAACGATCTCTGGCTAAAAATATTTAAAAAGTACGAGCTTTCGACTGTTTGATCTACAGTCTTCAACGGGTAAAAAAGAATGACGAAATATGAATATAAATGAGTAAGAATAAAAAAGAATGGACTATGTAAATTAATTATGAATGTGTGTAAAAAGAATGTTGTATTGCCCAGGGAGTGGGCAGGAATTGTTGTCAGCATTTGGAGTGACCATGGAATGCCACGATTCTAGTGTTTTTCTTATTCGGAAGCTGCCTTTGTCGATTACGGAGGCGTTGTTAAAGTCAATGGAATGGTCATGGGACCATGCATGGTTCGCAATTCTGGAGCCTTTAGCCGCTGTTTTTACATTTCTTAAATGTTCTTTTCTTCGCGTGTTAAACGCTCTGCCAGTTTCACCAATATAACACCACGAGCAGTCGGCGCAAGGAATTTTGTAGACAACGTTGGTTTGTAAATCCGGAGCAGGGTGAAACTTCGGGGCCGGGAACTGTTGTTGTAGAGTGTTCATTGGCTTATTTGTGACCGAGATATCATATTTTTTCAAAACGCGGGTCAAGGGTTCAGTTACACCTTTGATGTATGGAAGGGACGCGAAAGATTTGCGTGACTCAGAAGATTCGACTAAATTGAAAAACATTCCAACAAGTTCCTCAGGGGATAAATTTGGCGGTGGTCGAGTTTTTTTGGTCTGTATATCGTGGATAAGTTTTGACGGATAGCCATTAGACTCCAGCGCTGTGTAAACATGATTAAGTTCGCGTTCTTTCCCTTCAGATGTGTTAGGTAAATTCAACGCTCTATGTAGGAGGGTTGCTGCCGTGCTCTCTTTGTGTTTTTTGTCATGGTGGGAATTAAAGTCTAAGTATCTGTCTGTGTGCGTCGGTTTTCTGTAGACATCCACAGAAATTGCTCCATTGCTGCGAGAAACCAGTGTGTCAAGGAAAGAGATTTTTCCATTGCATTCTTGTTCAATGGTGAAAGAAATGTTAGTGTCTATTGCAGGGTCGTAACCAGGTATATGGGATCAGGGATCACAGCCTCGGGATCGGGATCATGCACCCGGGATCCCGGGTCACAAGCGATGGGATCGGGATCAGCCAATTTTTTGATGTCTTGGCGGGGATCAGGGATCAATCGCTTTTTAGATACCTTAATCTATATTAGAAGCAAGAATATTCCGTTTTGCAAAGAAAAAGCAATGAAAAAGGCCTCTTTTCAGGACTATTGAAAAAGCTTTCAACTCTTATACCTCAATTACAGTGGAACCCCGTTAATACGACCACCAACGGGCCATGGAAATTTGGCCGTATTAACGGGGTGGCCGTATAAACGGGGTGGGGTCAAATTTCATGACTGGTCTACTTCAAGTGACGTCTTGACAGATACATATCACAATTGAACAGAGCCACATCAAAATGCTAACAAATCTATTAGACCTTGATAACAATCTTTCTGTAAGAGATGTTCACAAAGAGGAGAAAAGCTCAAAGAGATCCACGGGCGTTTTGAATATAATAATATCATTCGATATTGTTTCTCAAGTACTGTATTTGTTTCGTTTGGTCAATTATTAATGGGTATTTGGTTCGAGTGGCCGTATTAGCGGGGTAATATTATAAAGGATTGTATAGTTTGGGATTTCTGAATGTGGCCGTTGGCCGTATTAACGGGGTGGCCGCATTAACGGGGTTTTATTATAAGAAAATGTATGGCCATTTTGCCGGGACAAAAAAAAGTGGCCGTAATAACGAGGTGGCCGTATTAACGAGGTGGCTGTAAGGCGGGGTTCCACTGTACTGTACGTTTCAGTCACGCAACCAGCTGTTTAAAGCTTGTATTTCATATTCCATAATTTTGGGGTTTCCGATTTGTCGGACTCTCTGAGAAATCGGATACTCGCTTATCGGTACCATGCGTTCATGACATGTTCATGATGCGAGATTGACTATGGGCAAGACAAGGAAAAGAGGTGGAGAACGACGGTATGACAATTTAACTTCTATTTTGCAATTAATACCATACTCTTACCGTATTGATCTGCTGTTATCATGGTTGTAAAATACTGCACGCAAATTGAAGGCCACTGTTCTTCATATTTCTAGATCACGTTCCTTTTCCTGGTCGCCAGCTAGAGAACGGTCACGGCGATCAGAAAGCCGAAGACGATCATCAAGTCGGTCAGTTAACTGTTCTTCTGTGTTTTATCCAGCACTAATTCCTTTATAAAGCTTGATAGATGTATGTTGCTTTATCTAATAACTACCGATGTATTGCAATGCGCAACAGTATCAAAGGATTAAAAAGTAAATAATTTCAGTGATAATAGAGTACAATGCACCAGAATTGGTCAGACACATTGTCCTTGACACTTCCTAAGATCCCGTTTTCGTTACTTAGATCTCAGAAATCTCAGTCGAAAAGATCCAGGTCTCGTTCGCCGAATCGTCATCACAGATATGAATTGCAAGAACGACAAAGGTAAAGCTTTAGTTTATTGTAGACCTGACACCCTGTTGTGTGATGGCTACTGTGACAACAAGTCACGCTGGCCATTAATACCACTTGTACCATCACAGCGAGCGAACAAGCGAAAATTTTGCGGGCAGAGAGAGAAATGCACATCCTCGGAAATCCCACCGAGAAGTGCAATATTTGTAAGATACGGAGCAACAGAAAAATAATAAAAAATTATGCCGCAGGTGCGGGAATTCGAGAACTTTTTTGTTGATTTCTTCAATGAATATTTTTTCAAACGTTTGGAAAGGCAATGTATGATTTTGGAAAGGCAATGCATGATTTTATTATTAAGCAGTGGAAAAGAACAGAGTTGTTTTTTCAAAAGGAGAAGTTGTCGCTCTTAAGCATAACTACAGGACGTACCTGGAGCCCTTTTTTCTGGCAATTCTCTGTGAAGATATCCACAGCAGGAATGATTGTTTCCTGGAGGAAAAGCTCAAAATCTGTCAAAATAAATTGGCTGGAGCAATCAGAGGAAGATCCCTTAGTCTACAACAAAGGAACTTTTGATGAACAAAATTCACCGAAATGCATCATGGATCGAGTTTCTGTTGATCGAGAAGCTGAACAGTTTATTCTAAGAAGAAACGAAGAACGGTGCTTAAAAAATTTGGCTCACGGGTATGTAGACAACGTGTCAGACGACAGTGGCGATGAAAGTCAGGAAGAGAAGAATCTAGCAGAAGTGGAAGACGAAGAGCCTTCAAATGGTAGCAGATCCCGGTTCGAGGCTGGACATAGTAGATCTGGGAGAAGAGTTACCAGATATCTTCTTTAACATTATTTTTTCAGTCACAATTTCGCTATTGCTATAAAATGAAAAAAGCTTAAAATAACAACAATCAGGCTGAGAGTTGTCACCAAACACTTCCAGTGCTCGAGTGGAGTCTTAGCGTATAACAGCGGTCTAAGTTCCTTAATAAGCCTTTCTCTAAGTTCGTCGTGATTGCAGGTGGTTCGTTTTTTTTTTCCTTGCAGCCAAATCGCGACTGTAGGTATTTTTGCTTAATCCACAATATTTCAAAAATCAAACAATAGAACGTTGATCGACATTTGACAGTTTTTTAAAATTAAAAGATCCTTTTGCTTTCACCTTCAAAGTGCAACATATTTAGATTCGATTAAAAAGTCAAACGCTAAAATGTTATTAAGAGAGGGTCCACCTGAAAACCATGCAGTATTAAAATTTGAGTCTACATCGACCCTCTCAGATTTTGTTTATATTTTGTATGGAGTTACATATTGAGGTGCTAATACTATAGGTAGAATATTATCGCCAGATTATTTAACGTGTGGAAGATATCGTGGTTAACGTGTCCATGATCGGTTTTCAGCCAAAAAATACCCAAATTTTGACCCATCTTTCAGCGAAAATATCTCTTAAAGCATTGAAGCTTTCCACATCAAAACAACCGTGTCATTAATATAACCAAATACAATTTCAATGATACCATCAAAATTATCAATCACTTTCTGGTTTGAAATTAAACCTATTTTAAAAATAAGGTCTTGTGGGCAATGTGTGACAGTTAAGATTTTAGGGTAAAATTACGTTTGAATATCGCCGATGCGGCGTTGTTTAAAGACTTTCATTAGCCACTATTTTATGAAACTTTTATCGGATAACAAATTAAAATCAATAAAAGTCTGTAAAGTTCAAACTACACGTGTGATTTGAACGTACAAAGATGTGCTACACGTGAGTGCAGGAACTCAAATCTTTACAACGAATTTTGTAACATGATGGATAGGTCGGCTGAGGACACAAGAAATACCGCTTAAATAAATCTAATAAAACGTTTAATATCTAAAATAGCTATCGATGTTAAGTGTCTTGTTATATAGTGCCTTTTAGGATAGACTTACGGAGTGGAATGAAGATAAACAAGTCACTCGCCATGTTCATCGATCGACTTCAAGCTAATCTTCTCGAGCAGATTGATTCAGGAAGAGAAACCCTCTGCCACTTCTGTCTGGCCGGTAGTCATAACCTTTACAAACAATCCCGCAAGGCTTATAGATGCGACTTGTCCCGTAAATGAACGTCTCAGTACAACAAATTTTACAAGATTCTTTTCACCCTCGCCATCTTGTTTCAGACTAGTACCCAGTCTCTCAAAACTCGCTTACATTTATTGGATCCACACAGTAGCCGAGACCAAACGAGACCAGGCGAACGCACACGAGTTATGAGCATGAAATATATCATTCTTTGACCTATCTGTTTTCCTTCGACATTAATTAGTTTATTGATCAATAATAATTGTTAGTAATCGTAACTATAACGAAATTTTCGATTTTTTTTTTACTCAAGGGCCATTTACATGGAAAGAGGATGATCCCAGCACTAGGATCATCTTCCTTTCATGTAAAATAGAATGATCCTAGTGCTAGGATCATCCTAGTACTAGGATCATCCGAGCGCGATATGTTTTAAGCTTTCAGTTTACATGTGAACGGTTGCATTTGGCCCTAGCGCTAGTATCATCCCTTATCTCAGATAGGATGATCCTAGCACTAGGGCCAAATGCCACCGTTCACATGTAAGCTGCAAGCTGAAAAAATATCGCGCTCGGATGATCCTAGTACTAGATTTCTCCTTGTACCTGAATAATCCTTAACAGTTATATCCTGTGGAATCGCGTGCAATATCGCTACATATTTAGCCGACAATGTCGTAGGCTTAGACGATATCCCGCAAGATCGAGCAGGATGATTGTTTTATTATTCAACAAATTGCATATGCGGCACTTGAACGATGTCCTTACAACCTGCAAAACAATCATCAAAGGCGCAAGAGCAGATCTTCTCATTTTGAGCTCGCCAAAATAATCTCAGCAAGAAAGAGGTCGATACTATTCCTTTTCTTTATAGCAGTCAAAGAAGATTTCTCAGTCGTTTCCTTAAGGCGGGAGAAAAGTTTTCTCAACATGGAGTGGTTGTTGTGAAATTGAATCCCGACGGTAATGGAAATGAAGATGTGGCGATCTAAATTTCAACGTGCAGGCTTACCTCGACATAAGAACCTGTGAATTTTTTCATTGTTTTGAAGCTATTGTTTTCCTGCTCCATTGTTTCATGACTCTTTGTTGTCTTGGACTTTCTTTGTTTTACGCCACTGGTGAGGTCCACGTGGGTTCAGATAAATCGTGGATCATTTATTTGCAGTTAACTACGCGACGACGACGAATATTTCGGACTTTAACCATGCGTTTATTTTTTCAGCGTAGATAGTTCTGACCGCTTAACAAACACTGAATGCAACTACGATATCGCTGCCCTGGTTGCTCTAGTTCCCATTTCGCGGGAAAATATGGCTTGCTGCCACACCGTCGAAAAATCGCTGACTTGGACGTGAATTGATTGCGTTTCAATTAATGAGAGCATCGTTATTCTGTCCCAGACCTCCTTCCCTCCCCCCCCCGCCCAACTACTGCTACGCATATTTAACAATTATCTTACGAAACCGGGCAGAATATCGCATAAACTTAGCCGGCGAGGCCGTAGGCGGAGTTGGCTAAAATCAGAATTAAGCAGGATAATTGTTTTATTATTCAAGAAGTGGTCGACGAAAAATATTTTACAGCTAAGATAATTTTGGCAGTTAACAGAAAATGACCTAAACCCGAAAAAGAAGGGTGGAGGGCTCCGATCCCCTCCCTTGGATCCGCCACTGGGAGTGATCAAACAAATCGGACAAACGCGGCGCGGTCGTCAATCACGCGAATGATTCCAAACCATTACTTTTACCACCTCCTCTCTATATAGCTATATGAGACACGTCATATTGCAGATCAACGTGTTATATGGAAATTTTAAAACAAAGAGTTTATATATAAATTGAAGGAAGACTCAGAAGTTGTACAAAGAAGTAGTAACAAACCGTAAATTAACAAGGATAGCTACGAATGAGGGAAATTAAAGTGGATAACGAACGCCAAACTGGAACGGATGTTACTCTTCTGAATCATCACCAACCTTTATTGAGTCACGTGATCTGTTGTTTGTCAGACATCTCCAGCCACCTGCCACTTTGAACGCGAGGGGGCTTCGGAGCAATGTTGTGGTGATATGAATTCACTGTCACTTAGTTTCAAGATATTAACGTCCTAAAGAACATTGAGCATAACTTATCATTTGTTCCAAACGGAGTTTCATTATAACGTGAAGAACGTGGGTAGGATTGGTGGGTCGCCCACTACCTCTCGGAACGAGTTATTTCATTGGTTCCTAAAACAATACATAACAGGCTATAACAATGCCCCTATCCCTGAATAACAATAGAGGTAGTGTTTACAGCGGGCGAATGAAAATAGAGGTTTCAGAGAGGTAGTGTCATACTGGGATTGGTAGGTGTCCTGTTTTAAGTCGCCGACATAACGTGGATCTGAAAACCACAAACACGAGACGAAAGGTCTTTCAAAGCCTTGTTACCATCCCCCCGGTCCCTCGCCCCTCGCAATATATTTTCTCTTGCACGCAACACACCCTACACATGCAACACACCCTACACCCTCTTGCGCCCCCACTGGGGACGAAGTTCTCGGTGAAAAGATATAATATTGTCATAGGATGTTTGCATGCTTTGCTCGGCCGCCATCCAAAGTCGAAATCATCTTTGTGAAGGGAAGAAATGGTAAAATAATCTTACTCCTCGTCAAATAAACCAGTTCTGAATAGGCAAAGTTTCTACTCCATTTCAACACCCACGGATGTGGTTTTATTTTTTGTGCAGTTCTTCAACGGTACAAGCGTTGTCGCCTTGTAGTACGAACCGTTTTAAAAACCCTTTTATTATAGACAACAGTTTAAATTACATCGCATAGATCGCTTTTAATAGTTTTTAATATAATATAATGTTAATAGTTTTTAATATTTTTTAATCTTGTAATATATAGTTTAAATATTTTTATGAATTGTATCAGTACACGTAATTCAGTCCAAGGACTGCAAAGTGTTATACTTTTAATAAACGATACTTCTCTCTCTCTCTCTCTCTTGTCTTTGTTAATTGACTAGATACACCGCACTTTTTCTTGGAATAACCTCTATACGAATATTTAAACGAATTCAAGGCGATCGCAATATGATCTGATTCGAAGTGAAATTTGAGACAAGAAATTCGAGACGAACAAAATACCGCTGATGCCACAATTCGACTGTCACGCAATCAACTATTGTCGATGTTTCATCGTAAAACGACAGCACCAAAAACCACTTATGCCGCTGGTTTCGACCGGATGGAAATAACTTTGCGATAGGAAAATATTTTTTATATGTGAGCAAAAGTACGGGACCGCATACTAAAATAAGCCGGTTCTCACGACGGTGGATCTTTGATGTGACGCTGCCAACGTGTTTTGATAACATCAGTTCAGGATGATAACTGTGGCTGTGGAAATACCACAGAATGAAGTTTAAACACCAAGTGGACTTCGCCAAACTCCCTTTAAGGAATGGCTTCTTAATTCTACGATGCTTGCTTGTGGGACAGCCGAGCAGTCACCTTGGTGCGGCACGACCAACGGGCAGGTATGAATTTGTATTCGTTTCAATATAATTTGTTGTGTTCAATACTACCAGCTAACGGCTTTTAGAAGTTTTAACTTCTAACAATTTAAATATTTTCTTACAAAACTATGTCTTACTTCTTTAAGCAACATTCCATTTAGTAAATTGTTTATGAACACTAAGTTATCACGATTTCCGTGTTGAGCTCATTTGCATATCGCCACGGAGTAAACGGTATTTTGTTGAATGCAAACCTGTCATTCCTCTTAACTTTACAGAGTTTTTGCTTTATAAACAGAATTATCATTCCCTTGACAATCTATAGATTGTTTTAAATTCTATTTAAGAAACGCCGCATCTCTACAAACAACGGCTTTTGAGACCCCACCGTATTGACATGAATTGAATAGGGAGAATTAAAATTTTGCTTATAGCCAAACGAAATAAGTGACACAAGTTAACTTAACGCCTTTCTATTGTTAAGGGTTAGGACTGTCCTGTGTAGAAATTTCACTTAATTTCTTCTCATTTTAAACTTGTGGCAGGTGATCAAACATGCTGTATATTTTAACCTCAAATTTGAACACTTCCCACTGTCTGACAGTTTGATTGACATTTCTCCAAAACAATAGACAATTGAACCAAACTGTTGCACCTGGTTGATGTACTAGTGAAGTTACACAAGTGTGCCAAATTTGAGGGAAATCGGTGAGGTGCACTGTAGGCTCGCTTGCATGGTTCTCATGTGGACTCACTCTTAAATATCATTGTAAAAACTTTTAAAAAAGCAGACGACGTTTCAGCGCTACTCTACGCCATTATCAAGTCAAAAGTTATAAAAGTACAACAAGAATATATAAAACGTGAAACAATAAAAATATTTGTGTGTCCTATGGGTATAAAGTAAGAAACAATAGAAATAATAAAAAAGAAAGAATGAAAGAAATTCTATAAAAAGTACCAAAGTGTCAAGTGAATAGTTTGGCGCGAATGGAGTCACTTTGGGTGTTGAGAGATGGTTCGATGTCTTTAATGAAGAGCATCTCGTATATTTGGCAGTCCAACTTGCTTCTGCATTTAATTCAGTCTCTTTTTTCACTTTTTACTTGACGTCAACCAAGTCGAATCAGGGAGTTTTAATTTAAAAAAAATGTCTTTAATCTTGTCAGTTTTATCAAATTGTTTTATGGCGCGTTTTCTAGTTTTCATACGAATCTTAAATTTCTCAACCCAGAAAGATTTTCTTCAAAAGTACGCTAATCAAGTAATGTGCAATGGACTGGGAATTTTTCACAAGCAAGCAACAGAATTCCAGTTATTCCTCAGTACATCATGGAAGAGAAGATGACAACTTGACTCATAATGAGCAAATGAAGATCTACTTGAGGTAAATACACTTTGTTGTTATTAATGAATGATAAATCGACGTCGGTGAAACTTAACTTGATCAAATCTCTCTACGGGATCATAAAATTCTTGTGGGATCAGGGATCAAATATTGCCACATTTTGGGGATCAGGGATCCAAATTTAGGGCTAAAATTTGGGATCAGCGATGAAAAAATATACCTGGTTACGACCCTGCTATTGAATTGAGGGTGTCATGGAATGCTGTAACTCCATTCTTACTTAGACTTTAATTCCCACCATGACAAAAAACACAAAGAGAGCACGGCAGCAACCCTCCTACATAGAGCGTTGAATTTACCTAACACATCTGAAGGGAAAGAACGCGAACTTAATCATGTTTACACAGCGCTGGAGTCTAATGGCTATCCGTCAAAACTTATCCACGATTTACAGACCAAAAAAACTCGACCACCGCCAAATTTATCCCCTGAGGAACTTGTTGGAATGTTTTTCAATTTAGTCGGATCTTCTGAGTCACGCAAGTCTTTCGCGTCCCTTCCATACATCAAAGGTGTAACTGAACCCTTGACCCGCGTTTTGAAAAAATATGATATCTCGGTCACAAATAAGCCAATGAACACTCTACAACAACAGTTCCCGGCCCCGAAGTTTCACCCTGCTCCGGATTTACAAACCAACGTTGTCTACAAAATTCCTTGCGCCGACTGCTCGTGGTGTTATATTGGTGAAACTGGCAGAGCGTTTAACACGCGAAGAAAAGAACATTTAAGAAATGTAAAAACAGCGGCTAAAGGCTCCAGAATTGCGAACCATGCATGGTCCCATGACCATTCCATTGACTTTAACAACGCCTCCGTAATCGACAAAGGCAGCTTCCGAATAAGAAAAACACTAGAATCGTGGCATTCCATGGTCATTCCAAATGCTGACAACAATTCCTGCCCACTCCCTGGGCAATACAACATTCTTTTTACACACATTCATAATTAATTTACATAGTCCATTCTTTTTTATTCTTACTCATTTATATTCATATTTCGTCATTCTTTTTTACCCGTTGAAGACTGTAGATCAAACAGTCGAAAGCTCGTACTTTTTAAATATTTTTAGCCAGAGATCGTTTTTAAAATTTTTAATATGTTTAACCCTGGCTACGGCCCTTCAATATTTTTAAGAAAAAATAAATCTCTACTAGGTTGGGGTGCAGGGTGGTTGTATCATTATTTGAAAATTTCAAAATAAATTAAAAGGAGGGACTATTTTTTTTTCTGCCAGTTGATCAGTATCTTGGTATTTATTAAAATCTCCGAGTTGAGTCTCTGGTGCTTTGAGGTCCCGGGACTAGGACTAGGACTGGTTTGTGTTCGCGTAATGCACACAGTCGAGCTCGAGACCTTACCCCCTCCCCCTCCCCCTTCCCCTCCCCCACACCCCCACATTTCCTCGTGTTTGAAACTGTTTACCCATAGTGCAATGCACGTATTGTTGAACCGCGGCCAGTTGTCTGTTGTCTGGTTGTCTGTGTGATTATCAATCGTGCAAAATTAGATTATTTCCTGAAGATTGGCCGCAAACAGATACTTCGATATTGCTTCAGACATTCTTATTGCTGGTAAGTGTTTTTAACACTGTTTTAAAAGTGACATGCTTTGTATTTGTAATAATTAAGCTTATTGATATTCATAACTCCACGCGCGTTTTGCCGACTCGGTCGTGCTGCGAGCTGTTCTGCGGCTTGTAAGAATTTCAACTCAATTTCTGCTTGGAATCAATTTGTGGTCAGATTTTCATATATTCGGGCCAAACCACAAATTAAGTTATTCAGATCGTAGATGTTTTGAGGTGAAGTGATTTGACTGAATGTTGGTATTCGCGTGATATATTGCATAACGATCTCCGTGACAACAGTTTATGCACGAAGCCGCGCGTTGTATGCGGAATTTTCATTTTGCACGTCTGTGCACGGAAAATTCGCAAGTTCCAACAGGTGAACATTTTCTAGAGTCTTCTTTAGCCTTTGGCATAACCTTATGTAGTTCTCTCTCAGCTCTGCCATTCCTGCTGTGATAAAGCTTTTAGTTGATGTATTAACACAGCGAAAACTGCCACTAAATATATTCATTGGGTCTTCATTGTCGTTCGACAACAATCAAAGGTGGTTAAGATGTTAAAGGAACAAAGCATGCGTAGTTCAAAGCGTGGAATAAGCGCTACATAATTAATACGATCCACCTGCTGTACCGCTTCAGTCTGGCACGAGCTGCCCTTTGGAGCTATTTCAGCTTCGGGACAAAGGTATATTTTTAGTGGAAAGACCAAGATAAGCAATTGTTGACGAATTGGGAAGACAGAGTAGTTCACACTACTGTATTTTCTTCAACTGGATCTTGTGAGTATCAGATTGATTAGTGAGAAAGATTTTGAAAATAGAGACGGTGACTGATTTTGTTGCTTCTCTACTAATTCAACTTTAACGTATGAAAGTACATCATTACATATATGTAGTCAGCAATCTTTGCCTTTAAAAGTGTTATTTATAATTTCCTGAATATGCTCTTGTAAATGTGGATGAGACTTTTTTTGTTAAAAATGAAATTGGCCTTGAAACTTTATACAAGTATGATTGTCACACTTGTGGATTAACACGTTCAATAACTGGTGCTTAGTAATTTGCAATATCGTTTTGCTTATTGCAGTCTCTGACCAATTTAAATAATATTCTGTTGTTAGCTCACATAATTATATGTAAAACCAAAGATTTTAATTGTTTAATTTTGCATTGTGGTTATAATGGCATGAGTGCTGCCGAAATATGTCTTTAATAAGTTATTTTTGCTAACAAGGAAATATGGAAATGGCATTTCTACATTAACTTTTAGTAACACAAGCAATTCATTTTCCCATTCTCTCCCTCTTTCCCTTTCACTGATGGTTTTTCAGTCAATATTACCCAAAGGGCCTAGCATTTAAAACAAAAGGGATTTCTGAAATAAAGAACTTTCTTTTATCCCAGTCATTCAGATCAGGAAAAATGCGATCATGACTGACTTTTGGTCCTTTCTGACTGTACTGTATTGCAGTGTTATATCGTACACTTTCTTTCTTTTTTCTTTTTTGCATTATTTGCATCCAACATACATAGAAGGAACCCTGTTTTATTTTGCCACCAACTGAACAATTTTGCAGGGTCCAAATAGTGGGTGGCCACCAGAATGCTAATCATGCTGCATGGAACTCTTTGCTGCACAACATGGAGACCTAAAATTGTGTGCCACAGAGCCTAGAACCCCATTTTTCTAAGACCTGGGACCTTGAAAACCGACTGTTTTGCATGCTTAAATTTGGCCATTTATAGTGAGAATAATATGAGTACATTCATTAGCTGACTAGGGTGGAGAATAAGTGCAGTTTGAAGAATAGCTTCCAGACCAATTATAGTAAAGTTAAGAACAATTATAGTAAAGTTAAGGTAAAATCATTGAATCTGATTGTTCTTATAATAATTATCTTTCTATTTTACCCTTTTGCAGTCTAGAATGATGGTCTTCTATCAATTTCTTGCCCTGTTTTCACTTATGGTGACTGTTCTGGGAAGTTTTTCCATGGCTGCCAACCAATCATCTTTCCAGGTTCTCTGTGACTTTGGTGTTTCATATTACTCGACAGACACTACAGTTATGGTAAATGGCTCTTTGACATCACATTTCAACAATGCCCGGAACTGTCACGTAAAGCACAGCAGTGAGTCAGCCATAGTTCGTGTGAATGTGGGGGGATATAACCCCTCAAGCAACTTAAGTGCACTCTATTCTATGGTTCTGGAAAACCTGAATATTCTGTTTGTGGGCGTGGCACATTCTCAAGACTTACAAAATATGCACATGTACCACTTCCATGCTTGCCCCCGTGGAAGCCAGCTTGTTGAGCCTGATCCTGAAAACACTACTGACTTGGACATCTTGTTTTTCGGTGCACCTGCCAATCATACATTTGCAGTAGAGATTGCGTTGGACAACTCTGTTCTGACTCCTGGTGAAAAAGCAGAGGTTTCTGTTCGCTCTGACGGCTTGGCTGAGGTCAAGGCATTTGACATTGAGGAGGAGGAGCTTTTCAGTCTGCTTGAAATCACTGTGTCTTCTGACGATTCTGAACTGGAATGTCTACTGGTGGTGTCACAAAGATGTTCTGGGGCACAAAGCCAGGGACTTGCTGAAAAGAACTCTGGTGACGAGAGACAGACGATTCAACTTACTTTCACAAAATCAGGAAGAATCACTTTGTCACAGTATTCTAAACCCAAGATCGCAACAGGACGGTGGTATATTGGATTGCATAGCAAGCTTGTTAAAAAGGAGAGTCTCGTGCTTGAAAAGACTGTGAATGTCATTGTAACACAGGGATACAAGTATGACTCGATTGGTAAAACTCTTCCAGCTCTTTACATGTGCCTTGTAGCCATTCTAGGTGGCATTGCAATCAGTGTTTTTGCCCATTTCTTTCTGAATTCTGACTTTGATAAGTGTTCAGTTCCCTATCACTTGGAAAGTAAATCAGCTGAAACAAGACTCAGAGCACCAAGTGAGGGAATTGTGGACTATGTTCCAGAGCCAATACCACGAATGACTTTCCCTGTCAAGCGATGGACGGAAGTGATCTGTGTTGCGTGGTTTGGTAAAGGTATAAAGACATACCCTTACTTAACAGGAGTCCTGGCTATAAGTTTCATGGTCGGTTCAGCCCAGTTTGTCATTGCACGCTGGTCCAACATGATTGGAGGAGGCAATCGTGACCTTTGCTACTATAATGAACTTTGCTACAGACCAATTTCTGTTGCTGACATGCCTTCCAACTTTATGCTCAGCAATGTCCCTTATGTCATTCATGGTATTTTCCTTGCTCTGTCATTCTCCTTTAGGGAAGCAATTGCACTTGAGGTAAACAAATCAAAACACAAGTACATAGTAGGAAAGGCACATTCTAAACAGTTCAGGCCATATGATTACTCTGTGGCATATGCCCTTGCCTGGGCACTGGTCTTTGAAGGCCTGTTTTCGGCTACATACCACCTGTGTCCTTCCCGTCTGACATTCCAGTTTGATTCTGCCTTTATGTTCATCATCTCTGGGTTAGTTATGGTTGCACTTTTCAACTGCCGAGTTCGAAGTGAGGCTCTCATGGATACAGAGGAAAAACTACAGAAACACCCCAGTCAAACAACTGTGCAGGCACCAAAGTACTTCTTGTTCTTTGTGGTCCCACTGCTGGTGTTAAACTACGTGGGCTCTGTGCGGGATACCAATGGTCTTCCGCGTTTCTTTGAAGTGGGCTACTGGATTGCCTTGGTTATTTGGTTGATTGTCATGTACATTTGGACTTTCCAAAAAGTTGGTGTGCCTTGTAGGTGGAAAAGGTGTGGTACTGATGAAGTATGCTGGTCAGTGGAGGCCTTAGTGAAGTGGGCGTGGATAATTATATTCCCACTTTGCCTGCTGATAATTGGGTTCAAGCAGAGAAGTGACTGGTCACAGTTTTTTCTGTTTTCTTGTGTGGCAGCTGTGGCACTGGCCATACTTGGCTTGATAAGTTTTGATGCAGCAGTATCTTTTCAGAGGCACAAGAGTGGTGGTGGAGATTGCTGTGGTGGAATAAAACAGCTTTGCAACCCAAAACGAATCTGTGAAATGCTATGGAGAAACTGGCATCGTGTTTTATTCATGGTTGCTACCTTTATCTTCTGGGTGTTTGCTATGTACTTCTTCAAGATAAAATCCACCACTCGCAAGGTTGAAGCACCAAGCTTCTCACGTACCCTGAATGAAGAGTGTGTCTTGTGGGACTTCTTTGACTACCATGACATCTGGCATATGCTGTCTTCATTTGCCCTTTTTATGAGTGCCTATCTGTTGATCTACATGACCCGCAAGGTGGAGATTTACTACTGGGTGGAGAACATGTACTGGAAAAGTAAACGGACATCTAATGGAACTGGTGGAAGCACAGATAAGGTGGTGCTGCAGGTAGATGACGCAGCTATATTACTAGGTAAGGAACACGATTATAACGGAGTAATTGAAGAGAGGACATTGGATGAAACTGAAGTTGGAGACAGATATTACATTGAGTATGCTAATGTTTCTTATGTTTGAGCTTGTCAATTCTAGGGTATTGTTCATATATATTAAAAATAGCCCTCTGTGAGGACATGTGGTTACGTTTGGACTACGTGGCGGTCAGCAGTTACACCAATAAAAGCAAGCACCTTGCATATTTTAAAAGTTGAAATTGACCCGAAATCATTACCTGTAGTAAGTAGTCTCGTGGTTAGTATTTTCGTTCCTGACACATTGGATCCGGGTTTGACTCCCCCATGGCGCATAATTTATTTGTTGAACATTTTCTCTTTTTTTTAATTTTTTTTTTCAAGATGTCTAGTACATTCCCTGTATTTAGCTGCACGTCCAAGTCCTGAAAACTCCATTTGAAGTTCATAGTTTGGGTTAAATTTCATGCTTGAGAAAATCCTCCTTGACAAACGAACCGGAAACGAAGATTTTTAAGACATCAATGTCCACTTGTTTGTGCCGTTGAGTATTCTCCAGATTCATTTCCTTCAATTCTAGACTTCAAAAGATGTCTTGCAATCGTTAACGGAGAAAAAACATTGCCTCGAAAGAGCCTACAACAGACGCCATTTTCTTTGTTTGGTCAACCATGCGTGAGTATAGGGCATGGGAAAACGAGCCTGCAATGTCACATACGTTCTGACAACGTGGTAAAAAGAAAAAAAAATTCTGTGTACTGCGTGGTACTTGTAAGACTAAAAAAAGTAAAAACAAAGTTCTTACTAAATGATGATTAAGTCCCTTTCGAAAAAAAAAATCTTCCATATGTTTTGGGCTCAGCACTTCTTCTTCTTCCACTAAAGAAGAGTTCTGACAACGTGACGGTCAGCAGTTATTCCCATGAAAAAACTTGCGGACTTACTAACAGACCCTCTAGCATTGTACTGTTACTGACGTAACCACAAAAATGAGTGTGATGTGTTTCCTCACGTCAGCAGGTGGACTTTCATAATAATAATAGAAGTAGAGTGTATGACGAATGAGCCAGGAATTTTGTCGTTTACAGTCAAAAACGACATTCTTAATTCATAACTGGAAATTTGATTTACACTTCATTTCAAACTTTCACTATTCAAATAAAGAGTTCATTTTCCAAACATTATGTGGGAGGCGCGGTAGCCTAATGGTTAGTGCGCTGGACTCTGGATCGAATGGTCCGGGTTCAAGCCCTGGCCAGGACACTGCATTGTGTTCTTGAGCAAGACACTTTACTCTCATAGTGCCTCTCTCCACCCACGTGAATCAATGGGTACTGACGAATTTACTGCTGGGGGTAACCCTGCAATGGACTAGCATCCTGTCCATATTTTGAAGTGACTATGAGTATAGCTCCTCCCCCCTCCCCCCCCCCCCCCCTCCCAGATGGGATGATTATCCATCACAGGTTACGTCACATTGTTGGGTTTCCTTGACAGTTCACCAGCCCCTGAATTACTGTAAAATTCCTGGGTGGATAGAGGCCAGACTGTGAAAGTGTCCAAGAATTCAAGGCAATGCCCAGCCAGTGCTTGAACCCAGACTGTTTATTTCAGCAGTGGATTTAATCTATCACTTGCTCGATCTGCAAGAAATATTTTGGACTTTTCTGTTCGCAGATGAAGTAAGCACACGGCGAGCACACAATGGCTCCAGTTTGCCCAAACAGCAACCTGGAAATCCATTTTCTTTGTAACCCATTCAGAGTCCAATAATCGCAATCACTACAATCAGTGATACCTTCAAATTCTTTTGAATGTTTGTGGCAGGTCAAACAGGCTTCATCCATTCAAAATTTGAGTTTTGGATCAAGTCTCGTTTTGAATATTAAACTCTTCATTTACAAGGTAGAGGTTTGTAGCAACGAATGAAAGCAAATGTCCAGTAAATGAATTCATAACTTGATTTTTTTGGAAAGAATGACTGTAAACCAAAAAATTAGTACCTACTTATTTGTAGTAGCTGTGGTTACATCATTTCATCCACAATCGACAATCCTAATGATGACAACACATCAAATATGCTTAAGACTGTGAGCAGTCCCTATATAATTTCGCAGTCCATTGAGCATGAAGCCAAAACAAATTTGGGGACAAGGCATTCTTCCCCAATTTTCATGCAGGCATTTTTTTTTCGCTTCATGCTTGATGGACTGCGAAATCTTAAAACGTTTGGTTCTTATTAATTTATTTTAAGTTATAGTTTTTTAGCCATGTATATAAAACATTTTTGCCCTTTGTGTGGATTTCTCTACAATTTTGTGAGTAATGACGATAATGATAATGATAATAATAATAATAATAAATATAAATATTCATGATAATTATAATAATAATAATGATAAATTAATACATTGCTTATTGTACCACTATAAACTGATGTTATCCAGTTTAATTATGACATGACATGCTGTATAATACAGAAAAAATTATCTGTTTAATAAACACCAGTATGTTAAGGATGAAGAATTGATTCTCTTCTCGTGTATTTTGTTATGTTCAGTTAGGGGACAACTGCCAACGACTTAAAATTCAGATTGAATCTTTCATCATAGCTGGATATTCAAAATTGAAGTTCCTAGTGAGCTGTTCAAGGCCCTACTGCCGAGACTGCAAGAATGAACAAGCTCTATAAACTTAGCTTATTATCTTACAGAACACAGCTTACAAGGATTTTATAACTGCGGAAGTGAAAAATAAATTTAGCAAAAAAGAAAAACGAAGTTGATATGGACAGTACTATTGACTAACAAACGACTCTCAAAGCAGTTGAAAGTTCTTCACAAACGCGAACGAAGCAACAAACATTTTGCCAGTTCGCCCTCAAAGCAATTTTGTGCACCTGCATCATTTTCCCGCGCTCAGGTTGTACCTGCTGGTCACATGTAATGTGACATGACATGCTTCAGCGAAAAGGGAAACAGTTGGTGCTTTTTCCAAGGCCAGCTCAAGGCCACCACAAACAGAAAAAAATGAAAGCGGTGAATAATTTTTCGGCACAACCTAGCATGTACTAGGATTTTTTTAGAAAGTTTCTTTGAGGAAGTTTTCCCTACTGGCTGGGTCATGGGATTGTCACGCTGTTCTAAAGAGCAAAGCCGGTCACGGCATGGACATTGTCACGTTATCTAAAGCGGCTTGGTCACGGTATTACGGTAGTTGCAGTTCGTTTTCTAAACACATGAAATTGATTTCTGACAGGAGGACAGGAGTAATGATAATTGCAGCCCGCACCAATGCTGCTCAATTTTGACCATCCACAATCCGCCCGTGGCTTGTTAGTACTTTTGTGTGTTTATCATAGTCATAACAATAATTATTTAGTACTTTTGTGTGTTTATCATAGTCATAACAATAATTATCTGCGACTCTTTTCTATGTAACACAATTATTTACATTAGCGTAACATTCTGTGTTCGGTTTTTTCTGATTGACAGATGCCCCGCCCGGTTGTAGACGGTCTGTTACAACTGAAGTTTAGACGTGTGTGAATGGAGAGGTCTTGATATGCAACGGGACGACTGACAAGTCCTGGATAAACAGCTATTTCGAGAAAGGTTGCCGGAAAAAAGGCACCATAGTGCACGCTAGAAGACCGGAAGGTTCTCTGGGTATCCATTGGAATTTTGCATGTTGGCAAGTTTATACTTTTGCACGTGGAGAATTTCTTTTTCCTCTCAGGAGACCCAGGAGGCCTTTATCTGTAGCTTTACTTTTACTGTGGCAGGTCTTTGAGTTAGGAAAATTAAATTCTCCTAAAATTCGGAGTGGCTAAACGTACCTTGTTTCCACATGTCTGAATAGAAAAAAAACGTGCAAATTCGCGTTTATTATGTCGTTTATATACAGTATAATTAGTATTCGACACATGCAGGAGCTCGATACTTGTACCCATACTACCTTTCGGTCTTGTCGCGTGCACTTGTGTGTTTTTTTCTGACGTTTCTCGAAAAGTTGTATAACTCACTCATTTAAGTGTTACCACTAGATTATGGAACTGTCAATTTAGGATAGAAGCGTTGAAATGGCGTTGACTATGTTATAGTAACTTAAGGACGTATAAAATTGTGATCTTGAAAATCTAAGTGGGGGGGGGGGGGGGGGGGGGATTTCAAAATAATAGTTAACTGCAGTAGATTGACATCAAAGAGGAAAAAGGATGGTTGAGATTGGGGAAATTCAGAGGGATTGCGAACTAAATAATCATCCATATCGTAGCTCTTTAAAATAACGTTAGGTTTTTCTTTAACGTGCCAGAACGCTATAGCATGGTGTTTTCCCGTTTTTCTGCACCCCACTGAGGCCCTGCCAGGGTAAATTCCGACAAGCGACATTACCCAAAAAGTAGCGACAACGCATAAAATAAAACCGCGGCAAACGACAACCCTAATGCAAAAACTTAAATTCCGACAAGGGCAAGCAATTTTCCTTCAATTCAACTACCGACAGCGACGTGAAGTGCGATAAAACAGCGACACGGCACATTTTTAAATTCAGACAAGCGACACGGGATCCCCTCCTGACAGGGCCTCCCCACTGGCATATTTTAAAATAATTTTTACACCAAGTTGATATAATCTTGGAACATTCTGTGCAATTTGGATTGATAGGCGCATGCAGATTGCTTTTTCATTGCCTATAGCTACTCGCTGTTACGAGACTCGGCAAATGCAAGTACGGCTGACAAATGTTCGCAAACGTCACTGATAGAGTGTCCAATGTGGAAGAACCAGCTCAACCGAGCCCGCAATTGTTGTTGATAGGTCAGCGATGTTGCTACGTGTCTTGAAACCAGAAACTCATAACGTACATGTATAACGCGCGTTCACAGCGTTCGAATATTCAGTTTGCCAGGTACCATATTTGGAAACACAAAGAGGTTGTACGCGAATGATTTACTCACGTAACGACACACGCAATAAAATTTTCGGTTTTGCGGTAAGTCACTTGAATTCCGACCAAAACGCCGTAAATTATTCACAGAAACTAAAGAAATTCATTAAGAGTATCCAAGTGAAGTTTTCCAGACTACTAAATGACGATGAAACACAAGAATTTAACTTTATTCGACCAAAGTTGTTCAAAAACAAGATTACGCCATTTTGCGCGCGCTGTGAATTTAACAATTTTGATTGGTTGATTTGGTTCTCGTGATTTTCCAAATATGGTACTTAATGAAAACGAATGTTCAGACGCTTTGTACAATGCGAATCATAGGGAGTTACACGTTTCAACCCTTATGGGTTTCTGTTGAAACTAAAACAGTGATCAGGATTCTTTTTCGTCTCCAAAAAATTTGGTAATAGCAGCTCTGCCCTGTGCATAACCTATAGCTCACTTTTATTCTTTATATATTTTTCATTAGTATGCCTTGTTTGTATTAAAAAGTGTGTTGAATTTTCTAAAGATAACTGATATGATTTAGGTGTATTCATAGATATTTTAGGAAATTTTTAATATATTTAAATGTGATTACAAGTAGTCAGGAATGGAAAGAGTTCATTTTAATATAGTCTTTTTATTAGGATAGGTATTTTATTTTAAAAAATCACAATCAATTTTTAATGTATTTTTAGCCTGTGTTCTTTACATTAAAAAAGCTCATTGTCATGTCTGACACTGTTCAAGTTTCCCGCCATTTACCAGTAAAATGTTCCTGACAGTTGCAAGCGGCACGTGTAGCGACCTGATGACGTAGTCGCTCGGCTTTGAATTTTCGCGCGCAGGCAACAACCAATCAGAGATGCCGCACGGATCGGATCTCTGTCCACCTACGTCAGTATGGAATGTTCCGGTCGAAAGCGCGCAAAGGGAGATATCTGTTCCCCGAGCTAACTAATCAGTACCCATTTTCACTCCACGTCGTTCGTAAAAAGATGTTGCTTCTCTATTTCATTGACGGTATAAATGAAATCCCGATACATAATTTATCCACTGTTGCTTCTACCGAAAAGTATGTTCTTAAAATGTGCGCGCATAAATCTTCACTAGTAAGTAAGGTATAGTAAAAGTTATGTGGTTTTACATAAAAAAAAAACGCAAAACATAATATCGTAGACAAGATGAAGTCACTTTCAAAAACAAATTTCATGCGTGCGGAAATTGGCTCGTGACAGATGCACAGAAAGGGAAAGGAATAGGGCGATTTTACTGCCCAGGATTGCTATTTCACTTCCTTATGAATAAAATCTACCCAACTTAGGCAGAAAGCTGCTGTGTTTAAATGCCGACAACACTAGACACTTCATGTGGTCATTTGTGGACTCCATATAGAACTTCCTTTTGGAACGGCCAAGTAAATATACGGGCGCACAGATTTCGTCTTTCCTCGTAGATCCTCGTACATATATCGTTGTCCGTAACACAGTTTTAGTCAAACGTGTAGACGATGGTGAGAAATCGCTTCAAAATTTAGCGTTACTCAACGAGGACTCCTTGAACGCTGGTATCTTTTCCAACAAGAATATTCTGAAAAAAAGGATAAAAAGGTAGTTTATTGATTTCTGATTGAAGTGGCCTTAATTCCCTGAACTTTATTTTCATGGCCTTCATCGCAGGTTCACCTACCCGTCTCCCCTAACAATCTACCGGTACCGATTTATCCTCCTGGGTGGGGAGAGTGGCACTGCGAGGGTAGAGCGTTTTGTCCAAGGAGAAAATACACGGACAAAAGTAATGGCGTCGTAGGAAAGGTCGGTGGCGAATGCATCGTCGACCAGAACGTAGCTAACAAAACGTTTAACATAAAAGTTATCGTCACAATTAATTCGACGGAGAATACCTTGCTCTCTCTGCCATCTCACCCCCAGACCACCGCGGGCTGTACGGGTAGTCGGCCTCGAGTTTCTCGTATGGTTGGTTATGTCTCTCGTGGTAAATCGACTGAAGGTAAAATAGCGGCGCTTCCTGAGGAAAGTTCTTGTCCAGTTCAACTGAAATATTAAACAAAAGCATGAAGAAAACGTTGATTAACGTGTCCTGAGGCTGGTTTCCCTAGCGATGGAGTCGTAATCAGAAATCATTTGTGAAATTCAAACCCACGTCGTAAGCAGAGTCTACGATTCCGCTTTTATTAGTCGCAAATAGAAAGAAAGTACTCGGAAAACCCTGAGAGCTAGAATATTGTGATTGGTTGGTTCTTCTGCTTGGGTCTGCGTCATTCTAGTTTTTGCTGGATCATATAAAGCGACGGAGTCAAAACTCGTAAGCGGAATCGGATTTTCACTAGGTTGTAAGTGTCACTGAAGTGCTCTTATACAGTTCTTACGACTTCGATATTATTTACGTCTCTAACGGACCTAACGACTCCGCCACCAGTGAGTAGTGAAAACCAGCTTTTTCCCGCGCTTGGCACTGGTTACACGTTTCCCCGCGCTTGGCACTAGTTACATGTTTTCCCGCGCTTGGCACTGGTTACATGTTTTCCCGCGCTTGGCACTGGCTACATGTTTTCCCGCGCTTGACGCTGGTTACATGTTTTCCCGCGCTTGACGCTGGTTACATGTTTTCCCGCGCTTGGCACTGGTTACATGTTTTCCCGCGCTTGGCACTGGCTACATGTTTTCCCGCTCTTGACGCTGGTTACATGTTTTCCCGCGCTTGCTACTGGTTACATGTTTTCCCGCGCTTGGCACTGGTTACATGTTTTCCCGCACTTGGCACTGGTTACATGTTTTCCCGCGCTTGCTACTGGTTACATGTTTTCCCGCGCTTGGCACTGGTTACATGTTTTCCTGCGCTTGGCACTGGTTACATGTTTTCCCGCGCTTGCTACTGGTTACATGTTTTCCCGCGCTTGGCACTGGTTACATGTTTTCCCGCGCTTGGCACTGGTTACATGTTTTCCCGCGCTTGCTACTGGTTACATGTTTTCCCGCGCTTGGCACTGGTTACATGTTTTCCCGCGCTTGGCACTGGTTACATGTTTTCCCGCGCTTGGCACCGACTACATTTCTTCCCGCGGCTGCTTGTGTTTGCAACCAGTTTGCTTCAATTAATTTCGTTTAACTTGTCTAGTTGTCTTTTACAGGAATAAGTTCTGTTTTTATTTCACATGACTCTGGCAAAAGCTACACTTACTGTGAACAATACAGCGGAATCCTTGAACTTGGAATAGCAAGGAGAGTTTCATGAATCCTTCAGCATCATACTCTAAAATGGAACTACACAAATAAAAGCAATTAGATTATTACGCGAACTAAATGCGGCGAAACGGACAGGTATTAAAAATGATTTATAATACTTTAATCCAAAAGAAGCCATCTTCAAGGATATATACTTGAAAGAACGAATGTCACAAGACTCTCCTATCCGGATTGCTTGAAAAAAATGCGTTTATAAAACCTTTAACTTGCCCAGAAAACTGTATGGGGTATAAACGTAGTCTACTCTTAGTTTCGCCAAGTCATTACATTGAGTTCTAAATCACGACACTTAATCTTTCTTTTGTTCAAATACAAATACATTAAAAAAAAGGTTTGATAACAAGAAAGAAATTATCAACGTATCAAAGTATTACCTTCCAAATGCACTAAGAAAAGCTGCTATATATTCTCTTCTTTTCTGGAACATCTGACATACTTGCTCAACCTATCAAAGTAAAGAAAAATGCAGCCCTTTGAGTAAACTTCCTGGGAGCAAGCTCTCTTCGTTGGGTTTTGTCAAGCAGTAAATACACAAGTTTTGAGCCAGCTGGTTGCCTGCATTCTACATTCCTAGAGCCTAGTAGAGCAAAATATGACAAAATGTAATTGTAACATTTTTTCTAATTTCTCCCAGTTCCTGCTTCCCGCCTTCTCTTCTCACCCCTCCCACCCCCTATTCACCTGGGTTCCTGCCCCCCTGTCGCCATCCACAAACTGAAGAGGAAAATTCTTCTTAAAAGCTTAATTCTAAATGAGTTAATAGTGCATGCCAGAGGCAGCAGGCGTTGTTTCTGATGTCAGATTGCATTTTCAACATTGCTTAATGCACAGGGTTTGACAACTAACCTTTTGCGAGAAAAGTTCCTGAATAAGGGGGAGGTACTCCAACAGACATCCATTCACCCCACCCCAGTGGGGAATGCGAAGATTACTGGCTCCACCAAATGCTCTGCAAGGTAAATAAAATTAAACAGTTAAGCACGATCCACAGCTCATATACATTACCATATACATCTCACCCATTTTTGCTATGATCTGAGAGCTTGGAATAACCAATTCAGACTTGTAACATGCATAGCCCAATTTTTTCATATACAATTAAATACCAATAACTCGAACCTTCAAGGGAAATCGAAATGGTCCAAGTTATGGGGGGGTTCGAGTTATCGAGGGTAAAATTAGTATCACAATGACCTGAAGGGGAATCGGAAAAGGTTTGAGTGAGCAGGAGGTTTCAAGTTATTGAGGGTTCGAATTATCTGGATTCAACTGTATATTTAACGCACATTATTTTTCACTGTTGTGTTTGTCAAAAGCTGGCACCTTGTTGCTTAATAAAGCTAACTTTTATACTGGGTACTTTTAAAACACCTTTTTATACTTTTTTTTACTTTAAATAAAAACATGAGTCATATAAAATTGAACTCGCACCTTTCTACTCTTGGTGATAAAAGAAGTGTTGGTTTAACATTTTCTCCATTTAGTGATGTATAGGATACAAACAAACATGCCATATCCTCCCCCGGACAATCCTGAAAACAAAAGAACAAGCACTATTTTATTATTTGCAATTACTTTGATTAAGGTTGCCTTGAGCATGACACTGGTTTGTGTTGGCAGCAAAGTTCAAGACTAAAGATTTGACTTGCAGCTAGTAGAACCCTGCATTCATGATAACTAGCTAAATTATATTATTATATGCAAGGCTGTGCTCTAAGAAAAATTACAAGGAGCCCAAAGGTTCCAAACTATGAGATCCAGGGCACCCAGCATAAAGCTTATATGAAAGAAATAAGATTATCCGGTTGCCCAAAGGCAGGGGCATTTTTCCTAGCCATCCATGTGAGGCCTTGCAAGAGCTGCTACCCCGTCTGGAGAAAATATCATTTGAGAACCCCTTTGATGTGGTCACCATGTTAATTCAGTCACCTTTGATGCCCTATTGGTGAGTAGATAAACAGGGTTTCATTGTATTTGTATTAGTAAAACATCTCACCTTTATTATATATGGCGGCACATCACTCAGGTCAACTGGAAGCTTGATCATAAAATTGACAACAGTGTCTGTGTTCTGAGGCAAAAGCACAGTCATGTATAATACACTTTTACAGTCACATTTTTTTGCTGCACATGTATATTGATAAATGTTTTTTACTTTATTTCACTTCTAGTGGTTAAATATCATTTTTTGGTAATTTGATCATTGTTGGTACACTACTAAATGTGTTTCTGGCTTTTATCGTATTCAATCACAAATAGAGCAAGCAACTTATTAATAAAAACTCCAAAAGTTGCACCAGGCCATCAGGGTATAACAACTTGCTTTGCAACATCAAGACAAAAACTCAGGCTCAGTCAGACACCAGGATTTTCCGTCACTTGGTTCTTGTTAGGCTGTTGTGTTAGGCTGTTCAACGGCAACTAATTTCTACCAATCTTATCTGGTCAGTAGCTCTCATAAGCTTGTACTTGTCCTCAAGTGTAGTAGTTGCTTTTGTTTCTGGGACTAAGGGCAATGTTCCTGTTGTTTGCTCTGAAGGGCAGTGAGCCACTGATGTGAGAACTTGTGAAAGCTGCTACCCAACCCTAATTGGTCTATAACACTTCTCAATTATTCACTAAACAACATCTCAAAGGTGTGTGAGTGTGTGGTCAAAGTGATCCTCACCTGTTGCCCTTTGACAACATGTACTTCAAATTCAGGATAATTATTGTCAGCTGCGAGTGTTGAATATTCAAAGTGAATCCTCGGCATTTGTTCCACTTGCTTTCGTTGGTGCTCTTTGTACTGGCTGACAAGTTCATTGATCAGAATCCGAAGGCTCTGCGGATCACTTGCATCCCAATTCTCAAGGGACTAAGGAACAAATATGCAAAAAATGCTTTTGTAGAAATTATGGCAATGTTAAATTCACAAAGTCAACCCTCAAAGTTTATTTTTTTCCTTGGTGGCCATTTGGCCACCAACTGCTCAAGTTTGGTCGCCAGTGAAAAATTTTAGTCGCTAAATTAAGCTCACAGTTTCAATCCTTCTTCTCAATTTTAGTCGCCAGGCTGGTGACTTGCGTTCCAATTTAGTTGCCAGCTCCAAAGTTTTAGTCGCCATGGAGACTAAAATGGTCTTAACTTGGAGGGTTGAAAGTACATGACTGGCTGGTTAATTTCACAGTGAAACACACTATACAGACAGCAATCAATCTTCTGACCATTGATAAATGATGTGATTTTACAACAGGCCAAGAAAAAGGGGAAAAAATCAACAAAAGATTGATAAATACTGAGCGATCTAATGATACATCTGAATTCTGACTGGCCCACTAGTCAGCATTATTTAATATCCCTTTTGTTGTATCATGCAATTTAGTAACTGTCATGATAGGAATACATTGAATATTGTTGAATTAGACATTTACCTTTAGGTCGTCTGGATAATAGCAGTGATGATATGAATTTCAAGAGTGTCGTGTTTTTCTTGAAATACATTACCTTTAAAATATCACATATTGATGATGTTTGTACAGGTGTGTGGCAAGGGTTGCCACACCGTTGTAAAAAATTTTAGAAAAAAAAATGTTGGCAAGCATTTCATGTACCTTGATTTCATCAATATTAGGGACAAAATCCTGATCTTGTGATCCAAATATAAAATCTGGTGGAAAATCTGGTTGTGCTTGGTTAAATATCACCTCCCCTGTTGTAAAAGAAAATATATCTCTAATTAAATTTCAAGAAAAAATCAAACTGACATGAATGTTGAGGCCTTTTTGTTGTGCACTGCAGAGTGACTGGTATCACACAAACACTTCCCTCTTAGAAAATGGTTTTAAGTTATAACAGAAACCCATAAGGGTTGAAACGTGTAACTCCCTATGATTCGTATTGTACAAAGCGTTTGAACATTCGTTGCCATTAAGTACCATATTTGGAAAACCACGAGAAAAAAATCAACCAATCAAAATTGCAATATTTGGATTAAATTCACAGCGCGCGCTAGCTCGCGCTAAATGGCGTTATCTTGTTTTTAAACAACTTTGGTTAAATAGAGTTAACTTTGGTTAAATTCCTCTGTTTCATCGTCATTTAATGGTCCGGAGAACTTCACTTGGATACCCTTGATGAATTTCTTTAGTTTCTTTGAGTAATTCACAGCGTTTAGGTCGGAATTCAAGTGACTTACCACAAAAACGATAATTTTCTTGCGCGTGTCGTTACGTGTGTAAATCATTCGCGTACAAGCTACTTGTGTTTCCAAATATGGTACTTGGCAAACTGAATGTTCGAACGCTGTGAACGCGCGTTATACGTTTCAACTCCTTATAAGTTTCTGGTTATAACATGAAGGATAAAATGAAAAAAAACTGGCAAAGAAACAGCTTGGAGTAAAACAACAATTACTACAACTCAATAATAGGAGCATGAAGGTTTGAATAAAAAGCACCTCTTGATCATTGATGATATCAAAAACACTCTGCATATGCAGATGTTGTTCCATTAAACTGCACACAGTATGGCATTGTCCCAGACCAAGTCATGTCATCCAAACCAAGTGATAATCAGGGCTTTCAATAACATTTGTTATAAGCTGCTGCCATGGGAGGAATAAACAACTGTGACCACAAAAGGGATTGTAGGGCTCCTTTCTATTGGGAGGTGTGGGGGTATGCTCCCCCAGAAAAATTTGAAATCTACAAGCTCGGAAAGGTGGTTTCCAGCATTCTGGGCATTAAAAAGCATGGTGTTGATGAGTGTTTTTATCAGCAACAAAACAGTTTTTTAACAAACTAAATGAAATCTTATCGGTCGGCAGTAAGAGGCCCAATAAGAGGTAGTAAACCGCCGGTAACCGGCCCTTATTGAAACCACTGGATATAACCCCTACACTGAAGCAAACTACTTTAGTATTGAAGTATTGGTGTCTCTTAGCTAAGAGAATGGGAGGGAGGCACCTGGCCACAGTTGTTCGAAGGGCGGATATCACTATACACTGGATAAATTATTATCCAGCGGATAAGTGTCGATAAAACAAACCTCACTATCCACTGGATAGTGATTTATCTGATGGATAGCGTTATCCACCGTTCGAACAACCAAGGCCAGATCTTTGGGTTGATGCCACCTTTTTCTCTATGGCACAGATGATAAGCCATCTAATGTAATAATGTAATGTACATGTATAATTTTTACAGCGCTGTGTATACAAAACAGAAGATATTAGTGTTCACTTACATTTTAAAGTTCTTCCAGCATATGGAATCAACATCTTGAATCGATCACAGCATCTTATGTTTCCACAAGAGTAGTTATAGGACAAACTGTTAAAACAAACAGGAAACTGTCAGAATTAAACTCCTAAAGTCGGCTTGGCACGTTTTCACTGAACATGCGGATGCCGATGAATATTATATTCGTACATGTTGTTACTGGTGAAAATGTAGTTGATTTGGACAGTTTACTTTTGAAAGAAACTTTTTTCAAGATCCACTGACTAAATGTTGTGCTGTTTATACACACAGTGTTCATACAGTTAAAGCTTTGAATTTTACCTTGTTTTTGGTTCGGCGATTTTAGGTATTTCGCCGCAGACGCCCATACCACCATGATTAAGCACAGCTTCTACAAATTTTGCAATGTCCGGATGAAAGCGTTGCAGGCCATCAGCCGCCATAACTGCGTAAAACCTAACAAAACTCAAAGCATTTTCGCGTTCCTACGTTTCCGCCATGTTTGAAAATTAAACCGCGCGCGATAGCCTGGGAACAAGTTATAAAGAGAAACTTACATAACGCTGACAGGGCTGAATAACGTCTGCGCAAGCGCGTACTCGCTCGCGGCAATCCCGCGCGCGGGAGAATGGGTACCATAAATTTCCATGGAAACAAACCAGCTTCAAAATGGCGGCATATTTAAATTTCTCGACATTTGTTATTATTTCGCGAGGATAAGGCCGAGACAAAACAGCTAAGGTTTTCCCTTACAATACGGCCCCTAAATAAACTATTCTGCACTATATCTTTGCCAACAGAAAAGTGGTCTTGATAACAACAGTTAATTTTGAGCTCGAAGTCGAGCATTTCGCAAAGGGAAACATGAAGTTTGTCTTTGTCGCAGCAGTCCTATTTTTCGCCTTTTCTCAAGGGAAAGTTCCTGTTGAAAAATTTTGCTTTATGAAAGGTAAAACGCGAGAGAAGTTCGTTGTGAAGGTAGATTGGTTGCCCTCAATGTAGAAATGGCCAGAGTAGCAATGGTGGAGCACGGAAATTTCGTCTGTGAGTTTCACTGGCATCGTTTGCTTGTGCCCTCTCGGCAGCCATTCTTCGACTAGCTATGAGCACTACTCCCATATGAAGTATTCGACCAAGCAGTTAGAAACATGGCATCATATCGACCATGGACGCGGTGGTGTACTAGTTGTCGACGAAACGCCGACCGTAAATTTTCATCGATGGGCCAGGGTATCAAAAGCCAGCCTCTCGAAAAAAGGTGGGTACACTTAGTATTCTATACAGTACTTCGATGACCCTTTTTCCGCGTTTAAACCACGATAGGTTAGGAAAATAAGGGAAATATATTACACAATTTTCACTATTGTACGGAAAATTAATAAAATTTTAAGGAAAAACAAATTTAAAAAAGAGCGAGACAAACGGTCGGAACACGTTTCTTTGTGTGTTTATTTATTTGGTCTTAATAATAATATGTAAATAAAGTATAATGCATTTTGTTTACCCCTATAAAAAATATTATGACTTTCTAATTTTTTCATTAGAGACAGGCTCAAAGCTCTGCCTCCTCCACTACCACCACACAGGGCCCGCGCAGCAAGAGTTTGAGTGGGGGGGCTCAAGCGTGAGCCAGGGTTTTTTTTGGGGGGAGGGGGGGGGGGAGCGGAGGCATCCTACCCTGGGAGAATTAGGGTTTTAGTTACTCTCAGATATCGGAAGGTGGATTTAAAATTAACAAACAGTGTATTAAAGCGCAGTGTTTTTACCACTTGAAACAGCAAGGGTCCGCAAACAAAAATGGTGCCAGGATCTACAACAGATTATTGTAATTTATTCGCCCTGGCCTTCAAGCTGGCATTATTTAGATTTGCTACACCGCGCTGATGAGTCCCAAAAAGGACGGAATCGCTGTCCGCGATTGTAGCCCTACTTTATCGTTCTGGTCGTATTGGTGTCTTGCAAAGTTATTTTTTCACATAGTACTTATCGGCCTTGCTTTATTATATTAATGTTTTTACAGTATAAACATACTAAACATTTAGAACCAGACCTATAGATACACTATCAAATCCTGCTTAAAACAATAAAATTTACTCCAAATCAGTACTACTGCCATTAGCGTTTACAAACCAGGAATCTGACGATTTTTGCTCTACTGCAGCTCGTTCAGCTTAACGTTGTAAACGGTGCCAAAATTTATCATCTGTTATTGCTACAATTTGCAAATTCGTTAGTGGTGTCAAAAAAACATTCTTCACGAATGTTTATCATTGTCAAGTTACTAAATCTCTCTTGCTTCATTGTTGGGCAAAATGTTTATTCTTCGGGCAGTGGAAACTGAATGATCATTCACCAGATGCACTCGATACATGATTAACCAATATGGAACTCAAAAACGAAATTATCACCAGCTTCTGGAAAGGCGTTCAAATGAAATACTTTTAGTAATTGTTCGTTCAATAATAATAATAATAATAATAATAATAATAATAATAATAATAATTTTTTCCCTTAATTTCTTTCTTTACTTGCTTATTTACTTGAGTTCTTATTGCTTTTTTTCTTTTTATTGTAAAAAAGTGGGGGTGCTAAAGCCCCCCCAGCCCCTCCCTCTGCGCGGGCCCTGCCACAACCAGTACACAATCATCTGACAAAAATCAGGTACAGAAGAAACACCAATTTATTTATTTCTTATGATAAAAGAGAGTCATTTATAAGAACATGGGAGTAATTCCATTTGTTTGAATCTTCTTAGGACAATGCCTCAAAGAACTCCAATCAACTTGAAAAAAAATCCTACAAAACAAGGAAACAACATCCTCAGGAACACTAGCTCCCACAAATTGACTAATCTCGTGTTATAAGGACATTTATTTCTACAAACTGAGGTGTAGAACACAGAATATTTCTGTTTAAGTAGTCTGAATTATAACTATTTCCTGCACATTACCTGGTGCATTAACTGCCATTTCAGGTTGGATTATTGATTAGAGGATGGTTTTTTAATTAGAAAGGGTATTTATTTAAGTGAACAAGATACTCTTTCAAATAGAAATAATCAAACATAATATTCTTCAGACTATACCTTTGACCAGCTTGTCCATCAGTGTCATACAGCTATGTTCCGGTATTACCAGAGTAGCCCTGAAGTGCCACTATATGATCCAGCTGTCATGAGAAACTTCTGCGGGGAGAATGCCCCAGGGCTGTTTGACCTGATGTTAAAATCTATAACCAGAGAAGACAACCGAGTGTCAGCTGAGAGGGAGTCAATGCAAAAAAGAGAACAGTGTCACTTATAGACATTCTTTCTTACTTTAGGTGTGTAGTTAAAAAATTATTTCATTCAGGGTGTTACAGAACCAAGAAAAAGTGCTTACATGTATTAAATACATTAAGTTAGAATTTTTGAAGACACCAGATACACTGTATCTTTATACATATACATATACACTTTAATTGATGGTTTAATATATAATGCGGAGTTTCCAGCCAGCATTATCAGGGAGCAAACACCATCAGCAAGCCTACCATACTACCTTAATGAAGCCTGCAACACCTCAAAAACCGTTTGCTTGTACATTATTAATGGCAAAACAGTGGCCTTTATTCCAACCAGTCATGGAATTATTTTGTTTGATAGCCATTTCCACGGAATAAGTGGGGCATTTGTGGCCATAGCCCCACTTGATGCAGCATATGAATTGCTTGCATGGCTTAAACTTTATCAACAGTATTCCACACAAATTTTTCATTTTAATGATAACTGTCAAGTTAACTAAAAACATCCACGTAGAGAAACAAAACACTTTGAATATTTAAGTTACATGTACAAAAACACTTTTAGGAAACTATTACAGTGTAGCAGTTTTGTAATAAACAGCACAGTTTTTTTTCCTAACTTTCAACAAATGTAATTGTACCATGTAGGATAGATTCGGATAGATTTGTGTTCAAGCTTGTACAAACACGAGTAGTCACCAAACAAAATTGTTGTGGACAGAATATGCTTGCCCTACGTTCAAAAATTACCCTCAAATGAAGTTGACCATTTTCGATTACAACGGCTCGATAAATTATCGAGCCGTTGTAAACGAAAATGATTATCACATTTTTACCACAAAGAAAGTTAACGAGCCAACACAAAGTTTATAAACATACGTCACGCAAGCTTATTCAATAAATTTTAACTGACACAAAAATGCATTTGTTTTGACCACAAATTCAGTTATCTAATACTCACCTATTTCGGCAGGTCTTCAACCTTTCATACCGCCATGAATGTCCAACCAGACATCTAGCTTTCATAAAACGAAGCACGGGAAGCGAAAGATATAAACATCTATTTCGTAACGGTTGAATTCAATCCCTCAAGGGCCACCAGTTGCAAATGAAGTTCTGTCGTATTACCGGGCATTTATTTCCGAAAAAACTTCGTTGTGTGCTTTAAAATGTTCGAAGTACGATTTGTCGGAGTAGAAAGAGGGAATACACACGTTTGATTCGATAATGAAAGGAAATTCTCTGCTCCATTTTCGCCATTCAGTTGTAAACGACAAAAGAACCACACATCGCGTTCGCGCCGAAATTTTCGAAATGTTGTCATGACACCCCGCACATGCGCAGACGTTATTCAGCCCTGTCCATAACGCTCCTTTAACGCTCCATAACAGGAGGGAGCGACGGAGGGAGCGGTAAACTCGTCAGCTCGGCTGTCCCGAGGTCTTGGGCAATCGTGACGTCACGACCATCGAAGCGTGGAAACGCAAAAAATTTTCGAAAATGGCGGCGAAGCGAATGTAAGATAAAACTGGTTCAAACTGTTTTTCTACTCTTTCCAGCTTCAAATGGTGCTGTGTTTCGGTCAACACATGTAGCTGTTCTCGTTCTCTCATTAGAGGTAAGTGGATATTAATTTCTTCCGTTAAATAATGCAAAACTGCGTTTCAAAGTATTTCGGTCGAAGCCCTGCTAGTGAAAATTCTGGGGGTAAATCCTAGTTATTCGCACGGCAAAATTCCTTTTTTTCTATGATCGGTAACGTGAAAGAATGTGAAACTTGGCTTCAGAAAAGGTTATACACACATGAAAACATTGTACTTAAAGATAGCTCCGTAGAATCAACAGTAAAAATGATCAGTACATTTGAAGGCCGATCTTTGATCGTCTTAAACTTCTGCTCAAACTGTTGTGTTGTGGCAACTGACAAGAAACAGTAATGTTATCACATATATGATTAAATAAGGGGGTCACAGGCTCTTCATGTTTACTTGGAATTATTCACAGTTTTTAATAAGCCTCTGAATTACTTATTTAGACTGTTGTGCGAAGTTTTCAAATTCCTTGTGATTGATAAATAACTCTATCATTAACATCATTTTAGTAACTGCTTCAGTAAATATGATTTTCTGAAATTTTATTACTGGCAGGGTCCCATTATATGGCCCTGGGTTAAAACTAGCTTGGGTTGGATTGCTGCTAAGTGTGGAAATATCACATTAAACCTCAGTTAAGGATTGTGTTTGAAATTTTAATTTTTTTATTATAGCAAAATAAATTCACCTGAATGCTAAAATATCATATGGTTACTCAATAAAACACTTTATAATCCATCAAATATTTTTTTGCACACGCAATTGGTCGAAACACATCACGTGATGCACCCAAAACTGGGGAACAGCAGGTGATATTCCCCAAGTGATATTGTGTAGTTCCAGAAAATATCCATACCCCCCCCCCCCCCACGGAAGGCTTTTTGTTTTGCACCCCCCTCCCCCCCAGGAATTTCCGTTCCAGAGGGTCTGTGGGGACCCCCCCACCCCCCCAGGAATTTCCAATATTTTTAAACACCCCTTTGAGAATTCGAAATTGCTTCGTACTTTAAAACGTAGGGCGATTGTAACAATCTAGTTGTATCCTTAGCATTTGGACACTAAATAAAGTCGGCAGAAACGTTTAATACGTGCGTGATCTTCACTTCACTTGTAAATCAGAAATCAGTAAGTAAACATGTAGCTTCAAAACTTCATTCAACGCCTCTAGAATAATTTTTTAATTTGTTAAAAGCCTGGACCTTTTTATTTCATTTACTGTTAGTCATTAATTTTACGTACTAGAAGATATGTTACAATTTCTGCGAAGTGTTGTTTCAGAATTTCAAGTCTCACGCACGCAACGGCACTGTAAATAAAAATTGCAACTTACAACATTCCTTGCTGGCCCGGTTATTTATCTAAAATTCTGTCTTACAATCTACTAAGGCTTTGTTTTTAGGATTCCAGCAACTTCATAAACGGCCGCCTTCAATATCGTATCGTAAATATCTTTCACGTTCGTCCAAAGTAATTTCACTAGCTTAGCAGCCAGGCCTTCTGAGACAAGACACCAGTGGGAGTCTGGGACGAGTTTCTGCTGTCACGTCCGCCATTTTGACTCGGTCACGAAGAAAGAAGCATCTTTGTACGCGCTAGCAAGCGCTAGGAAACTCGAATGAAAAACAGAAACATTAAAGCTTATGATGTAAACCTCATCTCAATGGAAAGGAGCTTTATTTTTTGTTTTAAAACAACGTACGTAAGTATTTCTTCGTGCTTCGGATCGATCGTGTGTTGTTTATTTTTTTCATGTTTCTTCACCCCGTCTGGAAAAGGAGCTGCCCGTGAACCCCCTCTACCCCTCGGAAATTTCTGGGTTTAACCCCCCCTCCCCCTTGGAATTTCCAGTGACCTTCCGTGGGGGGGGTATGGATATTTTCTGGAACCACACATTCCCCAGTTTTCGAATTTTGTGATTTACGTTCACGTGTTTAGTTTTCATCTGGACTAAAGAATTCAACATTTTGAATAGACTTAAGCGCCGACAGAATTACTCTGACGTTTCAAAGCTTTGAGAAAAGGTCTCCCAAAATGCGGCCCTTGTGTAAAAATATTTGAAGGATAATAAACAAAAATAATAGCCTTCATTTGGCTTCAAAAATAAGCACGGATATTTGTCCTTGGACATTATCTGTTCCGAGAAGCTCACAGTTTTCCTCGAGCTGCGCTGTCGGAAAAGTGTTTGTTTCTCAGAACAGATAATGTCCACGGACAAATATCCATGCATATTTTTGCACCAAGTGGAGGCTATTGTTTAATATATATTCAGTTATTTGCATAGATGACTTTCTGAATTTTCAGTTCTCTTGTTTGTCCAGCTTGTCTGCTCAGGCATTCAGGTGCTTATGCACCAGTCTGGCAGTTCATTCTTCCGTTCATTCAGTTTGCCTTTGGTGCAGATTGCATCTGTTCAGTTATTGATACAAACATAAATATATAATGACTTCATTTTCCTACTCAATAAAACCCTCGTGTAGTCAGTCAGTCGTGTGGATGAATTAGGGTCTGCATTCTCAACTTGTCTGCTCAGTCTGTTTGTTCAGAGCTTCATGAGTCTGGGACTGTTTGAGTGGTTACCTGAGTGATAAGCTCCAAAAATTACAGAATTGTGTGGCCAGTCGAGTTATTAACAAATCACCCTTTGGTACGAGCCCAAACTACCTCCTGTCCACCTACAACTGGGAGAGGCTATTTCTTCAACGAAAGAAACAGAAAGCGTTGATGATGTTTAAAACCATGAATGGAATTGCCCCAGACTATCTTCAAAGTCTTTTCTCTCAGTATCACTCTGTTTATAACTTGAGAGACTCTGAGGGAAAGCTGACTCTACCCAAACCAAGCACTACTTATTTGAAATGAAGCTCTTACAGTGGGGCTATGTTATGGCATAACTTGCCCAAATGCCTAAAAAATGCTGTATCTGTTAATAATTTTAGCAAATTATTAAGAATGTAGCTGATATATTGGATTCCCACACAGCAATCATGTAAAGCAGTTTGTAATTAGCCCAGGGGGGTACTCGGGATTTCAAGTGACAGGGATGATCGAATGGGAGCAAAAATCAAGACCCCCACAAATCCCTAGGGCTTCCAACAAAACCCAAAAAAATCCCTGGACCAAAAATTTACCCCAAAAATATCCCATGCTGAATGTCATTAGAAATTGCATATTTGTATTTGTTTATTCATCATATATACCACTTATTAACTGAGAGTAAGGTCATTACAGGGAAATCTCAGACCGAGGCCTTGATGCTTTGACCGAGCGATAGCGAGGCCAATACATCAAGGCCGAGGTCTGAGATTTCCCTGTAATGACCAAACGGACGAGGTTAATAAGTTATTTATTATATGGCCTTTTTAGCGCGGAAAAAAGGGAACCGTTTTTCAATATCCGCTTGCGCATGCAAGAGGTCATTCAAGGTCATGCGATTGAAACCAGAAGAAAGGGTTTCTTTGACAATGAGGCAATTTTTGTCTTCATTACACCAAGATCTAGGGCAAATTTAACCACTTTAATTTTCACAAAACAAACTGACCTGTGTTTACAAGTGTTTGACCCGTAAAAAGTTATAAAAAGCTAAGGCAAGAAAAATTTTCATAGTGCCCCGTCATTACAAAAAAATCTTGCCCACTCATTAGCCAATCAGAGCGCGTGTACTATTGTAGCCATATAATAACATCTGAATAAAATTACCTTCATCTGGTTTAACAACACTAGAGACATCCAAGAAGACTAACCCTAGGTTATTTTTTACCTAAGCTTAATTAACTGATGATTTTCCTCTGTGTTTAAATTAAGTTTACATTGCATTATATTAGGACAAATTTACATTGCATTAATTTACATCATGAGACGTTCAACTATATTATGCAATAATTCTAACTTTCTTCTGCTCCTCCTTCAGGACAAGACATTGTTGGGGAACATTCCTATAATGTGCTTTCATCGCAGATAAAAAGCAAGGGAGAATCAACTGGCAAGCACCTTTCCCTGATACGTTTCTTATCAGCCTCATAATCATAATTTGATTTTACATATTTGATATGTTTGTCAATTAACTCTTATGGAGTAAAGTTTCTGGTTTTACAAATTCAAGGCTAGATCACAGGTATAGCAACCTGACCAAGATAATTTCTCCCATTTGTTCTGTAACTGATGGCTGCTCAAACAATCTAAAGACATCTACCAGGGGATCACTCCCTTCCAAGATCTGTTGTTGAATATTTGAATATATTATTACTATCTTTGAAATTCATGGATTGTTGCATTTTTCTAATAAAAAAAATGTACCAAAATTTGGAACACTTTTTAACTTTGCCTTTCTTCTGTAGAAAAGTGGCCCTTGCTTGTAAAACCTTTCTGTATTAAAAACTACTATTTTCAGTTGCACTGCAATATTTTTGTCTCCTTTTCTGAGTTTGCAAAGTTTCTGCCATTTTCCTCCCTGGGCTTGTTTTCCCTTCAATGAAAAAATTATTTAATTGTTTTGTTTGTGGGTGCTTACAGATAATACAAGCCGTTGGCTGAGAACAAAGATTTTCATCTGCCTAAAATTAAAAAATATATATATGCCTGGTCAATTTCTGTTATTATTTTAATTATTATTATAATTATCATTATTAGTTTACGTCACAGAGAATTATCACAGATGTTGTCAATAAAGTTTTTATTATCATTATTATTATTATTATTATTATTATTATTATTATTATTATTATTATTATTATTATTATTATTATTATTATTATTTACATTATTTTTGGGTGAGGACATGATAGAAAGACCACCTACCCCCACTCCATGGGTCACCCCTGGGATTGATGGGATTGTTTCAGTATGAAATTATATCAACAGCAATGATTAGGATACTACATGTAAATTGAATTGTACCCCACTAACCAAAGCATCATTGTTATGTGGATATTGTAGGTTTTTTCAGTTGGTTGACCAATTTACCTTTCTTTTGGTTTATGGTCATCCTTCTTTGAATTATTTTTCATTGCAATAATGCCTTTGGAATAACATATCAATGGGTATAAACAAAGTGTGCACAAAAAATGATGAGAACATGCACATTTTCATTGTAGTACTGCAGGAAAGGCCCTGGGCATGATAAATCTGCATTACAAGAATTGTTGATTGCCAAGGAATGAAAAGAGTTAAAAAGCGAGTCAAAACTTTTGGGGCCAAAAGTCTCAAGTATGGCTGTGGCTTGACCAATATAGATGTGTTTACATGTAAATATTTTGATAAGCAGCTAATCTGCTACTATGCACCTTCTAAATGGATTTACTGTAAAATTTGCAAATACATTGTGGTGGCTGGAACAATTGAACAAATTTAAGTTAAACCAAGGTTTACCTAAATCCTGTTTAATTATTTGGGGCAGGCCTTCAATATGTCCGTATCAGACTTACCATTTTTAGTCAAAAAATAATTTGAAGTTTAGTTTGCTGCTGAGATGACCTGAACGATGCGGACGCCCGAGGAAACAGCGCGAGAACAATTTTAAATAAACAGGACAAATTTTGCTCAAAAACCATGTCCATATGTCAATAGCCTTTAAGAGTTGCAAATGGTGCTTCGATTTCTGGAGCTACTTGAGAACAATTGGCTCCAGAAGCAATTTCGCCGTTAACTATACGGCTACACTACACGGGAAATAATGGTGGTTTATCGATGTCATACATGTATACCACATCTTATATAAAAAAGTTTTATTGGTTAAATCACTTTCCCGGTCAATATACTGATCGTTTAGGTTCTCAGGGTTCTTCCTGATCTTGTGAAACACTTACCAGTGTCTCTCTATACAGTCGATCGATGTCTTTTTGTAAATCATAGTTTTTTTTTTTCGAGGGAAGCTCGCGTCAGCCTCCAATAATTTCCTCGCCGAGTAAAGTGTATATACTTTTTTTAGATTGTTGTAAGGATTGTTAAGAAATACTGAGTAAATCACAGCAGAAAATTTAAACTTAACAAGCAGTATTTTAGTTTATGGGTTTGCGTTAGAAACGCTTTCATCATTTTTGTGCCTATTTCTTCATTTGCTTTTTCGCGGCAATCACGCAATGTGCGCAGTTTACCCCCAGTGAGCTGTGGTTAAAGTCACTGATCATTTTAAGAAAGCTATTTAACGATTTTATGTTTTCGGGCATTTAAAGTTTTATATTTTTTCCACCTCATATCGTTCTCTCCGTGGTGAACATCTTTGGGTTTCAAAGATATCGGCCTTCAAAATGGCGCAACATCGTAACATTTTGAGCACGATTTCTATCGATCGTTCACGAATTTTTTGTTTTAATTCCTTGATGCTTTTGTATTTTAGCCAAATTTGAACTTAAAAGGCTTTGTCTTATGTAAGATTCAGCATGCCTTCGATCCTTTCGTGATTTTTGTTATGATCTGTATGATTACAATCGCTCAAAACACTGCTGTGGAAACCACTTGTTTACCTCACTTTAAACTTCCCGGGACAGCATACTCGTGACGTCACGATTGCCGGACACCTCTGATTTTTTTGCTCTTATTCGCCCACTGGTGCCCAGGCCTAAGTTTACCTCTCCCTCCTGCTCCATAACGCTATTGTCCCAATCTCGTTCCCAGAGTCCACAGGCTCCACGGTCAGCGGTTTAGTCGCCGGGTGAAACTCTGGGGAAATGGAATTTTTTTCCCACGAATTCATGGGTTCCGGTTGTTTTGCGCATGCTTAGCTAGTAAAACGGAAGTGAAAAAATCGGGAAAAACCGAAGGCTCAGTGGCGCAGACCAGAAGGATCGCGGCCTCTGCGGACGAGAATGGGGTCAGTATAAAAATCTGAGAACTCCACTCTCTCGATCGCGATATACGACTCGATATACAACTCGTAAAGTCAAGTGGATCAACGCTTTTATGGGTGATTTAAAGGCTCCTTTGAAGAAAAAACAGCTCAACGGGAAAACTGCGATAGATCGATAGTGCTGTTTGAAAGCAAAACATGCACGTCAGATTGTCTGGATTGTGTAAGCTCCTAGAGGACAAACGTAAACAAAGGGAGTCGTAATGCCAAGTTGTATACGAATGTATTTTTTTCTCTGGAAGAAATCTTTCGAGGAAGGCCAGTGGTCCAATCTACATTTACACACAGCATTGTAAACGACGGTCGTGAGAGCACGGAGCAACTGCACGCCGATCGAAAGCTCATTTCGAAAATCAAATTTTCATTGAAATGCAATCGAATAGGCAGGTAAGCAATTATGTGCCGTATTTTCCACTACAGTGGGAGACTACAGTTGTAAGATTGGTTTCACCAAAAAAGCTGGAACTTTGGCGGTCCGTAGCAATAACAGATATGTAGCGGTTTGGTTGTCATCCCATGGAACTTCTTGCTCGTTTGTCATCGGTTTTACGAATGATGCAGGTTTTGCTCCCAACCGATTTCGCACCCACCGAGTTCGCCCCCACCGATTTCTAACGTAGTCACGCTTTTCTCATGCTTAAAGAACGAGAAATATTCGGCAAGATTTCCGCACAGCCCCATACATTAATTATGCATACAATTTTCTGACTGACTCGTTCTTTTCATGATTGCCGTTTGTATATAGTGATAGTATGAAATAGCTGCATACATAATTAATGTATGGGGCTGTGCAGAAATCTTACCTCGTCATGACTTAAAATCGAAAATTTCATCTGGCATTTGTAACTCATTAGGCAAATGATGAATTTGTTTTATCTTTAACCGAACTATTTGTACTAAAAGTGACTGTTTAAAGCATTTATAAAATGCTGTCACTTATCAGAAAAATATGGCCTTGCAACATTTATGAATACAGTGTAATTTATTGTACTTTATTTTTGCTGAAATTAAAATTCGCCAAGGGTGTTTCTTTGAACTGATTTAGCTATTTGTAACATTCACTGAGTGCTACCATGTGAATATTGGTTCAATATGGTATTGGTTTTCTGTACATAGCCTACCCCCAACTGCATGCAGCCAGCACAGCCCAAGAAATACTGCTTGTGTGTCATAGATTGCTTGAATGGCTTGTTGTGTTACCCCATTTCTGTAGCATAAGTGACTAGGCATATCTCTTCTTCCCCTGTCCCCCCGGATGGAATATTAGTCCATTGCAGGAATGCTGCCAAAAGTATATTTGTTGGAACCCATTTATATTTGAGAGTTAAGTGTCTTTCCCAGAACACAACACAATGACCCTGGCTGGGGCTTGAAACCTGGACCATTCAATCCGAAGTTTAGTGGTGGGGCCTTACATTAGCCCACTGTGCCCCCCATCTTGTTTGTTGTACTACAGGTTATTTTGGCAAGTTACATAGATTTGATTTGATTCGGCAGATTCACCAAAACAAATATTTGTGAAATAAACATATCTTGCAAAGACCCCTGAAACTCCACAAGACTGTCAAGAGGTGTGGGCTGGAATAAACACCACCCAGTAACTTGTACAAAACACAAAATGATAAGCAGTCAGAATGAGTGGCAAAAATGTCAACTTTATTCTCAAGTTACAGTTGGTGGACATAGGTGTCTATTGGTTGTAATTTAGCCAACTGCAGGACCTGCAAAAATAAATTAAAATATATCTATGATCACAAAAGGTGCTTTATGGTGTGAGTCCTTGAGGCCATTAGAAAGAAATGATTGTGTAACAATTGCAATAGGGGATGATAGGACAGCACAACTCTTGGTTAAGTCTTCATTTTAGCCTAGTGGCCTATAAGTCCATCCAGGTTTCCACAGTCTTAAGCAGTTGGTGGTTTGGCTGGGGTGGTGGTAAAGGGGCAATTTTAGAATAAATTATTGTAGGAACCAAGAGAGAGAGAGAGTTATATCTTTTCCATCTGAGACCAAAAGGTAAACATTGTAAAAGTATATCAACAAGCAAAGTGCAGTTTTCTAAGCAAGGGCTGGTGTTTGAACTTTATATCATGCCCTTTCAAGGTTCAATGTGGTTCACAATTTTTTCACATACCATTACCAACTGTCTAAAGAAATTCTCATAAACAGTTGCATGCCCTGTTGCAAATATGGAAGTTTTCTATTTCCTTTATTACAATAAATACTCTTCATAATCAATGTCCGATAATTTTCAATATGAACAATATTCCTGCATAACAGCTGATAACAGCCGGCGTTGCACACAGATGCAGTCGCCGGGATGTATTTACACTTAGAAAAGTACCAGAATTTACCAAAAAATCGGAGTTGTATAAAAAAACACATCAGACAATTTCCAGCTCCTCGATCGAAGAAAATACTATTAAAAAACCGGGTGAAAAATGGGTGAATACCAAAATCTAAAGCTAGATTTTACCTACCTTGAAAACGAAACGGGAAATGGCATCATAAATCGCGGTTTAAGGCCAAGATACTGCAAAACACAAACGAACAAACTCCAAAAATCTCGGCAAAATGGCCGCTGAAGCTTCATAAGCAACTTCCGGAAATACGTCTGAGTTCGAAGGCTATTGTATTGAAACAGCCAATCAAAAAAATTCGAATTAATTCGAATAATTCCATTTCCCCAGAGTTTCACCCGGCGACTAAACCGCTGACCGTGGAGCCTGTGGACTCTGGGAACGAGATTGCTATTGTCCCGGAAGAGAGAAACCGCTGGCAGCTCAATTTGGACACGAGAAAAAATGGAGAAGATTTCTTTGATTTCAACTCTTTTTAGTCCTCCAAATACAGTAAAAGGAATGAAGATCTTAAACAAAGAGGCATTCAAAACTATCGTCAACCTACCAGCTCTTCGAATCGAAGCCAAGAAGTGTTCACTTTTCTTGAAAAATCTTAGCAAATGTCTGCTTAATCAGCCACGCATGAGAAACATCGTCCCTGATACAACTGAAACGAAGAAAAAGATTCTTCTTCTGCATCCACAGAAATCGTTGAACACGCTAGAAGAGCAAGATCAAGAATTCGTCCAAAGTCACGGAGCTGAAGAAACGACATATAAGTTGGTTTTAGGGTACGAGCATTGGACAGCTGAACAAGTTCTGAGAGCGGTGTTACCGGCTGAAATTAGTGAAATACCGTCATCGTTTGAGACAATTGGTCACATTGCCCACGTGAATCTACGAGATTCACAGTTAGACTACAAGACGTTGATTGGTAGGTGACATTTGTTTGTAGCATTTTGAATTAATATTACTCAATCATTCTACAATAATATTGGTATAAAATATTCGGGGGTGGGCAGTATGCGGCGTGGAGGGGGGGCGGGGAGTTAGGGTGGTGGTGTTCAGTATCTGGTTTTGTAGCTATTTGAAATTAAATTGGATATTGGTTCTAGAAATGTAGAATTTACCTTATCAATACATGTTGTATGTATACAATCCAGCTCTAATGGGATGAGGACATCTTCATATGGCTGCATAAGGCACATTGAACAACTACTTTTGCTACTGATTGATGTTTGGTATCATGTTAATCTAGAAAGTCGCAAGATCAAAAGATAAAGGGTTGCTGTCAACCCACCCATCCACACGGCATGTACTAAACCCCGAAACAACGAAACTAAACCACGAAAACGAGCGAAACGAAACCGCCAAAACAACCAAATTGGCCGAAATGAGCGAAACGAAACAAAATCGCCAAAACAAGGAAAACCATTACTTTTATTAAGAGCTAACTGTAAACAGGCTAACCTGGGCATTTTTCAGGCTAACCTGAGCGATATTCAGGCTAACCGGAGTGCTTTTTAGGCTAACCTGAGTGCAAGGCACACTCCGGTTAGCCTGAATGGCACTCCGGTTAGCTTGAATATCACTCAGGTTAGCCTGTTTATGGTTAGCTCTCAATAATGGTAATGGGTCTTGCTTGTTTCAGCAATTTTGTTTCGTTTCGGCTGTTTCTGTTGTTTCGGCGGTTTCGTTTCCCTCGTTTGGGTGGTTTCGGTGGTTTCGTTTTGTTGTTTCGGGTTTTAGTACATGCCCATCCACACACCCTCGCACCCACCCTCCTTTTACCCTTCCCATCTTGCATAACCTCTTGGAGTTGCAAATTAATTGAGACCTTGATTTTTCTTTTGGATTCTTTCAACAGGGCAAGTGTTATTAGACAAGAACTCCCCTCAGATCAAAACTGTTGTAAACAAGACAGATACCATTCATGACACTTTTCGCTTCTTTAAGATGGAAGTAATAGCTGGAGAGAACAATCTACATACATCAGTAAAACAAGATGGCTGCATTTTTGAGTTTGACTTTTCAAAAGTGTATTGGAATTCCCGTCTTCAGACTGAACACAGTCGCCTTGTTGAGTTCTTCAGCTCTGATGATGTAGTGTGTGATATGTTTGCCGGAGTTGGGCCATTTGCCATTCCTGCAGCAAAGAAAGGTTGTACTGTTTATGGGAATGATTTAAACCCTGCATCCTATGAAGCTCTGTTAAAAAATGCCAAACTCAATCGAGTGAAGGAGAAAATACATGCTTTTAACATGGATGGCAGGGATTTTGTGAGAAAAATGGTTCAGCTATCATTGCCATCAGCATCATCATCACCACCCTTATCGACTGATCAAGGCCAAAATGCTAGAAAAATGCTGAAACCTTTTACTCGTGTTATAATGAATCTGCCTGCTAGCGCTGTTGAATTTGTTGACGTTTTCCAGGGTCTTTACTCAGCACATAGACATGCAATGCTTCCAACGATCCATTGCTATTGCTTTTCTAAGTCCCAGTCTCCTGGTGAAGATGCCAAGGAGCAGGTGGAGAAGAAACTGGGAAGTAGTCTCACAAGCCAGTACAGTGTTCATTGTGTACGTGATGTCGCTCCTAAGAAGGTGATGGTTTGTGTATCATTCAAATTACCAGAATCAGTTGCCTTTGCTGATATCGCTGAAAGCTGCGATGGGGATTCCAAAAGACAACGAGATGACAGTCGTAAGTTGCGTAGAGTATTTTATTCCTGCATTTTTCTGATAGTTTTAATTATTGTTAGTATGTTGGACTCTGGAAGGGGCAGTGGCCTAATGGCTAGGGCACTGGACTCGGATCGAGTGGTCCGCGGTCAAGCCGTTACTTGGGTCACTGCATTGTGTTCAGAAACTGGGATAAGTTCCGGTGTGTTGGTCCACTAGGCTTGAATGCCTTATTTACCTATGTTGGGTCCTGGTTTGATACAAAGCCAAACAATTGTTGACAAAACTCGCTCCACCTTTTTACTAATTCTTTTGTGACAACTTTATTTAGCATACATGTAAGCATCACAAGGCATTGTGGCCTACATTGTAGCCGATGGTTTATAGCAACCTCACCCTTATAGATTTTTCCTTTGAGGTCAGTTAAGAAAGGTCCTGCATGGAGAAAAGGCTGTCCCAGATGTGTTTATAACTATTTTTGTGTTTGTATTTTGTAGCTGATGCTGTGAAAGCTGCTAAACAAGCAAAGTTGGAACTCAAATGTCCAGAGAACTGCAAATAATCAGCTCTTCTATAGAGAACTTGCTAATTTCCTTGAATTTTAAAGGACTGTATTTAGTTAAAATAATAAAACATCGTTGCTTCTAGTTGTTTAAGCTTCATTCCACTATACAACATGGTACAGCTGTATCTAAAATTAGCCTGTAGATGCAAGGACGTGGGAGCCGCGCGCTTATACTCTTTTCTATTTTTTCTCTCGCTTTGGCGTTGTGCAATAGGCGAGTGCCCGTGCGCCATACTTTCAGTTACAATCCTGCGTATTGAGAATTGAGTAACCTAATAGCTTGTTGATTGTGAACATACCGCGATTCTTCGACAAGAAATCAAAGCAACCATCGGCCAAAGGTTTGCACCCATTGAACCAGATGCGGAAATCTTGTACGAAATCGTCGCTCTTGTACATTCGGGATCCGGAGCCGTCAAAAACAGGCGCATTTCATTGCTGTATAACGTGTTGGATTCCTACTGACTCAAAGCAGTGTTTATTCCGTTATTTTCTTGGGCAGTCACTCCCACCAAACGGCGAAAAAAGAGAGAAAAACGAAAAAAGGAAGGAGCTTGGGGCAAGTGTTAGATTTTGCTCGCCCCAAGCTCCTTTCTCCCTTTACTTCCTCATTTCTTTGGCGCTCCATTCTCGTCCCCATAGCCCTTTTCGTTTCTCTTAGCCGGCAGGGCCTTGGCACGAGAAACGAAGGGCTCTGGGGACGCAGGATTTCCAGTCCTAGATTCTAGGACTTCCGGACTTCATGTATGCAGTCACGATATTTCAAAAGAATGTATGAGAAAGTCATGGCGTCTTATTACTTCCGCTCAAGATTTCTTTGTTTCAAACGGCCAATCAAAAAAATTCGAATTAATTCAAAAATCCCATGTCCCCAGAGCCCTTTGTTTCTCGTGCCAAGGCCCCCCCCCCCCCCCCCCCCCCCCCGGCTAAGAGAAACGAATAGGGCTATGGAGACGAGAATGTTGGCGCTCCTGAAACGTTTTGCTACGCACGCTTGATTATTCACATGTCTAATAAAGACTCGCTGAATACTGGAGTGTATCTTAATAATTCCAGCACTGGCCAGCAATGCGATTCCACTGTGTGCACGGCTTCCTGGCTGAACTGATTCCTCCACGCGTCAATCAACATGGACGCGTTATTCCTGAGCGTACCATACTCGTGACTGTGACTACTGCGGTCACGTGAGTTCGTGTTATTGACTAAATACTTCTTGACTTCATCTGACATGGGAATGCCAGCAAAATCAAACAATTCTTGTGAAGCGTTCAGTGGCGACCTTACCAGATCCTCGTATCTGAGAAGCCTGTAACGACCTGCAAATTTAGCCTCTGCCGACAGCGCGAAACGAAGCGATTGTATCATACTCAAGCAGAATTTTTGCACAAGAGTTGAAAATAGAGGTAGGTTCGTCGCGGCTGTGTTGATAGCTGAATTGTTTAAAGTCCATCCTACACGGTCCATGGATGCGATCACAGCTCTCGGGTCTCGCATTAAATGAATGATTTTCAATTTAATACCAGCTGAATTGAAGAGAGGTTCTAGGCGATCTACGTCCAGGAAAGGTAAACGATGAGTCAAGACTTTAACCACTGTAAAGCTATGAAGCGAGCAGGAAAGAGATGTTATGAGAGGATCCAAGTCTTTGCAATGTATAAAAGTCCGGTTTTCTCTGGCATTAGTTATGTTTTTGCAATAGGGCGCGGTTAAGACACGGCTTGAAAAGCGGTGCAGCTGCATATGGGACATGAATGATAAAAATTCCGTTTGCTGCTTAAACCTGCAGTTGAGTATGTCGCGTAGAAGTCGTATCGTTGAATGTTCGTACAAGGTTGAATTGCGCATCGTCGTGAGTTGAAATGTTATCAAAGGTTCGAAGATGTAAAACACTTCAGGATGGCTGTTGAAAATCTGCCCAAGAAATGACGACCCTGATCTACCATAAGCAAGGATCAAAATGTTCGTCTTGTCATTTCTCGTTTGTTTTGAGGGTCGAAAAGCCACAAGACCTGGATACCAAGAGAGGACCCTTACCGCGATGCATGCCGTGGCACCAAGTACAATGAGCGCCAAGATTCTAGGTACTCTGCGAGGTTTTGCCATACAACGCGACGTGCTTTCAAATCGCCATCTAGATAGGAAGCCAAAATAAGAATAAGATAAACCTGAAATTAAGCATTAATTTATTCAGTCTCCTCATGAAAAGTACTTTTGCATCCGTTCTAACAAATTGGAGTCTTTTCTTTCCAAAATACCTCTATGTCACCAAAGCCTTACCTAAATGTCTACAAACAAGTCCTTAGATGCATGAGCAGTAAAGTGCAGAAATGTTTGTGAAAACTAATTCACTTTCAGTAGAGATATGGCAATAAGACAGACAAGGCAGTCTAATCTGTTACATTTGCCAAAAATACGGAAAAAGCAGGGGCGGAAAAAAATGATTTTATTATTCAAGTTGCCTAATTTACCAATAGGTTTCAAAATAATATGTAATTTTTAAATTTTCTTTTTTTATACAGATATAATTAAGTTTAGCTTAGATCTTAGAATTTGTTCCTTTTTAATCTTTTAACTTTTAGATACACTGTAAAGTTTAATATGTTATTTTCTTATCAGGGCCTTTGTTGATAACCATTTTAGTTGCACCTCATGATCGGTGGCTAAATTACTGCTATTTTTAATACAACGATAACGGATAACGGATGAAGGGTATTAAACAAAACTTGTGTTTTGTATCTGCTTTATTTAGATTTTTATGATTAGAGTGAAATGATAAGGTTATGTTGTGAGTGAAAGCGTTCTTTCTTGATATAAAATGACAACTAAGTCGTATATTTAGATGGTTTCCCATTACAACCACAAAGCTTATCCTCTGTCTTTGTTCCCACAGCACTGATGTTTACGAACATGTATCTCGAATAGCGTGCAGTACATGCACATATATTTTACTTTATTTCGCTTTATCTGCCACTTTTTTTCAGGTACGCATGTGCGTTTGTGCGTACAGGTAGATACACCCCTGTAAGTTTGTCCGAAATCCCGTCCTCCCTGACACCACGCGAACAGACCATTGTCTGTGATGCAAACTCAACAACTTTGTTACTATACCTGCTATTGAACCTCTAAAAGAAACTCAGTAGAGGGTTTGTAATGTAGTTCAAATCAAAAGTACCAGTAGTTGTCAGTTGAAAAATATGGGCGACTTTTAGTTTAGGTGGTGAAGTCAAGGCTTTCAAGCACACGATAAACGTTTGGTCGTTGGTCATTTACCATTTTTGCACCCTCTTAAAAATTTTACAAAGCTTGTTTTGGCTAGCCAGTGCGAAGACGGAAATTTGACTCTGTAAAATAACGGGTGCTGCAAATCCTCGTTCTAGACCCCAACGAGCGTCCAGGATTGGCGAAAAACTGATCTCGTTGGTTAACGCTCGTGCTAACTATAAACGGAAAATCAAAATGGCGCATTCTAGCGATGAGAGGTGGAATGTTGCTTTTGAAGCAGTAAAGGTCAGTAAAATTTCAGTTCGAAATGCCGGTGCTTCTCCCTGAAAAACAAGATGCGATAAAATACCTTCTTCCAAGGGAAATATTGTCGATTGTAGCAGACATTGTAAAAAGCAAACGTTCGAGTTCAAGCATCGTTGTTATTATTTCGCTAATGACCACCCGTTAGGGAACAAATTTTCCAAAGAAGAATTATTTTGCTCTTGCTGAGAAATTGTGCTCTTAATTGAAGAGAGCAAATGGAGATTAGATTACAAGAGCTGTGACCATTTGGTTTTGAATCGTTGGGAACGCTTAAATCCTCAATTTAGAAGTTAACAGAGTTTAATTTATCCAGCTCAGCTATTCGGAAGATTCTTCAGATTCTTGGAACATGAGAGAAACATGTTTAGATATAAACAATTATTTTTTCCTTCGCTTCCGCTTATATAATCGTCTCCATCTAAAACGTTCAGGTACACTGAGTGAATAGGGGAGTTTTCTTCAAGCTTCATTTAGTTTCATTGTTTATTTCGACATTGCAGACCCCGAACGACAACCTGTGCCTAGATGCGGAACGAAAAATTATCAATCGGTAGCTTCAAATTGAATAAAGTTCAAATACAATAATCAAAACTTTGCCATGAAGTAGTGAAAATAAGCAACTTACCACGTTCCAAGGAGGGAGGCCGTGAGCCAGTCCAATTTGTTGAGCGGGGGATGATTCGGTTCACAAGTTATTTTAGACCATTTAGTTTCAAACGATTAACGCCTGTTGACCTGAGTTAATTTTCTGACTGACAGCAGGTGTCAAACCACCTTTCATATCAACAGCCATGGCTAGTGTTTGCCTGCTGGTATCGTTCTCTACTCCACTAGCAGGACACACTCGGTTTGCAGCTTCTGATGGCTATTTCCTACAGAGTTTGAAGTTTTTAGAGCGTTTTCGCTACAAAAACCAAGTCTGTTTTGCTTGCATCAAAAACATCAACAAACTCAGGGATTCTGGAGTAGGTGGAAAGGAATATATTCCCCAAATTTTAACTTGGCAGTGTTCATTGAAACCAAATTAAAACAAAATTCGGAAATTACAGAGCTTTGTATGGGTCTGCCATATATATTGATATTCCACTGACTTTGGTACACCAATATGGCGGCCAAAACTGCCGTCTGCAAGAAGAAAAAAAGATTTTGCTACCAAAGTCGTGCGTTGCACTTCGAAATGCTTTAGCTTTTATTTTTACCTTATAAGCATATCTAAAAAGAATTTTAAAAGTGCGAAAATCAAAAATATTGGTTTCTGTAGTTTCAGATCACGTCGGGTTAGGCCGTCTCAAAAAACGCTTTATTGTCGAAAGAAGGCACTCTATTATTGACAGAAAAATTTCCCTAGCACTAAGTGACGCCGATGTCTAGAACAGGTTCAATTGTTCTGAACGGTTACGGTAATTAGATATTTACAGGAGCTACTATTGTGTTCGTGGTCTGTCCCCTTAGAATTCAATTTAGAATTGATGATTTCATGTGAAAACGTTTCCTCGCTTGTGTTCCTCTACACACGTTCTGTATCCAGGCATCATTATGTAAAGAAAACCAAACGCAAGTGACATATTCGAACACCACGGCCTGGCCAATCTCGTTCCCAGAGTCTACGCTCCTCCAGACCGGAGGACCGTTCCGCAGGACGATGGTAATGCAGGCTCTGGAGAAGAGATAGCCATATCATCCATGCAGTGGCAACCATGGACAGCTGTTTAGCAACTGTTAGGCAACATTAGCATAGCCGCCCCTCTCCCCCCCCTTCCCCCGCCCCCGTCCTAGAGAGACAGAATGCATGATAAGGAGAAATCCATATCCAGATGTAGACACCCGAGAGTACGCGCGTTTTCAGTCAGTGGTGACCTTGCAAGGATTCGTATCACGACCTCTGGGAATGACATTGTCAAGTCTGCCCTTCTTAATAGAATGTCGAGAGTGTTGTGTTTTCTCGAAGTTTGATTTGTTGTTATTCATCAACCTCTGAATTTGTTTTTCCTTATGCATTATTCTATTGTAGTGGGAGGTATAGCGGCCTAATCGTTAGCGTCACGGACTCCGACGAGCGAACTGGGTTCAAGCCATGGTCGGGCGCATTGCGGTGTGTTGTTGGGCAACACACTTTACTCTCACTATGCCTCTCTCCTCGAAGACCCTGGTTGTTGATAATGCTATTTACTGTGGATAATGCTATTTACTGTGGATAATGCTATTTACTGGATAAATCACTGTTCAGTGGATAAATGTTCACAAAACAAACCTCACTATCACCGGATAGTGATTTACCCGGTGGACAACCTTATCCATCCTTTGAACAACTGTGTAACGGTTTCGCTCAAGTTAGAAATGAAAGTCTCGCTCCCGGGTTGTAACACGCGCAGTCGAAAACACCAAGCCAATATAGGTTAACGATTCTTTCTTTAATTGTTCCTGCGTACTCCTATTCTTGTGGCCTCAGGGCACTTATCGAAGCGATGTGGTCAACTGAAATCATTACATTAAGAAATTACCTAAATATTCGTTTCTTTTGTAGCATCTAAAAACTAAGCGCACGTAATATCGAAAAGAACTCAAGAACAGTCAAAATCTAGCGAAACCTATAACTTTAGAATCACAAACTTTCATAACACTAACATTAAAAATAACAAAAATAACATTAAAACTGAAGTAAATTGTAGCTTACCAACGTTCGCGGGTCTTGATTTCCTAGAGAATTTCGCTCTAACCTGTCTTCTAGTTTTCAATAGATCTTGATCTCAAGGGGTCTTAGGTAGAACTGAAATGTGAGCTATGATCTATACCTATCTAAAATGCGCTAATCACGGCGGTAACGTAGATCAAACCACAAAATATTTCGCGACATATTCCGATTCTAACGGAAGCGGTTACAAACTGGGACCAGATATTTTAACGGATAATTTAATGCTACGTTTACATTATTATTAAATCTTCATGCACTCAATAACATCAAATTGTAGTTATTTGAATAAACAGCGCCTGGTCTCAAGTTTATTACAGTTGTAGTTTTTTGGCAATAAACGGTCATTAGCCATGTTCTAAACGAGCAGGGGACTGGGTACGAACATATTTTCTCTCCGCTACAAACATTCAATGTCAATTGAATTGAAAAATGGGGCACGTCATCTGAAAGAGCATCCAAAAATTAGTAAATTCACCAAATTTGACGGTTATTGGTTCAAATCTAAAGGCATGGTACACTTAGTATGGATTGGAGGGACAGGCGTCCTCCAATCCATACTAAGCTCTCTTATTTTAAAAGTGTACCATGCCTTTGCGTTTAAACCAATAACCATCAAATTTGGTGAATTTACTAATTTTTGGATGCTCTTTCAGATGACGTGTCCCATTATCAATTCAAGTCCCCTGCTCGTTTAGAACATGGCCAATTCGGAAAGACACCTCTGTCATCAGTTGCTTCAGCGTGTAGTCTGTCAGCGGATCCACTCGCCAACGAGCACTGCAACTTCCTACAAGAAAAAAAATAAACAAATAAAACTGAAACAACAACAATCTGGCCATTTTTAAATTTCTTTAAAAATGATTTTAAAAAATCATCTTTAAAGCAAGTTCATCTGCACTAAGCAACACAGTGAACCAATCGAAACTCGAAACAATCGTGACGGGCAATCCGTGCAAAAGCGCGGGAAAAGCATGTAAGCCAAGTCGCGATTGGTTGAAAGATCAATATCTCTGGTCTGATTGGCTGGAGCGTTGCACGAGGTTTTAGAGCCAATCACAGAGCTAAGCAAACGTAAAACCAAATAAAACCGCTCTGCTACTAGAGAACTAAATAAACTAAGGGAAGATTCAAAAGATTTAATTTAATTACATCCATACAAATATAAATAACTCCTGACTTGAAATAGTCGTTGTAACAATGCTAATCTTAAAGATTTGATCATGCTGTCAGCATCTATCATTCTATTCATTTTTTTAAGTTTAACAAACCTGTCTTGCCAGACGCAAAGCCGGTGGATCGCTGGGCTGGTCAGAATTCATGTTGGCGCAGTGGGACGTACCAGGAATATAAATGGACAGCTCCGAGAGGGTTTGGTTTGTGAGTACACTTAATGCATGCCAAGGGTCTATAGAACCTGTGATCACAAAAGAAAAAAAAAAACACATTCTAACTGTGTGTTTTATAATATAAGAAACACTTTTGGGTCGCAGACGACGTATCAGAGCGAGCGCAGTGAATGTGGACACAGTATCGCCTGGCTTCTGGTGCTGTGTTATTCTGGCAAGACACTTTAAGTGTAAATGAGTACCGGTGAATTGTCGTAGGTTTCACGGACGAGTACTATCTATCCAGGTATTTTTCTCGGACGGGAACTATGGGCTGATAGTGTCTCTCCGCGGGTAAACACTATCGCGTCACGTGATCAATCCAAAACCATCAGAGTCAGAGAAAATTTAGTGGTGAACTTTAATTTCAGATAGCTTGACGTTTTTGACTCAAAATGTCCTCCCAGACTCACCATCGAGAGTAACTTAGCCCTCACCAGCCGTACGCGGAAAAGTTACAACTGTATTTTTAAAGTTAGTATTTTAATTCCTTACCATTGACGAAAACAATTCTTGAACCTTTGGGTTTATCGCCACCGTAGTAGGCATTTGTAAAAGCTACCCTTCGATAAACCTCATCAGGAGGAATGTTGAACACATCAGAGCAGATGGCTAGGTCATAAGCGAGATCAGGTAATGTGACGGAATAAATACAGCTTGTATTCTGTTCACACGTCTGATCTAAAAACAAAAACAGAACACTTGATTACATTACAAAATTTGATTTATAATCTTGTAATTTTTATATCCAGTTTCGTTCTCCATCAAAGAATGTACCACTATAATACCTAATCCCGTACCCATACGTCAGTCGGCCAGTTTTTCGTGCCCCGCGCAGAATGCGTTCTGGGCACGAGATTAGATAAACCGGCGAGAATCGAAAAGTGTCTCTGATTGGCTGCCACCGACCAATCAGGAACCATGACACGGCGCACTTACGTTTGTATCATATAGCGCGCCATCTGATTGGTTGCGTAGGGTTTTAACTAATACATGTCATCAGAAGATCCATTCTTGTGTTTCATCTGGAAGTCTAATCATGTCTCCGTTTTCTATTACTCTATCACTCTGATGTCCCGGGTTCAAATACTCCTCCCTGCCACTGTATGGATTTGTGTTCGGTGGAATTCAACTCCTCCACGCTTTGTAAATAGCCAGCTGGTCAGCCTCCTACCAGTTGGGATTTTTAACAAATTTCTGTTCAATTTGTAATATTTGTTTGCTTATTTACAGTGTCCACAATTAGTACAACAGTGCTAAATACCCTGACACTTAAATAAAGTGATTTTTTTATTATTATTATTATTTTTTTACTTAAATCAAACGATGGGAAAATTACAGGGAGTCAGGGACTGTGTGTATGCAGTGCACCAAACAAAAACAAACAAATAACAAAAAAATGAACCTACAGTATCCAAACTGCGTGCAGGTCTGATAGGTCCACTGGCGATACAAGGCGGCACCCGTAGGATCTTGCGTCGTGTTCTTGAACAATTCCATGTAGGTTGTGTAATTATTGTTTTGGCAAGGGAGTTTCATCAAAACGAGATAGTGCTGCAAGATAAAAAAAATCGTGTGAAGTTAAGGCGGGGTTCAACCAGAGTTTGAGTTTAAGGAAGGGATAGAAAAAAGAAAACTATTTTTGGAACACCACCAGACAGTTGACCATCACACAAGAGCACCCCAGGTTGTCAGGGGATTGTTTTAATTTGGTGTCCATATTTCAAATTCTAATTTTGCAACCGCGTTCAATCTTAAATATTTCTCTTTTCTCTAGATTTCACTAATAGATTTCCCAAATATCCCCAAAAATCACCCAAAAATTTGCAAAACACCGCAAAACATAGATTGATGGGATGAGTAAACAGTTCTTGAATTGCTTGATACGCGAACGAGATATTCGAAATAAACCCAAGTTACGCGGCGGAAAAACGGACTTCAGGTGTACCCCCGCCTTAGTTACGCTACAACGAATTCCATTGCTAAATACTTACGTGAATTAGATGCACAAGGCTTTGGTAAGGAGCCGTGGCTGGACTTGTCATATATTGGCATACCAGTTCTATATTAATTCCAGGAGCTTGATTATTGTACTGAACTGTCGAGTCAAAAAAGGTCATAAGGTTCTGCGTGAAAACCCAAGTATCATTCGGATGTGAAATATCACCGCATGACAGAAAGTCTTTTTCCAATGTTTTAAATTCTTTCTGAGCAATCAGCTGGTCTACGGACTTGAAGGCTTTCTTGATATTGCTCCGACACTGTGTAAAACAAGTAGAAATGTATTATACAAAGGTTCATGACATGAAAGCGCGAGTGAAATGTTTTGCCCTGCTTCTTGAATGCTCTCGAAGTAGCTCCCCCCCCCCCCCCACAAAAACATTGTCAATCAATCAATCAATCAATCAATCAATCAATCAATCAATCAATCAATCAACCAATCAATCTATTTCCTGTTCATATCTGCATACATACTTGTGCAGATCCTCCAACCAGCGGAGAGGCAAAACTTCCTGCAGCAACCTAAAGAGAAAAAATAACGATCTGTTTAACTTTTTTTATGAAGAGAGTAAAGTTTTTATGAGTCAAATGAGTCAATGAGTCAAATTTTAAATTATGGTTATTAATTTGAAAATAGTGCTACCGGAAGCAAACCAGAATGGAACTAACCGCAAGCAAACAGGAGTGGAACTAACCGCAAGCACACCGGAGTGGAACTAACCGCAAGCACACTGGAGTGGAATTAACCGCAAGCACACTGGAGTGGAACTAACCGCAAGCAATCCAGAGTAGAACTAACCGTACGCAAAGTGGAGTGCTTCTAAGCTAACTTGAATTCAGGCAAACGATGGTTCAATATATAATAACCTACTCTGTTAACCCTGACTCATTGACTCATGACTCATAGACTCATTTGACTCATAAAACAGGGGACCTCTTTTATGAAGGGGAATCCAAAACTGCTCTTGTTTTCCTTTTCACGACTGTATTAAAATGGGAACTTATGCAAAGTGTTTTAGCCAATCAGGAAAGAGTGTTTCTCTCCAGTCTGTTCAGTATTAGTGTACCGCGCGTGACTAGGGACAAGACAGTGGATAACTTACATTGTTGTAACCCTGGAAGTCCGTCTTTGCCTGAACTGGAGCTGATGACGCAACTGCCCCCGACACAAGATGAGGGTACTGAAAACAAAACAAAACAAAAAAGTAACAAACAAATGCAATCAAAAGTAAAGGACACCGACAATATTCACATTTATTCTTTATTACTCTTATGAAATATAGCGAACTATTAAGGTGGGGTAAAGGTGAATTTGAGTGAAATTTTAAGAGTTTTAAAGAAGGGATAGAAGAAAGAAAATTATTTTTGGAACACCACCACCACCCCAGGTTGTCAGGGGACTGTTTGGGTGTCCATCTACTAATTTTTAACTTCAAATTCTAATTTTAAAATTACATTAAATCTTTTATATTTCTTATTTCTCCAAATTTTACTAATCCTTTGAGAAAAACTATCTCTTTCCAAAAATCCCCAAAAATTTACAAAACACCGCTAAACATAGCTTTGTGGGATGAACAGAGGGTTTTGAGAGTGTTTGAAACGGGAGCGAGATATTCGCATTAAACCCAAGTTACGCGGTGTAAAAACGGGCTTCAGGCGAACCCCCGCCTTAAACTGCAATGATACGTCAAGGAAGCCCAACTATCATTTTGGAGAATATCTGTACGGAAGGCCTATAATGACCTCTGATTTTCTCTAGTGAAATTTCACTTCTAACTTTGGTGATACGCTGAAAATGTAGTTTTGAGGAAAACGCCAGGTACAATTTCGGAAAGACAACAACAGCTCGCAAATTCCGGAAATGGACAAAAACGTCCTAAGTAAGACTACAGTTTCCCAAAGAATGACATAACAGATAAAGAAGTTATAGCGCAGTCTAAAATTAATCTACAGAGCTGTAAAAGCATTTCTGAAAGCCTAAAATAGCATTTTAAAGGGGCACTGTCACGGACATTTTTTGACTTTTTCAGTAAAACGGAACCAAAATTACGACTAAGTAGTTTCAACCATGCAGGAAACACTCCTAGAACATAAAGGGAAGGATATCTAGTAAATTGTTTAAAGAAGAGGGTGACAGTAAATAGTTTTCATCAATTTTTCCAAACCACAAGGACAGAACTTGAAAAAGTCAGGCTGACTTTTTCAAGTTGAGATCTAAAGCTCCCGATGGTATCGCTGTCATATCACTTTATATTTAGCTTCAGTACACTGGTATAGTAATTTTAAGAAAACTTGACCACTGTTAATAGGTTTTCAATGGTGTAAACATGTTTTTGGGCTGTTGAATTTTTGAAGGTATGCTCGTGACAGTGCCCCTTTAAGGCAGTGGCAAACTGGGACACATTGTTGCTCATGGTTGTAGATGTTGTGGTTCAATTTTATCCTTGGTTCAAATTATATTTTCCTTTGTTTTAAACTCATTATCACACATTACCATACCCAAAAACAAAGGAAAATAAAATTTGAACCAAAGATAAAATTGTACCACAACATATATGTTTACCTTGAGTCTGAACCAAGCCGCTAGTGAACCAGGATACGAGCCGCCATATGCAATCCATTTATTCTGATCTGTGAGGTTGTACATATCTCGAGCAAAGACACAGAATTCGGCTAAGTCAGCCAAGCTAAAAAGGAGAGAAAACTTTGGGCGTCATTTTCTATCAAAAGAACTGTTACGTCTCCTATGCGTGTAACTCGGCGGGTTGGGGTGGGGTGGGGGCTGGAATTAAAGGGGAGAAGACCTTGGCGACGAACTTGTTCAGGCTACAACGTGACATACCGTATGTTTTTATTTTTACAACATATAAAAAAACACTGCTCCTTTACAACTTACGCTTGCTGACTCGAAAGGAAAACCAGATTCTCATTTTCCAAACTGTTTTCAAAAGTGCTTAGACCATAGTAACGATGTTCCACTCCAAAAATTAGGCCACCATACAGCTCTGCCAGCTCAACAATATTCCCTGAAACAAATACCGTAATGCCCGTTAACGTCAGATACGGTATCAATCCTCTTTTCACAGATAGTCACACGTTTACAGATAAACAAATTAAAGAAAAACTGTTCTGATATCTATAATAAAAGGTCAATGGCCAATAGATGAAATTAAAAGCGCAAATGAATGTAAGCGGTTCATCACGGTTGATCCCAACTCATCTGATGGCGGCGGTTCATACTGAAACAGAATAGGGGCGCTGCAGTAGTAGCCTGCGTAGCTAGCGAGATTTCGCGGCCGAGTGCTTTTTTTTGGTTCGAACGCGCTATCCCTACAGCTGCGCAGGCTACTGGAATGGGGGCGCTTACGTAATAGGAGGGCTTATTGGTTTAGGGGCTTTAACAAAAGAAATCATTCAAACAGGGACGGGGGCGCAATGAAGTTCGTCCAGAGTGCGCGAGGATTTGATCGAGCAGAAACGTAATTGGTTGTGTGGATCAAGAGAGCTGTACACGTTCACTTCCGGGATCCGGGCGGGATGCACTATCTTCTAGCCGAAAAGTACAGGCCAGTGAAGAGCTTCTATTGACTAACACGAAATAGAAATAGATACAGACAGAACGTTTATACAAACTAAAGAAATAAGCTTATTTCCTTTTCGCTTAAAAAGATAAGAGGTCCTCGAGGGTTGCACAGTGTCTGCACACAGACTCGAACACAGACTGATCCAACACAAAACAGCAATTCATACATACCAAAGTCTATATATGCCGCAGACATTTTAGACTCTCCACCGATGTATAAGAAAACTGGCCCATCTTTCTTTCTCCAGTAGTTTGCATTTACCCAATAACGTTGCTTGAACGTCTTCTGTGAAGGTTCAAAGTGATCGACTGGTTGCTCTATGGTATATTCATCGATTTGATCATGTCGCGCTTGGATCGAATGTTGATATTTGTTTACTAGCTGGCGGATGTTGTAAAATATCTCCGTTTGCAAGCAGGAGACGGCATGAAGAACAGCAATGAACAACAGTACACTGTGGATGACTAACCTAGCCATGATTGTACAATCTCGATTAACTTCCAAAATGAAAGCGAAGTTGTTTTAGTGATCATCAATTCAATCCCCTGACCGCCTCGTGATACAATGCAAACATAACAGAGCGAGGCCAGCTAGGTCACGCAATTACATCATATCAAATATGGAAAAACTCCAAGTGTATTGTTGTTTGATTGGAAAGAAATCACACGGACACACAAAGCCGTGGCGTAGATACTGACGGTTTACTGAATTGTCAGAATTCTTCTTTAGTCGTCGGGAAGCTGTTAGCTCGCTTGTTTAGCTGCAGATTGAGTCAGATTGTAGCAGCTCTAGCGTCCCTTTGGGGGTATCAAATCGAACGTCACATGGCACAAACTCCGCCTTGCAATGCTGGAGAGCAAGCTAAGCACAGCTTGACTGGTTGAAGTCGCGTTGTTTTGGATGTCCCAGCGCATAGCTTGCTCTCTTGGCCAGCAGGCATTGGATACTGTACCATGTGGCCGTTTATAGTTTCATTATAGTTGCAAAGGCCCCGCGAACAAAACCGAACTAAATTCGACTTGGTTAGGTCAATATATTATTACTGTGTATGCAATTTAGATTTTCTAAACGTCGTTCGCTTTTCGTTTCCGACTTGGTAGTACTGCTTCGCGATCGCTCCGCGCTTCGCGCTTTGTGAGCTCGACTTGTAGACAAGTCTATATGCAATACAACTATTTTCAACAAGTTTTATCCAAACAACTGAGATTTTATTTCCTTTAATTTGTTATTTTTGCGGATAATTTGTTTTACATTCATGGACAACTAGTGGAGTTTGAGGTTAAAGAAGTTTTTAACCACGGATTTGAGTTTGTAGATCACCCGGCGTGCCCAATCGATGATAATCGATCATCGGAAATCAATCGATATAATCGATAATAATCGATAAAAATCAATCGATTAATATCGATTGGTTTCACCAATCGATGAAAATCGATACTCACAATCTCAAGTCCTCTTAATTGTATCGATTTTAATCGATTATTATCAGTTTTAATAAATGAACCATTTATGAATTCTTACATCTTGTAAGCGGATACGCTACGCGTCTGTCCGCGTGGACTCAAGCCAGTCTTGCGAGTCATCGAAAGCCCGCGAAATCAACGTACTACTAGTTGAGGCTGTTGTGAAGGGCTACCTCGAGTGCCCTTTTACAGTAAGGACGGGTGAAGCATTTTCCCTCGAGAAAAACATCGGCAGTCGAGGAGAGGCATTTCAAGTAGCAAACTGCGAAAGGCGAAATTTTCTGTGTTACAGTTAGTCTATACGCGAAAAAAAGGGGAAAATGGCCGGATCTCTTGTTATTTGAAGGAGTCAGTACTTAGTGCGTAGCGCAAACGTATCTAAAATAATTATTAAACGATTATCATTGACGTTCGATAAAATCGATAAAAATTGATGAAAATCAATGAAAATTGATCAAAGCCAATGAAAATCGATACTCACAACTTTCGATCTTCGATTTTCATCGATTTCCGATATCAATCGATTAATTACTATCGATTATTATCGATTAAAATCGATTTTATCGATTATCGAATTTCATCGATTGGGCACGCCGGGAGATCACCATCATGGAATTGCATAAAACGCCGAGTAAACACTGTAAGCGAGCCCAGTGGTTTCAACGTTGACGCATGCTCAAATAGCGATCTTGGCGAATTTCTATTCCGTTATGTAATTGTTACAAATTTGGGGGACTAAAATGGCAACTTTCGTCTAACTTTTCTCGCGTTTCCGTTAGTGAAATTTCGTAAAATTTGCCAGAGAGGTTATAATTATTTTGCTTTACGTGGCATTCGTTTTTTACGAAAATCTATAAGACCAGTTTTTACGCCAGAGGGGAAAAACACAAATTTGCAAATAACAAAGAAGCTGCCTTTGCGACCCCCTACTTTTTTCTGTTTAAAATTATTTTTCAGATAGTATCCATGTACTGTGAAAATTTTGGAAGATTTCACCGAAGGAAAAAGAAGAAAATTGCACTTAAAGTCACATAAACGCTCGAAGTCGCATTTGTTTGGGTACTCTTAATTCACGACTTGCACCCAATATTTTAACAGAAATGGTTGTAGAACACTATTTCATCGTTGCTTATTGTAGTTGATAAGTTTGAGCGAACTGGGAGTGAAAACAAAGGCAAAAACCAGATTTCAAAATATAATACTAGCGCTCGCCACATCCATGTTATTACCCTATCGTCGGGGAGGCTGTTACAGTCAGAAAAATAACTGAATACCGTAAACTGCCGCGTATAGGCCGGCCGTATCCAAGATCGAGATCCCCAGAAAATGGCCTTCGAGAAATTATGTTTAGTGTGGAACAGGGAAAATAGATCTTACCACTGGATTGAAATTTAGAAATTCGGAACTGTAGCGAGTCTAGCGATTTAGCGAAGTTATACTCCACCTAGTCTCCATCGCAGCAGTTTTTTTCGGGATGTCACGCAACAACGAAGGAGACAAACACTTGGTATACGCCACCGGGACCTCCCGCGGGAGGATCAGGGCGGTGGTCAGTCGGTGTTACCGCTGACACTACAAAAACGATGTGCACATTCCAGCTTCCCTCCCCCTCGCATCAGATCGATCATCGACGCGTAACTTGCGAAAGAACTTTATCTTGATAAACCAGAAGGTAAGACTCGTTTATTTTTACTTACAATCAGATGCAGTTCGTAATTTCATGTGTCCTGGTCACAATTATGGCTCTTTCGCGCATAACATGCATCAGCAGAAGAGAATCGAAGCGAAACTTCACACAACAGAAAGAAGAGCCGAACGCAAAATCGAATCATGGCCCCGCGTGGATAAACCGATACCACAGGAAAATCACGGTGTCAGCTTACATTAGGAAGAAATTTACTCAGTCATGTGAAGTTGTTGTAACCCGTTTTGTTTTTATATTCGATGGAATACTCCCGATGTAACCCTTGGAAGAGAAAATATGCATTCGTTTGTTGTGAAATTTGAGTAGAGATTAGAGGCGAAGCGTGTTTGCTCCCATTTCACAATTGAGTTGTTCACCGTGAAAAAAGCGAAAGGAGGTCATTTCAAGACAACGATAGATGCACAGGTATAGATAAAGAAGTGTGTATGTAGTGAGCTAAGTATGGAAGCCATAAACGTTGAATATTTGCGGGAATATCTCTGTCAACTACAGAAGTACGTTCCGTTCGTACGGCGGGTCACGCAACAAAACGATATTGGAATGTTTTTTTCATGCAGAATGTAAGAAATTACTTAATTTTTGACAAAATATTTGTGCAATAGAAGTTTTGAATTGAAACGCCAGTATTCAGAAACGGGAAACGTTTCCTGGCGCTTGCGAGAAGAGAAAAAATAACAGTTTGTGAAAGAAACCGCCTGAACAAAGGTGAACATTTTCGTGCCCATATATGGTAATATGTTCTGCGGCAAGTTGTATATTAATCTCTGCTTTGGCAACTTTGAGAAATTAAATTGATTGAAGGTTTTTAAACTTAGTAAATACGCTCGATTAAACGACTGATTTGTTATGAAGCTCTTGATATCTAACTGGCTATCTTATATATGTTGTCTGGCATAGAAAATTACCAATTGAATCTAATAAATTGCATATGCTTTCAAGTATTTCCTGTATTGGGCAGAAATTAAATGGCTGAATGCAGGCATTTGCGTAACGAATTTTGCTTAATACAGAAGGAATAATGCCACCAGGTTTTGAGATTTGAAGTTGAACATTATTAACAAGCATTTAAAACTGCATAGGTAGATAACTGCTAATGCAGAACTCTCTTCCTTGCTTCCTTATAATATATTTATACTTTTGCAATTTTCCTTATATGGTTCTTGTCATGACTGCATTTTGAAACCACTGGTGATTGCTGATGTCATTTGTTAAATAAACACTAATTTAATTCCTGGCTTACATAATTAATACATAGCTCACAGAATGCACTCAATTTCATAGCATTGATCATGTTCTTCCAAATGTGACACGATAACATCAGATCTGTCATCGGCGCACTCGCCAGTAACTGTGAAGGGAACATCTATTGTTCTTGTGATATGCTCCAGTTCCATTAGATAAAATTTTCCTTAGGTAATTTACCTTGGAAAAATCAATCACACTTCTAAATTTACGTTTCCCTCGGTAAACTGACAACAAGTCAAGTTTTCCTAGGGCAAAAGTGCGTAGTGTGACCACAGCTTATGTAAACAAGGAATTAAATAAGTGTATATTATTATTTTAGGAAACGACATCAGCAATTTATTACCTGTAGTTTCAAGAGTGGTCTCTTGTTGAGAACCTTTCCAGCTGCTAGGCATATAGCCATTGCCTGCTTTTAAGGTAGCAAGCAGCATATTTCCCTTATATGGTTTCTTTGTATGCCAGTAGGTTTTTTTTTATACTTTGCGTTTTTCCTTATATGGTTCTTGTCATGACAGCATTTTGAAACCACTGTGGACGAATTGCTGATGCCATTTCTTAAATAAACACTTATTTAATTCCTTGTTTACATAGTTGTTATACACAGAATGCACTCATACATGGCTGTGAAGGCCTATATATCAATCATGTAAGCGAGGAACGAAAAAAGTGTATATTTTAGGAAATGACATCAGCAATTGGTTACCAGTAGTTTCAAAAAGTGGTTGTCATTTTTGGGCTCCTTGGCTGTAAATGCCTGCAGCCTAGAAATATACAAATTTGGGCATAAGTTATTTCAATGCTCGGCAATTCCTTACATTTCTCTTTCTCCTTCGGTGGGTTTCTTGAAGAGGACAAAGCCAATGATGTAATATACAAAAAACCAAACAGAAATTTTAGGACATGCTGTTCTGAAATATCCAGTAACAGCGTAATACGTGTATGCTTTATGATAGAGATTTGCGTGCAATAAAAATGATTATCTTTAATGATAATTAGGTGAAATCAACCCTCCAAGTTAAGACCGTTTTAGTCGCCATGGGGACTAAAACTTTGGAGCCGGCGACTAAATTGGAACCGAAGTCGCCAGCCTGGCGACTAAAATTGAGAAGAATGATTGAAAGTGTGAGGTTAATTTAGCAACTAAAAGTTTTCACTGGCGACCAAACTTGAGCAGTCAGTGGCCAAATGGCCACTAAGAAAAAAAATAAACTTGGAGGTTTGGAAATGATCATATTTTGTCAGAAGTGTGGGACAAAGTAAAAAAATATGAGTCCCCAATCATGGAACGTGAACCAATTATCTCCCAGATAGCAGTTGGGTGCTCTAACCACTGAGCTATGAGCAACTCTTGGTGAGTTAGGTCATTTACTAGGTTCATATGACACACGTCCTGCATACTGCTAGGATCAGCAATGAAAAAATGCAGCAGTAAATGATGAAGATGGTGAGTTTTAGGCATGGTGAATAAATGATAAAGATGAAAATATGTTCACTTGTCGCGAGTGTTTGACAAAGAAAAAAATCTGTTTCCCTGACAAGAGGTGAACCCATGGGTTTCAGAGCCACCTTATTTTGCTCTGAACATACCCAAAAAGAGGTTGTCTTGAGTACACCCCAGGGGGTCTTTGGATTTAATTTTTTCTGACAGGGAGGTGTGAAGGATTTTGGGGGGTTTGAAATTTACTATTTGGGGAATTTGTTGAACAAGAACATTTTGGCTGGCTAAATATTTCTTGGGTTGATCAATAGGCCTTATGCATGATGACATCTTGTGCCCAAATTCACCACGAAGCCTCGTTTACGCAAATTATTCTCAACCCTCTGCCACCTTCGTGCAGTTTTCATGTGGGTATTCTTTTCATCTTTGCTGCTTTGGGGATTTGTTCACGATAAAATTTACAACCTTGCACTTTGAAAGCGAGGCTGACGTAAACATGCATAAGGGCTATTGCAATGGCTATAAGGTATCTAAAAGATAAATATTCACAAGTAATCTATTTGTTTTGTTGTCCTTTAATTCTTCCTGGGTATATTTTATGTTTCAAATCTGTTTGGGGATTTAATTTTGGTTCAGGGAATTTTTTTCTGTTTCGTTTTAAGTCTGAGGGATTTTGGGGGGGTTTAATTTATGACCCCATTCCCACCTCCTTGTCACAATAAATCCCCACCCCCCCCCCCCCCCCCCCACCACCACCACCACCACCACCACACTGGGGTAAAGCCATA